>OW386289.2:15396276-16105037 GCA_936432065.2 Rutpela maculata | reverse complement strand
AAAAATGTAAATACCTATATTGAATATTATTCCCATTTTAAACAGTAACTAAATGAACTGGAACAGCTGGAACTGCAATTAACTCTGTCGTTTACATTTAAAAAAAATGTAAATACCTATATTTAATAAATAAAAATACCTATATTGAATATAGGTATTTTTTTAACTGGAAACGACAGAGTTAATTGCAGAGTCAGCTGTTCCAGTTCATTTAGTTACTGTTTAAAATGGGAATAATATTCAATATAGGTATTTACATTTTTTTTTAACTGGAAACGACAGAGTTAATTGCAGTTCGAGCTGTTCCAGTTCATTAGTTACTGTTTAAAATGGGAATAATATTCAATATAGGTATTTACATTTTTTTTAACTGGAAACGACCGAGTTAATTGCAGTTCCAGCTGTTCCAGTTCAATTATTTACTGTTTAAAATGGGAATAATATTCAATATAGGTATTTACATTCTTTTTAAAACTGGAAACGACTGAGTTAATTGCAGTTCCAGCTGTTCCAGTTCAATTATTTACTGCTTAAAATGGGAATAATATTTGTTTACAGTTCCAAGTGGGATTAAAAAAAAACCGCTGCCCAAGGAATCACTACTTCCACATCCAAGTCTCTTACAACAAAAATACTATATTTGCATTCCACTATATGAAAATAATTGTTTTATGGAACTTTAATACTGTAATATTTGAAATCATGTACCCAAAAAACCCTTAAAATTATATGCCACATCGGTGGTGGGGATGAATGAAGTGAAAAAAAATTCTTAATGACTTTGGCTCTTGTACACACACTAAATCACACTATTTTTTCACCACCTTTAATAATGGGGTGGGGGTGGTAATAGGTGTGGCTAATGCCAAATTTTTTTTCAGACCTTAGCTCCTCTTATATTTACTAAATACCAATTTCATAATAATAATAATAATAATAATAATAATAATAATAATAATAATTTTATTCACCACTGAGATACAGAAATGTACATATGGCAAGTCAGTTTTGTAGGATATTATAAAATAAACAATTAAATAGATAATACTACAATATAAAATTAAAATTAAACAAAAACAAAAAACTATGTAATGACTAGTCAGATTGTATAAGATAACATAAAACATGTAAGTAAAGAACATAGCACAAATTATATCATACACAAACAATTATGAGTTTATCAAAGGATAATTTCGGTCCCTAATTTTACTTATTAAAATACTCATTTGTACTATAATAACCACCTTGTAAAAGCATGTCTTTTACTGCGTTTTTATAATTATTATACTGTGAAATCATTCTGATTTCCTGTGGTAGGTTATTAAACAATACTATACAGTTGTAACGTGGAGAGTGTTTAAATGTTGTCGTCAAGTGATTTGGTATGCTCAACAAATCACCATGCCGTGTGTTATATGGATGATACTGATTTCTTTTGACAAAGAGGCCCATATTTTTTTTTTATGTAACAGAGGCATTTAAACATAAAAATGCATGGTGCCGTGAGGATTTTTTTGTTTTTGTATGTTACTCTGCAACTCTCATTATAACCCATATTAAATATTAATCGTATTATCCTCTTTTGACAGATAAAGACTCTCTCCCTATTTTTAGCACTTCCCCAGCATAATATGTTGTAGGATATATGTGTATAAGCTAGTGCATAGTAAACGTTTAAAAGTCCGGATTCACTTAGTGTGCTTTTTAGTTGCAGAATGGCAAAATAGGCTTTATTTAACTGGTTACAGACATGTTCAATATGTATATTCCATGACAATTTACTATCTAAATGATGCCGAGCAGTTTAGTGCTGCTCGATAAGCTAATGTCTTCAATAAATTTTATATTATGTGGCAAAGGTCTCTGTAAATAGAAATTAATAAACACAGTTTTTTTATTATTAAGTATCAGTTTATCTCTTTGGGACCATGAACTAACTTCTTCCAATATAAGGTTAACTAATTCTTGTAGAGTCTCAGGCGTTTCTGCTGATACGGTTACCGTAAGGTCGTCAGCAAACATAGTCAGATGACCCTTGGTGAGATAGTTAGGAAGATCGTTCACATATAACAAAAATAATAGAGGCCCAAGAACAGAGCCTTGGGGTACCCCCATAGTTACATCATGTGACTCTGACTCCACCCCACTTATTCTTACTTTAAACGTTCTGCCTTCTATATAACTTAATATCCATGACAGGATATTTCCCCTCAAACCAATATGATACATTTTTTGTTTTAATATGTTCTTGTCAACGGTATCAAATGCCTTCGATAGGTCGAATAGTAACGCCACGACATACTGACTCTTGTCTAAGTTTGTGTAGACATATTCTAACAAATGAGACGAGGCAGTTTCTGTGGATTTATTTGATCTGAATGGACTATTACTTGCTTGATTTACCTATTTACCCCCATTTACCCCAATTTACCGTTTAACTCTGCAACAGAATAAAATCAAAATACAATTTAGTTCCAGATCTCGTTAAAATACTTATATGCCTTATTTTAAGTCAATATGTTAAACAGTTCCAGAGTAATCGTGAGCACCAAAAAGATAAAAGACTAACAGACAGACCGACGCGACAGACAAATTTATTTTGTTCAAACTTAAAATATTGACGTTTCATGACATTCTGAGCCTATTTAAACAATGAAAATTTCCAAATTTTTTTTGCGTTAATATACTTCAACTAGATGTGGAACTAATACGCGGAAAATGGCATGACAAAGATATAAAAAATCGTTGTGCGTCGTAAACTACACGATAGGAGTAAAGCCTCTACTTTAAGTATTTTCTTCGAGGAAACCTACTACGCGTCCATACTATCCAAGGTAACCCACTGTGCATCCAATTTATTCGAGGAAAGCCACTGCGCATTCATACAAAACAGAATATTAGGTATTTACATTTTTTTTAAACTGGAAATGACTGAGTGTTCCAGCTGTTCCAGTTCAATTATTTACTGTTTAAAATGGGAATAATATTTGTTTACAGTTTAAAGTGGGATTTAAAAAATTTACAGTTTGAACTGGGAATAATTGAATTATTTACAGTTTAAAGTGGGAATAATTAAATTATTTACAGATTCAACTGGGAGCAATTGAATTATTTACAGTTTGAACTGGGAATAAAAAAATTTACAGTTTGAACTGGGAATAATTGAATTATTTACAGTTTAAAGTGGGAATAATTAAATTATTTACAGATTCAACTGGGAGCAATTGAATTATTTACAGTTTGAACTGGGAATAAAAAAATTTACAATTTGAACTGGGAATAATTGAATTATTTACAGTTTAAAGTGGGAATAATTAAATTATTTACAGATTCAACTGGGAGCAATTGAATTATTTACAGTTTGAACTGGGAATAATAAAATTTACAGTTTGAACTGGGAATAATTCAATTATTTACAGATTTAACAGGGAATAATCAAATTATTTACAAATTTATCTGGGAATAATTGGAAAAAAACATCCGTGACCCTTCTACGCCTTCGTACTTTTGCAATTGTTTATGTGCGAGTTTAAAAATTTTGAACATTTTTCTAGACGTCATTCCGAATCCAATGAGCTCTCACTCATATTTTTACGAGCTTTATCAAGAATTAACACGGCTTTGAACTTGTGAACTAGTGCAAGTGACCAAGCTGACAAAAAGGTTAGTTAACAATTTTAATTAAAAGTGTTGTGTAATATTGCGTTTTAATATTTATTAGAATGTTTGACCTTAAGAGTAATCAGGAAAAATTAAATAAAAATACAGAAAAGGCAGCTTAATAACAATGCGTAATAATAATAAGAATGATAATAATAAACAGCAAACACATTTAGTTTTAAAAGTTTATTGAACAAAAATACAAAAGTTTGTGTACTTAACAATAAAAAAACATAAATGTGCAGCGGACCACGGCAAAAACTCATTTTTAGTCAGTAACTTTTTTTGAGCTTTTTAGATTCATTTTGAAGTATGCAAACTGTAAAATTCTGCTTTAATGTAAGTAGGTAATTAAATGTCAAATATTAATAAATAAATTAATATATCCCTTGTATTTTGACCCGCTGAACACGAATCTGACCTTAGTTCTTCCCCAGGACGTCAGGTTTTTTTTTTTAAAAGTCTATTGGATCGTAATATTTATATATTTATTTGCGTTAAAAGAAAAACCTTACATGCTGGGGAAAACCGCTGCCCAAGGAATCACTACTTCCACATCCAGAGTCTCTATCCAAGTCACTCACAACGAAAAAAGTTTGTGGAAATAATTGTTTATGGAACTTTAATAATATTATATTTGAAATCCTCTACCCCAAAAACCCAAAAAACGATACCCCACATCGGTAGTGGGATGGGGGTGGTGACAGGGGTGTGGTAGTGGGGGTGGACGAAGTAAAAAAATATTTTGAGGTTTCTGGTTCTTGTACATACACTAAATTACTTTTTTTTTTCATCCCCTTTAATAATGGGGTGGGGGCGGTAATGGGGGTGGCTGATGCCAAAAATTTTTTTGAGACCTTAGCTTCTCTTGTGTATACTAAATACCAATTTTATGGACTCTTACCTGCTTGATTTATCCATTTACCCCAAATTTACCCCAATTTACCCCCAACCCTTCGACGGAACAAGATGAAAATATAATCTAGTTCCAGATCTCGTTAAAGTACATATGTGTACCCATGGGCGCAGCCAGGGGGGGAGCCATGGGGCCCGGGCCCCCCCCAAGCCGTCTTCCATGACCCAAAAAATAAAGAAGCAGTACAAAGCAGTATCTAAATTATCCCTTGAAATAAACATTTTGTAATTAATGTCAATATTATCTAATAGAGGAATCTACATACACATCCATTTTCAATCATTTTCTGAAAAATTTTCCTCATCCTCTCTGGGGAGGCCGGTTCTATTGCCCCCCCCCCCCCCCCCCCCCAGATGAATTTTCTGGCTGCGCCACTGTGTGTACCAAATTTCAAGTCAATATATTAAACAGTTCCAGAGTAAACGTGCGCACAAAAGAAAGTTACACAGACCGACAGACAGACAGAAATTTTTTTTCGCTCAAACTTAAAATCTCGATGTTTCATGACATTTTAAGCCTATTTGAACAATAAAAATTTTTAAAAATGTTTTTGTCGTTACTATACTTCCACTGGATGTGGAAGTAAAACTAAGGTCAGACCGAGGTCACGGCAGTTGTCAATAGTTAGTTACCAAAATTATTTAGGGCACAGTGGTCACCAAAAAAAAGTGGTCTGCGCAGGAGTACTGACCACAGGATGAGACGGAAATTTACGCAAGTCTGCAAGCCTGTTCTTGATTGTTAGACCACATACACATGTTCTTAAAGTAATTGTAATTGGAAAAAGTAATTATAATTGGAAAAAGTAATTGTAATTGGAAAAAGTAATTGTAATTGCAAAAAGTAATTGTAATTGCAAAAAGTAATTGTAATTGCAAAAAGTAATTGTAATTGGAAAAAGTAATTGTACTTATAGAAGTAATTTGTAATTAGATAGTTCAAATAATATAATTACAAATTACAATTCCTTTAACAATTTTCCTGCAATTACAATTCCAAATTACTTTAATAAAAAAAAGTACGTTTACGTTTCTGAACAGTCGCCACTGTCATAGTTTAAAAATATTCTACTGTGCCACTGTCGCCAGTATACGACGAAATGAGCGTGGGATACAAACAGTAAATGCGCAGTGGATTAAAAAAAATAAAATCGAGTACAACAAAGGGACCGCTGCGAGTGAAACTACTGGTCTTCTCTATACTGTGGTTATGCACAGCACAGAACACGTTTAGCAGCTACAGCGACTTGTACGTAGAGACGTTCCAATGTAACGGTATTTTGGAGCGTTCCACATGAGGAACCGTTATTCCCATCTCTACAGAAGACAGGAACTAACCCACGAACTTCATAAATTAAACTGGACTTCACAACGCACATATCCCAAACCTCAGATAAACAAAAGGTAAATTCGGGTTCTGAAAATAACCGTCCCAGAACTATCAGAGAACTGTCAGGAGTTTGCGCAGTTCCAAATCCGACCGCATCAAAAGCAACTGCGCAAACTCCTGACAGTTCTCGGACGGTAATTTTCAGAACCCGAATTCACCTAATGAAATATATGGATAAATAATACTTTCCGTCTCCGCGTAAGATATATCAGGTATTCATTGTTTACATGTCTATCGAGGCGTTCATTGGTTCTCTTCCGAAGGACGTTGACAGTTGTTTACATTTTCTTGTGCCGCCATATTGTTTTATTGCTTTTAACGCTGTTTTTATCACAAGCGTCTAGGGAGACCAGGATACTTTGGCTTCGAGACTTCCGCATGCGCACTGAAATGCGACATTTGAACAGTGTAATGCGCATGCGAAAGTCCTGAAGCCTGTAAGTACAAAACAAAAAAAAACATACCTAAGAAAAAGAAACAATTTGCCAAACCAGATGCCAAAGAGGTGAATAATATAGCTTTAAATCTCTTGTATCCTCCCAAACCATCTTCATCTTCTGTATGACATTGAGTATTAAAAATATATATATCTGACTTTTAGAAAGTTGTATTATTTTTTACGATTTACCAAGAAAAATATCAAATCAGGTGTTAGCATTTATGTGTAAAAATTAATTTAAAATCCAATTTTATTATTTCAATTTCAATTTTATCTAGGTACGTGTTTTTTTGTCTAAAATTCTGCTTGGGCTTAAGTTAACTAGATTTTTTTTATTCTTTATGGTGTTAATGTTTTTAAAAACGAAAATTATTTGGCAAAACAGTAAAGATGCATCTTTATACTTAACTTGCCTTGCCAACTCCTTGTGCAAATCTACCCATGGCAGTTTCTGGAAACATAAGTTCAACAAATTTGATTTATTTGTTTATTTGTAAACTAAAAACTTCTTTTTTTTTTTTAGTAGGGTAAGTGATGTAATAGGCTAATTTGCAATTCGGCATTAATAAAGTTTGAATTTAAATTTTTGTGCTCAAAACTACTGTCTAGGTTTACTTATTCATTGTTATATTACATACTAAATCACAAAACATCTGTTCAATTTCGAGCAAATGTAAGTTACTTTCATGTTACAGTTTAACTTTTCTGGAGAATAATTTTGCACATTCAAAGCGAAACACACCCATTTTTATTATTAAAATACAAGAGAAAGTTAAACAAATAAACTACAAACTAATAAAACAACAAATTGCAGTCAAAGATGTTTGAGGTTAGAAACAGAAGCACGTCACGGCACGAGATCACACGAGATGCTCAATTTACCGCCTTCTACTTTCTAACAGTGTGTAATGCGCATGCGGAAGTCTCGAAGCCAAAGTATCCTGGTCTCCCTAGACGCTTGTGTTTTTATCCAGTTATAAACAATTTTGTGTTGATTTTGCTGTTTAATCACGTTTTATACGGTTCAAAAATGACTAAGGATTGTTTAATTTACTAAAAGACCTACAAAAGGGAGTAATCTCGTTCGTTTTATATGCAAGCATAGTTGTGTACATAGTCGTAGGTTAGGGTTATAGTTAGGTTTATTGTCTTATTGTTTTGCTGATCTAGTAATAAATAATTTTTCTTCTGCCTCTCTCGTCTTTACACTCAAGTAAAAAACGTAAAAAGACAGTTGTGTGATTATCAGATAGATAGATAGATTAATAGATTTAGATTTATTTCTCTAAATTTAAATGTTACATAAGTATACCTATTTAAATTTGGTACGAGTATTTCAAACTTTACAGAATGTTTACATTATTACATAATAATAGACTGTATTAACTTTTCAAAATAATAATGCACTGGGTTCGATCCCCAGCTTTAAAATTGGCAATATGTAATGAATGTATATCTGCGTTTTTCTAAATGTGTAACCCCCTTCTGAACAGTCTTGACTTTGAAATTGTTGGGGTTGCCTGATATATGTGGTACGTTATGTTGTTATTCCGTAGGCTCCCAGAAAATATTACGCTTAGAAAAAAGTGACTCGCTGTCCTACAGGTAACTGACCAAAATTTGAAGCATTTACAATTACGTATGCTTTAATCGTTTCAAGTTTGATGACTTTTAGGTAACCCGGCCAGGAAAAAGATGTTTAAGAAAAATGTTTGTTTCATAGTAGTTTTACCAAGAGACTCATTTCACTTCCGTTATCGTATCAAGGGTGTCTCATATAATTTGCTTTTTAATACTAACAAGAGTCGAGTCGAGGCTACTCTCTGCTTTTTCTTTGCTTTTACTGGAATTAATTCAGAATCGATACCTACAGACCCGACGAGAGAGGAGGGGTGCGGGGGTGATGGCCCCGGGCTTGTCTAGGGGGCCCGGAAATTTTAAAATTTTTTGAGGGTCCATATTTTCTATCCACGGCCCTGCCAAGATACCGATATAAATTAAATTTACTAAGTTAGAAAATTAACTGCAATGTATTATATTTTTTAATAGCCATATCAGATTGAAATAATTTGATGCGTTGTATCGAAAACAGATTTGATAAAGAATTTGTTATCTTTATCGTAATTATATTCAACAATATTAAAATTAAAAACTGGAAGTAATGGTGCGGGAGCTAAGTGACTTTTTCGGGCACTCATCGTTATAAGCATTTTCTATGGGCTGATTAATTCTATCGAACTTGACAAAATAGACTTCTGGCTTATGTCAGCCCGTCGAGTTGGCCATGGTTCAAGATATAAAAATCAGTGAAATTATATCATCGTTACAAAGCCAAGTTTTTTTGTGTGTACACATTTTATGTTTAGAATGAATAAAATAAGATCGCCAGAAAGTGTGGGCCATCAGGGGCGCAACCAGAAAGGTCAAAGATGTAAAAAAACGAAGTTATATAACATCATCGTTTGATCTCAACTCACGGTCAATAAACGATACGGTTGCATCAATCAGCAGCTTTAGGACGAGAGAGACGCGGGGGGCGGGAAATCGAATGAAAGAAATAGACATATCTGATTTCCGTGCAAAAGAAGAGACAAAGATGCTTGTAGTGTCTACAGGTGACGTAGGCTGTAGACCCTTCCGGAATCTTTGTCTCTGTCTTCTGCACGGAAATCAGATATGTCTGTCTCTTTCATTCGATTTCCCGCCCCCCGCGTCTTTCTCGTCCTAAAGCTGCTGATTGATGCAACCGTATCGTTTATTGACCGTGATCTCATGCAACTACCGTAATGTTGGTTATCGTTATTTTCTAACGCATTGCCAAATGTTTATATTTTCAATAAACTTGAATACTTTTCTCCCAAAATGCTACTTCATCTTCTCTAATAACAAGAAATTTATTCATAATGTGAGATTACTACAATACATAGAGTAAGATATAAGAATTACTCATTGATACTCTCATTTTAATGAAATTATTTCTAAAATCTGGCAATCATTTGCCTATCAATAACTGACGTATTTAAATGTTCGAAGAACGAGATAATACTGGATTAAATCTGACAAGACCGCCTTTCTACTTTGTTTACTATGTCGAGAACTGTTTTCAAAAGTGTTTAATGCTTTTTAGAAGTTATTGTCACAAAGTTTGGACACAGAAGACCTATAGGTCTTCTGTGGTTTGGATAAAGAGTGTTTTTTTCTAACATTATAGATTTTACACGTGTAAAAACAGAGGAGGTTTGTTAATATTTGCATCTAAGGGTGTTAGAGTATGTCATAAAATCGAGAGAAAAATACAATTAATCTGGAAATTATGTGACGATATTTTACCTGTTAAAGATAATTTAATTAAAAAGCTGCTAAAGGAAAGTCATTATTTTATAGAAAATTACAGTATTTTCATAACATTAAATGAGAAAGTTTTTGGAAATGCATTTGAAGTACCTACAAAAAAATTTTAATTGAAAAAATTATAAAAGTCTATGGTTCTATCAGAATACATAGTATTATTATGATATATCCCAAGAGAATATATGAAATTGCTTCCGGTGAAAACATTCGAAAGACATTAAGTAAATTAATCATATCTAAACATCAATAAGGGCGATAAGCGTAGATGCATCTTCACTCTGTATGTATCTCGATACTCCAGTGAAGCAACGTGCAGCGTGGTTAGTACTTCGATGGGTGAAATCCATCTTGGGAAACACAGTGATCTCATCCCACCTTCTAGCGGCTTGTACATCAGTGTATACGCGGAAGCTATATAATTTCAAAATGAAGATTACGTAGTAGATATACCATCCTTCAGAGGGTAAAGCAGGCGGTCCCTTGTTTATAAAATGTTAGGCAAGTAAGAGATCCCCTACTCCTTCTTACGAGAAGAGGTTCGGCAAAATTTTCAGGTTGGGGGTAGGTCGTTTCCTGACATCGGTGATAGGCCCTGGTAGCGGAAATAGGCCGACGTTAAATAAATAGATAAAAAAGAAAAACATCAATAAATTATCAGAACAATATTACACAATGATATATCCCAAGAGACGTAAAATAATGTTTTTAGTTGATAAATTCCATTTTATTGTCATGAACCTAGTTGATTTTTCTGTATTACAATGAAAACGTGTATTTTAATTATATTTAAATAGAATTTATAGTTATATGAAGAGACTTTTTTACCAAACTGAAAATTCGCAAAAAAACGTTCATTTCTCCAATATTCAACTTATTGGTAAATAATGAAAACATTTTCAATCCGTCCCTGACTTTGGGCAAAAATTCTGAAAGACGGATCTGAAAACCTATCATGGCGGCCAGCATGGGGGTGTCAGCGTTTGGACCTTATGTGAGGTCCAGTTTAATTTATGAAGTTCGTGAACTAACCTGTCTTCTGTGCTAAAACGTTATTATGTCGCTGGCTAAAACTATTAGACCACTGATCTCTATATAAATCAAGATTTGTAGAGTTTGCCAATATTGCTAATCTTGTATATAAACTGGATAAACAAAGCAATAGGCGTGTTTTATTGCTAGTTCGAATGTACTACTACGAGTTAGTGATGGGCGATATTTTACTGCCGGTGATTAAATCACCGTGATTAGGAAATCACCGATAGCAACAGTGACGAAGGAAACAAAGTCACGGTGATTAGTGATTTTAATAGCGCTTGATAATTACCCAAAATTGTCAATGGTAGCAAGAGAAAAACTGTGTGTGCTAGCAACTTCCGTGCCTTATGCGAATGATTATTTTGTAAAGTTGGCTGGACAAGTACTTAAGGACAGAAGAAGCCGATTAAACGACAAAAAAAAATAAAGTTGTTATTTTTAAATGTGAATTATGCATCCTGTTCTAAGTTCTAATACTTTTGACTCATAAGCTTAAAAATTTTTATTTATTTATATGTTTAGTATTTATATATTAATTTATTTATTGTTTATTATACAGATTGTTGCTATAAATAGTAAAATGTGTTCACGTTTATTTCCGTTTCCTATTATTTTTGCAGAGCAGCGATATATGCCCAATCACGGCAACCTTATTATATCAAGCTCACAGATTGCGTTCACTTTCAGTCTAAACCGCGATCGTAGTCGTCACTGTTTAAAACGCAGTGCAGATATGTAATGTAAGCCGGTCACGACAAACTTATAACAGTTTACAGATTTTTGCACTAAACCGCGATCGCAGTCACTGTTTAAAATCACCGTGATTCAAAAATAGCAGTCACCGATCACGGACTGATTGAATAATCGCGATATCGCTCATCACTACTACGAGTAGCAAATTTTAGGTGTCAATAAAAATAAAACGCTTCGTCAATGTTGCCACAAGTGCTTCAGTGATTTAGCAAAATGTACCAAGTTACTGTAAATATCCACGAATAAGAATAACCCTATGCCTAAGAAAAAACTAAACGCACAGTACAGACACGGTCAATAAACGATACGGTTGCATCAATCAGCAGCTTTAGGACGAGAGAGACGCGGGGGGCGGGAAATCGAATGAAAGAGATAGACATATCTGATTTCCGTGCAAAAGACAGAGACAAAGATGCTTGTAGTGTCTACAGGTGACGTAGCTGTAGACCCTACCGGAATCTTTGTCTCTGTCTTCTGCACGGAAATCAGATATGTCTGACTCTTTCATTCAATTTCCCGCCCCCCGCGTCTCTCTAGTCCTAAAGCTGCAGATTGATGCAACCGTATCGTTTATTGACCGTGCAGTACAGAGACCCTATTCTTATGGAACGCCGTTCTATTTTTAAATAAACATGGCTAGCTATGTATCATAAAATAGTCAGGTTTCAATGTCCATTATCAAATGAATAGAGGAGTTAAATATAATAGAAATAGTATGGAACGCCGTTCTATTTTTAAATAAACATGGCTAGCTATGTATCATAAAATAGTCAGGTTTCAATGTCCATTATCAAATGAATAGAGGAGTTAAATATAATAGAAATAGGTTTAATTTGTATTTTCAAAGTACCATAAAATACAACTTAAATGAAAATGAACTCCATTTACATTATCTGAAAATTATATTTCTTTATTCATTCTCATTATCAGATAATTTAAAATGATTCTTATTATCACATAATTCAAATTGCAGTATTAAAAATTATCAGATAATTTTAATTCATTTTGCATTTAGCTAGCATTGTCTGTGGCATTGTATTGCAATGGGTCTTGTCGTGAGAGATTAATTCTCGTTTGACTGACCCGGTCTGTAATTTGTCTGTGTAAAAATGACTTATTTCCCTTCAGTTTCGGTTTTCACTATTGGTGTCACTGTGAGATGACCTTGCTTTTCAGTTATTTGAAATACTTTCTGTTGCCATTTAAACATTTAAAATAACGGTCTTTTGCTGTTTTAAATTATTTACATGAGACGAGTGGTTGTTGTGTGAATATTTTGCATAAGTATACTGTTATATTTATTTATTAGTTGCATTTGCAGTTAATATGTCACAATTCAAATTTTGGAATGACGTTAACAGTTTACTGACTATGGATGGGCCTGTGAAAGGACCTGTACCAAGATGGCAAAGAAAAAAGGAAAATGGGACGTCTTCGAACTCCAGCTTAAATAATTCATCAAAGCTGCGTTCCTTGTCGTCATCTGTATTGAATTCTACGAAAACTCCCATAAAAGGAAATGAAAATGATTACCAGAGGAACAAAACACCTTCGAAAACACCATTGAAGAAATCGAAAACACCAACGCCAAATAAACTATCAAAAACGCCAAGTGGCGATCGTTTTATACCTTCACGAAGTGCTAGTAATTTTGATTTAGCCCATTATAAGTTAACTCAAGATGAAAATAATAAAAGTGACAGCCCTACTCATCAAGAATTACAAAGAGTAATGTCTGAAAACTTACATGGAATCGATATCAATAACCAACGTATATTGACTTATAAGAATAAAGCTCCTTCAGCTCCAGAGGGATTTCAAAACCCCATGAGGGTTATTTATACTCAAACAAAAACACCGGCTTCGGTAAAAAGCAGTAGCCGTTATATTCCACAAGCGCCAGATAGAATTCTCGATGCTCCAGATATTGTTGATGATTATTACCTAAATTTAATGGACTGGAGTTCTAATAATATACTAGCTGCAGCTCTTGGGGCTCATGTTTATTTGTGGAATGCAGGTAGTTTGTATATAAAATAAATTAATTGTTTTCCTTTTCACAATAATAGTTTATTATGTAGGTACTGGTAATATTGATCAACTCCTAGAACTGGAAGGTAACGACTATGTCTGCTCCCTCTCTTGGATTCAAGATGGAAATTGCTTGGCGGTGGGGACTACCAACGGTATGTATCTATTACATATACAGATGTAAGTTTTTTGTACTGCGCTAACTATAAAATATTCAAGAAAGATTATTATAAGCTGCATATTATCATGGGTAATAAAATGGGCCATGTGCCTACCCAGCAAACATAAATATATAGCATATACGTAAATGCTATGTAAACGAAGTTTCACAGAAGTAACGTACTATGTAAAATGTGACGCATAATCATATGTGCATACTCTGCGAAATGTCAGCAACATGTGCATATGATTTTTACATAGTGAAGAGGTAACACTGTGACCTCACGGTATAGAACAAATGACGTAGCGTATATGTATATTCAACCACTTGCTATGTAAAGCATACGTAACTAATTTTATCTCTTTATAATGTAGCATATACACTGAAAAAAAAATGGTTTGATTCAAGAATATATTGGTTTATATATACGCAAATAAATATATTCTTCATATAAAACAAGTACATTTATTTCAAGAATAATTAATTTACTACCAGCTTTTGATTACTTGCCACAAATGTATTTGTTTTATATGAAGAATACATTTATTTGCGTATGTATAAACCAATATATGCTTGAATCAAACCATTTTTTTTTTTCAGTGTATGTATATTCAACCACTTGATAGTGACCTTACGGTATGTAACTTATATACTTTTTATCTCTTTATGATGTAGCATGTATATGTTTTATCTACCAACCTATGTTCAAAATAGCATATCCCAGCACTTTTTAAATATTGATACTACACAAATGGATATTTAAAGTTAGATATATGAATAAAGTTCCCTATAAGTTATACAGAAAAATATATTTCTTTAGAAAATTACCGAAGTTGACACCAAGTTTTATTTTTAAGTTGGATACCTTATTTAGAGAGCCTAGTAGTTTTAAATTTTGAATGAATTTTTTTTTTTGTAAAAAATAGTTATATTTAAAATATAAAACTATCTAACTTTCTAAAAATGTTCAGAAGGTATTCTACTTAAAAATAAAAGTTGATGTCTCCTCCAGTTATTTCCTAAAGAATATCAATTTTTCTGGACAATTCATGAGGAATTTATATTCATATATTTAACTCCAAGAATCCAGTTCTCTAGTATCAATATTTAAAAAGTACTATAGGGTGCTATTTTGAACATTATGGTAGGTATATAAAACAAATACATGCTACATCAAAAAGAGATAAAAAGTATATAATGCAAGATATGGTTGTCTGATTTGTCAATATATATTAGCTTAGGAAAGATTCTAGAGCTGAATGACAGTTTAAACTAAGTTAATTAGTATCAACAAAGTTTCAATTCCATCTTAATGCCTGCATATCCCAGTAGGTAAACCAGGCATTAGGCGTTGTCCTTGACGTTGTCATCTATATGTTCTTTAGAAAGCAGCTATACGATATTTTTTCTTCTCCAATGATGTATACCCACCTACCTACCTTGCCTTGCATTCCTAGTAAAGCTCAAATTTCATTTAATTTATTTTATTAACTGTTGATTTAGGAGAGATTAATACTAGTGTCTTTTGTGTAACTATTCTATATTCAAGTTAACTAAGTATCTACAATAAGTGTTAAGCATTTCTCGGGTCGTTTCTGATTGTACTCGTTCTTTGGTCAGCCTTCATCACTCTGACATTTGCTATTTGAACATCAGTTACGCAACCTGTGAAAATAATTGAAATATTAGTCTATTTCATATACGGGGTGGTGCACCATTTAAAACTCCCCAGGCTTGTAATTTTCTTATTTTTTAAGGCACATCAAATTGTAGATATTTTTAAAGCATTAAAAAAATTTTTTTTTTAAATTGTTAAGGAAGAAATCTTAATTTCCTTGAATATTTTTTTACTTCACCCTGTGCATGAACTGCGTTAATGTTTCCTTATAAAGGTTTTAATTAGCTTCAATTTATATTATTACGTCATATTCGAAATTCTTTTTGGTTTTAGAGAAAGGAATTAAAAACACTCCAAACTGATTTTTTTTTTAAATTACTTTGAAAGGAATGTAAATAATAATTTTATGCTTTATCTGTAAAAGATATATCACAAACAATATTCAGCGTAATAAAACAGTAACAAAAAATAAAACAAAAATATTTTTAAAAACTAACTTATATTAAAATGTAATAAATAGGAAATTGCAAATTTTTTATTTCTTAAGTTTTTTTATTTTAATAACATAAATTGAAGCTAACTAAAACCTTTATAAGAAAACAATAACACAGTCCATGTACAGGGTGAGGTAAAAAAATATTCAAAGAAAGTTTCCTTTCTTAACCATTCAAAAAAAAAATTAATCACTTTGTATGGATATTTAAAGGCTTTAAAAATGTCTACAAGTTGATGTGCCCAACATGGTCATCGCTTCGAAAATAAAGTCTGGGGAGTTTTAAGTGGCGCACCCTGTATAGTGTAGTAAATCTGGTTATATAGCTTGTATCCCTTTACTAAATTGTGAAGAAAACTAGATGCATTTTGATCAATTTGTTAAGTTATTAAACAATTTATGATAGCTTAAATAATAATGTATATATTTTAACAAAACTTTACGAAAACACGCTTCCAATGGAATGGAAAATTTGAGGTCGATCCGATAAGTTTCAGAAGTATACTGCTTTAAACATGAACCGATGTGCTCAAAGTGCTGTCATTCAATCCGAAAGTCTGCCTCAAAGTTGAGTTTACACTGTTAAAACCCAGCTATTTAAAATCAGATTTGTCTAATCTGCCAGAGATGGTGATTTGGGGACTATTGGAGTATTTCAACATAAGAGTATGCAGCATATAACTGCCCAAAAAAGGGGAATGAAAATGCAACTAGGAGTGAATGACTTCACGCAGCTTCTATATTCTTGATTAATTTTAAAGCCCCTAGAGATCTTAGAATATCCTGGTTTTTTGAATTTCGCTCTAAAATTAAGAGATTTTTTTACAAAATGTAATAAAAAAATATGCTAAATAAGCCCATTAAATCATCACCCCAAATTTCAAGTGGAAATGTTTATAACAACGCCAAAAAAACAATAACAAAGTCGAAAATTGAACCGTATGCATCAAGTCATAGAACAATTTGTTTCAGAATGTAGATTTTTCTCCTACTCTTCAGTGGTGTTAACAAAATTCTTTTAGACTATTTAGAATCATTTTAAATTTTTTATAAAGAACGTTTTTTCTCAGAAGTAAACAATTAAAAATTATGAGAATACTTCAAAAGATCACAAAAAAAGAAACAATTTTAAAAAACGGGGTTTTCTAAGCCAATTGGGAGCCGTGAAGCATGAAAAAAATGCATTTGTTAAATAATTGCCAAAAAATTGTTTTAAATAATTTTAAAATACCTACTTATTTATGCAACAAGTGTGTAAAGCAGTACTTTTTTCATGTATAAGTTGTAGACGAGTGCATCAATCTTGTGAGAATCCCATGATAAAAGTAGATACTTTAACGGTCATATAAACAAATTGTTAATTAACGCCACTGAAAAGTAAACAATCAACGATTCAATTTTCGAACTTGTTACTGTTTCTTAAGAAGCGTTTTTTGTATAAATATTAAATTATATTATACTATTACATTCACCGAGAGCCATTTGATGTAAGAAAATGTGCGGGGACCTTTACCAAGATGATTTAATTCTACCAGAAGCATATTTTTAATAATGACAAATCTTAATTGTCTTAATTTATTGCAACAAAATTAACCATAAAGTTTCAGACAATTCTAGTTTTCTTCGTAGTTTTATAATGATCAAATTAATTTTTTTAATGGCGATACAAGCAATATCATTAATCACAAGACAACAAGAAAAGGGGCTGCGCTTTTGATCAGAACCATCTAATCCTGTTTTTTAATATGTTGAAACCGATTCTGATATTAAAAAAAAATTATCAGTTTTTGGTTACCACCCCCATTATCCTCTAAAAAGGGGCAATGGTTTTGTCCTAAGGTTATGATCTAATTTTTCTGAAGTATTTTGACGTGCTTAAGCCAATTTTGGACAAAAGAAAAATTGCAGGAAAATATTAGCCTACTTTACACATACAAAACCTTGAAATATATGTACAATACAATAACGAACACAAAGTAGGTGCTATAAGATGTCGGTAAACAATAACCATACCTATGCATAGTACTTACTTCGCAAAAGCTTGTGATCTGGGTTTCCTTGAATTACAACTTCTTACGCTGGATTCAGTTGAACTTAATAATGTGGGAGCAGCACCAACATACAGCTTTTGTGTAACAAAATCCATGTAATGATATAATTGTCTGTCGAGAATAACGATTGCCCGTGAAATAATTCTAACCTATAAAAAGATTACGTTTCATTTAAATAAATATCTTTATAAAAACGGTACAACACAAACTTACTTCTGGGTCATTCACTGGAAAATGGTGCTGCACCTTCAATATAGGTATGTACACCAAATTCGCAAACAAAAGGGCATGTTTATGTTTGCACCTAACCTCTACACTAATAAAACGTCCAAACAAAATAATATTTAAAGAAGTCACAACGCTTTATGGTTCACAGTTCTGCATCAAAGTTATTAAAAGACATCATCCACAATTTTTCACAAAAATGATCAAAAAACACAAACGTTAGATTTTACATCATTTTACAATGGCGTGTTGCGTGAGCGTGACACACTGACGCGTTCCATGAGTTCGATGTCATAAAATGAAGTAGGTAAACATTTTTAAGTAAAATTATGTAGCAAATATGTAAACTTGTGTATAAGTAATTAAGTTAATATGTTGATATGTTGTTAAATATGATATTATTTTACATATATGCTATGTAAAATTATGTAAAATATTTTATATAAAAATGTTCTATTAATCTTACCTCTCAGAGACGTAAAGTTACATTAATGTTTGCCCCTGATGGTGCTGGTGAGGATAAGTCACGATCATTGCATCATTTTTTTTTTACTAAGAATTTATACACTGTCATAAGAATGTTCTTATATACTTACAAGCATAATTACTTATTCTATGACTTCAACAATCATAGTTTGTTTGGAATTTTACCAACTCCGAACTACAAATTTTAAGAAACCTTTTAAAACACTATTTTGTTCCTTATATTAGAGATGGGTCGAGGAAACTTCCCATATGTGATAAAGGTCTGTATAGTACAGTAACTAGAGGTTTTAACTTCGGAATAATGTCATATTGAACGAATTTCGTTCATTTTTGGCAGTATAATAGCAAATGCTTCACAGAAAAGTTTCTATATTGTGCAGGGGCTTGCTAATTTATAGGGGGTGGATGCCACCCCCTTTCAGGGGGTGGTACTTAAAAAAATATATATTTATTGGAGTAGAATCAAATTTTAAGAAGAAAAGGTTCTATGCAATTTTTCACATAAATTGATAGTTTTTAAGTTATAACGACTTCAAAATTGCGATTTTAGCTTAAAAAAAAAGGTATTTCCAAACGGCTTTCGTCAAGTATCTCGAAAAGTATTACTTTATCGAAAAAATGTTGAAGACCAATTACAGAAAGTACAAACTGGGAATTAATTATATTTTTTGTTTATTGATGTAGCATTAATACTTTCGGAGATATTTAAGTTTATATTTGGTATCCAAGTGTTTCGAAATTACCTTTAAAGTATAAAATGCAATTTTTTCTAAAGCAAGTGCTTTAAATGAGCAAAAAAAATTGAGCATTTAGGTAATGCTACATCTTAACGAAAAACTGTATTTGAGGTAATGTTTTTAAATAACAAAATGGCGACCTTTTTATATAAAAAAATATAAATACGTACATTTTTCCATCATAACTTCTTTATTTCTTATGCTACAGGAAAGAGTAAAAAATAATTTGAAAGCGCAATTAATTGTCTTTAATTTCATTTCTTAGCATGCGTGACGTAGGTGTCACAATTTCTGAGATATTTAACATTTAAACTGCATTTTTCGTCTTATAAACGTTCGGACGCCATTTGTAAACTTTCATATCTCCGAAATTATTAAATCTATGTAAATAAGTAAACAAGCGAAATTCATTATCAGTTTATGAGCTTTATTTTTGGTCTCTACCCATTTTTCAATAAAATTAATATTTATTGAGATATTTGGAAGAGGAAAAAAAAATTACGTTTTATCGAAAATACCTTATAGTTTAAACTGTATTTTTTTTCTAAAGCAAGTGCTGTATACAAACCAAAAAATTTGAGCATCTACGTCATGCTATATATTAATGAGAAACAGTGTTTGAAATTCCTTTTTTTAATTATTGGCTAATTAAGTAACAAAATGGCGACGTTGTTAATAAAAAAATGTGTAGACGCAACAAGCCATAACTTCTTTGTTTTTTATGCTACAGAAACAAATAAAAAAACAGTTGAAAGCTTAATTAATAACCTATTATTCATCCTTGACGTAGGTGTCACAGTTTCTGAGATATTTAACTCTCACTCTAAATAATTATCTTATGAACACTTGGATGCCAAATGTAAACTTAAATATCTCCGAAATTATTAATCCTACATCAATAAACAAAAAATATAATTAATTCTTAGTTTGTACTTTCTGTAATCGGTTTGTAACATTTTTTCGATAAAGTAATACTTTTCGAGATACTTAACGAAAGCCGTTTGGAAATACCTTTTTTTTAAGCTAAAATCGCAATTTTGAAGTCGTTATAACTTAAAAACTATCAATTTATGTGAACAATTGCACAGAACCTTTTCTTCTTAAAATTTGATTCTACTTCAGCTCCAATAAATATATATTTTTTTAAGTACCACCCCCTGAGAGGGGGTGGCATCCACCCCCCTATAAATTAGCAAGCCCCCGCACAATATAGAAACTTTTCTGTGAAGCATTTACTATTATACTGCCAAAAATGAACGAAATCCGTTCAATATGACATTATTCCGAAGTTTTGCATATTTTTTATCTCTAGGCACTGTACTAGTAGAAGTCATGTAAATAATATAATTGTATGCACTTATTTGGTATCAAAATGAAGCTTGCATCATCACGAATCAGATTTCACCATAAAATAGGCTATCAATATACCCAATGGAAAGTTAGAAGGAAAACTTCCTGGAAACTTTTCGAGTTTTCAAAATGGAAAATTTCCAGGCAGTTTTCCTCCTAACTTTCTGTTGGATATATTGATAGGCTATTTTATGGTGAAATCTGATTCGTGATGATGCAAGCTTGATTGTGATACTAAATAAGTGCATACAATTATATTATTTACATGACTTACAGACTTTTATCAAATGTGGAAAGTTTGCTCTGCCTTATACAAATGCGTTACTTGTAAATTTGGAGGTAAATTTATTTTGATCGAGGGGGCAATCACTTGAAATTATGTGTCCCACAATTGCAATATTGCACAAATATTGCATAAGCGATTACCCCCTCGATTTTGATTTACTCAATGTGAACATATGGTTAAGAATAGTGATCGACATCATCGTAATTTTTCAGTTATACCGTGAATCGATTTTTTTATATCAGTGATTTTTATGATTTTCATACACAATGTGATATCAGTGAAATGAATAAATATTTATTTACAGATGAAGTAACATTTAAGTTTAAGACACAAAATCCTTGCAAATACTTCTTTCACTTGAGTAAAAACGTAAAAAGTTATGTAAGTTTCTCAATTTAAATTGCAAGAAGGCCAACCTGTGCTTCAATAGATATTATGTTTATCATCTCGTGTGTCTTTTTTAAGAAGAAAGGGTGCTCTCCCCCCCCCAAGATTTATGGAGGTGCCAGACTATTTTTGTTTGTGTATATATGTATATGTACCGTGTATGGCTCGAGTTCGGACGAGGAAAAACTTTTTAATTCTTTATTTTATGAAAGAGTAATTCTTTATGAAAATGTCTACTTCACCAGAAACCCCCTTTTCGGTTAACAGATCCTTGCCAGCTCTACAAAGTTAGCCAGAAAACTTGATTTCATTATGGATAATTTCCAAGTATTTTGAAAATAATTTGGAAAGATTTTTAAATGACGTTTTTACGAGATATTAGGGAAAAGTAAAATTAGTTTTCATGATTTTCGATCAATTTGACATTTCTCTACGGTCTAAATTGTTATAACTGTCGTTTAATTGGTGATAATCAGATTTTTGTAACAAGCAAAATAAGATTCGCTCACTTAAAGCGATATTCAATCACACAATAAAAGTTAACGATGATTCAAAGCGTTTGGACTTTTGTTCCTTGGATCGGAGAAAATATTCTTAGAGATAGACGTTTTGTTGACAACATGATTTTTCCGATGAGGCAACCTTTTGTACTAATGAGTCAGTTAGTATACAAAATTCTAGATATTGGAACAGCGATAATCCAAATTTACGTATACAGTGTAGGAGACAATATTCGAAAAAAGTCAACATTTTGTGTGCACTCACATACTTTGGAATCACAGAATGAAATTTTTTTCAGCAAAATTTAAATCAACATTCTACATCAATATCTTCACATGTTCAATACTGAACTGAAAATAATATAAAAACATTTTACATAAAAAGTTTTAGGAGACTAATGGTTAGCTTTAAGGTTCCTTTTAATGATTAGATCATTCACAAGAACGCTTGCTTTCCTGCTTCCTTTACGGCGACATACTGGCCCCATATATGTTCGAATTATAGTATGTGACATGACCTCGCTTTTGAGCCACTTTTTTGCAAATGACCCTCTCAACTTATACATAAGGCAGTTTTCTCTATAACTGTCATTTTTAAAGTTATGCATTTGGGTTGGCTACGGATGCTTTCTGCCGATTCTCCAATGCACTTGTCTAACTGACGAGTTGCTGGATGAATCTAAATTTGTTTTATTCCAGAAACCGACCTTGACCATTTTTCGGTCTCGCCCTTTTGGTACGTTGCCTCATCAAACTTTTATTGTCATTCTTTTGAATAATATCCACGTTTTCTGCCTCCAATTTCCCTGTGTTTCGTGAAGCGATAAAGGATTTAAAATATTTTGAAAAGATAGAATTCGACACACTTTCAAATTTTACACCTTTGGACAAGTGAAATTTTGGCGTACTTTTGAATTGTGCGCCTTGTTCACTTTTGGCGTACTTCTTAAAGGTATAATATATTTTTTTCCTTGTCCACAAAAAATATTTACGAAGTGAAATTTTGGCGTACTTTTGAATTGTGCGCCTTGTTGTGCCTTACGTTTCTGCGTAAGACAAGACAAGTCCTTTTGTGTCAGTCTTCAGCGCTGATGCCTTAAAAATGTTTAGTTATGCTCTAAATTGCCTTTTAATTTTCCCTTAGTCGGAGTTTTTATTTATCCTTCGTCTTAGGTCGATTCTGGGAGGTTCTATAACAATCTCGCGTTAAGAGGTCGAGTAGAACTAAGTGCAGAATTTGGTGGTGATACTTTTGAGTAGCTTTTCATATTTTATATATTATACACCACATATAGCAGACACACAAATCGAAAGCCAAGTCTTGTCCGGAAGGGGGTTACACATTTGAAAAAACACAGACATACATCCCGACATTGTCAGTGCCAGGGCTGGGGATCATCGAACCCAGTACGCGATATGCAGTTTAAAATCATTTTTAAAATATCTGGAAATTTTCTATAGCAAAATCCAAGATTTTTGGCTAACCCTGTAGAGTTGGCAAGGATCCGATAACCAAAAAGACAGTTTCTGGTGAAGTATACTATTTCATCAAGAATTACGTTTTTCGTAAAATCAAGAAATTAAAAGTTTTTCCTCTTCCGGACTCCATTCGTGGACACACTGTATATATCGTTATGTTTTCGAATTTTATATTTGTATTTTGTACAATTTTTGTATTTTAGGTTCTTTTTTTGGTCTTCATTATAGGTTATAGAAGGACATACGTCCTCGGTATTATGTTTAATAATATTCATAATAGGGTATTCATACTTGGACACGAGGCTGCGCAGTTGAATAAAAATTCATGAACAGTTCATTTTCATTGTCATAACTCTTCTTGATAGCTGTTAATATACAAAATTTATGTATTTTTTCTTGATATGACAGACATTAGGTACTACTTACCCCAGGATGTAAAATTTCTTATGATGGCCGAGATTAAGGCTATATTCGACTGGGACCACCGTGGGCACGCCCATAGTGGACGAGGTCGAACGTATTCACAGTCGTATCATAAAACGTGACCATGTCGACCAACTTCAGACCGCTGATTAGAACGCTTTTTAGCAGTCCGACCGTGGTCCGCCCGCCAGTCGAACGGGACTTAAAAGTAAATGTATGTGTTGGTAGCCGAACCAAGGCAGCGGAATTTCGTGATTATTTCACAACTTTGTACAATTATTGTAACACTTATTACTAGTAATTTTTTATTATACTTGATAATCTTGACTTGGCATAGTGAATCTTCGATTACAGACATTTTAAAAATAGCAGGCAGGGAGAAACAGCTACATACATTTGATTAAGTATTTCATGATCATGGCCGTTAAGATATTTAATAAATTACCAACCTCTTTGAAGTCCTTACCTACTTTTAATTTATTTAAATCGAGTGTTCGTAATATGCTGCAAAAATATAGTTTTTACTCTATTGGTGAATTTTTAAATTGTGACAATTTTGTCTTATGATTGATTGTACGTTTGTATTTTTGTATTGAATTGTATTTTTGCTGTTTTACACTATATTTTATTATTTTTTCCTTTTTAACTACTGTTAAACCTGAAATTTTTCTATTTTTGGCTTGTATTTTTATTAACAATTTTGTGACAATATTCTACACTTGTATCTACAAGTCTTATGAAAATAAAGTCTATTATTATTATTATTATTATGATCGTGACATTCTACCATATTAATCAACTGATTACTATTGCACCATGTAAAAGTTTTAGTTCCCAGCTTGTTGGTTATCGTACATAACATTATGTAAGTTTGTCAAACAACTTCCCACATTTAACATTTTCTGGATATTTACGTTTAAGATATTTAAGTTTTTCATGACTTTTAAGGTACTGTGGAATTGTGGGACTGCTCTAGATCAAAGAGATTGAGAATTATGGAAGGGCATTCAGCAAGAGTCGGTTCATTATCCTGGAACTCGTACATCTTATCAAGTGGTTGTCGTAGTGGTCAGATTATACACCATGATGTCCGTCAACGTGAACATGTTGTCAGCACTATATCTGGGCATACTCAAGAAGTATGTGGTCTTAAATGGTCAACAGATGGAAAATATTTAGCGAGTGGTGGAAATGATAATGTGCTAAATATTTGGCAAGCGGTAAGTTTAAAAATTAGATGTTTTGGAGTGTACTTAATACAAAAGTAGTAAGGACATGGTATAAAATATTTTTTGTAATTGTCAGCTTAAACTGACAAGTATACATAATTGTCTTAGAGCCAGTTGTATAAAAGCAGTTTAAACAACTAAACGAGTTTAAGAAGTTAAATTAAGATCGATATTTTATGTTTTATATTGGAAATTTAAAGTTTGGATAAACATACTTTTGTTGTTTGAGGAACACTGGTTTAAGAATTTTGGAGAAATTCGTTTCTGTCATTACTGTAGGCACATATTACTGAATTTCTAAAAATATTTCAATCATGGGCTGGGTCTGACCATCATACAACTATATTTTGCTTAATTCAGCATCACATATTGAAAGAAGTGTACTCTATTCTGCTCCTGTTCAGTACAGCATTATCTCCCCCCCCTGATGATAATATTGTACAAGAACCCCCCTGCACTTGTCTTATGGGAAAAGTGCTCTGACTGTCCAATATAGCTCTTACCACATGAGCATTCCAATTGGTAACCACCCTCCGCTAGTAGTCTAGGGATGGGGTCCTTGTTAAGTTTTATTAATAACCAACACCCAAATATTAAGTTTACTATGGAAATCTAACAAGATGGAGTTTTGCCTTTCTTAGATGTTTCGATGAAACTATTAAGCAACGATAGGATGTCCCATGGAGTCTACAGAGAGCACCACATACTGATCGTTATCTGCATGCTACATCCCACCATCATCCATAACAGAAGAGGTCGTTAATCAGAACATTATTCCAGAGCCAATATGTGACGACGAGAGCAAACCAGAGGAACCCAGGAATGTCCAACAAACTCTAGAGAAAAGTGGGTACGAACAAAGGGATACATAAAGAATTATCAACAACCAGAGAAGAACTACGGAAGAAGTGGAACGACCTACTACTTATGCGTGCCTTCCCTGGGTGGCTGGAGTCACAGATAGGTTGAACAAGACTTTACTGAAGAATAAAATAGGCATACGTTTCCGAACGGTAAAAAAAATTTAACAAGTGCTTCCCTCAAACAATAATCTCATCCCTAGACTATTAGCCAAAAGTGTTTACCAATTGGAGTTCTCATGTAGTAAGGGTTATATCGGACAGACAGGGCGTAGTATCCAGTGCAGAATCAAGGAAGACAAGACTCGGGCACACAGATAAGTCGGCGGCGGCAGAACATGTTCATCAGACTTCATAAAATTGACTAGGAGAACGAACATCAAAATATTGGAAAAAAATATTCGCTGTTACTCAAGAATAATTACAGAATTACTATAAATTATGAAAAATTGACAAGTTGAATAGAGAAGATGGGTATCGACTATGGAGACTGACTTTGCCAAGCACGAGTGGTTTAAACAGTCACGGTCAACAGAGGACATCGAATGAACAGCTAAGCCATTAGAGAACTAACAAGATTGGACAGCCAGTGGAATTCATTTGATCTCTTAGTAATGGCGCTCATGACCTCGTCCCTTTAATCCTTTTACTTTGGAGTTATCCCATTGTTACCACATTTAGCTGAATTTCACAGATCAGATGTTATGTAGATGCCATAATCTGATATGTGGTAGATTTTATTAGGCAATAGAAGCCTGTAAACTATAACAACTAAAAGGATAAAATTCCGTTAAAATATGATTTATTTTATTAGTAGAATAATAATTATTAAGCCAAAATCAACAGAGCTGCCAAAAATTTTCAAATTAAATGTCTACTAGCGGTGTGCATGCTCACCTTCATTTTTTAACAATAGTTTGCATACAGTCCATTTTATTATAAAAATATAGTTCAAAAGACAATATCTACACACAGTGTGAACACACTCTGTACAGCACGTATTTAAGGGCCAATTGTATAAAGAGTGGTAATACCTTGACCAGAGTTGAGCCACTGTTTACGGTCAAAAGTCTGTTGTACAAAGGAAAATCAACGGTTTAAACCAGGTTCGGTAGTAAAATAATTGATCCCTGGAATTCTATGGTTTAAACCAAGATCAAACGCCGTTCATTTATCTAACCTCAGAATTGATTGATTGATATTCATATTTAATTGTTTTTCAAAATTATAACTAACAGTTTCACTCAACTTACCATTGTTAATCAAGTTATCTCTTAGTTTTTATATACCCCAAACTAAATAGGTGTTAGGATATAAGTTTTATGTTTTGCTGTCTCTCTCTTTGTTTTACCGTGCCCAGTAGAGGGCGTTGCATGTTTTTCCGGTTGTGGAAGACATATTGGAATAGTAAGTAGTCTGAGTTAGTTTAGTTTTGTTTGTATCCTTGTGCGTAGCACACGTGTTTCATATTTTCATACTTTCAATAAAGTAGTTACAGTCAACCAGTGTAGTGTATTTAAATACATCCCAGACATATACCTCTTCACCAGGTTATGGGCCCTGTCACCCTATAGATTACGGATTTGTCTGGAAGCAAAGTTTTTTTCTTTGGCGAGTTGATTTCGGAGTTCGTACTTTGTCGTCGCGCCGGAAGGGTAGCCATTTTTGTGATTCCGGTAGTGAGTGTTAAGAGACAAAAAGTCGAACAATGGCAGAAGAATTTTCAGTGAAACACACTACGAAATTCGATGGGACAAATTTTCAAGCATGGAAATTTCAAATGAGGCATATTCTCATTTCATACAACATCTACGATTTGGTTACGGGTACAAGAGCAAAACCGGCGGCTCCTGTTATTGAGACCGACGCCAATGCTGTAAAGGCTGAAAATAAGTGTGTAATGGACAACTCGAAAGCTATGTCACTTATAGCAAGTATGATGGAACCTTCACAGATAGAATACCTATTAACCTGTGAAACGGCCGCTGAAATGTGGACGAAGCTTTCAAGCATTCATGAGCAAAAGACAGCAACAAACAAATTTCTTCTGACACAGAAGTTTCACGAATACAGAATGAATTCGACCGATTCTGTTGTACAGCACGTGGCTAAATTACAAAATATGGCAAGGCAGCTTTCGGATATTGGTGAGAATATTTCCGATGTGCACGTGATGTCAAAAATCCTCGGAAGTCTCCCTTCAAAATACAACGCTTTACGGACGGCGTGGGATAGTGTCGATCCAGCGAGACAAACCATTAATTAATTTACAAGAAAGATTAATTAAAGAAGAAAGCCGCTTAACAGTAGAAGATGAAACAAGCGCGTTCGCAGCTATAAGTCTTGGTAGAAATAGACAAGAAAAAAATGATACGAGGAATGAAAATAAGTCACAATCAAAGAAGAAATTTAATTTCGACTGTTATTACTGCAATAAAAAGGGACACTACGCCAGAGATTGTCGAAAAAAGAAACGAGACAGAAGAGATGATGGCAGTCAGAGTAGACAAAGAGACGATTCTGGGAATTGTGCGTTCGTTGCAACAGCGTCAAGTAGCAGTAATGGCGACAAAGCTGGAAGTTCGGTGCCATCTAGTGAGCAGGTGACGCATATTATGAACTTAGACACCAGTGAAGTCTGGATTACCGATAGTGGCGCATCTAGGCACATTACTTACCGACGGGACTGGTTTAATGATTTTTGTTCCAATCAAGGCGAGACAATTTCCCTAGGAGATGACAGCGAATGTGAGGTTAAAGGATCGGGCACAATTTTAATCGATAAATTAATCGACAATAAGTGGCAAGAAGCTCGCATTGAAAATGTGTTGTACGTTCCAAAAGTGCGAAAGAATTTATTTTCGGTCGGTGTATGCACTAACAAAGGTTATGATGTACATTTCAAAGGACAATGTGTTGTGATTAAACGCAACGGTCAAGTCGTTGCTCAAGGCGTTAAACAAGGGAATGATATCTACAGACTGTTATTAAAGGTTAGGACTCCTCAAATGTCCAGTGAAGCCAATGTAATATCAACAGACTTTCATTGATAAAAATCCTGCAGTAATATGTTTATCAGAAACACATCTGACAGAAGATGTATGTCAGAGTGAAATTATGATCCCAGGATATAATGTTTATAGGATAGATAGCTCAAGTCGTCACACTGGCGGTGCTTTAATTTATAGTCAAAATTGTTACAAAGTATTTAATGTTAAAACATATTCACTGGAAAAGATGTATTGGTTAATATCTCTGCGAATTCAATTTCAACAAAATACATTTGATATTGCATGTCTTTATAGGTCACCGGCAGGTAGTACTGCTGCATTTTTAGATTTTTTTGAAACATGGTGTGACCAACACATGGTAGATCAGAATGTTAAAAGTTTTATTATAGGCGACTTTAATATCAATTGGTCTGATGAAACTAGTATTTACAGTATCAGACTAAAAGACTATGTTAATGACATTGGCTTTAAAAACATTGTAAGGGAGTTTACTCATCCAAATAATACTGGAGGATCATTAATTGATTTGGTACTAACAAATACTGAGGTGACTGCTAAAGTTGTGAAAGAACCTCGAATTGGTTCACATTATAATATAACTTTGACTTTAGGTCGACATAATTATAGCAGGGGAAAGTCACAGCAACTTGTAAGTAGGGGTAGAAACATTGATTATGAAAAAATTAATGATAAATTGTCCGGGGTGACATGGGATTATAGAGTAAAAGATGTAGACATTGTATATCAACGTTTGTTGGGTACAATATTAGGGGTGTATGACGAGGTAGCTCCAAAAAAAGAGTTGAAGATCAAGTGTTACTATCAGGAATGGTGGAATGATGTTGTGAAAGAAGCCACACAATGTAGGGATGAATGTTATAAAGATTTTGTAAATTTGAAAAATGATGAAAATTGGAGGCGTTATAAACAGGCTAGAAACAATGTGGTCAAAGTAATAAAAAATGAAAAAAGAAAGTACTATGAAAGAAAGATTGATGTGAATAAGAAGTGAAATCCTCGCGAAATGTGGAAGATATTAAAAAGAATTATCCCCAACGATAAAGCTGTAAATAACATGATCTCGCAAGTAGAATTTGACAGTAATGACATTATTAATGATACAGCAGAAATCCCTAATTTATTAAATGTGTATTATGTCAGAAGTATAGAGAATATTAGGAACAAAATTGTTGCGATAGGTCCAGATTTTCCTTTTAGTAGCAGGATAGTGATGAAAAGTTTCATAGCTTTTCTTTATTAAGTGCTGATGAATTGAAAAGTCTAATTTTTGCTTTGCCCAACAAAAACAGCCCTGACGATGTGAGCATAATATTAATTAAGAATTGTTATGAGAATTTATCAACTCCTTTGTTAAATATGATAAACTTGTCACTTTTGGAAGGTAAAGTACCGATGGATATTAAGGTTACTACCATTATACCTGTTCCAAAGATTCCAAATTCAATAAAAGCTAGTGATCTGCGACCAATTAACCTGATAAATGCAATGGGGAAAATTCTTGAAAAAGTAGTCTGTGAACAACTAGTAGCTTTCTTGGAAAAAAATAAAGTATTAACAAGCTTCCAATCTGGTTTTCGTAGCAAACACAGTTGTGAAACAGCCGTACAATGTGTGTTGCATGAATGGAAATTAAGTCTGGAAAAAAATCAAGTTACCCTTGCAGTATTTCTAGACTTGCAACGTGCGTTTGAGACGATAGATAGGGCAAGGCTGTTAATGAAATTAGAAAATATAGGTATTGATGGTATTGCATTAATATGGTTGACTGACTATTTGGATAATAGATGGCAGAAATTAAAATTAAATAATATAACATCTTCTAAAATAAGTAATAATACTGGAATACCGCAAGGCAGCATATTGGGGCCGCTATTATTTTTGGTGTATATAAATGACATAGTGGAGGTTATAGATAATTGTAAAATACATTTATTTGCTGATGACACCCTAATCTATGTTAGTAGTGTAAATAGTAGTGATTGTTTCACAATAATAAATAACACACTGGAAAACGTTAACAGGTACTGCTGTATTAATCTACTCAAGGTTAATTCACAAAAAACTAAGTGGATGCTTATTGGAACAGGAGCAAATTTAATAAATAGACACGTAATTCATATTGGTACAGATGAAATCGAGAGAGTTACAAAAATTAAATATCTGGGAGTAATTATTGACAACCAATTATCATTTAAAGATCACACTAAATATATATGTAAGACGATAGGATTCAAAATAAATTTCTTAAGCAGATGCAGTGGTTTTTTGAGCTACTGGACCAGACTTACAATATATAATACATGCATATTGCCCCATTTTAATTACTGTTCTTCAATTCTATACCTTTTAAATAAAAATGAAATGGGTAGACTTCAAAAGCTTCAAAACAGAAGTATGAGAATAATTTTAGGTTGCTGTAGACTGACACCTATTAGATTTATGTTAAATACACTAGGATGGCTTTCTGTAAAAAATTATGTAACATTTTTCACTATGGTGTTTATATATAAAATTAAAAATGACTTAACTCCCGAATATCTGCAGGATAAGTTAGTTTATAATACAGATATTCATAGTTATAATACTAGAAACAATCTAAACTTTCACTTGCAAACATACAGGAAAAAATCCACCCAAAATAGTTTATTCTATAAGGGATTAAGTGAATATAATAATCTGCCACTTAGTATTAGTAACAGTCCCACATTAAATATATTCAAAAGTAGACTTAAAAAGTATTTGTTGGATGAGTAGCTGCTTGTATAGTTTGTCAAACCTCCCAATTAAAAACTGAATTAACTGCCTTAATCTTGATGGGATATCGGTTGCTGTACTACTATTGTTATTCTAGATGCTCATTGTGTAATTTTATAGTGTGACGTATAAAATTTATCTGTCTGATGATTTGTTTTATATATATATTGTTTTATATCTATATGATGTTTCTGTGTATTCATGATGTATTAGTCTTTTTGGCTAAATAAAGGATTTATATATAAACCTGGCATGAGCGTATGGGTCATGTCAATAAAAGGACAATACGTGAAATGACTGAAAAAGGAGTAGTGCAAGGTGTCAAATTCTCAAATAAGACTGATTTCTTCTGTGAACCGTGTCAGTTAGGCAAATCACATCGACTTCCATTTAAACCAAGGGAAGCAACGGAGAGCAAGAAACCTGGTGAATTCTTTCACACAGATGTAGGTGGGCCAATGTCAGTAGAATCATTAGGAGGTGCCAAGTTTTACGTGATCTTCAAAGATGATGCTTCAGAGTTTAGACACATCTATTTCATAAAGCATAAGTCGGACGTGTACGAGAAATTCAAAGACTTTGAGAAAATGGTCAGCAACAAGTTTGGTCAGCCCATGAAGGTAATGCGATGCGATAATGGCACTGAGTATTGTAATCGTGTTATGAAACAATACTTGTCGTCCCGAGGCATCCGACTGGAAACTACGGCTCCTTATACGCCACAACAAAATGGTAAATCCGAGCGCGAAAACAGGACAATAGTTGAAAGTGCTCGTACAATGATCCATGCCAAAAACTTGCCATTGAATCTGTGGGCGGAGGCATTAAACACGGCAGTGTATATTCTCAATCGAACGCCATCTAGCAATAATCCAACGACAACTCCCTATGAAGTCTGGATAGGCAAAAAACCTTGTCTATCTCATCTCAGGGTTTTTGGTTCTGAAGGATACCTGCACATTCCGAAGGCTCTATGACGGAAACTGGATTCGCAATCTAAGAAAATAATATTGGTTGGTTATCAAGGAGAGTCATCAAACTATCGGGTTTATGATCCAAAAAACAAACGTGTGTCAGTATCACGAGATGTCGTATTCAAGGAAGAGTCTCAGAAGTACGTGCAAGCAGAGGCATCTGATGGTACCTTACCAGACTTATCAGATGACGGGCATATGAACCTAGATTATAACCATGAAGAACCCGAAGTCAGTGTCGAGCAATTAACATGCGAAGATAATTCCATAAGTGCAGAACAACAACCTAATCAAGGAGCTGCACAAGTTGGTCAACGATGTCTAAGAGACCGAGCAACACTTCACAGGCCTGCAAGGTATGAACTTAATATTGCAGTGTACAATACACCTGTTAGGTACCAAGAAGCTGTAGAGGGACCCGATGCTGAAAAATGGGTACAGGCAGTTCAGAATGAGTTGGAAGCTCACTGTAAAAATGAAACTTGGACGATTGTACCTAGAAAGCCAGGTCGAAATACAATCGATTCAAAGAGGGTATTTAAACTACAACAAGATGAGTCTGCAAAATTGAGTCAGTTCAAGGCACGCCTGTGTGCTAGAGGTTTCCTACAACAAGAGGGTGTCGACTACTCCGAAACGTTTGCGCCAGTAGTAAAGTATGACTCCCTTCGAGTATTACTGGCTATGGTAGCTCAAAGGGACCTGGTAATGACACAGTTCGATGTTAAAACTGCTTTCCTGAATGGAAAGCTGAAAGAAGAGATATTCATGGAAGTGCCCGAGGGTCTCATCATCGATGAAAATCCTGCCAAGGTGGTCTGTAAACTTCAAAGGTCACTGTATGGTCTCAAGTAAGCGCCTCGTAGCTGGAGTGACACATTTCGTGAGTTTCTGAAACTATATAACTTCAAAGCTAGCGAAGCAGACAGTTGCGTTTTTCATGGTGTCGTGAGTGAAAGTGATGTGTACTTAGCACTGTTCATAGATGACGGGTTAGTTGCATCAAAGTCAAATGATGTTTTAGATTTAGTTGTCAAATCTCTTCAAGAACATTTTGAAATCACATTAGGTAATGCACAATGTTTTGTAGGTTTACAGATAGAACGTGATTATGTCAACAAAACTATGCTCATACACCAGAGTGCTTATGCTGAGCGAATTATTGATAAATTTTGTATGAACGTTGCTAAAGTCGTAAGTGTACCTGCTGATCCAAATGTAGTATTAGAGCCAGCACATGAAGAAGACGTGAAACCAAATGTACCGTATCGTGAAGCGGTTGGGTCACTCATGTTTCTCGCAATTGTATCTAGACCGGATATTGCATACTCCGTAAGTGTTGTAAGTAGATATCTAAATAGCTTTAATGATAATCATTGGCAAGCTGTTAAAAGAATATTTAAATATCTTGTCAGCACTAGTAACCTAGGAATAATGTACAAAAGCGGTGGGAGTGAACCCGATTTAATAGGTTTTTCAGATGCAGATTATGCACGCGATTTAGAGACACGTAGATCGGTATCTGGTTATGCATTCAGCATGGCAGATGGTGTTGTAACATGGTCGTCTCAACGGCAAAAGCTTGTGACATTAAGCACAACTGAAGCTGAGTATGTTGCAGCTGCCGCAGCAGCAAAGGAAGCATCCTGGTTGAGGAAGCTACGCTTTGATATCGGATATCAAAGTGATGCTCCTACTCCTTTATATGTTGATAATCAAAGCGCAATACGGTTAATGAAGAACCCCGTCTATCATAAACGCACGAAACACATTGATATTAGATACCATTATATACGGGAGCAAGTAGAGAACGGAGAAATTTCTGTAAAGTATATATCAACGGATCTCCAGCGGGCAGACATTTTTACAAAACCATTGCCTTGTGAACGCTGCGTGCCCTGTGTAAAAGTCTAGGAGTGATAAATCGTTCAGCAAAGCATTCAACTGGTGGGAGTGTTAGGATATAAGTTTTATGTTTTGCTGTCTCTCTCTTTGTTTTACCGTGCCCAGTAGAGGGCGTTGCATGTTTTTCCGGTTGTGGAAGACATATTGGAATAGTAAGTAGTCTGAGTTAGTTTAGTTTTGTTTGTATCCTTGTGCGTAGCACACGTGTTTCATATTTTCTTACTTTCAATAAAGTAGTTACAGTCAACCAGTGTAGTGTATTTAAATACATCCCAGACATATACAGCTTCATCAATAGGTTCTAAGGTTTATAATGATTTTCCCTCAGTGGCGTTGCGAGACCTACTGGTGCCCCTAAGCAAAATAATTGGTGCGCCCCTCTATACTTATACTATAATAGATAATACGTAATTTTTTCAACTATATTTATTGAACTTTGAAGTAAATAACAAATTGGAACGCTAAATCTGCAGTTATCATTCCTGTTCATCACTTTACTTAGTTCAATGGCTATATACAAAATAGGTAATAGATTTAATGGTTGTATTTGTATACATACGTTTGCTCTATCCCCAAATAAATTAAAACTATTATGAAAAATTAGTATTTATTGTATAAACGTGAAAAACAATAATAAAGAAAACTTAAGTAAATGAAATTTTTCTTGCTTTCTGGCTAACAAATTTTGAAATCAGTTCATTTAGTGACAATAGCTGAGTAATTTCATTCTCTATTGAAATTAGAGCAAGGCCTGTTAGTCTGTCCTGGGAAATATTGGATCGTAGATAAGTTTTAATAAGTTTCAGTTTCGAGAAGGATCTCTCTCCGCTGGCGAAATTAAATAATGAAATAGCGCCCCTTACTCAGTGGCGTCCCTAAGCCGTGCTTACCTTGCTTACCATCTTCCAACGTCCTTGTTTTTCCTTAATATTTCAACACAAATATAAATAAGCTAATAAGCTCCAAACATTAAAAAATTAGGTTAGGCGATCGACGCTCATGTCAAAAGCCAATCAGAATTATAGTGGAAAACTGAAAGTCCCTATGTAAATTAGTAACTTTGGACTACCAACTGTTCCTTGCAGTAAAGAAAATAGAGATCAGTTGACCGTTCCCTGATTTTAGTCTATACAACGCTTTTACCTTGAACCAAAGTCAGATCTCGAACTAAGGATCAACTCTTTTTTATACAACTGGCCCTAAGTAGAAAACAAATGTCAGCATCATCTGATGTGTCAGGGTCGGCTCATCAGCTGGTCCCTTTAAATCGGAGTTTTTCAACCATTTTTCTTTAAAAGGTTGTTTTCTTTTTGACTGCCCGATCTTGTTAATTCTCTAATCTTTGGCCAAGGCATTTAAGGTGTTACAGAACATAACTTCATCCTTTAGAATCCTTTTGAAGAAGCTGACAGCATGATCAAGTATTCATTCATTCATTCATCAACTCAAATTCGACAACCACGGCAACTCCCGGAAGAAGCCACTTCAACTATATATGTGTCAGTTTAAACAGAATTGTAAAAATATTTGATATCATGTCCTTTTTAAGCTTTTATAATAAGTATAAAATATGTAGCACTGTTGAAAATAATTTGTAAATGTAATATTACGGGAGCCCGCCCTGAGTGCCCGTGCAAGAAAATAAATAGCATAGAATGAAATTATTTACAAAACTCCTATCTAAAAATATTTGTACAAAAGACACGTGCCTTGGAGTCAGTCTCCATCAATCAATATTGAAAATCAATATCTAATCTTTTTCTAACATAATAGCCAACACTGGTTATGCAAGGCACCAAAAAGTTCTAAAATGAGTTTATTTACAAAAAATACTTAGCCCGAAATTTTTCTGACGTACAAAAATCACTCACTTCTTTCATTTGAAACATTTTTCGCCATTATTGTTGTGATTTTTATAATATTAAACATTTTCTGGATAAGTATTTTTTGTACAAAAATTCATTTTAAGCTCTTGTGCCTTGTATAACCAGATGGCGTCGAGGCAACGCACCTGGTGTTCCAAACTGGTACCTCAACTTTTTTCTTAATTTCATAAAAGAAAAATAAATAGCAAGTGTACTGTTGTGCGCAAAAAAAATGGGACAAGTCTTATAACATATTTTTGCTAAAATCTAGTTGTGTTCTAACTTTAATTTTTGTGACATTGTCAGTTATTTGTCAAAATTCAATCAAATGGAGCCAAATTTACATTAGAAAAAATTAGTTGTCCCATTTTTTTTGCTCACGCCAGTACCTAAGTTAGGACTGGATTTTAAAAAGGGTCATAAAATTGATCTTAATTTAAGATGGTACCTATAAATTAAAATTTATTGATGCCATCTTGAACTAAAGTCAATTTGCCATCGTGTCATTAAGTATATGAAACGTCATATTTCGAGAAAATGAAAATATCGAATTGCAAAAAATCTAGAGCTTACAGAGCAAAACACATACAGATTTAAACCAAGAGCCTTCAAATCTGTAATAAATGCAACAATATTTTTGTTCCTCTGTGTTATCAATAGTTACAATATTCCAAGAAAGAGCAAGAAAAAAAAAACGGATGACTTGCACGTGTTTTGTTCATGAAAATATAAAATTCTATTTCATAAATCAGATTGACTTCTGTGCATGCATGTATTGAAGAATATTCTTTTATTTTATTTTGTTAAATTTATTAAAGTTTATTTATGTTAGTTACTGCTCTGTGTAAATATTTAGTTGAATACTTATATATTTTTAAAAAGGATATGACTATTATGATTACATTTTCAAAAATTAAAAAGATCAAATAGAAGTTATATAGTTTTATGCTCTGCAAGGATTAGATATACAGACCGATCCTAAAACAAAAAAAATAATACGACCAAATTAAGAAGATTAAAGTTATTACAAAACAGACACAAAATGAAATTAAAATAGAACGCAACACACATAGTGAGTCTGCAGTCATTAAAACAATTTATGATTTAAAAATGACAGTTCCTCATCACTTTATCCCTTTTTGTTTTCTAACAAATTGTAATATACCATTTGAACACTTGACTTACTTTGTACTATATCATATTGACAAAAAATTTCTCCTAGGTAAATGGTTCACACCATTCTCAAAATACCCCGCTACACACTTTCACAGCTCACCAGGCCGCAGTTAAAGCTTTGGCATGGTGTCCATGGCAGCCCCATATTTTAGCTAGTGGTGGAGGCACCGCTGACCGCCATATCAGATTCTGGAATTGCAATACAGGATCGTGCATTAATGCTATCGATACTAAATCGCAAGTCTGTGCCTTGCTCTGGTCTATTACATATAAGGAACTAGTCTCCGGTCATGGTTTTGCCAATAATGAATTGATTATCTGGAAATATCCGGGTATGACTAAAGTTGCAGAACTTACTGGCCACACTGCGAGAGTGCTGCACTTGGCAATGTCACCGGACGGTACTACAATCCTCTCTGCGGGTGCAGATGAAACTTTGAGGCTATGGAAATGCTTTACGAAAAGCTCAACGAAGAGTAAAGATGCAGAGAAAGTGAAGTCTAAGCCAAGTGCATTCAAGCAAAGTATTCGATAAATTAATTTTGACTATTGTGACCATTGTATTCTTAACATTGGTGATTGACTGATCTTATTTACTTCCTGATATTAGGTAAGATTTACTTCTGTACCATTTCTGTTTACAATAAAGTTTTTTACTATTATGATACTATGGAAATATGTGTATGTTTAAAAATATTTATTAAAAATAGTAATACATTTGTGAGAAAGATTGATCCGTTTTTTAATTATTATTAACTGTTAGATTAGAGCAGTAAATGTTTACTGTTCTTTAGTTGTCAAAGGCAAATTTGAATTGAAATATGAATTTTTTTGCTCGATTTTTACTTGATATTCATATTGGAGCAGCAGCCAAATATCATACAAACATCAGGCACAAATGTATGGTATTTCTTGTAATATTTTAATTCAAATATAAACATGAACTCCTTTTATTCGACTAGAAATGCTGGTATAAAAATCTCAATTCTCCAATTATTATGGTTAATATACAATATTTTGACTGTCTAGGTTTATTATATTAAAAACGTTAAAACAAAAATCGTTTGACAATTTAAGAGTATTGAAGTAAATTGGCAGAATTATTATAGATGGGCAAACTGCAATTACTTAATAAATTTCTGGAAGTACCTAAAGGAAAAGAACACTGAGAAAAGTGAATACAATTTTAATATACTACATTTTGGACTATTAAGTAGTGAAGTATTTAATTTGTACAATGAGTAATATTCAGAGTATTCACAGAAATGTTAAAGACAGAAGTGACGGACAGCAGCTCTCTATGCATATTTCTCTAAGCAGTGAATTCTATAGTTCATATAGAATTTACTCTCTTTAAACAATCAAATAGGACAACCTCCACCATGTTTTTCATGGTTTTTGTGACTAAAGGTATAGTCTTCACGATTTTAATACCAACCTTACAGCCAGGAAGTCTAGAAACCGGGAGAATAATCACAATACAGCTAGCTAGATAGACCTTTACTAGCAGCTTCTGCTACTTTAGAAATGTTCATAAAATACGTAACATTTCTAGGGAGAGTGTGTGTCACTAAAGTAGTCAGTTTGACATAACATGTAGATTGGCGACAGCATTATTCATATTTAGAGATTTTTAAAACTTTTAATGAATTTTTCATTAAATTTGGCAGTTACAGAAACATGTCAGGTATGCATTATATCTAAATGCATATCTAGATATCTCTATATAACTACATAATTATTATACTCTTCGCAAATTCGAAAACGAAAAGTATATTGTTTTGATCTGTCAATAACCCTCGTAAAGAAAAAATTCCTATATCATAGTTTGTCATCGAATTCTGTATGATTTTAAAAACGTGTCTGTCGGTATTGAAATTTTAAGTTAATGTTACCTAGAGAAAGAACCCTGTTGTTTTTTAAATTGATTGATCGGTAGATATGATACGAAACATTTTAGGGAAAAAATGCACGTACCGTGCCGTAACCTTTGATGAAATTATATCAATACAAAAATATTGCATATTGTACTACTAACGTTTCGCCAATCAAGATGGCATCATCAGATGATTAAAATTTCAAGTAAAGCAATTATACAACAGATTAACTTATTTTCAAAAAACTGCAGATAGTATGCTATAGAAAATTCAATAATCCAACGAAAAGTATTTACATCTAATTATTTTATATAGAATTTAATGATAGTAAGAATGGCTTGATACACCGGGTGCTGCAGAATTACGTTAACAGGTAATATCTATTATGTGAAGAGATAAAAATATAAATAAGAAAAACCTGTAAAAGGCATGAAAGACTCCATCTGATAACATCCCTGGAACTGTGTTGCCTCTTGTAACCCCTAAGAAACTACCCCCGACTTTTTTTTTCAAATGGCACTCTGGGTAGTTAGAGCCTGAAATTGCATCTTCACGCAGTGGCGCAGCCAGAAAATTCATCTGGGGGGAGCCAATAGAACCGGCCTCTCCAAAGGATGAGGAAAACTTTTCAGAAAATTGTTGTAAACGGATGTGTATAGATTCCTCCACTAGATAATATTGGCATTAATTACAAAATATTTATTTCAAGGGATACTTTGAATACTGCTTTGTACTATTGTACGTCTTTATTTTTGGTTCATGGAGGACGGCTTGGGGGGGGCCCGGGCCCCATGGCTCCCCCCCTGGCTGCGCCCCTGTCTTCACGTCTTTTTGAGTAAAGTGATATAAGTACCATACTTGATATGTTTGAAGGATCATATGAATCGGAATCGTTAGGTTGCCGAAGAGTAACACCAACTATGCTTAGACCAACCTGCACATGACAGTTGCTGCGATGCTTGAAAGCTTGGGAGGAGACCGGAAGTGCTCAGTTTGAACGTTTTTTAGCATAATGTCCGAGATAATCTCTTAATTTTTTAATATGGTACATATTTATTTTTTGGCATGATTTTGCAACATATGTCTAATTTGTAACTATGATACAACTGTAACATACAAAGTATGGTATATCATTGTATTCAGAATGACGTGGGGATGCTATTTCAGGCTCTAGCTGTACAGGGTGTCATTTGAAAAAGTAAGGTTGGCAGGTGGTTTCTTAGAGGTTTTATCAGACGGGGTCTTTCATGCCATTTGCAGATTTTTTGAAAATGAAAACATGTAAATTAAAATTTCTATGGTTCTAGTTATTTACTTTTTGCCTTATTTTTTTCAAATAGCTTAAAATACAGAAAAGCTGTGTCTAAGCTGACAATATGCTGTTCTAGGGATGGGCGATGTTCATCAATGTTTTGCTTTCGATGTTCGATGTTTTGTCCATCAATATTACATTATGAAAACATCGATGAAATATCGATGTTATTACATAACATCGGATAAAAATATGTAGGATAAAAAATATAAAAAAAGATACCCACATTGGTTTATCAGCCTATAAAAGCCAAGGAATGTGGAAATTTTTAATGTGCATAATATAAAACTGCATATTCTACCCCCGCTCACCAAAAATTATTTTCACCATCGATGTTGGTAAAACAACGATGGTAGGTATGCATTCGATGTTTTGGGCGTATTGATATTCCCTAGCGATGTTAACATCGATGGTCAACATCGATATTTCAGCTCGATGTCCCATCCTTACTGTACACCACTTACAGCCGGTTTCACAATCATTGGTTAATTAATGGTTAGGATTTGACCAATAGTTTATTATAAAAATCTGTGACATTAACATCCTCCAGTTTTACAATTGTCAGTTAATTAATAGTTATGAATTTGATCAATGATTTATTAAGGTAAGAATGTCTGGTAAAGTTGCGTTTACTAATAATTATAACTTTCAAGTTCTGGTTAGTCAACCAAAAAGATAACCAACGATTGAGAAACAGGCTGTTAGAGTTTTTATTTTTTGTTATTTAAGTATTTTTAATTAATAAATTATATATTGTATCTGTTTTGGCTACACAATTATTACTGGCAGGCTTGTAGCCAGAAATACATTATAGAGTGCACTTGGGAGGGGAGGGCATCTGCCTGGAGGATAAACAAATAATACATCTAATCTCACTTTAGTACGCACTTTTAGTATACAGTTCCTACATAATTAACAATATCTGATTGTTTTAGGGAAATGTTCTATATTACTGGTCTATAACTAATTATGGCGATTTTTTTTCTTTGTATCTGGTAGCACTTTCAGCATCCGAGGTGTAAGGGCGCTTTTTCACCGACCGACACGATACCGACAATGTCGTACCAATACTGACGAATAGCATAATAACAATAACACGGCGCCGACAAAACGGTATCGTATTGGCAAGTGAAAAAGGGTTCCATATAATTTTATACGTTTTTGGTGCCCCGATATCGTTGTCGTTGACGACGTATCGGTATCGAGTCGGCCAGTGAAAAAGCGCCCTAACAATAATCACTATATATAATGAATTAATGAAAGCCAAATTTTCTTAGAGCACGCTCGAAAAACACAAACAACCCAGATAAATATATGTCATTCACAATAAAGCAAAGTATTACAATTTAGATATTAGGCTCACCAAATGTTTTGATCAGAGGTTATGATTTTCGTTTTGTTTTACTTCAAGCAAACTAGCCACGCCCACGCCACAGATGCTCTATATTACTCATATATTTCACTGGTGACAGTTCGATCACAATATCACAGTTTTTTCATTAGAAATCAAATAAGTTCTTCTAATAGAGTGCTCGTGTTGACAAAAGTCGCTTAGTTTTTGTTCCCGTTGGCACTTTTAGAGAAAAATGTATGACCTTGCCAGATATGTGGCTGACACCCTGTAGATTAGGAATCCACTTGTCGAAAAAAAATCGTAATGTATATAAGGGCACAAATCAAAATTTTCTAACTAACCACACCACGTGATAGAGCCAATCGTGAAACATATTTTATCCAAAAATCATTAAATTTCTATTCTGTAGAATTTCTATTTTTAAAATAAATAAATAAATGATCTTTTACATTGGCTTATATGCTTATATGGCAGTAAACAAAAATCCTCATTTTCTCCGTTCGACTACAGCAGAAAATTAATTATTTTTCGAACACTTTTTCTTTCCCATGACGATATCTCCCAAACTATTATATTTATCAAAAACAATTATTCTTTATAAAATATTTGCTATATTTTCCAGATTACTAAGGTTCTTAAATGAGATTTTTTGAGGATCTAACAACCGAGATATATAATGTGATGTCAATTTTCGAAGCATATCGGCGGCATCACGTTCGCTGGAAATATTGGCTGTCCCACTACTTTAAAACTGTTTGAACAACCCGCGCTGCTTCCCGCAAAGAACTTCGTTAAATAGATACTAGATACACGCATTGTAACCCTTGTGGTTTGTGACGTTTTTAAATTTTTGTCTTGAAAATGATTAATATGGAATAAATATAAGTATATTTGTTGATTATATTAATTCAATGTTATATGGACCTATATAAAATTCGTATGTAATAGATTAACACGTTATACGAAACTCTCTAGTTTACTGTTTGCAAGATACTTTCAGCTGATATGTATTTTTTTCAGTAGAATTTTCTACCATATAGGTAACTAATGTATGTGCTTTTCAGAAGAAAGTAAAATAGAAAGTACTACTGACGTCACAAGTTCTAAAAGTGAGGTAGAGACAAAAATAAAATTTAGTCTAAGGGGCCCCATTCACATTGAGATCTGTATCGCTACATGTTACAAGTATCGGTATCATGATACAAATATCTATGTGTATTTGATTGTTTCAATATCGTTGTATCGATATCAGCTGGTATCACCGTCTGTTTCACTGTCGAGAAACTTCGATACCGTGCACCTGAGACTGATACTTGTTGCACTGTGTATTTTCCTGTATCTAGTAGCGAGATACGAACGTGAATAATATATTTCTTAAAAATAAAATAATATGTCGGATGATCGAGAATTTTGGGAGGAATTCTTAACATGTATAAGCAGTATCCCTGCTTGTGGAATTCTACATCAAAAGAGTATTCAAATAGGCAAATTCCGAAGTAGCACCAATTTTGTTATAAAAAAAAAATCATAGTTTTCGACGCCTTTCTTTTTTTAAATATTTCGACAGTACTATTGCAACTGCTATAATTACCGGTTGGGGAGGTAACATTTCAGATGCGCGTATTGAACTGAACTGATGTTTCGTGATTCTGTCTTAATATGTATGGCAAACTTAATACTTGATACAAATCTCAGATACACGTATTGACATTTGTATCGATACATAGAGCGATACAGATCTCAATGTGAATGGGGCCCTTAAGAAACTCTTAAAAAATTATACTTAATTTGTAGGAAACCGGGCACTGTAATCAAAGGTTCTAAGAAATCATTTGCAACATTTATTGATTGTTTAGAACTCCATGAAAAAATAAGCAACCAAAGAGAAAATGATCTATATTCTAGAACTATATCATTTCGAAAAATAAACAATAATAATAATAATTTATTGATCCCTTTGATCACAATAAATGACATAGGACAGGTCAAAGAAATAGTACATGTAAAAATACAAAAATTGTCATAAATATACAGAAATAATATTAAAGACACCTATATAATTACATATGTATAAAATATATAAGAACAATGTATATACCGGGTGTAAACGAATAGTGGGCCACCCCTGTAACTTCCTTGTTTTTAAAGATATCGGGATGAAATTTTGTATGGTGAAATTAGGTAAGATTTTCAACTTTTTGAGACCTATTCGCCATATTTATCACTTCCTGTTTCACCGGAAATGACCCCAATAGTCTTTTCTAAATGGACCACCCTGTATGTTTTTACATTTTTGAAATGAAGGTCACATTTTGGATACATTTATACTATTTGGAACAATTTATACAGTGTTGCACGAAAAATAATTCGAATTTTAGTTGTCAATCTAAATGGCCGCGAATATGTTAAAATTATTTTTGTTCCAATGTAATTCATATAAAAAATACGAAAACGTCAATATGTCCAATAATACATCATACAGGATGCTGTAAACTCATTAAAATCACATTTTTCAAAATGACTCATTTGTTTTAAATATTATGATATGGGCCACCCGCATATTCAGAAAGTTCTATTTAGTAGGGGTTAAACGGTACCAAAAGTTCCGTAATGTGTAATCGTTACCGGCAGAAATGACAATTTTAAGAAATTTATAATTTATATCTAACTTCAATTAAATTTTGATCAACCCTGTATATTTTTGTTAATATTTTATGATGTGTCACCCTCCGCAAGACACCGAATGGGCCTCTGGCTCATTCTTGTTGCATATTATATCATGACAATTTTTATTAAGAAATTTATGATTTATATCTAACTTCAATTAAATTTTGACAACCCTGTATATTTTTGTTAATATTTTATGATGTGCCACCTTCCGCAAGACACAGAATGGGCCTCTGGCTCATTCTTGTTGCATATCATATCATAACAATTTTTCTTAAGAAATTTATGATTTATATCTAACTTCAATTAAATTTTGATCAACCCTGTATATTTTTGTTAATATTTTATGATATGCCACCCTCCGCAGGAGATAGAATGGGCCTCTGGCTCATTCTTGTTGCATATCATAAAATATTAACACATATATACAGGGTTGATCACTATTTAAATGATAGATATAAATCATAAATTTGTTAAGAAAAATTGTCATTCCTGCTGGTAACGATTACACATTACGGAACTTTTGGTACCATTTAACCCCTACTAAATAGAGCTTTCTGAATATCCGGGTGGCCCATATCATAATATTTAAAACAAATGAGTCATTTTGAAAAATGTGATTTTAATGAGTTTACAGCACCCTGTATGGTGTATTATTGGACATATTGACGTTTTCGTATTTTTTATATGAATTACATTGGAACAAAAATAATTTTAACATATTCGCAGCCATCTAGATTGACAACTAAAATTCGAATTATTTTTCGTGCAACACTGTATAAATTGTTCAAAATAGTACAAATGTGTCCAAAATGTGATCTTTATTTCAAAAATGTAAAAACATTTAGAAAAGACTATTGGGGCCATTTCCGGTGAAACCGGAAGTGATAAATATGGCGTCTGAAAAAGTTGAAAATCTTACCTAATTTCACCATACAAAATTTCATCCCGATATCTTTAAAAACAAGGAAGTTACAGGGGTGGCCCACTATTCGTTTACACCCGGTATACACATATACATACATACACATATATTTTGCATGACAAACAGACATAAAAAAAAATACAGAATAAATAATAAAATATAATTTAGACAGCATCATTATCGTCAACGAAGTCTTTTATACTATAATAACCTTTAATGGCTAGGTATGCCTTAAGTTTGTTTTTAAATTTACTGTTTGTAATTTCACGATTTTCTTTGTGTAAAGCAATATATAAAATGACATAATTATAGAGGGGTGACTTTTTAAAGGTGCTTGTACGATGAGCGGGTATACTCAAAAGATCGCCATGCCTCGTCAAGTAATTATGATAGTTTAGTCTTTTTTCAAACAAGCTTAGGTTATTTTTTGTGAACGTTATACATTTAAGGATGTATATAGACGGTGTCGTGAGGATACGTTGTTCTTTAAATACGTCTCTACAACTAACATTTACTTTTAAATCAAAGATTAGCCTGATAATTTTTTTTTGACAAATAAAGACTCTTTCACACTCGGAAGCCCTGCCCCATGCGAGAATATTGAAGGATATATGACTACAGTTTTGACGGTTTGGCTCCGAAATTGCTATTCTAGTTTGACTAGCAAAAGAAATATAGAACATTTAAGGAGAAGAAAAATAGAAAAAGAAAAAGAAATTGGAAAACAGTTCAGATGGATCCAGTGCCTGTCCAACTTTTTTAGGTGTGCGTTGCGTAAAACTAATTTTTTTATAGAGAAATGTATTTTTTGTCAAAAGGCATCAACAATAAATAAGGTCTATCAAGTAATGACCAAGAACACAGAAACAAAAATAAGACTAATAACAGCTCACCAAAATCCCATAATTTTCGAAAGAATTGGTGCTAACGATTTAATAGCTATGGAAACTAAATATCATGTTTCATGTTTTTTAAGTCGCAATAGAAAATGCAAAGGTCTATATAACAATAAAAATAAAAATTGGACGGATATTTCCTAAAGACATTTCAGTAGACTACTTAAAAATACATATACTGACAAAAGAAATGAAAGGAAAGGAAAATATACGGATTATGGATTGAAAAGAATGCTACTCGCACACTTAATTCAGTATTACGAACTTATACAAGTCGTTACATATTTGATGTTTTAAAAATTCATAAGGAATTCTTTTCTTCTAGATTGAGGCAGTAAGGTTGGTTCTTGTAAAAAAAAGAACATGCCATGCATCTATTTATGCTCCTGCATTGGAGAACAAGTCCTGCAAGAACTCCTCGTTCAGAAGAAATAAAAATCTACAATTCTTATACGTGTAAAAAATGTCTGCTTCTTTGGCGGTGATGAGGTAAAGATCAAAGATGCCGACATTTTTTACACGCATAAGAATTGTGTGGTCAACTATATCAATAAAAATGTATTTGAATTAAATCGAGAAAGTGAATAGTGTATATCTTTAATTGGCATTTAAATTTTGTTATATTATTTTTCAATTTTCATGACTTTTTTATTTTGATGTATTTTGTTATCTGCCAACACTGCATTTTAAAATTAATAAAACTTGAAAATCAATTGAAATATGTATATATTTATGTTACTAAACACAATATTATATAAATTAATAATTGGTAAAAGATAAGTACAAATCAGGTTCGGTTAGATTCACCTCGACAGTACTTCCTCATCACATACGACTATAAATTCCTTCCCGAGTGCACTAAAGATACGCTTTTAAGTGATACTTCCCATCCTAAACAATTTTTATCTGAAATATTTTTAGATCCTACAATTGTTTTTAGGCTCTCCCTGGAGCCGCCCTGGTGCACCGATTGCATTAATATTTAATAACGTTCTACCTTAAACCTCCCAGATCTCATGTCTAAAATTTCAGAAAGTCCATTTCGTCGTAATCTGAAATTTGAATTTTTACACGTCAATTTACCTATATATGAAAAAGTAAAATAAATTAGTCTGAAAAGTTCACTGTCCTGTGTAGGCATTCATTCTAAGTTGGAACTTGGGTTAGGTTGGGTTAGGTTAGGTTGATATGTGAGTGGGCTAAGTAACAGACGCTGACCATCTGGTCTATTGTGGCTCACTCCTAATTATATTTCACCCAATAGGTTCAGCTTTTTGATAAAGTCGACTACCTTATTGGGTGAGAGGTTGTCCAGATCCTCTGGCAGCAGTTGCCTTTTGCCAAAGAGTGAGAATCTGGTTCTTTCTGCAGCAGGACAGGTACATAAAATGTGCGCTGCCGTTTCATCCTCCTCCAAGCACAGTCGGCATTCAGCGTTGTCCACTATTCCGAGTCTGTGTAGGTGGTGGTTAAGTCTGCAGTGCCCAGTGTATAGGCCAACAAGAGTTCTTAGGTGTAACCTGTTTAACTCTAATAGTTTTTTAGTTCTTGATTTCAAGGGGTATGTGATGAACTCCTTTGAATGAACTAATCCTGGTAGTTCTTGCCAGTATTGGAGGATTTTCCCCTCAGTCCAGGCCAAGATGGTTGTTTTCGCAGTGCTTGCCGATATGCCAAGCACCGGCTCTGGTCCGATAAATTTTGATACCGCACCTTCCCTGGCTAAGGAGTCGGCTACTTCGTTGCCCTCCAAGCCAGAATGGCCCGGTATCCAGACTGGGTGCTCCCGGAGTTAGAGGGGATTGTTGAAGCAGAGTAACAATGAGTGGGGGCTCGAAGCCACAAACAATTTCAATCCGCCGATAAGCTTCGAAAATTGACATCACGCTACACATTATTAAATATCTTGGTTATTAGATACTCAAAAAATCTGATTTAAGAACCATTGTAATCTGAAAAATATAACAAACATTTTAGAAAGAATTATTTTTTTTGATAAATATCATAGATTGGGAGATATCGTTGTGGGAAAGAAAGTGTTCGAAAAATAATTAATTTTCAGCTGAAGTCGAATGGAGAAAATGAGGATTTTTGTTTTGTACTGCCATAAGCCTATGTAAAAGTTCGTTTCTTTATTTATTTTAAAAATAGAAATTCTACGGAGAATTTAATGATTTTTAAATAAAATATGCTTCATGATTGGCTCTATCATGTGGTGTGGATAGTTAGAAAATTTTGATTTGTACCCTTATATTCCTTACGATTTTTTTACGACAAGTGGACTCCTAATCTACAGGGTGTAAATCTGTAACGGCCCCTTGTGGCCATTACATCACATTCATTTAATGACCTAAATAACTATGAATAAAGATCGCAGGGATCTCTAATATCAAAACGTTTAATCAAGTTAACTTTATTTCAATAGCTCGGATATTAGTATGTTTTCCGTCTCGAGAGGGCGTAAACTGTCACTTTCGGTTAACGACATTCGGTATAAATTTTAAAACCGCTCTCTCTAGTTCAAGATCTCGACCAATATACACGTATTGGCAAACACTCCGCCAAATAAATTCTACAATCACTTAAATGGATTAACTAAGTAAGTTAATTTTTTGTTAATTATGATTTTCGTTATATTCTAAACAAGGTTATTTTATTTTAGATACAGATTTTATTTATTTATATATAGTTTATATATAATTTTTTTTGAAATTCTGAAATTTAAGTTATGGAGTAAAATCGATTTAAAATCTATGATTTACAATTTATGGTTTATGAGTAATGATTTATAACTATATCTTCACATCTTAACAATCTTAAAATTCCACGTTTTCATTTACAATGAAACTTCGGACGTAGAAACGATTCTGGTTATCGCCATTTTAAAAAACCAAAAAAAACCTCTTATGATCGTCGAACATTGATGGACATCATTATTTCTTTATAAATGGGAATGGGAAGTTAATCTCACAATTAAACTAAACTGGAATGATTATTATATCACCATTGGGACGTACCGAGGTATTAAGAAGAAATAAAATTTCACTATTTTTGTATGGAAGCCATTACGGGCAGGTCAATGACGTAAGGATACCGAATGTGAAGCCAAGCGGTCAGGTGACGTTAGCTGAGGAATTTTGTTTCGTGTCGACAGTGGCAACCCATGTAAAGTGCAGTCTCCTACCTTCTCGGCAAGCAGGGAAGTGTCAAATTTCCACCTGACATCCATAAACATCATGTTTGATTTGGAGGATCCCTCGAATTAAGACCGTACAAACGTCTTAATCTTAAGATAAGTTAACTTTCTATTAATCATTTACTACCCTTCCAACAAGTGTTACGGTTGTTTTATAGCGACAGCTGCTTTAAGCAGGATATAAAGTTGAAAGTAAACAAAGTGCTGTAGAGCCGGTTTACTATTAAGTTACATAGTTTGTAAATGTTTTAGCCAGTATCTCTTTTAACGTGTCTGTATTATAGTATTATAGCGATTACTGCCATATGCAGGATATAAATTAAATGTAAACAATGCTATAATAATATTTTGTGTCTTCAACTAGAGAGCCATTGACGAATCCAGATCGTGGGTGTATTTTATCGTTGTGTATATAGTTTTTGACCTTTAGGGTCGTGTACACTAGTGATCTGGATTGTTTTTGAAAATTTTAGTAGTGTTTTGGCCTTGTGGTCGGTACTAGTGGGTATTTCATTCGGATTATCGTTTAGGATAATTTGGCCTGGTGGCCCGGATGATTGACCTACAGTGTGGCGTGGTAATAGTCAGAAATTGATATTGTCGTGGTCTCGTACCAAATTTGTTATCATGCTGCACATATTTTGGCCATGTGGTCGTGTATTGTATAGTAGTGTATAGTGTATTCAGTACGTTTTCTTTATCGTGTAAATATTGTGAAAGTCCAAAGTACAGCTGTGCTTAATTCCTTTCATGTAACATTTTAGCATACCCTGTGTACATATGATATTTTTATTACGTAAATTACCGTTATAGTTAACGTTATACTTATTGCTTGCCTAATATAGGTTAGTTCTACGTTATATTTTTAGTGATAGAATTTTTTGGAGTCATAGGAGTATGTAAAATTTATGGTGTTTTAGTGATAAACAAGTTTTATTAATCAGCTACTAGGTTGTGATTTTTTAGTAGTGTTTTGGCCTAAGTACGATAAATTTCATAACGTAACTTCTGTTATTCCAGTAAAATTGATCACCAGGTGAGGTTACACCTTTTTACTATAATTTTGTTTGCTAGTTTCACAAAATAATTAACAGAGAACCTTTACAGAATAATGTCAATATTTATAGTGGTAGGAAGTTTGCTTCTGTTTGTTATTTAGTTGGGAATTTGTCTCTATTTACCTCAACTTTGATGAGTAGTTCACTATAAATATTTGACCTTGTCGTATGTAAAATTTCCCTAAAAGTTTTGTTATTGTTGGCCTTATGCCTAATAACATTTTTTTTGATTACCATTTTTTCTTGGAGAACTATTTTGTAAACTTGTCATAAAATTTAAATTTTTGTCTATCGTTTGTTAATCAAATCATTGGACGATTTCAACTTTGAACTTCAAGTTTTGTAACATAGCCTGGGCAACTTAAATTATTTCAGATCTAATTGGCCGAATTTTTACTGGGATTTTGATTATTGACCACTAAGCTAGGTCGTTATTTCGTGTTTTCATAGTTTACGAAATTGTTTATTGCTAATCTCACCCGTGATTCTAAATTGGGAATATCGTCTACTAATCTCAAAATTTGGTCTGTATATAATAGTTTTTTTGAATTTAATGCCGCAAAATTGGCAAGTACTAACCATTGATCATTAACTAACCTGTTAAGTCACACTGTTGGCTACTATTAAATTTGTTATTAAACTGTTGTCATTGTAAAATTTTGTTGTTTCTTTAACGTGTTTGTTGTATCGTACCTTTCCTTTCTGGCTCGTCTTTTGAGCCTGGCGCCCAAGGTAACTCTTGTAATTTTTGCTTTCGAAAACCAAATTCTCTGACCAACAAAAAAAAACAAATTTTTTATTTTTTTAAAGAATTTTTTTAACTTAAATCACTCTTGGCCTCATTGGGACTATCGCTTACGCTTACCCATGGCCCTTGCCTCCTAAAAAACTGGCTAGCCGAGCCTAATTTGTTTTGGGTAACAGGTTATAATTGTGTGAGTTTGAACAATTTAAGTGTCCAAACAAATTAGTTTTGTGTCATACAAGGAATATTAATTGTCTAATAAATACTATAAATTAAATCGTAAGTGATGATGTCATTTTGGGCTTATCCCATTTAATTTTGTGGTAAATCTCCTTAGGCAAGAACTCAACCATCCAAGAGTTTTTTAAATATTACCCAGTAGACAGGTAATATATCAGAAGTCACATATCTGGCAAGGTCATACATTTTACTCTAAAAGTGCCAACGGGCTGAAAGATCGACATTAAATTGCACTCCACTATTCTTAATAATTATAAATAAAGATAAATACTAACAGGAAAAATTTAGGTTTGGGAACACAAACAAAAATACAAAAAAGAGTACTTGAACGATTTTCATATATTTTAAATAAGGTACAATTGTTTGTTAAAAGTTTTATTAGAAATTCAATATCACATAATAAAGACTTATTATTACTGATAATCTCATTAAATAAATTTCCCTATACCACTTTTGACATTCAAAATAATAGACTCCGGATAGCCCAGTGGGTAGATCTTAAAACAGTTATCGAGATGACGCAGGCGTTGCAGGTTTGATCCCTGCCGACGGCAATTGGTAAAAAGGTAAAAAAAATTAATTTATAGGTAGATACAGTAAATTGAAGTGTGGTAAACAATATTAGATATGTTAATGTAAATAGAATAGAACATATGAAACTACCCATATATTTTTTATTTTCCTTCTACTTGTACTACTATTCTTATGCATATTTTATACTTTTTACATGTGCTATGGGTATACAAAGATCATGTACGGTACCAAAGAATTGGAAACATTTGCAACTGAATTGCATGTAAAAAGTAGGTTGTTCTTTGAAGAAAGTATAAATTAAAGTATAAGGGTGTTTCAGCTAAAAGTCCCGGGGTCATTATCTCGTAAAATAATAAAGATACTTAAAATTTGTAAATCGCGGATAATAGACCGAATGCATGTAGGTGGCGTCAGAGTCGCGTTTGGGTACTGCAACATAACCTCATTTTCTGTGCATCTTTGTTTACCACTTCTTTAAAAATGCCAAGCAATTGTTGTGTGCCTCAATGCAATTCCTATTATAGAAAAAATAAAAATTTAAAGTTTCACCATTTTCCAGTATGCAGCAGTTTTAGAAGAAAGTGGATAGTTGCTCTCAAATTACAAAAAAGCTCATCTAGTGTGTTCAAAACATTTCAACAGACCGAATGCATGTAGGCGGCGTCAGAGTCGCGTTTGGGTACTGCAACATAACCTCATTTTCTGTGCATCTTTGTTTACTATTTTTTTAAAAATGCCAAGCTTTTCTGTTAGTTCACCTAAACTATCCATTTTCCGTAGGTTTCAAATAAACAAACTTATTTCAACACATCAAAACTAAAAGCACAGAACACAATGAATAGTGTACCCAAAGCCGATCGGTAACCGCCTGGCGGCGAAATATTTTACTAAACCTATGCATTCCTCCGCTCTGAGCAGGTGTAACGAGCCAAGGATAACCATAGACTTAAAAACAAATAGACTCCAAGACAAAGCATTTCCTTGGGGCCAGAATAGTTACGACGTTCTGCACTATCTCCTTCGCCTTTCATAATGTAGTAGGTATATAAAGCTGTCTCTCTTTGGAATTATGAGCAACTGTCTCTTTCTATTTCATTTTCACTTCCAATTAAACTGTCTTTGTTTAGCACTCGACTGGCATTAGACATGATCAAATGACTGTTTGTTGTTGTCAAAGCTTTTTTTGTTCTAACCTCTAAACGTTTAGACCTATTTTCTTGTTTATAAACAAAAGAAATATACACCGACTTCGTTAAAGGATGATACAATTTTTTAGAAAATAAAAAGAGAAAGGGAATGTTCCTGCACGATTGGAGAAAGACACAAATTCACGGATGTATTTTAGTCAAGCCAGGGAAAGGTCAGGCCTGTAGCCAAGGGGTGCTTAACACTTTCTAGGAAAAATTTGTGCATCCTCGCCACCGACAGCGGAAAAGAAAAAGTTAAGTAGTACTGTACCAAGAAATATATAAACGACGGATGGACTATATGAGAATACATAACCTCTTGGCTCACTTGGCTGCAGTCATAACTTTTGCTTGCAATACTGTAGTGTGCAAATCCACCCTTCTGAACGTTGATTCAAATAAATCACTTTCAAAGAATGGGCATGTACATATATATATATATACACTATCGGCAATTGTTTTGTTTGGCATGGCAATAAGAGCAAGCAAGAGCGAAGCATACATTGTGTACAAGCCACACTCGATAGGATGATAGGGTGTGTCCATTCTTTACCTCTGCTAGCGTACTGGTAGATGCCTTTATTGTGGGCGGTCGGTTAATATCGCATATACCAAAAAAAAAAATTGCCGAACCTGTATATCTCGGATTTCTACAGCTGTCGCTGCCTCTCCGTCCCCAGTTTCCAAGTCTTTCTATCATAGCACATTTCTGTGTTCAAGCCTCTCGCATCCATGGCCTCCTGGATGTCGTCTCTCCAACTTCTTCTTGGTCGTCCTCTCTTTCTTCTTTCTGGTGGAGTCCATTCCAATATTTTTCGCGGTCATCGGCCCTCGTCCATTCTTTTTACGTGTCCGAACCATGTCAATTGTCTTTTGTCAACTGATTCTATTATATTGTGTGTCATTTGCATGGTTTCTCGGATTGTCTCGTTTCGAACATGGTCAAGTCTGGATTTTCTGCAGCTTCTCCTTAGGTAGTCCATTTCTGTCGCTGCTAGCTTTTTCTTGTTTTTCTGGCTTATACCCCACATCTCGGTGCAATAGATAGTTGTGCTTTCCACTATACTTTGATATATTTTCTTTTTTGTTTCTCTTTTAATATCCCAATCACACAGTACTGAATTCAGACACTTTGTAATGTTCCGTCCTTTATTAATTCTTTGGAAGATTTCATCTTCACTACATCCACGCTTGTTTAATATTACACCAAGATATTTACATGATTTAATTCCCGGGATAGATTCTCCTTCTAATGGTAAATTTTAAATCTCTTCATTTCCTACCATGAGATATTCTGATTTTTTCATATTTATTCTCAACCCTGCCTGTTCATAATGTTCTTTCAGTTTCCTCGCCATCTAGCTTAAGTCATCTTGGTCCTCAGCGATCACCACTTGGTCGTCGGCAAAGTAACGAGTAAAGACATTGTCATCCTCCACTGTCAGTCCCATTGTTTTGATTGCATTTGTCCATCCTTTTAAGGCCCTGTCAAGATATATTTTGAAGAGAGGGGGAGATAGACAACAACCTTGCCGCAGACCTTTAGTTGTATTAAATGCTTCAGTAAACTTCGTACCGTTCTTAATTTTGGTATTGTTGTCTTGATACATCTTCATGGTTTCCAAAGTTGCGCTGTTGGGCATGTACCACCATTAAAGAATAGCAGATTTCATTCTGCTGGCACTAGAGAAGGAACGCACACAAGAAATAGGCATTGATGCCTTTTTCAAAAAATTTAATGACAAACATAACGGACAATTGCAACTTATTTTTTGTCTTATCTACTCGAGTTTATATATATATATATATATATATATATATATATATATATATATGTGCATTTGTATCGTGTCCGCCTCCTTACAAATTTGTGGCGCCCGCACCTCCACTAGAAATAATATAGATAGATTAGTTCTGTTTACATATACATAACCGCCAAATTTCACTTACCAAGGGCACGCGGAGAGGGGAAAGGATTTTTATCTTTTTTTACATACACTTTTTTGTTCATACGATTGGTATGTTTACACCTCGTTATATAAATAGTACCTCTCTGACTCAATGTATTTAAAACTGTTATATATAACGGTAGACTTTGCCTCCTTCGAGGTTGCCAGACTTCTATAGTGTAAAATGCTCTAGCGCTTGCGCAATTAGTTGCGCTATGCAATCGTGTGCGTTTGTTATTATGATGATTCATATTGTGTAAGTTATACTCTATCAGATTACATTGGTGTTTTACCCGATAATGTGCGATTATCTGTTTTAAAATGAACCGTTCACGCTAAATATCTATTGCAGAATAATATATGTAATTCAAAATATGTTCTTAAGGGAATTATTATTACTATTTAAAATGCTTTTCAAAATACATCACTGAATCAGTTCAATTACTTCCGCGTCCACTGGATGTATAGTGACGACAAAAAAATTTTAAAAAATTTTTATTTTCCAAATAGGCTTAAAATGTCATGAAACGTCGAGATTTTAAGTTCGAGCGAAAAAAAAATTCTGTCTGTCGGTCTGTCTGTCGGTCTGTCTGTCTGTCTGTAACTTTTTCTTTGTGCGCACGTTTACTCTGGAACCGTTTGAGATATTGACTTGAAATTTGGTACACATATGTACTTTAATGAGATCTAGAACTAGATTATATTTTCATCTTGTTCCGCCGAAGGGTTGGGGGTAAATTGGGGTAAATTTGGGGTAAATGGGTAAATCAAGCAGGTAAGAGTCCATGAAATTGGTATTTGGTATATACAAGAGAAGCTAAGGTTTCAAAAAAAATTTTGGCATTAGCCACCCTCATTATCACCCCCACCTCCTTATTAAAGGGGATGAAAAAAAATTGCGATTTAATGTATGTACAGGAACCAGAAACCTCAAAATATTTTTTTACTTCATCCACCCCCCCACTACCACCCCCCTATCACCACCCCCACCCCACTACCGATGTGGGGTATCGTTTTATGGATTTTTGGGGTTGAGGATTTCAAATATTATATTATTAAAGTTCCATAAACAATTATTTTCACATACAAAGTTTTTTCGTTGTGTGAGTGACTTGGATAGAGAATCTGGATGTGGAAGTAGTGATTCCTTGGGCAGCGGTTTTTTGTAACACAATTGTTACGTATTAGTCCACGTAAATTAGATATTTTAGAAGAAATAATTTATAAAGTAATAATATTTGGGATGCGTAATCTAGATAGGGTTCGAAATAGATACCCGAATAGTTCCCCACAATTTAGGGGTGAAACGTCCGTAATGATTATGAATAGAGCTGCTTCGGCCATATTACGGGGACTTAACGCTGGTTTTTCACTTTTATCTTGTAAACCGTTCGTCGAAAGAGAAAAAAGTATAGGAAATAAAAAAATCGTCATGTTAAATTCTGCATAAAAAATGTACTATTAACCTTGTAGCTTATCCTCACCTATTTTGCGCTAACAGCGTCCGAACAGAGGCGTAGTTTGGGGCGCAGAGGTAAAAATCCATCCTATTCCAAGTTTGACTCCGAATATCTTAAAACCGGTTACTTTAACGAGAAAAATGCTCAGGAATGAATTTATTGAGCAGAATTTTCTCTATTAGATGCATATATAGAGGGTTTTGTCGCAAGTAGTTTATGTATTTTCCCCTTCTTTGCAATTGTATTAGAGGATAATCTGTACTGTTCACACAAAAGAAGATTTGGAGTCATATTTCAACTCTGAGCTTGCTTCAATTCCACTTCTTCTCTCCAATAAGAAAGGGTTAATGAGGAAAATTAAGAAATCGTCTGTATGATATTTTCAATGCTGTACGAGAGAGGCCAATAGATTTTTCCGATTGCCAGTTTATTGTTGATGGCGGCAATTTGATTCATCGTGTAGTATGGCCGAAGCAGCTTTATTCGTAAACATTACGGCCAAAAAGTGACTGTAGTGTTTGACGGATATGCTGACTGCAGTATGAAGAGCATCGAAAGACGGCAGCGTCTTTTGAAACGCATTTCACCGGAAATTGTTTTTCATGAGAACACGCCACTGACTGAAACGCAAAATAAAATGATAAACAATCTCACAAAAAGGAACGGTTTATTTCGCAATTGGTGGAGAGATTTAAAAACGAGGGAATCAAAACAATTACTGCTGTAGACGACGTTGACGTACTCATAGTTCAAACCGCCTTAAACGAATCTCATGGAAACGATACAGTGGTCATCCTCGGACAAGATATTGATCTTCTCGCATTGATTATCGCTCTCGCACCTGAAGATTAAGATATCCGTTTCTTAAGAGAGGCTCAGAGATAAATAAAAAATAAAGATTACAGTTCTCGTGACTTGCAGTCCTCGGAAGTTTTAAAAAGCTGTATGGCCACACGTTCAGTGGATGCGATAACACTTCAGCTTTCTTTGGTAAAGGGAAAGTGCAAACGGTGGAATGCGTCAATAAAAGAAAAGATCTCGAAGAGGTTGTCCGTATATTCAACAACCGTAGCTCAACGAAAAAAGAAATTACATCTTTGAATCATCAAAGATTTATTATCTTCAATAAGTTAGTCCGCCAATCTAGTACTACCGGGATTCTACGAAGACTGCCAGCAACATCCGAGGCATTACGTCAACATTCTTACAGAGTATTTCTCCACATTCATGTTTGACGAGGAGAAAACTTGGAACCAACGGAATGCAGAAAAGCAGAAAATAATATAAAATATTTCAAAGAGATGATATACTTAAAGAAGTAAAATGTTCAAAACTTAATCATTTTGGAGCAAAAATGTAAATATTTCCCTCCAGCAAGAGAAAAATTTTTGAATTGTTTAAAAATTTTTGAAAAGCATTTGAGATGACTCCAACAAACTATCATTAATTAGTATAGCAAAATTTATGATTAACCAACAAATATATTCTAGAGTTTTGGTCTCGAATGCTTTTTAAAACATTTTTATTTCTTGCTAGAGGGAAATATTTACATTTTTGCTCCAGAATAATCTAGGTTTTTAAAATATCTTTGGAAGGTGGAAGATTACACTGGTCAACATTCAGTTTGAAAAAATACACCGGACTCTACCTAGGTACCCAGGGGTTTTGGGGTCGCTGATTCCGTTGCCGAGGTCGGTTAAGCTCTATCACGTCAGGTTCAAGGTCATTTGAAGGTCAACCTAAGAAAAGCTTTTTGAAAAAATCTAAAAAAATTCACACCTAGGCTCTTGGGGGGTCTCTGAGTCCGAATCCGACGTCGGTTGACCTTTATCACCTCATGTCCAAGGTCATTTGAAGGTTAAAGTAAGAATAGGAGGTGAAAAAAATTAGAAAAAATTTATATGAATGCTCACCTGCCTACTTATTGTCTGTTTATCTGTCTGCCCTTATACCTGCACACCTGTATTTAGTCTGTATTTATCATCCGCCTGCATTTTCTCTCTGTCCATCTATTTGACATCCTGCCTTTCTGTCAGTAATTCTGTCTGACTGAATGACTAAATGTTTCTATCTGACAGTCTGTCTGCCTCCTTGTCAGTTTGTCTGACTCAGGAAACCGTTAAATTACTTTGACCCTGACAGGATTGAGCTCAGGGCCGGTTTTAGATAACCGGAGGCCCTAAGCTCTAGGTATGTTTTTCGTTGAAGCTTTCTCTTCTAATAAAATAAACGTGCATATCTGCGTATGAAATCTGAGTTCTGAGGCCCCCTAAATGCGAGGCCCTAAGCTGGCGTTTACTCAGCTTATAGGCAAAACCAGCACTGATTGAGCTCCAAGTGAGTGAAGCCAACGCCCGTGGTACTCTTTACTTGCATGTTCGCTCTGCTTCTGCAACTATACCTAAAGGCCATCCTTTCACAGAAGAAAATAGGTAGGTGATTCATTGAGTTAAATATATTTGCACTGAGATAGCCGAAGAATCTTCATGTGCAGCTAAAGCTGGCGGACGAATGCCGGCTTGAAATGACCTCAGAATGACCTTGAAATGACCTCTGGATGCCTCTTTTTTTTAAGGGTAAGCGAACAATGGATTCGGACTCAGCGACCCGAAAAACCTGTGTGAATTTTTTCAGATTCTTTCAACCACCTTTTCTTACTTTAACCATCAAATGACCTTGAAACTGACGTGATGGAGATCAACCGACATCGAATGCAGACTCAGCAACTCAAAAAACCTATATACAAGTTTTTTCAGATTTTTTGACAGCTTCTCCTCTGTTTTTCTCAAACTAACCTTGAAATGATCTCCGGATGCCTTTTAAGGGTAAACGAACACCGGATTCGGACTCACCGATCCCAAAAACCTATGCGTGAATTTTTTCAGATTTTTTCAATCACCTTTACTTAGTTTGACCTTCAAGTGACCTTGAAACTGACGTAATAGAGGTCAACCGGCATCGGATACAGACTCAGCGACCCAAAAACCCTATATGTAATTTTTTTCAGATTTTTTAACAGCTTCCTCTCCGTTTTTCTTAAATTAACCTTGAAATGACCTCCGGATGCCTTTTAAGGGTAAGCGAACACCGAATTCGGACTCAGCGACCCCAAAAACCTATGTGTAAATTTTCTCAGATTTTTTCAACCACCTTTTCTTAGTTTGACCTTTAGATGTCCTTGAACCTGACGTGATAGAGCTTAACCGACCTCGGCATCGGAATCAGCGACCCCAAAAACCCCTGGGTACCTAGGTAGAGTCCTGTGTATTTTTTTAAACTAAATGTTGGCCTGTGTTATTATTATTCTTTTATTTTCTGCTTTTTAGACCCCCCCCCCCCCCCAATAAAAATCGTCTTCTAATTTTTTTTTTTTACTTTTACTATATAAGGCCAGCAGCAGTGACAAATAGTGGATTAAGGGCAACTAGTTACGTTAAGGAATGTTCGTGTCCTGTTAAATACCTTTTTTAATTTGCTCTAAGCTATGAAGGGGTACAAAAATATTTGTTTCTGAACAAAATAAACGTTTTTTTATTCCCAAATTGAAAAAATTTAAAAACCCATTGATCTCTAGAAAATATTATTTCTGTGTATAAAAGTTATTTATATTTTTAGTAAGATAATTTTAGTTACCATATCTATAGATGTATTTAGGAATAGTATGCCTCTTTACTATGTTGCCAAGTTTAGGAGGCGATATCGCTACTTTATTGTAAGGAAGCATTTAATACCTATATACATCAAGTGTTTAAAACAGCAGCGCCACCTGGTAAAAAATGTAGTGGACTATGGTGTATGTTTACATATGTTTATAGGTATTTTCCGCCTCCAAAAAAAGTGTCGTTAAATGCTTCTATCTCTCTATTTCTTCCCTTTTTGTCATAATCTTATATGCGCACCAATAAAGCTGATCATTATTGATAATAATGAGTCATGAATTTACTAATTATCAAGACATTCGCGATGAAAACAACACAAAACGTCTCCGCCTCCGAAATCGGAGGCGAACGCGTAAAATCGGAGGCAAACACCACCTAACCATATAACATTCGGAGTTGTATGAGTACTAAATGCATGTATATATATATATATATATATATATATATATATATATATATATATATATATATATATATATATATATATATATATATATGGTATTAGTTGGCATCTCACAATGTAAAATTTTAGGTTCAGTTGGCATCCACGAGTCAGATGGCATCCGGTATTCGGATGCCATCTGACCTGCTAGAGATATTAACGCAGGGGCATCGTAGATGTCGTATTATGCCATTAAAACTTATTTTAAGTTGGAGGTCAAGTGACCCATTTTAACACCCTAGTGAATATTTTAGTTCAGCGGTTTGTTACTAGCTGCCGTGCCTGTCGCTCGAAAAATATTCATTTTGAATACCTGCTGACCACAGAAGCGGTTTAGATGGCATCTAGTCAGCTGGCAACACCGTGGAAGTAGGTTATTATATACCACATGTTGATCCAGATGTTTTAGTTTGCTCGAATATATTACTACTAGGAAAAGTAAACTTAGTGGAGACAATTCGTGTAACTGTTAAAATGAGGACGGAATTTGTACCTCTTGATTGTAAACAACTTTTGTTAAGGATGGTTCAGCAAGGCTATAAGTAAAATAGTGTTCTGTAGTTTAATTAAACTACAGAAGTAAGAGAAAAGTTATTAGCAAAAATATTTTAGATACGTGATAAACTACAAAATTATGTTAATGTAAAAGAATCTTATTTAGTCTAATTCACAAGTTCAAACACGTGTTAATTCTTGAAAAAGCTTGTAAAAATATAAGTGAGGGCTCATTGGATTCGGAATGATGTCTAGAAAAATGTGCAAAAGTTATAAACAAATTAAGATTGCAAAAAAAATGACGAGTTTCGTTTTTTGCAAATAACTCGAAAACTATTAATAATTGAGAAATTAAAAAAAAGAGGTTCTTAAAGAGGAAGAAATTTCCAATAAAAAAGTCTGGACTTCTGGAACTCTATCTCTACTATTAATAACTTTAATTTAATGTTGAAAATGGGGCTTCGCACGGCGAACGCTAAACCGTTACGATACTCTGAAACCGATCGTAAGAAGCAAAACAATTTTTTTATATTTTCAAGTATTAATATAATTTTTTTTTAAATTGCGTTATTATTTAGACACTTAAAGGAATAATATCCCGTTGGAAAAATTTTTTTTACCGATTTTTCATAAAATGAGCTCGTTGTTAATTAACAATTTTTTTTTTGAGTTTACGTTTATGTTTCAAGTCGGAAAATTGTTAAACAAAAGCCACTAAAATTATTTCGCTTCGTGAGGACCTTATGTTAACTATATTTTATTTGATTATGACATTGCGATATTTTTAATTGTTACAGTCTATTAGTTATTAATTATTTAAGCTAGCAAGAAACTAAGAAATTAAATAGAGGTTGAAAATTTTTTTTTATTAATTTCAAAATTATTATTATTACTGTATTTATATTCAAAAATACTATAAAATTATATAAACTTTAAATTTTTAGTGCTATTTGTTTAAACAAATTTTATAACGAAATAGATAAATTACGTATTTTTGAAAAAAAAATTTTTTTTTAAAACATTTTTTTAATTGTTTATAATTATTTTTTCCCGTTTTTCTTCATTTAAACAAATTATTAAAAAAAAAATATTCTTAAAATTTTTTATTTGCAATTCTCTACAAGGTGGAATTTTTGTTATTAATTAATTTGTTTATTTAATAAACAATTTCTAATTAACAATCGCCGAATGTGTTTATATTTTTTTAGATAGAAAAAAATAACCAGAACAACCGTATACATAAATATGTCAAAAAACATTTTTAATATTTAAAATTTAAAATTCTATAAGAAATATTAACATTTTTTTTATGTGTTTATGTATACGGTTGTTTTTCTTTTAATTTTTTTTCTATCTAAAAAAATATAAACACATTCGGAGGTTGTTAATAACAAATTATTTATTAAATAAACAAATAAATTAACAACAAAAAAAAATTCCACCTTGTAGAGAATTGCAAATAATAGGTTTTAACACTAAAATTTTTACTTAATAACTTGTTTAAATAATGAAGAAAGGAAAAAAAATTATTATAAACAATTAAAAAATGTTTTTAAGAAAAAATTTTTTTTTAATTCATAATATTTTATAACAAATAAAATGGCAAAAAACGTTTTTCAAAAATAAGTAATTTATCTATTTGTTTATAAAATTTGTTTAAACAAATAACACTAAAAATTTAAAGTTTATGTAATCTTATGTTATTTTTGAATATAAAACCGGTAATAATAATTAAAATTAATAAAAAAAATGTCAACCTTTTTTTTAAAATTTTTTAGTTTTTTGTTATCTTAAATAATTAATAACTAATAGACTATAACAATTAAAAATATCGCCATGTCATAATCTCGTAGAGTATAGTTGATATAAGGTCTAAAGGAAACGTAATAATTTTAGTGGCTTTTGCTTAACAATTATCCGACTTGAAATATAAACGTAAGCACTAAAAAAAATTGTTAATTAACAATAGGCTCATTTTATGAAAAATCTGGATTTTTTTTTCTTTAAATGTCTGAATAATACCATAGTTTTTTAAAATTTTTAAATTAATATTTAATACATAAAAAAATATTTTTACTTATTACGGCCGGTTTCGTAACGGCTTAGCGTTTGCCGCACGAAGCCTTATTTTCAACATTAAATTAAAATTATTAATAATAGAGATAGAATACCGGGAGTTCTGACTTTTCTATTGAAAATTTCTTCCTCTTCAAGAATCTTTTTTTTAAATTTCTTAAATATTAATGGTTTTCGAGTTATTTTCAAAAAACGAAGCTCGTTATTTCTTCAATCTTAATTTGTTTATAACTTTTGCGGGTTTGAAAGTTTTGCACATTTTTCTAGACGGTCATTCCGAATCCAATGTGCCCTCACTCACATTTTTACAAGCTCTATCAAGAATTAACACGTCTTTGAACTTGTGAACTAGTGTATGTTGGAGATTATTTTAATTCGTTTTGTTTAAATTTTTGGATTTCTTATTGGATTCTATTTAAGAAAAGTATAGTAGGTGACCCAAGAACAACCTCTTGTAGAGAAATGCATGGTTGAAAGAGTTGTAGAGTTACTAAGACACCGTTAAAGATAAAGCTGTCGAATTGAAACTAACAAGATGGAAAAAATTATACGATAAAGTTTGATAGCTTAAATTATAATATATTTTTTACTTTACACTTGCCACTGTGCTTCAAAATTAATCAGTTGGGAGCATCTACAACTCGTGATTTTAAATGTAAGTTCATAGATATCTGTAAAACTATAATTCATCTAAACTAACAAAGTTTTTTCCAAAGTATATATTTATATAAATAAAATTAAAATTTAATTGCAGTTTACTTTAAGTAAACATATTGTACATATTGCACGTAAAGTATATTTTAGTTTTAATTCGAGCTAGTTTTTTCGTTGATAGTGTTAGGGTAATTCAACAATTTTTACTTCTATTTCTCTCATGATATTAATTATTATAGGTCACTCAAACAACATGTTATAATTAGAATAATAAAGTTGATATGAAAGTCATACAATTTTGTTAATATTTCCGCGCAATTTGTATAGTTTGAATGTAAATGACCGTGATTTTTGATTCGCTGTATCTAGCAATTCGTTAAAAAATGGGTTTCTGGAAATATCTTGAAAATTACGAATTATGTCAAAAACTGTTATTTGTACGACTTGAAACATAAGAAATTAACTTTACCTTAAATTTCGGATTAGTCCCGTTCAAAGATTGTTCGAGATATTATTTTTTTAAGGTTTTGTGTTTTTTCGTCCCTTTCTAAATGTCAAATTTTTACACGTATTTTTCGTGAATAACTTTAAAACCAAAGGGTCTGAAATTGGTTATTACAACGTTGAAAGGTAATTCAATTTAATACATTCCGGTTCTTCTACAATAAAAATTGTCAAAGTTATGGCTATTTGTTAAAAGACTACTTTTTTTATGAAAATCGAAATTGGAGTATTACTCTCAATTGAGTTGTGATAAAATAAATCATTCAAAATTTGTTGTAGCTTTTGGAATAAAACCGCTGCCTAAGGAATCAATATTTCCACATCCAGATTTCCCATCCAAGTCTCTTTAAAACATCTTGACCATATTTGCACTCTAGTATGTGGAAATAATTGGTCACAGAATTTTAATAAGAGGGCGTTGCCGAATGCTAGCCAAACCTCCAGAACTTCCGGACGCTGCCGAATACGAAGGCAAATTCCGGGCGTTTCCGTATCCATATTAAGATAGTGCCAAATCCATATCCGGGCGCGCATGAATACCAAGGTAATTTTTGGGCGCTGCCGAATCGATATTAGGATGCCGCTGAATCCATTTTTGGGCGCTGCCGAATTCCAAAGTAACTGCCAGGCGCTGCCAAATCCAAATTAGAACGCCGCCGAATCTATATTCGAGCGCTGCATAATCCATATTCGGGAACGGCTAAACACCAAGGTGACTTCCGGACCATGTCGAATACCAAGGCAATTTTCAGGCGCTGCCGAATCCATATTCGAATCTTTCCGGGCGCCGCCGAATCCACTATTAAACAATACCTCCAGGATCCATTTTGGTTGCACGATTTGACCCAAACATACTAACTACCGTACAAAGCTTTTAAAATGAAGTTAAATAGAAGATTTTAAAAATTAAGTTTCTGGACTGTTATTAGCTTGCTTTATTGTTTTTCCCTATTTACCCCATTTAACTCACAACCCTTCACCGGAATTAGCGCAAGACATAATCTAGTACCAGATCTCGTCATGGAACATATGTGTGCCAAATTTGAAGACAGTATCTTAGACGACCGTTGCGAAGAAAACGTGCGCACAAAAAAGTTACAGACCGACACACAGACAGAATTTTTTTCTCTCTTAAATTTAAAATCTCGACGTTTTATGACATTTATTATTTCAGCAAAAAACATTTTGAAATTTTTTTTAAGATTACTATACTACAGGGTGCGCCACTTAAAACTCCCCAGACTTGCAACTTTTTTATTTTTTAAACTACGACCATGTTGGGCATATCAAATTGTAGATAATTTTAAGGCATTTAAACATGTGTACAGAGTGATTTAAAAAAAAATTAAAATAATTGTTAAGAAAGAAAACTTAATTTCCTTGAATATTTGTTTACCTCATCCTGTACATGAACTGCGTCAATGTTTTCTTATAAAAGTTTTAATTAGCTTCAATTTATGTTATGTTTATTACGTCATATCCGAAATTCTTTTTGGTTTTAGAGAAAGAAATTAAAAACACTCCACTCCTTCCAACTCCTGATTTTTTTAAAATAACTGAAAAAATGTAAATAATAATTTTATGCTTTATTTGTAAAAGACATCACAAAAAATCCTCAACGTAATAAAACAGCAACAAGAAACAAAAGAAATAAATATTTTTAAAAACAAACTCTATTAAAATGTACTAAATAATAGGAATTTTTATTCTTAAAATTTTTTTTTAACATGAATTGAAGCTAATTAAAACCTTTATAAGAAAACATTAACACATTTCATGTACAAGTTGAGGTAAAAAAATATTCAAAGAAATTAAGTTTCCTATCTTAACAATTTTTTCAATTTTTTTTTAAATCACTCTGTATGCGTGTTTAAGGCTTTAAAAATGTCTACAATTTGATGTGCCCAACAAGGTCATCGCTTTAAAAATAAAAAAGTTACAAGTATGGGCAGTTTTAAGTGGCGCACCCTGTACATCTTTCCACTCCACTACGTGGATGTGGAAGTAATAAATCAAATGGCATATATTTTCATTAAAAATAATGTATGTTTTGATCCGAATTTGTTATAAATAAAAACAAGAAATGAAATGTTTCATATTTCTATTGTGAAATATAGTTCATTTAGTTATCCTTAAAATAAAATCATGGAAAAAAACATTTTATATTTATTACAAAAAATGTTTTGTAAGACATACAAAGAAAAATGTTAGTGTAGTTTTGGTGAATAAGTATACCTACTAGAAGCCTCAGAATTTTTATAATATTTACACTACTATAAAGAAAACTACCTGTTGTTAAACTTGAGGCATGTTCAATTTTATTAACATTTAACATTACAAATTGTGTTTTTATAATAAGAAATGTTTCTTTTTATTTAAAATGCACTTTCAGATGTATCAATAAACCCTCATGTCATAATATTTTAGCTTCATTAAATCAGTATTTATAATTACTTAATAATTTTCGCATAATTTGTATCCCAATTTGGGACATTGGATGATTTGAGTCGTAAGTTTTATTTCCACATCCAAATAGTGGATTGGAAGTATAGTAATCGTAAAAAAAAACTTCAATTTTTTTTTTGTTGAAATCGGTTTAGAATGTCATGAAATATCGGGATTTTAAATTTGAGGGCAAAAAAAAATTGTATCTATCGGTTTGTCTGTATTTTTTGTACGCACGTTTCCTGTGGGACGGTTTAAGATATTAACTTAATAGTTGTTACGTGTATGTATTATAAAAAGATCTGGAACACATTGCTATAAAATTACACAAAAAATAATCGTTTTAGAGATTCTAGCATTTTACTTAATCGCCAGAATGTATTTACAATAACGGTGTAAAAGCCGCTCGAAAAGTGGCTTATATTTGGTAATTTTTTAGTTTCGGAGTCTGTTATTCTAGTTTCGGTTAAACAGACAATAATGGGTTGTATCTGAAACTAATTGACTTGTCTTTTTGAAATGAAGGATTGCTAGTTCTGAAAGACAGTTTTATTGCGTCTTATTATGAACGCTTGTGGGGTAAGGCCTCTATTGTAAGAAACTATTTCCGAAATATATTTATTTCAACCATATGTTTTGTTTTTTAAATTCATAAACATTTTCTCTACAGATATTTTAAAGGATGTCTATTGTTCAAAATAAGTAGACTTCATCGACTTACAGTCCAATTTACGTCTTTCTATTTGAAAAGGTAAAGGTGGTTTAATATTTGCTTACGAGACTGCAGTAGAAATTTTTTCGTTCTTTCTTTTCTTCACAAATTAGATATTTTTCTATTAAATATATATAAATTAATTACAATTTTAGAGATTACATGCATTTTGTGTCATGAAAAAATTTAGATACATTTTGATAGTAAAAAACTGTTGAAAACTCGGAAAATATGTACGTCACAAAAAAATAGAACAGAGCAAAATTGTAAAGAATGTATTAACCTATACGTTTGAATTTTTCCAGATTTTTAAATTTCATAGTTTACGATATTTTCCGTTTTCGGATAAGGGCCTTTTTTTTCGGTTTTTTCCAGGAAACTTGGACAGAGTGCACTTTAGGAAAAAGTCATAAAGGAAAAAAAATCTTGTAGTTTAATAATATATTCACTCGAATTTATGGATTTTTCTTGTCACTTTTTTTTCCATCTTCAACCCTTTTTGGAAAAATTCAACCGCTATATCTCGGAAAATATGCATTTTTCGAAAATTTTACGAGAGTAAAAAGTTGTTATTTTTCATAAAATTATCTAAAAAGACATTTTATTTTTTAAATTTACCTCAATTTTACTAGTTAACAAATTAGCAACAAGATCATTGTTTATAATAATTGCGAGGCAATATTAGCGGCCATTTTTTTTTTTGGAGTTTGATCTAGACTTCAAAACGAACAGAATCCACAAAGTTTTGTGAAAATCCATTCATTCGATAAACCATTTAGTCAGAATGCTAATTTGCCTACACTATAATGTGTTAGAACTACAAAGTACACATAACATAATCCTGGGATTATATAGACAGAGAAAATAAATTTCCTTTTAAGAGTTGATGTTCTGTTTTTGTTTCATTTTACCATTATTGTATTATTTTGGTTTGAAATACGTATGTTTACATTTTCATAAATGCTAAATATTTGTGTTGTATTCATTTTTTTAAAAGCTTCTATTTAACTTGCAATGTGTTATGTATGAATGTATGTTTGTTTGGTGAAATCTTGCAAGCTGAATTTTGACTAGTTCTTATTATACTAGAGCTTTGAAATTTGGCACACGTGTATAAGTCCGGTGACAATGTAACATAGTATAGCCACTATCGGTCTAAATCCAATATGGCGGACGTCCCAAGATGGCGGACCGGCTTTTTAGTCACAACCCTATTGATACGGGTATCAAATGAAGGGGTTTTACGAGTAAAATACGATAGACAATGTGACGTCATTCTAAATTCAATATGGCGGACGTCCCAAGCTGGCAGATCGCCTTTTTCTTCACAACCCCCTTGATATGGAATCAAATGAAAGGGTTTGACGAGTAAAATACGATGAACTATGTAACGCCATTATAAATCCAATATAGCGGACGCCCTAGGATGGCAAATTATCTTTCTTCACGACTCCCTTGCCATTTGTATCAAATGAAAGGGTTTTGTCTGTCTGTAAAATAAGTAGACTAAAAAGTAAAAAATAAAATTATATAAAAAAAATATTTTTAAGAAAAAGCCTTCATTTGAAAAAACTGTACTAAAAAGTTTAAATATTTTTTTAAAATTCATTCACATGGAAACCAAAAGCTTTGGGGGCGGTCAATTGAGCAAAGTAACTATGCAATAGTGCTATATGACCGTCCGCAAAGTTTTTGGTTTCCAGGTGTACGAATTTTAAAAAATTATTTTTACTTTTTAGTACAGTTTTTTCAAATAAAAGCTTTTTCTTAAAAATACTTTTTTTTATATAATTTTATTTTCAATAAAAACGTTTTCAAATAAAGCTTGTCCTGCTACTTCCTTTTTAGATTTTAAAACTTAGTCATTTATATTTTTTTAAATTGGAATGTGGTTTAGGTTTTTGACTTTTTAAAAGTTTTTGTGTAGAAATGAAACACCATGGTCTCTTTGCCGATTTTCATTTTTTTTTACGAAGTTGTTACTGGTCTATAAAATTGGGAGGTCTAGTTATATAGCAGGCAGTATGGGCGTATGAGTTTCGAATACATTTCGGACGCAGTTTATTTGTTGGAATCAGTTCTGGAGACACTACTGATTATGAGCATCCATGTTACCAGACGGTAACCCGGTCTGATATTGTTTAAAACAATTTTGTTTACAACAAAAGGAAATATTACATTTTTTCAATGAAACTATGTTTTTAAATATTTTTTTATCGATTTCCAACAAGAAATGTTCGATAATTTTTTTCATAAAGTTGATATTTTCAATGTTATGTTTTAAAAATTAAAAAATCTCCAATTTCTCGTTTCAGTAAGAGCCTTACATTTTCAAAAAAAGCATATACAGTGTGCCAGGGAGCGACGCATGATTAAATGAGCAATTCATATGTCTTGGAAATTTACCAAAAAAAAGTAATTTCTCTCATTTATAAAGTACTTTTTCTGAAATCGATCGGCAATGTCTACATTTTCGGCGCGATTTCAGATCGAAAAATGCACAATTCCAGTATTTTAGTCCGTTGCTAAGAAACTATCAGAAAACAGACCGGAAAAGATCCGTTGCCAAGCAACGATCAACAAAACCGTACGGGAATGTTACTTTCAGTAGTAGTAACATACAGTATGTAACATTCCCGTATGGTTTTTTATGTATATTTTTGACAGTAAATAAATACACGCAGACAAACAATCAAACTTACATTTACACTTACACATACATCAAAATTACATTTATTAGTAAGCAGTTAGATTGTAATGAAGAAATGTAATGAAGAAATGTTAGATTATAATGAAGAAATGTTATTCATTAATGAAGAAATTTTATGCATTAATACAAATTCCTTAATTTATAATAATATTGATTGTGATTTCAGAAAAAATAGTATGCGTATTTCGGTGTGAAAGCACATTCCCGAACTTCGATGCATCGTCGTCCGGGAATGTACTGCTTTCACACCTAAATACACAATATACTATTTTCTGTAAGAGATAGGACAAAATCTTAGAAAGAATTATTCAGAATGAGATTTTTTTATAGAAATAGTTTTGAATTAGTCAGATTTCAGTTTGTCTTAATATTTTAAGGTTTTTCAAATTGTTTAAACAATTTTAATTTACTTAAATAATTATAATTTATTTAAGCAATTACGTTTTGTTACAAATTTGTAGCATTTCCATCTTTTTTTAGTTTCACAATTTTGTTTATTAAGAGTTTGCTAATGAAACCTGCAAATTATTTAAGCAACTTATTCCTGTTTATTGCCAACTTTCTTCAGAATAGAGCTAGAGTTGTGCAGGCTTTAAGAAATTGTGGCGCTTACTTTCAGATTAGAAATTTTAAATAGCAACCACGCGCGACAGCTCTTACAGTCGTAGCCGGGGGTGGGTTCGCTTAAGAAGATTTTGCTTTGGCGATGTACTTATTCGTTGGTTCTTGTTTGTTGGTTACCAAAAATGCACGAGCTATTTTCTTTGCGGGCGCCAGCCGATCGCTAGGGATCGACAAGGGAGGGGAGTGACAAAACAAGCAAAATAATTTTAAACACAAGGAATAATCATAATAATAATTTAATAATAAATATATGTACGTGGTACAAAATAAATGACAAACAATGACTAAGTAAATTCTGAGCAGTATTAACACATAAAGGTAAATATAAATAATGAACGATAATAAAATTAAAGTGATCGCTACATCAGCCCTACCAAGAAAATTTAAATGTCTTCGTACATTAGATACGGAACGCGTCCCTATTATTAGGAATTTACTGTTTGACCGCAACCTTACTTTTAAGAAATTTGACAACTCGATGACAATAGTTGAAATTTGAAATTAATAATGGCAAATGATAAATTCAATTCATCTGGAAATGCTACATGCTATTTTGGCGATTGCCCACTTGAACAACAGGTAGGTTATAATAATAAAATAATATAACATGAAATAATGCACAAGCTAAATGTGTGTGACTACCCAAAGTTTTAAAAAAATGCAAAAGTGCACGTCAAATAAATGTGCAATTCTTAAACATTGATAAGAGCTAGACTATGTCTTGTTTTAGGTTTTCTACAAAAATTTAATACCCAAATAACAGCTGTTTAGTGAGTTTACAAGGTCTTACAAAAATAAGTCACCGACAGAAAATAAGAGACTTTTAACGAGTTGACAGGTTTTCGCTGCGGGCTGGTGCTTCTCACTGTTGTGTTAACTTAGGTGGGCCCCTTGGGCTGAGACGGATATTATAAAAAAGATGGACTTACAGTCGTCTCGCCGAGCGAGTTAATCCTACTTGCACTTTATTCGGTTGCGCTTCTTGGTTGAGCTGCTGGACATGACCCAGAAACAACGGCAGGTTATGAACAGTTCTTACTGGACCAGGTAACTTTCCATGTGGAGGCGTCTCACAATATTAATGTGTTCTTACAATGTTTCCACGCAGTGGATGAAACAATGCCTAGCGGGATCCTTAGATAGCTCAGGCTCTCAATGCCAGAAGACTCTACCAGGGAGGATTTTAAAATTGTCTTAGCCTTGATTTGAATGACATAAAATTATAGATGGGTGAAATAATTAAATTCGAGAGTAGAAAAGGAACCTGGAATTAAATGTTTCTCCAGTAAGTATCTAGCAGGAAAATTAAAATCAGTAGCAACCAACTCACCCTAGTTCTTATGAGGTCCTAACACTTCACAAATCAGGAGAGAAATGCCAGGAAATTCTAGATTTCAAAATGGTTACCTTTTTTTTGCCTCTCAGGTTTTTTGTTCAAAAAAAACTTATAACATGCTACTTTAGATTTTAAAAATCCCTGTTTTAAAATGTCAAATCAATATCAAAACAAAGTTGCAATTTAACACTAAAGTTATTTAAATTATATACTTGTCCAAATTACCTCAAATAAGCTGAAGGTAAAGCCAGAAACATTTTAAGAACCCTTGCCTAAATTTATTTTGAAACTCATTGTTTATTAATTTGAACTTGTCATAACCTAGCCTGTTTGTTTCCATTTCAGGTCCTTGAAATTAAAGCTTTAAATTGAAAAGGGACATAGCACACGGGATGACAGGACAAGTCAAATTTCAACCGTTACAAAATTTTGAACTTTTCATCGACTTTCTGCTCATATTTAAAATAAAGAACATTCTTGAGACTAATTAAAAATAATTTCTGCAAAAAGAATCGCAAATAAATAACAATAAATGCTAGAAATACATGATACTCTACTTTTTTCCTTATGGGGTCATTTTGAGGCCCAATAGTTCTCATGGGGGGTGTAATTGAAAAAATAATTATTAATTCGTATTCTTTGAACTATTGTGAAATTTAAAAAAAGTTGGAAATGTTACAAATTTATAGCAAAATATAATTTTTTGAATAAATTATAATTGTCTAATACATTTGAAAGGCATTAAAATATTAACACAATCTAGAAGGTGATTAATTAATAATAATTTGTGTAAAAGAGAACTCAAATAAATAATAATAAACGTTAAAAATACGTGATACTCCAACTTTACCCTTATAGGGTCACTTTGCAAGTGAGCAAAATTTTAACAAATTCAGTTTTATTTTTCTGAATAATATTTCTTTACAGCACCCTGTCCTATCTCGTACAGAAAATTTGATAAATTGACAAATAGCAGAAAAAAAACTATGTGTGAGAACTAAAAAGAAAAACTATCTACAAAATTAATTTCCAATCTTTGCAGATAGACTTTCTTTTTAGTTCATACAGATTGTTTTTTCTACTGTTTGCCAAATCCCATAAAGAATATGTTTTATAACAATTATAAGCAAATAAAAAGTAATTCACTTCTACGCGAACTTAAATTGTGACGTAAATTAGTATTCTCACAGGATGAGATTTCCTTATTTACTTATACGTCGACAGACTGCAGATTGTAATAATATTCTTCTAGGCAAATACGATAAAGCAGCATAGCATAAATCTGACAACGCCGCCGGAAGTCAGTTAAACCTGTAATTTTTATATTCGGGTGTCATTTTACGCATCGATTAAAATATTCATAAGGACACCAATTAAACCGTAAAGTAGGTAGGATGCTAACTTAGCCTTTAAATAAATTTTGTGTATATCAGTGTGTATATTAGTGGATGCCAAGTGAGAACGTTATTAGGTAGGATGCCAACGGATACCTTATATAAATATATATATATATATATATATATATATATACATGCATTTGGTACTCATACAACTCCGAATGTTATATGGTTAGGTGGTGTTTGCCTCCGATTTTACGCGTTCGCCTCCGATTTCGGAGGCGGAGACGTTTTGTGTTGTTTTCATCGCGAATGTCTTGATAATTAGTAAATTCATGACTCATTATTATCAATAATGATCAGCTTTATTGGTGCGCATATAAGATTAGGACAAAAAGGGAAGAAATAGAGAGATAGAAGCATTTAACGACACTTTTTTTGGAGGCGGAAAATACCTATAAACATATGTAAACATACACCATAGTCCACTACATTTTTTACCAGGTGGCGCTGCTGTTTTAAACACTTGATGTATATAGGTATTAAATGCTTCCTTACAATAAAGTAGCGATATCGCCTCCTAAACTTGGCAACATAGTAAAGAGGCATACTATTCCTAAATACATCTATAGATATGGTAACTAAAATTATCTTACTAAAAATATAAATAACTTTTATACACAGAAATAATACTTTCTAGAGATCAATGGGTTTTTAAATTTTTTCAATTTGGGAATAAAAAAACGTTTATTTTGTTCAGAAACAAATATTTTTGTCCCTTTATAGCTTAGAGCAAATTAAAAAAGGTATTTAACAGGACACGAACATTCCTTAACGTAACTAGTTGCCTTTAATCCACTATTTGTCACTGCTGCTGGCCTTATATAGTAAAAGTAAAAAAAAAATTAGAAGACGATTTTTATTGGGGGGGGGGGGGGGGGGGGGCTAAAAAGCAAAAAATAAAAATAATAATAATAACACAGGCCAACATTTAGTTTAAAAAAATACACAGGACTCTACCTAGGTACCCAGGGGTTTTTGGGGTCGCTGATTCCGATGTCGGTTAAGCTCTATCACGTCAGGTTCAAGGACATCTAAAGGTCAAACTAAGAAAAGGTGGTTGAAAAAATCTGAGAAAATTTACACATAGGTTTTTGGGGTCGCTGAGTCCGAATTCGGTGTTCGCTTACCCTTAAAAGGCATCCGGAGGTCATTTCAAGGTTAATTTGAGAAAAACGGAGAGGAAGCTGTTAAAAAATCTGAAAAAATTTACATATAGGGTTTTTGGGTCGCTGAGTCTGTATCCGATGCCGGTTGACCTCTATCACGTCAGTTTCAAGGTCACTTGAAGGTCAAACTAAGTAAAGGTGATTGAAAAAATCTGAAAAAATTCACGATAGGTTTTTGGGATCGGTGAGTTCGAATCCGGTGTTCGTTTACCCTTAAAAGGCATCCGGAGATCATTTCAAGGTTAGTTTGAGAAAAACAGAGGAGAAGCTGTTAAAAAATCTGAAAAAACTTATATATAGGTTTTTTGAGTCGCTGAGTCTGCATTTGATGTCGGTTGACCTCTATCACGTCAGTTTCAAGGTCATTTGATGGTTAAAGTAAGAAAAGGTGGTTGAAAGAATCTGAAAAAATTCACACAGGTTTTTCGGGTCGCTGAGTCCGAATCCATTGTTCGCTTACCCTTAAAAAAAGAGGCATCCAGAGGTCATTTCAAGGTCATTCTGAGGTCATTTCAAGCCGGCATTCGTCCGCCAGCTTTAGCTGCACATGAAGATTCTTCGGCTATCTCAGTGCAAATATATTTAACTCAATGAATCACCTACCTATTTTCTTCTGTGAAAGGATGGCCTTTAGGTATAGTTGCAGAAGCAGAGCGAACATGCAAGTAAAGAGTACCACGGGCGTTGGCTTCACTCACTTGGAGCTCAATCAGTGCTGGTTTTGCCTATAAGCTGAGTAAACGCCAGCTTAGGGCCTCGCATTTAGGGAGCCTCAGAACTCAGATTTCATACGCAGATATGCACGTTTATTTTATTAGAAGAGAAAGCTTCAACGAAAAACATACCTAGAGCTTAGGGCCTCCGGTTACCTAAAACCGGCCCTGAGCTCAATCCTGTCAGGGTCAAAGTAATTTAATGGTTTCCTGAGTCAGACAAACTGACAAGGAGGCAGACAGACTGTCAGATAGAAACATTTAGTCATTCAGTCAGACAGAATTACTGACAGAAAGGCAGGATGTCAAATAGATGGACAGAGAGAAAATGCAGGCGGATGATAAATACAGACTAACAAGCAAACAAACAGGTGTGCAGGTATAAGGGCAGACAGATAAACAGACAATAAGTAGGCAGGTGAGCATTCGTATAAATTTTTTCTAATTTTTTTCACCTCCTATTCTTACTTTAACCTTCAAATGACCTTGGACATGAGGTGATAAAGGTCAACCGACATCGGATTCGGACTCAGAGACCCCCCAAGAGCCTAGGTGTGAATTTTTTTAGATTTTTTCAAAAAGCTTTTCTTAGGTTGACCTTCAATTGACCTTGAACCTGACGTGATAGAGCTTAACCGACCTCGGCAACGGAATCAGCGACCCCAAAACCCCTGGGTACCTAGGTAGAGTCCGGTGTATTTTTTCAAACTGAATGTTGACCAGTGTAATCTTCCACCTTCCAAAGATATTTTAAAAACCTGGATTATTCTGGAGCAAAAATGTAAATATTTCCCTCTAGCAAGAAATAAAAATGTTTTAAAAAGCATTCGAGACCAAAACTCTAGAATATATTTGTTGGTTAATCATAAATTTTGCTATACTAATTAATGATAGTTTGTTGGAGTCATCTCAAATGCTTTTCAAAAATTTTTAAACAATTCAAAAATTTTTCTCTTGCTGGAGGGAAATATTTACATTTTTGCTCCAAAATGATTAAGTTTTGAACATTTTACTTCTTTAAGTATATCATCTCTTTGAAATATTTTATATTATTTTCTGCTTTTCTGCATTCCGTTGGTTCCAAGTTTTCTCCTCGTCAAACATGAATTTGGAGAAATACTCTGTAAGAATGTTGACGTAATGCCTCGGATGTTGCTGGCAGTCTTCGTAGAATCCCGGTAGTACTAGATTGGCGGACTAACTTATTGAAGATAATAAATCTTTGATGATTCAAAGATGTAATTTCTTTTTTCGTTGAGCTACGGTTGTTGAATATACGGACAACCTCTTCGAGATCTTTTCTTTTATTGACGCATTCCACCGTTTGCACTTTTCCTTTACCAAAGAAAGCTGAAGTGTTATCGCATCCACTGAACGTGTGGCCATACAGCTTTTTAAAACTTCCGAGGACTGCAAGTCACGAGAACTGTAATCTTTATTTTTTATTTATCTCTGAGCCTCTCTTAAGAAACGGATATCTTTATCTTCAGGTGCGAGAGCGATAATCAATGCGAGAAGATCAATATCTTGTCCGAGGATGACCACTGTATCATTTCCATGAGATTCGTTTAAGGCGGTTTGAACTATGAGTACGTCAACATCGTCTACAGCAGTAATTGTTTTGATTCCCTCGTTTTTAAATCTCTCCACCAATTGCGAAATAAACCGTTCCTTTTTGTGAGGTTGTTTATCATTTTATTTTGCGTTTCAGTCAGTGGCGTGTTCTCATGAAAAACAATTTCCGGTGAAATGCGTTTCAAAAGACGCTGCCGTCTTTCGATGCTCTTCATACTGCAGTCAGCATATCCGTCAAACACTACAGTCACTTTTTGGCCGTAATGTTTACGAATAAAGCTGCTTCGGCCATACTACACGATGAATCAAATTGCCGCCATCAACAATGAACTGGCAATCGGAAAAATCTATTGGCCTCTCTCGTACAGCATTGAAAATATCATACAGACGATTTCTTAATTTTCCTCATTAACCCTTTCTTATTGGAGAGAAGAAGTGGAATTGAAGCAAGCTCAGAGTTGAAATATGACTCCAAATCTTCTTTTGTGTGAACAGTACAGATTATCCTCTAATATAATTGCAAAGAAGGGGAAAATACATAAACTACTTGCGACAAAACCCTCTATATATGCATCTAATAGAGAAAATTCTGCTCAATAAATTCATTCCTGAGCATTTTTCTCGTTAAAGTAACCGGTTTTAAGATATTCGGAGTCAAACTTGGAATAGGATGGATTTTTACCTCTGCGCCCCAAACTACGCCTCTGTTCGGACGCTGTTAGCGCGAAATAGGTGAGGATAAGCTACAAGGTTAATAGTACATTTTTTATGCAGAATTTAACATGACGATTTTTTATTTCCTATACTTTTTTCTCTTTCGACGAACGGTTTACAAGATAAAAGTGAAAAACCAGCGTTAAGTCCCCGTAATATGGCCGAAGCAGCTCTATTCATAATCATTACGGACGTTTCACCCCTAAATTGTGGGGAACTATTCGGGTATCTATTTCGAACCCTATCTAGATTACGCATCCCAAATATTATTACTTTATAAATTATTTCTTCTAAAATATCTAATTTACGTGGACTAATACGTAACAATTGTGTTACAAAAAACCGCTGCCCAAGGAATCACTACTTCCACATCCAGATTCTCTATCCAAGTCACTCACACAACGAAAAAACTTTGTATGTGAAAATAATTGTTTATGGAACTTTAATAATATAATATTTGAAATCCTCAACCCCAAAAATCCATATAACGATACCCCACATCGGTAGTGGGGTGGGGGTGGTGATGGGGGGGTGGTAGTGGGGGGGTGGATGAAGTAAAAAAATATTTTGAGGTTTCTGGTTCCTGTACATACATTAAATCGCAATTTTTTTTCATCCCCTTTAATAAGGAGGTGGGGGTGATAATGAGGGTGGCTAATGCCAAAAATTTTTTTGAAACCTTAGCTTCTCTTGTATATACCAAATACCAATTTCATGGACTCTTACCTGCTTGATTTACCCATTTACCCCAAATTTACCGCAATTTACCCCCAACCCTTCGGCGGAACAAGATGAAAATATAATCTAGTTCTAGATCTCATTAAAGTACATATGTGTACCAAATTTCAAGTTAATATCTTAAACGGTTCTAGAGTAAACGTGCGCAAAAAAAAAGTTACAGACAGACAGACCGACACAGAATTTTTTTTTCGCTCAAACTTAAAATCTCGACGTTTCATGACATTTTAAGCCTATTTGGAAAGTAAACATTTTTTAAAATTTTTTTGTCGTCACTATACATCCAGTGGACGCGGAAGTAATTGAACTGATTCAGTGATGTATTTTGAAAAGCATTTGAAATAGTAATAATAATTCCCTTAAGAACATATTTTGAATTACATATATTATTCTACAATAGATATTTAGCGTGAACGATTCATTTTAAAACAGATAATCGCACATTATCGGGTAAAACACCAATGTAATCTGATGAGTATAACTTACACAATATGAATCATCATAATAACAAACGCACACGATTGCATAGCGCAACTAATTGCGCAAGCGCTAGAGCATTTTACACTATAGAAGTCTGGCAACCTCGAAGGAGGCAAAGTCTACCGTTATATATAACAGTTTTAAATACATTGAGTCAGAGAGGTACTATTTATATAACGAGGTGTAAACATACCAATCGTATGAACAAAAAAGTGTATGTAAAAAAAGATAAAAATCCTTTCCCCTCTCCGCGTGCCCTTGGTAAGTGAAATTTGGCGGTTATGTATATGTAAACAGAACTAATCTATCTATATTATTTCTAGTGGAGGTGCGGGCGCCACAAATTTGTAAGGAGGCGGACACGATACAAATGCACATATATATATATATATATATATATATATATATATATATATATATATATATATATATATATATATATATATTTATATATATATATATATATATACATGCATTTAGTACTTATACACCTCCGAATGTTATACGGTTAGGTGGTGTTTGCCTCCGATTTTACGCGTTCGCCTCCGATTTCGGAGGCGGAGACGTTTTGTGTTGTTTTCATCGCGAATGTCTTGATAATTAGTAAATTGATGACTCATTATTATCAATAATGATCAGCTTTATTGGTGCGCATATAAGATTATGACAAAAAAGGAAGAGATAGAGAGATAGAAGCATTTAACGACACTTTTTTTGGAGGCGGAAAATACCTATAAACATATGTAAACATACACCATAGTCCACTACATTTTTTACCAGGTGGCGCTGCTGTTTTATACATTTGATGTATATAGGTATTAAATGCTTCCTTACACTAAAGTAGCGACATCGCCTCATAAACTTGGCAACAGAGTAAAGAGGCATACTATTCCTATATACATCTCTTCTAAAAAGCAGAAAATAAATGAATAATAATAACACATTTAGTTTAAAAAAATACACAGGACTCTACCTAGGTACCCGGGGGTTTTTGGGGTCGCTTATTCCGATGCCGAGGTCGGTTAAGCTCTATCACGTCAGGTTCAAGGACATCTGAAGGTCAAACTAAGAAAAGGTGGTTGAAAAAATCTGAGAAAACTCACACATAGGTTTTTGGGGTCGCTGAGTCCGAATTCGGTGTTCGCTTACTCTTAAAAGGCATCCGGAGGTCATTTCAAGGTTAATTTGAGAAAAACGGAGAGGAAGCTGTTAAAAAATCTGAAAAAATTTACATATAGGTTTCTTGGGTCGCTGAGTCTGTATCCGATGCTGGTTAACCTCTGTCACGTCAGTTTCAAGGTCACTTGAAGGTCAAACTAAGAAAAGATGGTTGAAAAAATCTGAAAAAATTCACGCATAGGTTTTTGGGGTCGCTTAGTCCGAATCCTGTGTTCGCTTACCCTTAAAAGGCATCCGGAGGTCATTTCAAGGTTAATTTGAGAAAAACAGAGGAGAAACTGTCAAAAAATCTGAAAAATTTTATATAGGTTTTTTGGGTCGCTGAGTCTGCATTCGATGTCGGTTGACCTCTACCACGTCAGTTTCAAGGTCATTTGAAGGTCAAAGTAAGAAAAGGTGGTTGAAAGAATCTGAAAAATTCACACAGGTTTTTCGGGTCGCTGAGTCCGAATCCGGTGTTCGCTTACCCTTAAAAAAAAGGTATACAGAGGTCATTTCAAGGTCATTCTGAGGTCATTTCAAGCCGGCATTCGTCCGCCAGCTTTAGTTGCACATGAAGATTCATCGGCTATCTCAGTGCAAATATATTTAACTTAATGAATCACCTACTTATTTTCTTCTGTGAAAGGATGGCCTTTTAGGTATAGTTGCAGAAGCAGAGCGAACATGCATGTAGAGAGTACCTTGAGTATTCGATAGATGGCGCATGCCCATCGCAAGTGAGTTGGGGCAGAAGAGAGATATAAGTTCGGCGCGAATCACGGGCGTTGGCTTCACTCACTTGGAGCTCAATCAGTGCTGGTTTTGCCTATAAGCTGAGTAAGCGCCAGCTTAGGGCCTCGCTTTTAGGGGGCCTCAGAATTCAGATTTCATACGCAGATATGCACGTTTATTTTATTAGAAGAGAAAGCTTCAACGAAAAATATACCTAGAGCTTAGGGCCTCCGGTTACCCAAAACCGGCCCTGAGCTCAATCCTGTCAGGATCAAAGTAATTTAATGGTTTTTTAAGTCAGACAAACTGACAAGGAGGCAGACAGACTGTCAGATAGAAACATTTAGTCATTCAGTCAGACAGGAAGATAGACAGAATTACCGACAGAAAGGCAGGAAGAAAGGCAAATTGATGGACAGAGAGAAAATGCAGGCGGATGATAAATACAGACTAACAAGCAAACAAACAGGTGTGCAGGTATAAAGGCAGACAGATAAACAGACAATAAGTAGGTAGGTAAGCATTCGTATAAATTTTTTCTAATTTTTTTCACCTCCTATTCTTACTTTAACCTTCAAACGACCTTGAACATGAGGTGATAAAGGTCAACCGACATCGGATTCGGACTCAGCGACCCCAAAAACCTATGTGTGAATTTTTTTAGATTTTTTTCAAAAACCTTTTCTTAGTTTGACCTTCAAATGACCTTGAACCTGACGTGATAGAGCTTAACCAACCTCGGCATCGGAATCAGCGAGTCCAAAAACCCCTGGGTACCTAGGTAGAGTCCGGTGTATTTTTTCAAACTAAATGTTGAATCTTCCACCTTCCAAAGATATTTTAAAAACTTAGATTATTCTGGAGCAAAAATGTAAATATTTCACTCTAGCAAGAAATAAAAATGTTTTAAAAAGCATTCGAGACCAAAACTCTAGAATATATTTGTTGGTTAATCATAAATTTTGCTACTAATTAATGATAGTTTATTGGAGTCATCTCGAATGCTTTTCAAAATTTTTTAAACATTTAAAATTTTTCTCTTGCTGGAGGGAAATATTTATATTTTTGCTCCAAAATGATTAAGTTTTGAACATTTTACTTCTTTAAGTATATCATCTCTTTGAAATATTTTGTATTATTTTCTGCTTTTCTGCATTCCGTTGGTTCCAAATTTTCTCCTCGCCAAACATGAATTTGGTGAAATACTCTGTAAGAATGTTGACGTAATGCCTCGGATGTTGGTGGCAGTCTTGGTAGAATCCCGGTAGTACTAGATTGGCCGACTAACTTATTGAAGATAATGAATCTTTGATGATTCAAAGATGTCTCTTTTTTGGGGGCTTTGTATACTGCTAGCGCGAATTTCTGTCCAGCACTTGTAATTTTAATAGTATAATATTCGAAATCCTGTACCCCAAAAACCCATAAAATGATATGCCCCATCAGTAGTACGGGTGGTGATTCTTGTGACTGGTTCCTGTATACACACTATCACAATATTATTTTCACCCCCTTCAATAATAGAAGTGCCAAAAATGTTTTTGAGACCTTAGCTCCTCTTATATTTACTAAATACCAATTTCATGCACTCCTAATTGCTTGATTTACCTATTTGCCTATTTACTCCCATTTACCTTCAACTCTGCAACGGAATAAGATCGATATGTAATCTAATTCCAGATCTCTTAAAATACATACGTGTGCCATATTTTTAAGTCAATATCTTAATCGTGAGCACCAAAAAGATACAAGACTAACAGACAGACCGACGCAATAGACAAATTTATTTTATTCAAACTTAAAATATTGAGGTTTTATGACATTCTAAGACTATTCGTACAATGAAAGTTTTAAAAAATTTTTCTTGCATTAGTATACTTCAACTGGATGTAGAAGTAATACGCAGAAATAGCATGACAAAGATATAAAAAAATCATTTTGTGCCGTGGACTACACGATAGAAGTAGAGCCTCTACTTCAAGCATTTTCCACAATAAAACCTACTGCGCATCCATACTACCCGAGGTAACCCACTGTTTATCCAATTTTCTAGAGGAAAGCCACTACGCATTCATACTTCTTGAAGAAACCCACTGCGCATCCATTTTACTCGAGAAAATCCACTGCGCATCCATACCACTCGAGGTAACCTACTGCGCATCAATGGTATTCAAGGAAAGCCACTGCGCATCCATAATACTCGGGGAAACATACTGCGCATCCATACTACTTGAGGTAACCTACTGCGCATCTATAGTACTCTAGAAAAGCCTCTGCGCATCCTAAGTACTCGAAGAAACCTACTGCGCATCCATACTACTAGAGGTAACCTACTGCGCATCCATGGTACTCGAGGAAAGCTACTGCGCATCCATTATACTCGGGGAAACCTACTGCGCATCCATATTACTCGAAGTAACTTTATAACATGATATTTGAAATCGTCTACCCCAAAAACCTATAAAACGATATATCACATCGATAGTGGGGGTTGGGGTGGTGGTAGAGGGTTGGGGGTGGGGGTGGATTAAGTAAAAAAAAAAAATGAGGCCATAGGTTCTTGTATACACGCTAAATTACAATTTTATTTTTTTTCACCCCCTTTAATAATGGGGTGTGGGTAGTAATGGGGGTAGCTAATATCAAAATTTTTTTGAGACCTTAGCCTTTTCTTATATATACTAAATACCAATTTTATGGACTCTTACCTGCTTGATTTACCTATTTACCCCAAATTTACCCCAATTTACCCCCAACCCTTCGACGGAACCAGATGAAAATATAATCCAGTTCTAGATCTCGTTAAAGTACATATGTGTACCAAATTTCAAATCAATATCTCAAACGGTTCCTGAGTAAATGTGCGCACAAAAAAAAGTTACAGACATACAGACCGACAGACAGACAGAAATTTTTTTTTCGCTCAAACTTTAAATCTCGACGTTCCATGACATTCTAAGCCTATTTGAACAATAAAAATTTTTAAAAATTTTTTTGTCGTTACTATACTTCCACTGGATGTGGAAGCAATTGAACTGATTCAGTGATGTCTTTTGAAAAGCATATTAAATAGTAATAATAATTCCCTTAAGAACATATTTTGAATTACATACATTATTCTATAATAGATACTTAGCGGGAACGGCTCATTTTAAAACAGATAATCACACATTATCGGGTAAAACACCAACGTAATCTGATAGAGTACTGCTTACACAATATTAATCATCATAATAACAAACGCATACGGTTGCATAGCGCAACTAATTGCGCAAGCGCTAGAGCATTTTACACTATAGAAGTCTGGCAACCTCGAAGGAGGCAAACGCTACCGTTATGTATAACAGTTTTAAATACATTGAGTCAGAGAGGTACTATTTATATAACGAGGTGTAAACATACCAATCGTATGAACAAAAAAGTGTATGTAAAAAAAGATAAAAATCCTTTCCCCTCTCCGCGTGCCCTTGGTAAGTGAAATTCGGTGGTTATGTATATGTAAACAGAACTAATCTATCTATATTATTTCTAGTGGAGGTGCGGGCGCCACAAATTTGTAAGGAGGCGGACACGATACAAATGCACATATATATATATATATATATATATATATATATATATATACATATACATATACATATACACACACACACACACACAGAAATTATGCTTTGACATGTCAAAAGGATACAAGATATAGTAAAAAATAAATAAAATAGTAGTTGCCTTAAATAAAAAATGACAATATAAATAAATAACATAACGAGCAAAAACAGATATGGCACATAGAATAACAAACAAAACAGTTATTATCATTAGTTTCTCTTTGCCATTTTCAGAAATGTACAGAAATTAATATCTTACATTTTACGTTTATAGTGAAGTGTTTATATACAAAATTTTTTGTGTTCACATACTGATATGTTTTTAGCTGCAGTAGAATATTGTATAATTGAATACAGTTTGACTGTCTGAAATAATCGAGTATTAAAACTGAGGTTACAATTATTGTAGGAATATAATTCTTTTTATGAATGATGGCCATAAATTATTCATAATATAACAACACTAATAATAATATTTATTAACGAGTGCCAATATATTGTGTACAGTATTTACACAAGTCAGTATAAAAATTACTTCAAAATTTATTACAACTAAGTTAAATACCAGGAATAATGAAAATATTAAAATATGTATGTAAAAATAGACTAATAATAATTTAGAAATTTATAACACTATGACAAAAACTGAACTTTTATTAAAATAAATGTAGAGTTAATTACAAGAACATTTTTTTTCTCAGTAAATGCCTTCATTAAAACATTTAGTTTGCTTAAACAAAAATGTCCTCTCATTCAAGTAGCAGAAAAGCCAAACATTTATACTATACAAATGAAGAATTAACTATTTATTCATGACTAAATAAAATTAATTTGGTGTATTTCTGTCGTATCCGTGATTGCTTCTGCTCTTGATTTTTTAAGCTAGCTTCATAATGGAGCCTAACCTTCAAATACATTTTTGTTACTAGTTCAATTAACTGAATGCGGTGATTATCAAAAGCATCTTGGGATTTTATATGTTCCTCCATCACACTATTATCAAAAAATCAGTTCTTAAAAGCTTAGACAATAAGAATTTTTCTATATTTTTTTTAATAAAAAGTTCCTCTTTATATTGCCTTATTAGAAGTTCAAGTACTTTACACACTTTCGTGACCTCACTATTGGGAACTATTAAATTGCCTCTGTTTTTAATTAGAATTAATGCAGAAGGATCTGACCCTAATAGTTGTGTTCTGCAAGTTTCACAAATTATTTTCTTTTGAATTTTCCTCACAACAAAACCACTTATATAATCACCCGTATCTTCTACAAGAGCCGATAAACCAATTAGTGTTTCAACATAGTCGTGATCACTTTGCACAAATATAATGGGCTCTTCGTTAACATCAGACTCTTCTATAATAACATCTGCAGTGTCTTTTACACTACCAGCACCTACATGTAGTATTAAGGTAGAATCAAGAATACTGCAGTTTCCAGTTGCCGCAGCACACACTTGATTTCTGACCATCAGCCGCTTGTAGGCAGTCTTAAACTGCAACGAGGTGGGATTATTGTTCCACCCACCCCGTCTTCTCACCGCACTAAACAACATTTCTAGGTGGTCTTGACTAAGTTTATAACTCAAGATATACGACAGATATCCAGTCACGACTAAATCTTCGTACAGATTGAGAAGACTTGTAAGACCAATGATCAACCCCAAAAACCCTGTTTTTCTATTTGTTGTTAATATAAATCTTTTATCTTCATCCTTTAAAACGCTCAGATATTTAATAAGATATTCTATTTTCTCCTTATAAGACTCGTAATTTTTTCGTGATAAGCGTTTTTCGTGTTGTAAGTGGTTTTAGCAAACAATTTTCTTGCATTTAAAATATCGAATGCATCATTTATATTTAAACAAAATTCTGCTGTGGCTTCACAATCCTGAAAACCTTCCATATCGCTATTTTTACAATAAATCAAGGCAGAATGTACACTAGCACTCAGTACCTGTACTGCCAATTTAACTTTCATTTTCTCATTGTGGTAGAAGATGTGTTGTGATGTTAGTTTTGTAGCTAACCGCAGTCCCTCCTTTTTTTGGATTTCATGCAAACGTGTAATGTGGTTCCAACAGATTTTTTTCCCACAGCCTGTAAACAGCACCTTCTTATCCCCTATTGCATTTCTTATCAATTTAACCATGTGGCAGGGATCCCAGATAGTATAAACCTTTTCTTTGGTGTTTTTATGCTCAAACCATGGTTGTAAACATGTTACATCTATGTTCGTCTGCAGTTTTTCTTTCCCTTTCTTTATTTCCGTTACTCCAACATTGTAATTACTTCCTAATGCATTACATGTACTTATGTTTACTGCGGTACCATCATACGTGATGGAATTACAAATTGCACCCGTTTCATAAAGTAATTCCAGGCAAGTGGTTAATAAATTTGCTCTCTCAGCAGCATTCAAACCGTCAATCAAAAAGTAACCAAGTGGTACTTTCCAATGAGCATTCATTGCTACGGCCATAAAAACGAACGCATGCTTTGCCTCTGCCTGATAGTCTCCATCCCCAAGCACCTCATGACCAAGGTCAACATAACCATGATACTGCCCCCCTTGATATTGTACAAATTGTTTTATACTAATTTCATCCATTACCACGTTCACTATCACCTTTTTATTTTTCGCCTGTTCACTTTCACATTTTAGCTTTATTCCTTCAAAATATTCTTTTGTGAAGCCGGGTGAACCATCCACAACTAAGTACCACAATCTTATAGTCTCTGGATGTGGTAGCAAATTATTAAATTGGGTCCTCAGAAAATTGTATGCACTTGGTGAATAAAAATGAAGCGTAAGTGCAAAGGCTCTAATTTCCTCTGAATATTTTCTGTTTCGTGCCACTAATTGTCTCTTCAGAATCTGCTGTAGACTGCTTGGTGTAGCTTCCTATAAAGAAATCATACTTGCATTGATGTAATGGCAACATTAAAAGAAAAAACTGTTGTTTTGTAAAATGTGGTGCAAAACATGCGGAATTTTTTTTGCAGTTGAGTATGTAGGGCTACTTGAATGGAAATTACCATTGCACAAATTGTTCCTACCTTTTATTAAAATAGGCAAACATAAATGATAATGCAGGAATCTGAGAAAAAAAAACAACAAAAAACAACGTAAATGCAATAAAAAGTTAATCCCGTACCATTATATTATTACTGATGTCTTCGTTCAGGAGCTTATCATCACGTAATGTTTCCAATAGTTCCTCCAAAGAGTTTATGCGACCTTCCAGTCTTTTCTTCTGTTTAAAAAGAAGCTTAATTTTTTTTCTTTGACTACTGACAGTGTCTTTTATCATTTCTAAATTCCGCTTTGCCTTCCTTGGTGTATTAAAATCAGTTGTCTGCAACTCTCCAATAAACCTGGCATCAAAAGAGGGACGCTCCTTATGGCGCACAAGTTCCTGTTGCAAACTCTCCTCACGCACAACTTCATCGGTAGCAGCATAATCAACTAAAAAGACCAAATGCATAAAGCTACATTTAAACACAATACATGTCATCATGCCATGAGAAATACACGATAAAATATTTAAAGTATTTTTTATAATACAATATAATACGATATTTTCTTGAATTCAAAATGTACTCATGTACCAATCACAATGTGGAATAAAAGCGGATTGCATTATAAAAAATGAAGTGAAAGTACTGATCTACACTACCAGATGGGAACTTATTTTTTATGATTTATGCAATACTTCTTTTGTTGTGAAAAAGTATTGTGGGAATTACGGATTACAAATAATTAAACATTTTCAAGCCGCTGCTTTACTGGTTTCATCAATATCTTTAGTCAAGAAAAAAAAACTATAACAGCCAGTCTTTCAATGTCGAGTTAACTCTTGCAACGGAGTTAACTCTGGATTAAGAGAAAAATTGCTTATTTCAAATGCGAGTTAACCTGAAACCTTGAGTTACATCGAGATTAAGATAACTCTAGGGTGAAGTATGAGTTAACTACAAATTTCGGTTTAAAATGAATCTAAAATTGTTATATAGTGTAAATAAATTGATATTTTTCAAATAACACATGATGGATTATGATGTAAATGCTTATAGCAGTGATGTAGAAACTAGAAGACCCAAGTCACTTCGAAAAATGGAATTGACATGATTTTTTTGTGTGTTTTCATTTGTATCCTACTGTAGAAAATTTATTAAAAGTGCAAGATATTATTTCGTATCCTACGAACACATAATGTGTGTTTTCCAGAAATGTCTGCCTTTCGTCAGAAAACTAATTGTTATTAGGTTTACGATATTATGCTACCGATTCTTTTCTTAGTGCCACCGTAGATTTTTGTGGGCGCATAAATCCACAGCAAGTAAATGCATACAGTGTGTAAGCAATAGCTAATTTAAGGCCCAATTATATAAAAATGTCTCAAACAGTACCTACTGCAATGCAAGCAAAATTTTTTTAATATTGCACGATTTCCGAGTCATTGGAGCTACTGGCTGTAGTCATATAAAGGAATTCAGTCACCTGGTGGAGACGATGTTGAATTATTTAGAAATCGAAAGCAATTTTTTCTGTCTACATGTTCACACAATAGCAGATTAAAACCAAAAAATTATTGCGGGCTTACCTATTTTAATAACTGTATAAAATACAATACCAATAATATATTAAAAAGTTAGGTTAATTTAACATTTAATACTACTTACAGACCTATTATAGAAGAGATCAAGAATTCTCGTCCAAAATCCCGAAAATATAAGTAAAATTCATACTCGTCATACCAACATAATAGAATACTACACACCTCTTGAGTTAACTAACTTGAATGAAAAGTTCTAATGAAAAACAGTTGTAACTTTAACTCGAACTTATACTCGAGTTAACTTGTGAGCTAGGGTTATCTAACTCGACATTGAAAAACTGGCTGTAAAAGTATACTTTGTAATAATAAATTGTACTTAATATAAAAATTACCAGCTTTTTCCTGTGGAGTTGGTTGTATCAGAATTTGGGGTTGTGTTGATGGTCCAGCCTCCTGATCAGATATAACTGATGCTGCTCGTAACACTTTTCTCGGCCATAGAGTGCTGTCATAATCGCTGTCAAGAAAATGTCTTGAACAAACCATGTAGAAGGGCTTAAAATCACGTTCTGTGAGGAAACAGGCATGCATCCACTCGATACGTTTCACAGCATTCGTGGGGAACCTATAATTTAATAGAGAAGCTTAAATAAAATTTAGTAACAATTATGGACAGTATCATGCAATTCCTCCAAAGGCCTCAATAACCATAGTACTAATTGCGCCTGCAATAACAGGTCAAAAACAAAAGCCTCGATAAAATTATATTCCTTTTTTTAAACACGCTGAAATTATAGGTTATGTTTACACATGCCATATAACTCGAATACTTACTTATGGAATGACAAGTTATAACTATTTTTGGGCGTTGCACCGCAAACACAACACTTAACCATCTTAAAATGTTATAACAATATATATTAACTAAATTCAAAGCAAACACGCCAGAGCTAAAGTAAATATTTGTTGTCTGTACTTTAAACTTTTGCTTTTAACAGCGACTAGGCAGGCCTGCGATCAGACGCCCAAACCACACCCAAACTTGACAAACGCCGACTCCTATTGGCGCATACATCAGCGCGTAAGTCGGAGCACATTCCAGCTGAAGGTAATCCCAATGAGAGACAGAAGATATGGTCTATAGTGTATATGAAGGCGACAGAGCTAATAAGGCATGCGGAAACTTTCGAGACAGGTATTTAAGTAAACGTATATGGGATCTTGGGGTCTATTTGTTCCTAAGTCTATGAGGATAACGGCCTTCTGCATTCTTCCGGCTAAGATTTCTGCCGAGTTTCGGCATGCCGGTATCGTCTTCAATTCCGAAAGCAGTGTGCGCCAAGGTCGCGTGCGCCGACGTCACACATTCTGAGACCTTAGGCACAGACTAAAACAAATCAGATATTTCACTTATGACGTATCATGGTTTAGATAATAAATCAACTCCCAGCAGGTACCAATTTGTGTCGTGATCTGCGCATTGTCCAATCAGTCTTAACCAGCGAGTATAGTCACAGGAGGGACCTTATGATGCGTAAAGTAACCTAATAAATACTCAAAAAACCACTTAAATGTATAACAGTAACAACTCTAACCTTCAATACAATACACCACATTCCAAAATAATTAATATCACCGATGGAGCTGTTGACTACTTCCGTCTCTGAGATTTCAGTACTAAATACTCGCTCCTGTGAGAGTAGTTAAGTAGTGAGAGTTCTAGCGCAATTCAAGGTCAAGCTGTAGCTGTGACGTCAGCACGCCCGCAGCCCCGCGGGTGGCGCGCAGGTGATAGATGATAGATCCTATGATCTAGGTTCTAGTGTGAGGTGAGATAATGCTAGATGATAGATCCTATTATCTAGGTTGTAGTGTGAGGTGGGATCTTCTTAGATGATAGGTGATAGGACCTAATGGGAGGGGGGAGATCCAATCCCCGAGCTTAGATATTAGATTATAGCTAAAGATAAGAGATTATATCTAAGAGGGGGTGGCTAAGAGTATATAGGATGTATCTAGTAATAAAAGAAGTATACAGGGTGTATTTAGTAATAAAAATAAGTATATAAGGTGTACTAGTGATATGGTGTATCTAGTAATAAAAATAAGATGGCTGCCGTTTATTGTTTATAGTTATTGGCGAATAGTATTGCATGTTTACGTTAGAGGGCGTTAGAGGTTAAGAAAATGGCTACAGACATCCATCATTGAGTTTAAATAGACAAGTCTTATATATGGAATAAATATTCATCTACTTCAATACGTAAATTTTATATTTGAATGTTAAAACTGTGACCAAATGCAGAGACGTTATCGGATTCCAGGAAATTGTTAATGTAAATAAATGCGACTGTCTACGGCTATATGTATATTTAAAACGTGATTAATTGTCTTTAGATAACAGCATCCGACGGTTATAATACAATGACTAATAAGTCACGTGATCTATTATAAGGAGCGTCTCAGGGTTTGGAGAGAAATAATGTAAACAATGAAATCATCATATTTTTTCCCATATTTTTCTGCTTACTTGATACGAAAAGTGGGGGTGGAATACAGCATAAAAGTAAAGACCTGAGATCGCTGCATTCATTCACAATCTTAAAGTCGATATATACAAGCAGCAGCAGCAGCAATGTCTTTCACAAAAATTAACGTTGAAGCTCATGTCACGCCGTTCATGAAAATCTATGAGCTGGAAGTCGATAGAAAATATAAAGTGCTAGATATATATAAAGCACTTTCACCATATGGTATCCAGATCCAAGTAATCCTCGAAAATTGTAAAGTGAGTCTACCAGCCAGATACTCACGCATTATTTCTGATGATGATATGGTAACGCTACAACAAACCATTATACTAAAAGAAGTGTACTTAGTATATAGAGGGCTAGCAGGCACGACCACTAACATCGAATTCATCGAGTCCTAAAGATGGATCCCGAAACATATAAGAAGAGGTTACAGCAATTTATGAACAATTTAAAATTACTCAGAGAAGACGTTAAGTACGTTGAAGTTTTACGTACATTTCAACATGTCAGTATCCAGCCGAAGAAGTCCAAGAACAGTTCAGTTCAGCGAGGACGTTAAAATTCATCACATTTACCATTGGAGCTATGCCCATAGAACTGCTAGATGTGGTAACTGGATGCAAGACGCCCGCGATCGAGATCGTTTTCAAATTAAAATATTACGATACGCTCAAATAATTAATCCAGTACTTGAACATAAATATTCTGTTATTATATCACAAAACATGTAACCTCTTTCTTATATGTATTAATAAATTAATTTAAAAAATGGTTGACTATTATTACCCATTTCCTAATTAAATGAAGAATTCAGATTTTTTTTTCAAGTTTATTGTAACGAAAATGTTCATGCTACATTTTATGTCTTTTTTAATGTCGAATTTAAATATGCAATCAAAAAAATTAAATCTTAAAAAATAAAGCCAGCCCAGGCAAAAAATGAAAAAATTCATATTTTTCAAGTTTATTGTAACGAAAATGTTCATGCTACATTTTATGTGTTTTTTAATGCTGAATTCAAATATGCAATCAAAAAAATTAAATCTTAAAAAATAAAGCCACCCCAGACGAAAAATAAAAAAATAATTTAATTTTTATAATATATTTTATTTATCTGAACGCATAATACAGTAATAAAGCTTATATATGTACATGGAATACATAACCTATAAAAATAATAGCAATAATAATAATAATAATAATAATAATAATAATAATAATAATAATAATAATAATAATAATTAATATAAGTGCATAAAAATTAAACAATGCTACTTTTTTCAATCCAACTGTTATGGGAACTGTCAAATCCAAGCCATTTAACCAAAACCTTATTTCCTTTCTTCCTTAAAACTTTCTCAACGAGATACATGTCTGAATGTTTAACCTTCTGCAGTTCTTCAGTATAGAAGCATCCTTCTATTGGTTGTTTCTGTGCATCGGTCAGTAAGTATGTTATGGGGCTGGTATAATTAATTTTTGAAATAGTAAATATTTCATTAGACCAATTAGGAGTATAACCTTTATCGAACACGCCTCTGTACTTGCTTATTCTCACATGATCGTTAATTTTAAATTTAGGTAATTGCGAGTATGTAATTGTAGGATAATTGTAAACGGATTTCAAGAGTATTTTTTCATTCTTTTTATTTACATCTACAGGTTTCATGCCGATGGTACGATGCCTAGTATTATTATATTTCTTAATAATATCAGCAAGTAAATTATACCACCGAAAAGAACCATTTATACTAAATTCTTTATACATCATAGATTTTATAGTCCTATTTACGCGTTCGACTACTGAACATTTTTTAGTGCTATACGAAGAATAATGATTAATTTTATATTTTTTCATTAATTTTTTAAAATTAATATTATAAAATTCGGTTCCATTATCAGTCTGTAAATTGACGGGGATTCGTTTATCTGCGACTAATATTTTTTCCATAGCTCGAGTAACATTTACACCAGATTTAGATTTAACTGGTTCAGCCCATACGTACTTTGAAAAAACATCAATTACAATGAGAATATATTTATAATTTTTATTGTAATTAGCATATGGAATCATTTCGACTAAGTCAGCCTGAAGCAATTCATTTAAACCTCTAACTACGACTTTTCGTCTCTTAAAGTTAATTCTAGCCGGCTTATGTATTTCATTAACAATATCTCTTTTTATAGCAGACATGTTTACAGTTCAACAATAATTTACGTACTGTTAAATTAATCCAGCGGTTCGATTATTTTACTTTCTAATAGTTCCTCTAAAATTCTATTTATTTCATTCGTATGACTTGAATTGCCAGCCTCCTGTGAAGCTATCAAAAGCCTAAGACGATCGACGAGTTCATTAGGATCGTCCCAATATACGTAATCAATAGCATTATCGGTGACTTGCATCATTAATTCACCGCCTTTTACTTTACCAGGAGCACGTTGCCGAGGTTCGCGAGCGTAAAGCATCGGTTTAATAATATGCAGGTACTTCCAGCTCTTACTACCAGACTTTTGCTTTTCAGAATCATAATTTCTCTTATGTGCGCTAGTCCTTTTTACAATATCAATGTACTGTTTCTTATCATCATAGTTATAGTGATGCGAACGTTTTTTAAATAGTAATTCATAAAGACCGCGAGTGCCCTGATACTCTTTATTATTTATTATTAAATTGTCACCGTCAAACTGAATGACAGAATTTCCAATATAATATTTATCTTCTTCGGGATTATATCGTACACCATATCGAAAATCATGTGTATTTTCAGTATCATGCATCATCTCAGATATATACGTTTTAGGCAGATCGCTAAATTTCTCAAGATACTTCTCATCTGACTGGTCGCCTTCTTCAGAGTCGACAATCGACGGTGACGGTGTAATATTAATATTTTTTTCATCCTCTGAGGGTTCAGACTTTTTCTTAATGTTTAAATTCTCGTCCGTCTCAAGCTTGATATGTTTAGCTATTGAATGTAAAGGTGCGGTGATTGGGGCAAAAGACTTTTCGATTTGCAGATCGTGCATTTTGAGTGCCTCTAATTTGCGCTTTACGGCTTTCCGAGCTTCGATAATTTTATTAGTAATGTCCATGTCGACAGGTGCGTCAGATAACATGTGTAATTATCAACTGATTGAGATAGTAAAATCACAGGTATATATACTCGTCAAACCCCTTTCTGTATCGGCCATGTTTAATATCGCTATCTTTATCTATCACTAGGAATCCGTATTTATCTTTCCAGCATAACGAGCACATATGTTTGAAATCCTCAAAGCTCATATCGGTATTAACGTGATCGGAATATACATGTCTAAGATTCATGTCATCCTGCTTGAATAATATCAGTAAATTTGCATTGTCTCTTATCAGATGTTTTGGAATGCGAGTATAGGTCTGACAGAGATAGAAGCTGTCTATATGTTTATGCCGTCCCATGCTAAAGTAGTCACGCATCACACTTTGATTGTCGCAAGCTACGTCATCAAATATAAAAATGGAATTAATTTTAGCTTGCGCAGGCGTCATTATTACATCGCTATCCTTGAAGTCATGATATCCCACAATCTAGCCGAGTACTTTTCTAAGATATTCATATTTAGGCTGGTAGAGAGATTTCGAGTAGACGTAAACATTCTTGAAACGCAAGCCGTGTGGATGAGTCAGCAGGCTTATCACGATGTTTGTTTTCCCACAATTTGAAGGTCCGCAAATGATACACCTGATGCTGTCGGGTAACAGAGGACCATGTCTACTATCTTTTTTCACATGACTATCGAAATCGAGATTATCGATTTTCAGACTGTTACCTGTCTTGATGAAACGCATGATTGACACTGAGGTATTTCCACCAGGAGTTTAAGTATAAATAGCTTTCGATCACCTGTAACACCTCAGTCTACTATTACATGCGATAGAGGTAACATGGCTGTAAACGCTCTCATAAATAAATTACCTTTCGAAGCCCATATCCCTGGCTATCGTTTCTGCGGCCCGGGTACTAAATTAGAAAAAAGACTGGCGCGAGGAGATCGCGGAATTAATGGTCTAGATGAGGCGTGTCGTGACCACGACATACAATATTCTAAAGTCAATGATGTGAAAGGACGGCATATTGCCGATAAAGAATTGGCAAAACGTGCTCTGAAGCGTGTATTTGCTAGGGATTCGTCCATCGGAGAAAGAGCGGCAGCAGCCGGTGTAGCAGGCATCATGAGTGCTAAAGTTAAATTAGGCTTGGGATGTAAAAAAAGAAAATGTGGCGGTACGATGACGTTTAAAAAAATATCCAATAAAATTCGTAAACTAGTACGTGGAGCTCCCTCTGTCGGGGATGCTATTAAAAAGGCCTCTCGTGCAGTACAGCGTATTAAAAAAGATAAAAAAATATCACCGATGGCTGCTCGCGTTATTCCTATACCGAAGACGGGTGGCGTTCTACCGCTAATACCAATATTTGCTGGACTTAGTGCTCTGGGAGCGCTAGCCGGTGGATCTGCAGGTATAGCGAAAGCTGTAAGATATTCTCAGGCGGCAGCCTCCCAGCTTAAAGAATCTAAACGTCACAATCAGGCTATGGAGAGTATCGCCCTCGGTAAGGGACTCTATCTTCGTCCCTATCGAACGGGACTTGGACTATACATGAATAAAAACACCAACAGCAAGTGACTAGTAAAATTACCAAATCGGGCGCTCACCGACGTGGATCTGAAAAAATATATTAAGATGTTAAATATACCTAATTTTCGAGGAATATTTATGCGAGACCGACTACCTAAACGCGTACATAAAATTGAGACGGGCATTGTGAACTTGGATAGTGATAGCGGTAATGGTACTCATTGGACTGCATACTTTAAGAACGGTTCGAAAGCCGTTTATTATGATAGTTTTGGTAATTTACAGCCTCCTCTCGAATTAATAAAATATTTAAATTGTTCTATTGAATACAATCACAAGCAGTATCAGTCTTATGACACAGTAAATTGTGGACATCTGTGTTTACAATTTCTATATAATGCGTCATGCTTTTAAGTCACGTTCATTCTCAGAGCTAACCTTGAAGCCGCAACATGTCTTGTACGTTTACATTATCCGGCAAATCATCTAATTTAACCGCGCACTTTTCCCCACCCATAGACCTTGAAGACGGCGCTGAATATTCGCTTGCTTTAATAAATTTCGAGGCGTATAACTCCATACCGAACATAGACGCTACAAATAATCATATATATTATGATACAGACGATAAGTTTATAAAAATTCCGGAGGGCTCGTATGAAATAGAAGATATAAATAATTACGTAAGAAAGCATTTTATTCTGAATCATGGTAACGATAGTCATATTTCTATAGTATCCAATAAAAATACGTTAAAAGTGGAAATAAAATCCAATAAGATGATAAATTTTGAAAAGGCCGGCGGTATTGGCAGTTTGTTAGGATTTACATCTCGTCGTCTAAAACCGCTCGAGAAACATATATCTGATTTCCCGGCAAAAATTCAAAAAGTAAACGCTATATGCGTGGAGTGTAATCTCATCACGGGCAGTTACATGAATGATAGATCTGTACACATTATTCATGAATTTTTTCCTAGCGTGCCTCCCGGCTATAAAATAATAGAGTGTCCCGCTAATGCAATTTACCTACCGATTAATAAGAGGCATATAGATAGCATATCAATTAAGATAGTCGATCAAGACGGTGATCTTGTTAATTTCCGTGGCGAGGTCATCACGGTAAGACTGCACTTGAAGAAGAATGGGTCTTAGTTTCCGAAATAGTTTAAAAGGAACACCTGCTCGCGCTCGAAACAGTTCACCTGCAACCTTCAAGGTGTTAACATCTAAAAATAGACGTTTTCTTTACTCTCTCGGTTACAAAGTGCTAATATGAATCCGAATATTTTAAACGTGTTTGAGAAGCCTACGTTTGAAACCGCGATAACTAATTTTGAAAATCATAGTCATGGACCATATTCAATCAGAAATTTAAATAATAACGACGAAATTCGTATACCCATTCAGCAGCAGGATGTGTATACTGCGCCGTATGCTAGTTCGCTGTATATGCGGGGCCGGTTACTTAAAGAGGATGGTACGGTTTCGAACACAGCGGTCTTTGATAAAATGGGGTTATTGTATCTGTTTGACGAGATACGATACGAAGTGAGCGGTAAAATTGTGGACAGCAGTAGAAATCCAGGCCTCGCGACTGTTATGAAGGGATATGCATCATTCACTCCGAATGACGCGAATCACTTAGAAAATGCTGGGTGGACTGATGTGGATGATAATTTTGCAGACGAGAACGGTTACTTTGACGCATGTATACCTTTAAAAATATGTCTGGGGTTCGCAGAGACCTTTGAAAGAATTATTTTAAATGTCCGTCAAGAGCTGGTACTCGTTCGCAGTAGTATTGATACAAACGCAATCATAAATCTTGTAGCCGATGAAAAGATTAAAGTAGAATTGGAAATCGTTCAATGGCGTGTACCACACGTGACTGTATCTGACGTTGAGCGATTAAAATTAATGAAATATCTAGAGAGGAATATTGATTTGCCTGTACCGTTTAGAAGCTGGGAATTACATGAATACCCCATGCTGATGGAATCGCAGACGCATACTTGGAATATTAAAACTTCGTCTCAGTTAGAGACACCGCGATATATTATTTTCGGCCTTCAAACGGGTCGTAAAAATGCAGTCGCTAAACGTATGAGTGAATTTGATCACTGCGAGTTGACTAATTTTAAACTTTTTTTAAATTCGGAATCATATCCCTATGATAACTTGAATATTAATTTTGAGAAGAATTTCTGTGCTACTCTGTATGAAATGTTCTGTCAATTTCAGAAATCTTATTATGAAAAAGAAAATGAACCTCTGCTTACTAAATATAAATTTAAAACTAAAGCTCCTCTGGTAGTTATCGACTGTTCGTGTCAGAATGAGGTTGTAAAGTCGAGTGCAGTGGACATTAGGCTGGAATTTAGCACTAATAAAAATATTCCGAAAGACACTGCTGCATATTGTCTTATAATTCATGATAGATTGATTTATTACAATCCTTTAACCAGTATAGTTCGTCCATACTAATATGTATATAATAGACGTGCAGGGCTTCCAGCATAAAAAGGAGTTAGCTTTTACATGTAAAGAAATTTCAATTTTTAATATTACCGATGTCTCGTGTGTACATCGGATAATTAAACCGACTGTTAGTTACGGGCTTCTTACACACAATATTCAGAAGCAAATTAATTGGATAACTGATCATGTGCACGGTCTCCAATGGTCCACGCCTTATGATAATCTCCGGTACGGCGACCTGCAGGACTTCATCGACAGCCACGTACTTGGGAGAGAAGCAAAAGTGTATGTCAAGGGACTGGAAAAGAAGCGATGGCTTCAGCATTATCTGTCTAATAATAATAATATTATAGACTTATATAATTGTAATAATATGAATAGTTTAATGTTAAATAATTTAGAATATCATTGTCATAAACATATTAATAATCATTTACGCTGCTCTAGGCAGAATGTCTACTCGATATATCAGTGGTATATTGTAAATAAAGATAAGGATTTTGAATAAACAAATTTATGCTAACCATACTGGCTTTTATTTCTGTATACATGTGTGCGTGTATGAATGACGAGTGGGGTGGGGGGCAGAGAGGGAGAGAGAGAAGTGGGGGGAGAGCTCTCGCCTCGAGTCAGAGCGCGGTGATCAGTTAGACGTTGCAAAGATGCACAATCAAACGGGGCTTAGAGAGCTGATAGCGGGCAATATTTGCCAATGTTCGATGTGCCAAGTCCCACCGGAGGGCTGGAGGTACCTGGGGCTGCCTCAGCCCCAGGACCCCGTAACGCAACCACCACCGCCACCACAGGAGATGCCCCGGCTGATGCTCTTAGCCGACATCATGAAAGGTATTTAAAATATTTTTTCTGTTTCGTATAACTCAATACTTATAGATATTTTTTTAAATTGTTACAGACTCCATTGAACTCAGAATTTCTTCGGAGATTTGGAGAGGTCGATCTGTCAGCCGGCGAGACCAATAAATTTCTTTTTTTAATTAACATACGATCTGCCCTCCCGCCGGATAGCCAGACCAGTGTTTTTATTATTTTATTAATTCTACACAATTTTAATTATAATTTTTTTATATTAATAAAAAATGTTATTAATAATCTTTTTTTTATTTCAATGAGTTGATAGCATCTCATACTTATTAAGTGTCTGAACAGCTCGAACAGCTCCAACAGCTCCAACAGGTGTAACAGGTACCGTACCTGTTACACCTGTTGGAGCTGTTGGAGCTGTTCGAGCTGTTGGAACTGACCATATATAATACACGTATATGTATATGTATATGGGCTGCTTGAACAGCTCCAACAGCTCCAACAGCTCCAACAGGTGTAACAGGTACCGTACCTGTTACACCTGTTGGAGCTGTTGGAGCTGTTCGAGCTGTTGGAACTGACCATATATAATACACGTATATGTATATGTATATGTGCTGTTTGAACAGCTCCAACAGGTGTAACAGGTACCGTACCTGTTACACCTGTTGGAGCTGTTGGAGCTGTTCGAGCTGTTGAAACTGACCCTATATAATACATGTATATGTATATGTATATGGGCTGCTTGAACAGCTCCAACAGCTCCAACAGCTCCAACAGGTGTAACAGGTACCGTACCTGTTACACCTGTTCGAGCTGTTGGAGCTGTTGGAGCTGTTCGAGCTGTTGAAACTAACCATATATAATACACGTATATGTATATGTATATGGGCTGCTTGAACAGCTCCAACAGCTCCAACAGCTCCAACAGGTGTAACAGGTACGGTACCTGTTACACCTGTTGGAGCTGTTCGAGCTGTTGGAGCTGTTCAAGCTGTCTCACCTGCCTCTCTCATGATCATCATGTCAGGATAGGTATTAGGAAATAAAAACACACATTTTATAAATAATTTAATTTATTAAATGTAAAATATTTATATTACAATACTTTAATACTAATTACAAAAAATGTAGACGAACTATGTCAAGCGTCTTAACATAATCTTCTAAGGTAGTCGATGGCCAGTGCCCGCTGTCTGGACCAGAGCTCCAACCAGTCGGCTGCCCAGAGCGACCTTTGGATATATTATCCTCCAGCCATTTTATTAGCTGCTTATGCTCTTCATTGAAATTAATATCTAATTTGAAATGTATATTATTCCTACCAATTACTCGAAACAAAATTTCAAGAAATTCGTATTGTGTAAAGTAAGCTGCCTCGCAAAATGCTTTATTAATCGACCAATCAATACTTTTATAATTATCAGAAATATTTTTAGCCGGGTACGATTTCGAATAAAAATCAATTGACATATAATCATCATTACACGTTAATAATTCTTCTAAAAAAATTCTAAAATAACTATTATTCGCGGCGGGATAATGTCTGTTAATTACTTCTCGTAATCGATACACGGTAAGGTGAGTAATACATTCTCTTTGGAAAATATATTCCAACTGTTGAATAAAAATATCGTTTTGAAGTTTTTTCGTAAATATTTTTTTCATTAAATCGAAATTAGAACTATCTCTTAAAGCCATCCAGTATAAAGCTTTGTCCGGTATAACAATCTTTTCTAAAATTTTATGAACTAATTGATAATTACCCCGATTCAATGCATTTTGAATGTACCTCTCATATATGTCGCGAGTGATAAGTACAAGCTTGTACTGCAATTCTTTTTCTAACCCATCCATCGCGATCAAAGTCTCTAAAGTAAATGAATCCGAACGGCTACTGCCAAGCGCTTCACTGCGTCGATGACGTCATCTGACGAGCCGAGACTTGTTGGAAATTATATCCCCAAGGTTTCGTATCGGTATTTATATAATTTATAATTCTTTTATCATCATACGGACTGAGTGCCACCTTATTCTGTTTGATAGTATATATTTCATGTTTCTTTGATCGAATTAATCGCTGCTCTTTGGTCAAAATTTCTTTATTAAATAGACAATTCGTAAAGTCTTCAAATGTAATTTTTCTGATTACCGAACGCGAAAGACCCTTGATTTTTTTATTTACTGACACACCCTCCACTTTATAACTATACATTTTTGCACGGAGTCCTACGAATTCTGTCATTACGCGCCCTTGAGATTCGTCTTTCATTACGCCTAGTACCTTCTTATTTGCATGAGGTATTCCGTAGACATTGTCTACAGGATAATCCGATGTGTCGAACTGATGGATGTCTTTTTTAATGTACTTGTATATATCAACGTCGCTAAATTCGTAAATTAAACTGTCTGTGTCCGTGTAAAGTAGTTTGGCTTGCTCACCGAATTCTTTTTTAATATAATCATAATGAAAATCGTAAAGAATAATTTTTGAAAGATCTAAAATGGCGAACCCCACATATATTGGCTTATCGAATTTAATTTTTAGTCGATTCATTTCAATAATAATCATATCCTCGCCGAAGACAGTCGAACTGTGAAAGTTCGGTTTCGCGAGCAGAGACTTGGCGCCCCATCTCCCCTCCCATTTAGTTACCAATTTAACATCTTTGTGCTTGCGGACATTCTCCATTGTCTTTCCGAACACCGCATTGTTCATTAGCTTATAGAAATTTTTCTGAAACTCGTTACTTGCCTGTTTTCGTAAATCCGTATTTAAATCAATGTATTTCTTTAGCCATCGCGACTGTTTAAATTTTAAAATTCTATGTACCGTCTTGAGTTTTAATCCGCGTTCTAAACATTTTTTTAAAGTCCTATAATGCATTACATATCGCGTTTTATCTAACAGAGTGGTCATTAATTTTGAATGTTTTGAACCGGGCGGCACCATATGTTCTGGACACATCGGGAGATCCTTATGTAGCTCATGTAATTCAAGTGGATACTCGATATCTACTTCCAAAATATAACCGATGTCTGACTCGTCCGATAAATTTGGAATATCTAAGGCATAAAATTGTTCGACGGGTACCCACTCGAAAGCACCTGTAGGTAGCGGAACAGACATCCCGGCTCCATACATGTTATTGATGTCAAAGTACATGATGTGAGTCTCTCTTTCGTCGGGATTAAACGCATCCCCCATGTACTTGTTGTTAGCTTTCGAATATCTGTTAGATACCTGCGCTACACCGCCTCTCACGCCTTTTTCGATCATCAGTATCATATCAATGTCTGTGAGAAGCTCTAAATTTTCTTTAGTTATTTTTAACATCGCGTCGAATGCCAGTCCCGGAGCAGTATAATAATTTAAAGCGTCAAGTCCGTACGTCTGTATGCATGTCTCGCGGAAATTTTCAAATATATCAGCTAGCAGTAATACATCTGTTTTTAAATATATATCGGAATATTCCCCTAATGTCTTAATATCGAATTTATTCCAGATATTCATAGCGTGGTTATAATCGTCCTCTGTTATGTTTTCGTCAGTCAGTTTACTGTAAAATTCTTCTTTAGCCAGTAGAGATGTCTCGTCTAATTTTTCCCAAGAATTTAAATAATCATAAGGAAAAACACCTTTCCGCGTTAATAATTGAAATTGTTCATCATTATTACAATACGATTTAGTGATTCGTTTCTGGTCATCGTCGAGATAGGAAGCTAGTTTTTCGATTTTGTCTGCCATAAACCTAAACGAATCAATAAATCTTAGTTTAATTTTCGTATCTTTAACTCGTTTAGTGAAAGAAATGTATTTTTCCTTATTAATCGGTAATAATGAAATTTGTCCGTCAAATGCCGTTGCTAGCTGTTTGATTATCAGGTGGCCGTCGTAACCTGATAAACAATGAAATATAACCGGAATCACGTGACTATCTTGATAATTAATGTTACATCTCATATGCGCCGGTCCCCTATAATACCCAGTTAAATGATTGTGATCGGCTACTTTGATGTCAGTCTCTTTGAAGGGCTCCTCACAGATATGACAGACCTGCGCGAGATCGAATTCATTTTTTTGTGTCTCGTTTAACGACTCCATAGGTTTTATGTCGGACATGATTACATTAACTCGGTCTGAAATTTTTTCAAGTTCTTTAACAAACCAGTACTGACAGTCGGCGCCTCGGTACATTTTAAATTGTGATAGACTGTCATCATAGGAACATTTTAAGTAATACGCGACGCTAAAAGCTGTATGTTTCTGGTAATTTTGCGTATTTTGATTCGTGTTACCATCACAGTCCTCTAAGATACATTCGAAATCAGCATAAATAGCGAACGGTACTCTTTCTTTATATCGGTAATTTTTAAATTTTAAAAACTTTTCATTCTCATCCGGTAATTCAATTTTGCAAGTATTAGTTTTCGAATTACAATCATTTGAATGTCGGTCTAGAAGTTCTTGAGTAGTAAAATGATTAAGACATCGGTTGCAAATAAAATGTTTACCATTATGTGAAGATAATTGTTTAGATAATAATCGAGACATATTCTTTATCCAAGCAAAATGATATTGCGTAGCGTCAGTAAAATTATCGGCAGAATTCGTAGGAATCATTAATAAATTTACGACCCGTTCAAAACTGTATTTACTTAAACATACCGGTAAAACTTCCCTTTTAATTACGGCGTATACGTTTATCGAAATATCATTTAAGCGTTCGAATTTTTTAATATTTCTTAATTCCATCGGAAACTCGATGTCGTCATATTTCAAAACGTCCTCAAAATGAGGATATGAAGTTACTCTCTGCCCATCCTTTTTAGCTGGGTATAATGCCGAAACTACTGACCATAAGAAGCAATATTCGTCATTATTTTTAACGTTAATAACGCACTTTTTTTCTTTTATAAAGCTTGGCATTTCAGCGTATGTTGATAATCCCACTGTTATAGGACAATATTTATTAACATTTACTCTTAGCCCGATAATTTCCGATAAGGCCCAGCCTGAATCTTTTCCTTGAAAGTCTTCAAGATGTTTCAATAACCGTTCGGATACATTTTCTTTATACCATTCCTTTAAATTCGTATTTAAGTCTATCACAGCGTTCCTTGTAGCAAATGTTTTTAATTCCACTGTGCCATTAGTAGGCTGTACGAAGTTACATTCAAAAATAACATTTACTTTAATTAGTCCATCTTTCAAACATTTTTTAATTTGAATAGAGAAGCTCCTAAACGCTTTTTTAAAAAATAATACCGGTTCTTTAATTTGTACGTTAGTTATTATACCGGACTTAACACGATTTTTAAAACAAGATTCTACCTCTTGATATACTAAATATTTTCGTGCTGCCGGCTTTAAGGAACCGCCTAATATTTTATTTTTTAATTTTAATTTTTTCAATTGCTCTCGGTAGTATTTTAAAAGCGCTAAATTATTTTCCAATTTAAATATATTTTCACCTTTATTATCGATATGAATTTTGATTTTAATTGCCTTGGCTACTAGTTTAATATTGCTATTAATTATCGAAATATGTTGGTCGATTTCATCATCGGTCTTTAAGAGCAGCAATGATTTTTTAGTTAAATTAATTATATCAGTACTGAGTTTAGATACGGTCTCGGTAGACGACATACTGTTTCAATTAGACAACCGTTCACCGCGAGAGATAAACAGCTAATGATCGAGGTGGGGAGATGACGCTGCTTTTATACTCAGCGGCTGAGGGTCACGTGACTTTGCAGTGAACGATTTCTAAAAGGCCCCCGAATTTTCATAATCTGTTCGTCTTTTACATATAAAACAATGTTAAATTGCTATATCGCTGCGGGGTGGCTACATATTCCCATAAGAAACCATGTATTGTAAGACACAAAATTCTTCGCATGCATCTTTACCGTATACCTATCTTATGTTAGTAGGCTATCAGAAATGATTTCATTTGTTTACATTAACAATTTCCAGGAATCCGATAACGGCTCTGCATTATATTCTTATTACATTGAAATCTAAACGTAGAGAAGCGAACGAATATTTATCTTATATAAAACTCAGGCTAACAAGTCTAGACTTGTCTGAAAAGCGTTTATATTGGCTCTTGATATTTCCTTTGATCTAGCCGCTGTAGTTATCTAAAGGTAATTAATCACGTTTTAAATATACATATAGCCGTAGACAGTCGCATTTATTTACATTAACAATTTCCTGGAATCCGATAACGTCTCTGCATTTGACCGCAGTTTTACATTCAAATCTTAACATATAGAAGTAAATGAATATTTATCTCATAATTATAAGACTTGTCTATTTAATCTCAATGATGGACGTCAGTAGCCATTTTCTTAACGCCCACTAACGTAAACATACAATACTATTAGTCAATAAACAGCAGCCATCTTATTTTAGACACACCCTGTATACTCTTAGCCACGTCCTTTTAGATATAATCTCTTATCTAAGCTCAGGGATTGGATCTCCCATCTCCCCCCTCCCATTAGGTCCTATCACCTATCATCTAAGAAGATCCCACCTCACACTACAACCTAGATAATAGGATCTATCATCTAGCATTATCTCACCTCACACTAGAACCTAGATCATAGGATCTATCATCTATCACCTGCGCGCCACCCGCGGGGCTGCGGGCGTGCTGACGTCACAGCTACAGCTTGACCTTGAATTGCGCTAGAACTCTCACTACTTAACTACTTGTGAGATTATACTCGCTGGTCTTAACTTCCATGTCAATCGCAAGATTTCTCTGTTTATGTCTTCTGCGCAGAATCCTGGCAGGTATACGTCACATCACAAAAAATGAAACTGGTAACATAGGGAATACCATCAAGGTTGGTATACTTTAAGGTTCCCTAATATACAGCTTTTAGGCGAAGAAGTCAGTGCGGGGGTGAAAGGTCAGACTATCTTTGTTCTTCTAACGCGCAGTAGCGGCGCAGTTATCTCACTCTAGAAGAATCGTCCGTACTGGCCCGAAATATGGTCTGACGTTACTACACTGAGGAGGGAGGATATAGAGCTGGCATACCGATCCTTAATGGACCATAATAGTCGTGACGTCATGCATGAGGCGGTTAATTTGAATTGCATTCCATGCAGTCTTTGACGCATGCCTTCTGTACATGTGTTTTAAGGGTCAAAATAAATTACTTAAAAATGTATCTAAGGATTGGTACGTTATTTTTTATATTTAGCCATTGAAACCTAACTACTGATATAAAAATAGAGCTGGATTATAGGTTTTTTACATGTGGTAATCAATTTTCTCTACCGAAAATTTAAAAAAATATATTTTCTGGATGGCTATTTCTGCGCATGCGTTCTACAAGTGTCCGGAAAATTATTCGGAACGTAGTTCTTTGATTATTTCTTTGTATTCTAACCTCAAAGCCTGTTTTATTTATTTTCATTTGAAATTGAATTGCTTTCCATTATTTTATACTATTATCACAGATTTTCAACCTATAACTTCGTGTTTAAATATTTTTAGAAACGCAAATAAATAAAGAAATTACATATTGTATCATTTATTCACAACTTATTTCTATTAAATTTATAAATGATTAAAATAGTTTAAAATTGAACTGTCTAGTAAACACGACATATTCCATGAACATGCTTCATCTGTTAGGGTACAAACATGCCAAAGATGCTACCCAACTAGAAGTTCATGCCGCAGTTTCAGAAGATGTATCGAAGCCATTAACGTGTAAAACAAACCTATACATTTAAATGTGACCGCACATACCGTGGATGCTAGCAGAGTGAACTGCTCTTAGCACAAATTGATAGCTTCGATGCATCGACTGAAACTGCGGCCTGAACTTCTATATCTGTGTAGCATCTTCGGCATGTTCGTACCCTTACAGAAATATTATAGTGTGCAAGAGAGCCAGAGCAGCTATATATGATGTCATAACCATAATCCCCTTGGACAAGTACATTCTGCATCCGTTATATTTTTATCGTTATTCAAAAATATCTGAAAACAATTAATTACGTTAAAAGTCAAATATGATAAATGTTTAAAAAAAAATGCACACTTTAACACACAAACAATTGCACACAATCTACTTTATAGATTCTATCTCTCATGCTAGCATGAACTTGTCCCTTAACAATCGGTACTTCGGGATCATAAATCATTCCTTTCACGTGGCTCGCTTCAACAGAACTTTCTGCCTTGACCATGAGTTTTCTTTTATCTTTAAAAAATTGAGCAATCGCAGAAAAATGCAATACGTGTTTTTGAACCATTTTTCAATGCTAAAAATAGGTAAGTATATTGATACATACATATTTAAAAATTACTTTGTTACAATTTCAATCACAAACGTAGGTACTTACGATGCCGTTGAAATATATTATTATTGACTCCAGTACAAATTTGGAATGCAAACGCTTTAAATACTGTAAAATCCTTGAAAATTATGAAAGAAATAATCCACTATACATAACCTTAAATATCCACTATACATAACCTTAAATTTCATCCAGGTAAACAAATAAAAAGATGCAGATATATTCGACATACGTAAACACGCGTGCGCAATAAAAAATTATTTCTGAAAAAATTTCAAGAGGACTTTAAAAATTACAGTTTTATTACAAGAAGGCGCAGCTTTTAAAGTTAAAACATTTGTATGATAATTCAATAGTTAAATATTCACAGATTTTCTGAAATTTCAAATTCAATTTTGACCAGTGTCTTATGTACAGTGGTAATAAGGTCGATGTTAGAAATAGGATGGAATAGTTAGAGTGGGAGTGAAACGTCACACTATTTCGGTCCATTGAAGGCAGTCGCCATTATGGGTATGACCTGTCAATAGGGTCAATTTATCACAGGCACGTATTCAGAATTTTTTAATACAGAATTTTTTAATACACCTAAGGTGTATTTGAGTGTTGTATGTGCTTTGAGTGACTCTTTATATTCCTCAGCAGCTAATTACATTCGAGTGTTACTTTTTTTAAATAGTTATTTGCAAAAAAATAGCAGCAAAAAGCTGTCATATTTACATGTTTTAAAAATATCCTTAATGAGGTCCTGGTTTTTCGCCATATTTAGTCGGCCCTGTGACATCATACTTGGCTTCAATTTAGGTTTACATTATTAAATGCATATGCCAGCTCTATATCCTCCCTCCTCAGTGCGTTACTATGATCTGTAGTGTTACATTCTACAACTTATCCTCTTTACCAGCATGCAGAACAGTGACTCAAAATGCGAGGATAATTACCACCGACCTCAAAAGCGGGTTATTGCGAGCCCGTTCCAGTTACGAGTTCTTTGCTTAATTAACATTACACAAATTCTTACAATATTTTGAATAAGGCTCTGCATCTGGTGTGATCTCACACCAGCTGTTCATTGGCTAATGCCATTTTTTGGTGGGGATTGTGAGTTATTAGGCCACCTTAAAGTATACCAACCTTGGAATACCATGATGTAAAGGAAATGAGGTGTGCTTATGCGCAGCCTTCGGGATCAGCCAATAGCGTAAATCATCCCCATCGCGTTCATGTTGAATTTTCGACGAACGAGAGAGGCATTAAATTGCGGCAAATTTAAAATGCAATGAAATTTGTAGTCTTGTCACATGATAGTTCCAGAGCCGAGTTGACAGCTGATGTAATCATATCACATAACCTCTAAATCTAGGTATGTGGACTAGTGATGAGCGATATCGCGATTTTTCAATCACTCCGTGATCAGTGAATGCTATTTTTGAATCGCGGTGATTTTAAACAGTGACTGCGATCGCGGTTTAGCAAAAAATCTGTAAATATCTGCGCTGCGTTTTAAACAGTGACGACACGATCGCGGTTTAGCCTGGAAAGTGAAAGCCATAGATTACTGGGGTGAAAGCAATCTGCGAGCTTGATATAAGTTTGTCGTGATTTTGCATATATCGCTGCCCTGCATAAATAATAGGAAACGGAAATTAACGTGAATACATTTTACTATTTATGGCAACAACTTGTATAATAATAAAAAAAAATAATAAATATATAAATACAAAACATATAAAAATAAATAAAAATTTTAAGCTTATGAGTCAAAAGTATTAGAAATTAGAACAGGATTCATAATTCATATTTAAAAATAACAACAACCTTGTTTTTTTTTTTGTTTTTTAATCGGCTTTTTCTGTGACGCAGTTTTTCTTTTGCTATCATTGACAATTTTGAGTAATTATACTTAAGATTGCGTTCGTAGTTGCTATTTCTATCATGCCAGTGTATAGAAGACTAGAGAGTATATATCATGCGCTATTAAAATCACTAATCGCCGTGACTTTGTTTCTTTCATCACTGTTGCTATCGGCGATTTTCTAATCACGGTGATTTAATCGCCGTCAGTAAAATATCGCCCATCACTAATGTGGACACAAAGAAGGGACTTGCTACAAGGACGCCGCGGCACAGATCAAACAAACCAGATGTTTCACTTATGACGTTTCATGGTTTAGATAATAAATTAACTCCTGGAAGGTACGAATTTGTGTAGTGATCTGCGCATATACCAAGCAGTCTTAACCAGCGAGTATAGACACAGGAGGGAGGTGATGACACCAAACAATAATTAAAAGTCACCTAATAAATACTCAAAAAAACCACTTAAATGTATAACAATAAGAACTCTAAGCTTCAATAGAATACACTACATTCCAAAATAATTAATATCACTGTTGTAGCTGATGACGACTTCCATCTCTGAGATTACAGTACTAAACACTCTCTCTTGTGATATTGTACTCGCTGGTCTCAACTTCCATGTCAACCGCTAGGTTGCTCTGTTTATGACTTCTGCGCAGAATCCTGGAAGGTAAACGTCACACGACAAAAAATGAAACTGGTTACATAGGGAATACTATTAAGAGGGATAAGGATCAGCTGATCGAACCTATCGAAGCCACCAATACTCCCCGCGCGTCGCAGATTTCCCATAGTTACATTTACGTTATCACAGAAATACGTAATTGTAATTAGAGTCCGTTGCTCTCAGAGTTCAGCCAGAGAATGTGATGCAGCTAACAGGGAATGTCGAGTATTAATCGTACCTTTATTCCGTCAAAATATAGCTGGCAACATTGCCTCCTGCAATGAGTGGTTATTTTATTATCGTCAAATGTGAATATTTTGAATTGTTTTAGTTTATAATGATTTTTGGATTACAAATAAACTGATTATTTAATGAAAAATTTTATGTTAAAGTTTTTATCTTATATTTTTCAGGCCAAGTGAAATGAACGATATTACGTTATTTTTCATCTTCGAGGACAATCAAAACATAACCTATAAGGTGGCAAGAATTTTGTTTTGAGTCATATTTTGCAGTATTTTCCTACCTACATTTTTTAAAATTTGTAAGTGTTGTTAAAGGCATAATGCTGTGTTTAGTGTTTGCGACTCTCATTTGTTATTTGGATCATTTTTAAAATAGTACATGAGAAATATTTTTTATAATTAAGGAAAGCGTATAGTGATTCATTTAATAAAGTATTACCAGTGTAGCACTAAATTAAATAATTTCGCAAAAGTAATGTACCCAGAAGAGGTAGATTACTTTAATCGTTGAATATTTTGTTTGTCTACTGGTTCTTTACGTGTATCAAAATATAGTTAAAGAGGATTATAAACTAATTTAAAATGTTTTTTAGTCGAGGACAAACGACGAACAGTACAAGAGATCTGTTGACAATGTGTTACGTTCGCCATTTGTCCTCGTCTCAAAAACATTTTAAAGTAGCTTTTCAATAACTGTCTTCGAAAATGACAAATAACGCACAATAACCGAAATGACTCGAAACTGTTTCTTTTCACACGATGTGTGCAATAATCCAAAAGAAAATAACATGTTTTTCACACCGTTCTGTCGAAAACAGAACAGACACCTTTTATTTGTATTTTTTGATGTAGGCTAGCCTATTCAAATTCATAGCAACTGACTTGTTTAACTACTCCAGTTTTACATTAAAGAACATGGCACAATTTTAAGGTATTTTGGCCCTCAGTAGAAAATTTTGAAATTTTAACATATTATAGTTTATATTAAAGGAAGTAATTTTATCATTGAAAGAAAGTCCTAAGTGTACAGGGTGTATCTGAAAAGTTAAATTAAAAATAGTGATTTTAAGATATCACATATTTATTACTGGCGTCAGAAATAAAAACTAATAACTATTTCAATTATTTATTTTCATTATACAACGTGTAGTACAGTTTAAAACATGTATAGTTGCTAAACCATACAGTGTTCCAAAATTATTATCATCATAGGTTTTTAGTTTTCTTATAACAGAAAAATTAAATATATTTTAATTAATATTTAATTAGTTGTATTTGGGTCCTATGTATTTATGTGGTGTATTTTATATTATTTTATGTTTAGACAAAAATCATACAGTGTTCCAAAAATATAATGATTACCTAATAAGCACGTTTAGAAAAATATATTTTTATCCGAGGAACATTCTGGTGATGAAAAACAATACAAAATAGTCCAAAAAAGTAATTGTTATTAAGTATTTATTAATGGCCGTTTTTGGCTGATAAAAAAAACAATCTTGTCATTAACAGTGGCAGTCCCAAGTGCAAAAATGCGTAAAAACAAGGCATTATAGTTCGATAATTTCTCTCTTATCCCTGATCCGATTTAAAGACTGTTTCAACAGTTTTATAGAAAAAACTTCATAGAATGGTACCTGCCTAGCCTATTAAAAAATCCAACAAAAAATGAACAATAATTTTTATTTTTTGTAAAGTTTTTAATAGGCAGGTACCATTCTATGAAGTTTTTTCTATAAAACTTTCGAAACAGTTTTATAGAAAAGAAGTTTTCTTGATCAGGTATAAGGGAGAAATTATTGAGCTATGATGCCTTGTTTTTACGCATTTTTGCGCTCGGGACCGCCACCGTTAATGACAATGATGAGAATTTTATTGCAACTTTCAAGATTGTTTTTTTTTTATTTTTCAGCCAAACGGCCATTAGTAAATACTTAATAATAATTACTTTTTTGGACTATTTCTTGTATAATTTTTGTCTAAACATAACATAAAACACACCACCACATAAATAGATAGGACTCAAATCCAAGTAAATACCACTAATTAAATAGTAATTAAAATATATTTCCTTTTTATCTGTTATAAGAATACTAAAAACCTGATGATAATAATTTTGGAACACTCTGTATGGTATAGCAACTATACATGTCTTAATATGTACTGCACTTTGTATAATGAAAAGAAATAATTGAAATGACGCCAGTAATAAATATGCGATATCTTAAAATCACTATTTTTTACTTAACTTTTCAGATACACCCTGTACACTTAGGACTTTCTTTCAATAATAAAATTACTTCTTATAATATAAACTATAATCAGTTAAAATTTGAAAATTTTCTACTGAGGGTCAAAATACCTTAAAATTGTGCCATATATGTCCTTTAAATTTTTAGTGTTTTGTTAAATAAATAATACCTGTTTACTTATGGAATTGTTTGTTTTTCTTGCAGTCGTAGAAAAAATATTGTGAACAACACATTTGAAAACATCTTTTCACACTCATTGGACTTGTGGAACTTGCCTTCGGCTCTTTCCACCAAACTGTCACTCGTGTGAAAAGATTGGTTTTCGGAACTTGTTTAAAATACTGTTATAGTACTTTATTAAGTATATCTTACATAAGTAGACTACAAATTTTCAATTATACTATGTTGTACAATGTTTTTCTTGACAAACCTTGTCAATTTTATTGAAAAATTCTTCTTGCCCGAGCATGTAAAGCAAAATTTTGTTCACGAAACCAGTAGCAAAATAAAGAATTTTTTGTGAGTAAAATCTTTTGGTTTTCTTTCATAATGATTTTTTTTCTGAAATAAAATAAGTAACCATCAACAAAATGATATTTCTTTATTTTCTATGTACAAAATTTACATAATTTATTCAATTATTCATCGATTATAAAACACAAGTTTGGGAATTAAACTCACTAAAGAGAAGTTTTTAAGCAACCAGAATATAGATGAATAATGTTTTGTTGGCTTGAAACTTAAAGCTATATTTTAGTAAGGGCTTCCTGTAGAAACGGGGTTGCCAGTCGTGAACTGAGCTCTTAAGCGCACCTCATTTGATATTTTTGAAGAAAACAAAGTTTCAAAGCAAAAACCTTATAAAATAAGTGATAAACTTACAAAAAAATAATAGAAGAAAAATAAATATGATTTTCCTAAACTAAAATAAATAAAATGAAAATATTTCTACACGTCCATAAGTAAATAAAATAAATATTATTTTAAATGAAGACATTTCCAAAATAAATTAATAAATAACTCAAGATAATAATTATTAACTATTTACTTAATTAATGGGATAATAAGAAAGTTTAGGTTCTCATATGCCTTCTATCGGGGTTTCTAATCTCTATATATGCATATTCAATGAGTAAAATAGGTACTCGTAACAAAATGACTGTTTTTGTTGAGGAAAAACTGAGCATTTGTTTTCCTTGTTTTCATTTCGCTTCTTTTTCAAAGACTTATTAAACAAAAGTAATATATATATATATATATATATATATATATATATATATATATATATATATATATATATATATATATATATATATATATATATATATATATATATTTTACATTGACGACTATTTTGTTAAATGTTTTCATATAAATCCCTCATCCCCTTAACTGCATCTGCACCCATGCAATGGAAAAATAAATAATAAGAGGTAGGTACGGCAATACAAAAATTCGCGCTCACTCCAAACTTCTCTTCATTTATTTTTTCTTAACTATACATGCGATGCAAAATATGTTAAACTCTGTTACTTAGTATAATTTACCTCAAAATTGAAAGTTTTCGATTTTTTCTTATTGCGTACCTATAACGTTTTTGTTCAAAATTTTAAATTTTGTTGCTTTTCTTCTATAACCCATATATTGTACAATATTTTGTTCAAAATCTACATACCTCTATAACTAAAAATAAAAATTTAATTTGCAGTTTTTTCTTAAAGGTAATATTAAATAACATGCTGGATTATAGCTAAAAGGTATTATCTATAGGCATTAAACCTGCCTTTCTTCCTTTAAAATTTAACAAACGCAAAGTCGAGTGTCCTATCACAAAAATTTATAACAAGTACACCACAATAAATATATAAATTAAAAATGTTTTTCCACATTACACCAAGTTATAATACACTTGCTAGAAACATGAGTTTAAACTAAACACAACCTCTTGAATAAACTGAAATATAACGGGCACTCAAAAAGTCAGAACTATAAAATAATTTAAAATTTTGACCGTCTATTCTGTTTTAAGGAATATTTCGCTCCATCTTTCTCAGCTAAGAGCTCCTGTCTTTGTCTTTCGAGCGCTTGCTTCCGAGATTTTAACAATTTACTTACATTTTTATTTATTAGGCTTATTAGGTCATCAACAATGTTGCCAAACTGTTTTAGTTAAGAAATCGGGCCGCAGATGCCGCTACATACCAGAGTAGAAATTCCAAAACATCGGGGTATAGATTTGGGCTTTTAATATTGATTATTTTTAAATGCTGTATTTAGAAAAAGTTTTGGTATTCGACCAAAGAATTTCGCTAACTCCGTATTTTTCTCGGTAAATCAAATTATGATTTTTTTTTTCTTTATTAACGGTTTTATAACAATTTCACTGAGTTTCCGGAATACAAAACATTATTATAGACAGATCCCCATTCATACTTTTTTAATTAATGCCTTCTAAGGAACGTAATTCTATACCCAGTATTTCGGCAATATGGCGGACCTCCTTAGCCCTCTTAAGCAAAAAGGATAAGATAGAGTGGAAGGCTCGCGTACATATGCCATCTGTCGAGTTTTAGGCAGCAACAACATATTTACAGGCATCGGCATCATAGTAAGAGATTGTCGTCTATACTATTTTGGTCTATAATCAACAGGTGCGTTTTTTTGCTACAATTCTGACACCGGAATATCAAATCTTGTCGTTTTTTGCTCGCCATTCTGATTCCATACACATGAATGTCGATGCCATTATTCGTTATTTAAGAATCCTAAGAAATTTGTCGCCTCCCACCTAGGAATTTCAGTTTTGTCGTTTTATTGGTAAATATCATTCTGGTAATTCTAACTCTACCGGTCGTGGACAGAAAAACGCACCTAACCTTACAATCATGCAATGGTAATGGTGATCATAATAAAATGTCACATGTAGAAAAAGCAAATGAGTATTATATGTGTAAAAAATTATAGTTTTGATTATAGTTATAAAGTATATAATGGTTGTGGCCTGCAATTTTTCAAACTGTCGTAGAAGAAACGATAAAGATAAAGGGCATGGGTTTTTTATGGTCCCTAAGGAACCCGAAATGTGAGTAAGATCCCTGTCAAAAAAATCTCATCAATCCGTATTGAAAATTATCAAAAATTAATAAGTATCTATGAGAACCTATATGGTCAATAAGTTTCTATAAGAGTTAGGTAAAGTTGCTGTTGAAATTGTTATCAGTTTATATCAGAATAGACCAGCAAAACGAGTCAAGCCATATCCATGTGTAAATCCAAACATTTACTTATACCACATCAATGGGAATTTATGAGCACAGTATCTAATGTAATTCGTGCGGTTTTCCATGATTAAAAGACAAGTGTTTCTTTAAGAAACGAGCTGCATTAGGTTAGAACAGTTTTGATTTGCAATTGAAGATTACAAATTACAATGTTTGAATAGGGATTTTCTATGAGTATTAATGTTTTTTTTTCAGTAATATATTAAATGTGTTTTCATTTGTTTGAATGGGTAAAAAGAAAGGTCAGTTTTCAACTGCAATTACAAATACAAGTTTAATTGCTTCGAATGGGGTTATATGCGATCAATTTCTAAAAGTATTTATGCTGTTTTCCGGATATAATTGTGATGAGGTTTAATCAGTAACAAATTGTTCACTATTTGTTATGATATGGTCGGAAATTCCAAGTACACATTTAGTATTCCTTCAAGAGGATTGATGAGAGCAGTTTCTACGAGTATCTATTTGTTGTTCCTATAGTAAATTATATAAGTCTTTATCAGTACAGATTCGGATCTAATTTAAATATGACAATTATATCAGAATAAAGCAACCAAATATTTTAAACAGTATCTATTTGTAAATCCAAATATTTACTTATACTCTCTCAATGAGAATTTATGAGAACAGTATCTAATGTAAAACGTGCGGCTTTCCGTGGTTAAATGGCAAGAGTTTCTATAAGAAACGAGTTGCATTAGGTTAGAACAGTTTTGATTTGTAATTGAAGATTCAAAATTATAATGTTTGAATAGGGATTTATGAGATCAGTTTCTATGAGTATTAATGTGTTTTCTTCAGTAATATATTAAATGTGTTTTCATTTGTTTGAATGGGTAAAAAGAAAGGTCAGTTTTCAACTGCAATTACAAATACAAGTTTAATCACTTCGAATGGGGTTATATGCGATCAATTTCTAAAAGTATTTATGCTGTTTTCCGGATATAATTGTGATGAAGTTTAATCAGTAACAAATTGCTCACTACATGTTATGATATGGTCGGAAATTCCAAGTACACATTTGGTATTCCTTCAAGAGAATTGATGAGAGCAGTTTCTACGAGTATCTATTTGTTGTTCCTCTAGTAAATTATATAAGTCTTTATCAGTAAAGATTCGGATCTAATTTAAATATGAAAATTATATCAGAATAAAGCAACCAAATATTTTAAACAGTATCTATTTGTAAATCCAGACATTTACTTATACTATCTCAATGAGAATTTATGCGAACAGTATCTAATGTAAAACGTGCGGCTTTTCGTGGTTAAATGGCAAGTGTTTCTATAAGAAACGAGCTGCATTAGGTTAGAACAGTTTTGATTTGCAATTGAAGATTACAAGTTATAATGTTTAAATAGGGATTTATGAGATCAGTTTCTATGAGTATTAATGTTTTTTTTTTCAGTAATATATTAAATGTGTTTTCATTTGTTTGAATATGGGTAAAAAGGAAGGTCAGTTTTCAACTGCAATTACAAATGAAAGTTTAATCACTTCGAATGGGGTTATATGCGATCAATTTCTAACAGTATTTATGCTGTTTTCCGAATATAATTGTGATGAGGTTTGATCCGTAACAAATTGTTCACTACATGTTACGATATGGTCGGAAATTCCAGGTACATATTTAGTATTCCTTCAAGAGGATTGAGCAGTTTCTACGAGTATTTATTTGTTGTTCCTACAGAAAATTATATAAGTCTTTATCAGTATGCATTCGGATCTAATTTAAATGCAAAAATCATATCAGAATGAAACCTCAAATATTTTAAACAGTGTCCACCTGTAAATCCAAACATTTAAAGATAATATTATAATGAGAATCCATCAGAACAGTATCTAATGTAACGTGTGCGGTTTTCCGTGGCTAAATTTTAAAATTATTTGCAATAAATAAGCTTTAAGGGATTCGAACAGTTTTCATTTGCATTTCCAGATAAATAGTTTTAATTGTTAGGAATCTATGAGGTCAGTGTAATGTTTTTTTTTTCAAAATAAAATGTGTTTTTATTAAAACAAAATATTACACAAAGACACTGATCTCATAGATCCCTATTTAACAATTAAAACTATTCATCTGGAATTGCAAATTAAAACTGTTCAAATCCGTTAAAGCTATTTATTAAAAATACTTTTAAAATTTAGCCACGGAAAGCCGCACGCGTTACATTAGATACTGTTCTGATTGGTTCTCATTAAAATATGTCTTTAAATGTTTGGATTTACAAGTGGATACTGTTTAATATATTTGGTTGTTTCATTCTGATATAATTTTTGTATTTAAAGTAGATCCGAATGCATACTGATAAAGACAAATTTTCTATTGGAACAACAAATACATACTCATAGAAACTGCTATCATCAATCCTTTCGAAGGAATACTAAATATGTACCTGGAATTTCCGACCATATCGTAACATGTGGTAAACAATTTGTTACTGAGCAAACCTCATCACAATTATATTCGAAATACTGATCGCATATAACCCCATTCGAAGTGATTAAACTTGTACCTATTTGTAATTGCAGTTGAAAACTGACCTTTCTTTTTACCTATTCAAATAAATGAAAACACATTTAATATACTTATTACTGAAAAAAATAACATTAATACTCATAGAAACTCATCTCACAAATCCCTATTCAAACATCATAATTTGTAATCTTCAATTGCAAATCAAAACCCGGTCTTCGAAGCATGTCCCCCGGGTTGGCTCCAGCGGGTTATATCGCCTGTAGCCCCCCCTCAAGAAACATGTAATTAGGTTTGTAACCTGTTTGTTTCTTCTTCTAAATAAATAAATAAATAAAAACTGTTCTAACCTAATGCAGCTCGTTTCTTATAGAAACTCTTGTCATTTAACCACGGAAAGCCGCACGTTTTACATTAGATACTGTCCTCATAAATTCTCATTGAGATAGTATAAGTAAATGTCTGGATTTACAAATAGATACTGTTTAAAATATTTGGTTGCTTTATTCTGATATAATTTTCATATTTAAATTAGATCCGAATGGATACTGATAAAGACTTATATAATTTACTATTGGCACAACAAATACATACTCGTAGAAACTGCTATCATCAATCCTTTCGAAGTAATACGAAATATGTACCTGGAATTTCCACACGTAACATGTAGTGAACAATTTGTTACTGATCAAACATCATCACAATTATATTCGGAAAACAGCATAAATACTGTTAGAAATTGATCGCATATAATCCCATTCGAAGTGGTTAAACTTGTATTTGTAATTGCAGTTGTAAACTAACCTTTCTTTTTACCCACTCAAACAAATGAAAACACATTTAATATATTACTGAAAAAAAACATTAATACTCATAGAAACTGATCTCATAAATCCCTATTCAAACATTGTAATTTGTAATCTTCAATTGCAAATCAAAACTGTTCTAACCTAATGCAGCTCGTTTCTTATAGAAACTCTTGCATTTAACCACGCAAAGCCGCACGTTTTACATTAGATACTGTCCTCATAAATTCTCATTGAGATAGTATAAGTAAATGTCTGGATTTACAAATAGATACTGTTTAAAATATTTGGTTGCTTTATTCTGATATAATTTTCATATTTAAATTAGATCCGAATGCATACTGATAAAGACTTATATAATTTACTATTGGCACAACAAATACATACTCGTAGAAACTGCTATCATCAATCCATTCGAAGTAATACTAAATATGTACCTGGAATTTCTGACCATATCGTAACATGTAGTGAACAATTTGTTACTGATCATACCTCATCACAATTATATTCGGAAAACAGCATAAATACTGTTAGAAATTGATCGCGTATAACCCCATTCGAAGTGATTAAATTTGTATTTGTAATTTCAGTTGAAAACTGGCCTTTCTTTTTACCCATTCAAACATATGAAAACACATTTAATATATTACTGAAAAAAAAACATTAATACTCATAGAAACTGATCTCATAAATCCCTATTCAAACATTATAATTTTTAATCTTCAATTGCAAATCAAAACTGTTCTAACCTAATGCAGCTCGTTTCTTATAGAAACACTTGCTATTTAACCACGGAAAGCCGTACGTTTTACATTAGATACTGTTCTCATAAATTCTCATTGAGACAGTATAAGTAAATGTAAAGACTTTATAATTTACTAGAGGAACAACAAATAGATACTCGTAGAAACTGCTCTCATCAATCCTTTTGAAGGAATACTAAATGTGTACTTGGAATTTCCGACCATATCATAACAAGTAGTGAACAATTTGTTACTGATTAAACCTCATCACAATTATATTCGGAAAACAGCATAAATACTTTTAGAAATTAATCGCATATAACCCCATTCAAAGTGATTAAACTTGTATTTGTAATTGCAGTTGAAAACTGACCTTTCTTTTTAACCATTCAAACAAATGAAAACACATTTAATATATTACTGAAAAAAAAACATTAATACTCATAGAAACTGATCTCATAAATCCCTATTCAAACATTAAAATTAGTAATCTTCAATTGCAAGTCAAAACTGTCCTAACCTAATGCAGCTCGTTTCTTATAGAAACACTTGCCATTTAACCACGGAAAGCCGCACGTTTTACCTTAGATACTGTTCTCATAAATTCTCATTGATGTGGTATAAGTAAATGTTTACTGCTCCATTCTGGTAGAAACTGATAGAAATTTCAGCAGCAGCTTTACTCCAGGCTCCAGTAGAGGGAGCTGTATACGTGTCGCTAATTCATATCTACTCTAATGCGACCTAAGGAACTGACGTGTGTTTGTTAAATTAAAAGTAAAGCAGTCTCTTTCACTGCCAACTAATTCATTGCTTCTAGGCTAGAAGAAGAACACCCGAGGAAATAAGGACTTTGCAGTATTTTGTGTTTACCACAATATTAGTATTTCTATTTGAAATATGCAATTTAAACTGTACATTTGTCGGCATGCATATCCAAATTAATACTAATAAAAAAGCAAAATGGAAGTTTACAATAAAAATACATCTGTAAAATATACAATTGAAACTGTACATTTGTTGACATGTATATCCACATTAATACTAATAAAAAGACAATGTTGAAATTTACAATAAAAACATGGTGTGTTATATACGATAGATACTGGAGAAAGGACGGACTGGACTCTTATGATATTACTTATAGAAAAGTTTAGAATCTCTTTAAAGTTGTATCTGTAATTCCATATGTTTACAGATAAAAGGGCAAGGGTGCATTTGCAGACACTAAACTGTAGATTTGTTGTATATTTCATATAAGTACTCATGAAAGGGCAACATGATAATTCCAAATAGCTCATTCGGAATTACTGTTTCATAACCGATTTAAAACTTAATAAAACAGATAAAATCCTGTCTGTATAATAATAATATAACTTATAGGAACGATAAAACCGCATCACTTTTTTTTTATAAGTTTCTATGTGGAATTTTTGGCAGAGATCCCAGATGCCAGTTTGATTTGAAATTGTTATGAAAATATGCTACCAGCTTGGTACCCTCCGCCTTACGAAGTTCTTTATCATGTACTTAGCATACAAATCTTGCAAATTGCTAGCACTTAGGGCGAGTTGTACCAACTAAGTTCAAACCAAGTTCAGCTTGAGATGTTATTTCCCATATATCGTATGGGTCCCACGCGCCACAGACGAGAAAAAAAAATTGAAAAATCACCAGCCGCCACTGCATGATCAGACCTTGATCATCAGTATATAGAAAGAATATAATTTTCTTGTTTTTGATATTGATATTGTTAGATGAAAGCAGTTGATAAGATGTCTCGTAAGAGTCATTTTTTGTTGATATACTGGTATGATCAGACTTGGATCGATAGTATATGGAAAGAATGAATGGTTTCATTGAAAGTTATCTGCTGAATTAGTACACAATAATATTTTTCGATAATTTGTAATGGTTGTATTTTGAGCTACCACCAATTAGTGATTTTTGTTTTACCCATTAATTTATTTTTAGTATACGATATACGATTTTTTTTATTGGAGCTAACATGTTTATATTTGTTATTTTTTCTGTCAGTTTTGTGTCCGTTTTATTTATTAATTTTGTATGATTAATTTTTTTCAATTGCACACGTTGAATTCATTACGGCTAGAATTTTTATTTTCTGTTCAATACAACACTGTAGCATAACTATTGATCAGTGTTATACAAATTTCTAGTTATAAGTTATTATACAGTGTCATTTGTAGAATATTTTATAAATTATTTATACTATTTATATTTACTTATTACTAGTAATATTTGTTTTGTTAAAGGTGCAGTGGCTATTTCTTAAAATAAAGTAATTTTTTCACGTTTATCGCTTCTTTTTTCCTTAATTTTTAAGAAATCCAGTGGCACGAGTGCGGTGCCTCGAGAGTTTAAATTTCCCGGTAATGGCGGTAGTGGGCAGTGCGGGATTTAGTTACGCATCTGACCTGCAGAGGGCGCCGGCTCGGTACTTCCGAATTTAAATTTCCCGCTAAAAATTGAAGGCTGAAAGTTCCTTTACGAGCCACTGAACTCTACTATATAAATGGAAGGCCAATATAGGTATATGCGCGTGAACAAAATGCGGCAATTACGGCACAGATTAAGTGGTAATGAATTCAAAAACTATAAGCCATGCGTCGACGCAGTAGAGAAATTAATGTCTGTGCTTGAACCAAACGGCTGTCTACGGGAGTTAAGCTCTGATGCCAGGCTGACGCAATTCTGTGTTTTATTTCTTTTCCATAGATTCTGTAGCGTAAGTCTTGGATTAGATGCAATTTCCAGAGTCGGTGTCACCATTTTATTCTTTGTTTATTCAGTTGTTTGTGTAAAGTTGTTATAAATTGACTATTTTGTGTAATATTTTGTGACTGTTATAAACAAAGTTAATTAAGACAATATGGTGCAATCTTGTATGGTACTGTGTTGCAAGAATCGGGGCAAAGTCCCGGGTTTTAAACAGTTGCAGTAACAATAAGACCGGCTCTGACGTACTTTGTAGTGCGATTGCGCTCCTCCTTAGGGTCGCCATACTTGCGCGAGGTTCAATTTGGCGTAAAAATTGGTATGGATATTGACCTTCCATTTATATAGTAGAGTTCAGTGATTGTGGTCCATATTTTGTGAAATCTTTGGGCCTACCAACCAAACGAAAAGAAAAACTTTTATGAGGTAATGTTCGAAGTAAACAAGCAAATTATTAATCCCCGAATATGATCTGTTGGTACAAAATAGTAACGTGCTTATTGTTTACTTTCGTGTTCTATTGTGTTTTCTACAAACAATAACTGTTTAAAATATAACTTATGTTTGTTGCTTCAGTTCCTTTAATACTTGGGTTGGCAACCCAAATATTCCCAAATAAAGTAACTATATTGCATCTGCCATGCAATCAAATTAGAACACGCGCTAATTCAATGCAATGAAAAATATTGCCATCAGCTGATCGAAATAGCTCGGTGTACGCATGCGCGCAATAAAAATTTGCATGCCACCTGCAATATTGCATTAATGTAAAAGCCACTTTACATTAATGCAATATTGCACGTGCCATGCAAATTTTTATTGCGCGCATGCGTACATCGAGCTATTTCGATGTAATAGGTCGATGTACGCATGCGCGCAATAAAAATTTGCATGGCACCTGCAATATTGCATTAATGTAAAGCGGGTTTAAAAGCCGCTTTACATTAATGCAATATTGCAGGTGCCATGCAAATTTTTATTGCGCGCATGCGTACATCGACCTATTACATCGAAATAGCTCGATGTACGCATGCGCGCAATAAAAATTTGCATGGCACGTGCAATATTGCATTAATGTAAAGTGGCTTTAAAGTGGCTTTAATAGCTGCCCGCCGCGGCGTCCTTGTAGCAACTCCCCACAAAGAAATGTGTGGATACAGATGTGGATGTAATACCACAGATCAAACAAACCAGATGTTTCACTTAATAGTATTCCCTATAGGCGTCTGAATTTAAGATGCCAGCGCCAAAGTGGAGAACTCGTGAACTAATTATAGGCTTTTTGTTTGTTTTTGTGGCGAATACTTATATTAATTTTTTTCTGTTTGTTGTTATTTTTGGCGTTAAAAATAATAACATTAATAATATATGACCTATAGGTCGTGTGCGCGTGACGTCACAGAGCTGAGACCTTAGGAAAACAAACCGCTGTCATTGCTGTCAAATGACTACTGACTGAACCTAAGAATTGAATTTTTCATAATATTAGAGTTTTTATGGACATTATATCGTACAAAATGGCAAGTTTTTGTTGTATTATTAATTGTGGAAGTGTGGCAATACCGAGAGAACATCAGTTTTTATAAAATAACTTCGATTTACAGCCAGAAGAGGTTAGGATTAAAAGATTCCAGGCAATTAAAAGGAATTATTTTACTGGGGTATTCCAAGCATTTTATTAATAGTAAGTTGTTGCTTATTAATTTAAGAATTTGATTTTTATTGTGGATTTATGTTGTAGGAAAGACAGCCGTAATTCAAGACCACGATGATTCATCCAGTTAGGTGTTCTCTATTAATATGGGATACAACTTAAAACCCATATGTGAAACTAAAAGTGCTTGTGATAATAATAACTACTGCTAAACCAAACAAGAAACAATTCATGGTAAAAAAATAACACTTTATATTGATTTGCCAGCATTTTTAATAATCATTTCTTGTGTTTAAATTTTAGTTGAGTGAGGGTAGAACTGATGCTGAGGGAGAAAGAAGTATAACAGCAGAAATTGTTGTACACCTCAAGAGGAAAGTACACAGGCTACATTAAGATATCTGATGAAGTGCATAAGTTAAGGAAATTCAAAGTATTGCTGTCATTGATTGATCTGGCAACTAAACATTCTTTTAAATTATATTGTGTGGTGCTCAAAAACCCAGTGTTGTCAAAAACTACGAAACTAAGACAAAGTGATCTGAAGCGAGTGAACACATAAATAAAGTCCAAATGGGCGTTGAAACTGTCAAATTGTAGCTATAAATGTTCTTTGAATTATGTAATTACAATGTTACTACTTAGATACTTTGTACCTATAAGTGTATAATATAATCATTTATTTTTTTTATTGCAATATAGATCTTTTGTATCTCCTGTTAAATTTCTTGTTGATTCTTCTTACGAGTACTAATGGAACATATGGAACCTTGGATAATAAAGAATTTGATATTTAGTAAGTATACTTATTTTGTTTTACTTTCAGTTAGATGCAAAGATGCATGTATATATAAGTTCAACATAATCGACTATTTCAATTCACTGCTAACAACAATAATACGAGTGATAAATAAAAAAGTGAATATACGTGTTTAATAAAATACCATAAATATTTTACAATTGACCTATACCTACATGAAATAATAAAATAGATGTTAGACATATTATATAACAATAAGACACGATAAGAAAAAGTTCTTGCACAAATTACAATGGTTTGTATAGTTCAATCTATAGTATATCATAGGTACACTGGAAGAAATTGTGTACATCTGTTTACATATTTCAAGTAGTTCACAGTACTTCAGTCCTTCATCTTTAATTTATATATTTTTCTTATTTTTTATATATATATATTTATATTTTTCATAACATTCCTAACAGTTAATCCTTCGACCATAGCCACCGTTTACTGCTAAAAATTGAAAGGAAAGACTGGGTAGTGAACAAATTTTGTCTAGACTAGTAACACAGTCCGAATGAGTACTGAAGGATCATCTGGATCAGTAATAGTCCAAGTAGTTGATGGCTTTTGTTGAAGATGGTACGTTAAGAATTCATAACCTGAAAAATGAATTTGTATGTTAGCAATTACTCATTAAGCAACATTTAATTAGGTAAGCATATATTGAAAAAAAAGGTTGATCACCAACAACGAATTTTTACCTTTGCAAAAAGCTTTTATCCTGTAAATTTCTTGGAGAGTACTTCTTTCACCCCAACCATAAATAGCTTCAAGATTTCTGAATGCCCTGAACTCATCCTTTTGTCTATGCATTACTCACAAAACCAAGTAATTCACAATATCCCCATGTGAAATATTATGAAATACACCAATATTTGTACTGAAGCAGTCATCATTTCTCAAAATATAAAGGATTTAATTCGATGACACCAACTTTTTCCATGTATCTAACCTCTACATTATGAGACGATTTTGTAAAATATAAACTTATCTTCATATTAACGAACAAAATTTACCACACGGAATAATTAAGGATAGTTGTGGATGTTAAATAATCCAAAATTAAGTTTCAAAATACCACAAAAACGGCAAAACATACTTTAAAACAACACGTTCAATCGGCACGTCACTCGATGACAGCTGTTTGTTTTCCTAAGGTCTCAGAATCTGTGACGTCGGCGCACGCGACCTATAGGTTTGCAAAATTTTATTGTAAGTGATTTGTAAGATGTTAATGGCATTATTCAGCAAAATTCATATTTTTTTAGGTTATCTAGTTTTTCCCTTGAAAAGTACAGTTTCTTCGACATAAATGGTGTCTGGCTAGTTAAATATTAATAAACCTAAATATTTCTTTAAATTTATGTACAGTTGTAGTTTAAATCACTTTTTTTTCAGGAAACATGAGTGACATTTAGGTTAAGCATATTGCAATGTATGGAACATTTGTGAAGCACTAAAAATGTAATGTAAAAATTGTGTGTATGAAGGGGAATATGTTTTAAATGCAGGACATATTATTTTGTGTGGTACAAAACCCATATTCAACACAAAACTTAATAAATGTGTATGTTCTATGTTTACAAACAAGTGTCTCAGATTCAAATACCCATGAAATTAATGGTACATTGAATATAACTGAAAAGATATTTATTAATTCTTTAAGTAAAATAAATGAAACAGTATTTTGTAAAATATGAAATAGAAATATTCAAGGGTAAAACATAATGGTGCATGGTGCAATAGTATATTTACTATTTACTTATTTATTTTTAAATATACTGGAATTACTTATATTTACTAATTTCACTTACAATGTGTGATTGTCTAGGACATTATTATTGCTACTCGGGCCACGGTTATTTGCTTATTTGCACCCGCTTTTTCACCCTCAATGCCTGGTTAAAGGTGTCTACATCAAAGGTTTGCTTTGAACATTGCCCTGTCAAAAAAATCTCATCAATCCGTATTGAAAATTATCAAAAATTAATAAGTATCTATGAGAACCTATATGGTCAATAAGTTTCTATAAGAGTTAGGTAAAGTTGCTGTTGAAATTGTTATCAGTTTATATCCGCATTGACCAGCAAAATGAGTCAAGCCATATCCATTTGTTAATCCAAACATTTACTTATACCATATCAATGAGAATTTATGAGCACAGTATCTAATGTAATTCGTGCGGCTTTCCGTGATTAAAAGACCAGTGTTTCTTTAAGAAACGAGCTGCATTAGGTTAGAACAGTTTGGATTTGCAATTGAAGATTACAAATTATAATGTTTGAATAGGGATTTATGAGATCAGTTTCTATGAGTATTAATGTTTTTTTTTCAGTAATATATTAAATGTGTTTTCATTTGTTTGAATGGGTAAAAAGAAAGGTCAGTTTTCAACTGCAATTACAAATACAAGTTTAATCGCTTCGAATGGGATTATATGCGATCAATTTCTAAAAGTATTTATGCTGTTTTCCGAATATAGTTATGATGAGGTTTAATCAGTAACAAATTGTTAACTACTTGTTATGATATGGTCGGAAATTCCAAGTACACATTTAGTATTCCTTCAAGAGGATTGATGAGAGCAGTTTCTACGAGTATCTATTTGTTGTTCCTATAGTAAATTATATAAGTCTTTATCAGTACAGATTCGGATTTAATTTAAATATGAAAATTATATCAGAATAAAGCAACCAAGTATTTTAAACAGTATCTATTTGTAAATCCAAACATTTACTTATACTATCTAAATGAGAATTTATGAGAACAGTATCTAATGTAAAACGTGCGGCTTTCCGTGGTTAAATGGCAAGAGTTTCTATAAGAAACGAGCTGCATTAGGTTAGAACAGTTTTGATTTGCAATTGAAGATTCAAAATTATAATGTTTGAATAGGGATTTATGAGATCAGTTTCTATGAGTATTAATGTTTTTTTTTCAGTAATATATTAAATGTGTTTTCATTTGTTTGAATAGGTAAAAAGAAAGGTCAGTTTTCAACTGCAATTACAAATACAAGTTTAATCACTTCGAATGGGGTTAGATGCGATCAATTTCTCAAAGTATATATGCTGTTTTCCGGATATAATTGTGAAGAGGTTTAATCAGTAACAAATTGTTCACTACATGTTATGATATGGTCGGAAATTCCAAGTACACATTTGGTATTCCTTCAAGAGGATTGATGAGAGCAGTTTCTACGAGTATCTATTTGTTGTTCCTCTAGTAAATTATATAAGTCTTTATCAGTAAAGATTCGGATCTAATTTAAATATGAAAATTATATCAGAATAAAGCAACCAAATATTTTAAACAGTATCTATTTGTAAATCCAGACATTTACTTATACTATCTCAAGGAGAATTTATGAGAACAGTATCTAATGTAAAACGTGCGGCTTTTCGTGTTTAAATGGCAAGTGTTTCTATAAGAAACGATGAGCTGCATTAGGTTAGAACAGTTTTGATTTGCAATTGAAGATTACAAATTATAATGTTTGAATAGGGATTTATGAGATCAGTTTCTATGAGTATTAATGTTTTTTTTTTCAGTAATATATTAAATGTGTTTTCATTTGTTTGAATGGGTAAAAAGAAAGGTCAGTTTTCAACTGCAATTACAAATACAAGTTTAATCGCTTCGAATGGGATTATATGCGATCAATTTCTAAAAGTATTTATGCTGTTTTCCGAATATAGTTATGATGAGGTTTAATCAGCAACAAATTGTTAACTAGTTGTTATGATATGGTCGGAAATTCCAAGTACACATTTAGTATTCCTTCAAGAGGATTGATGAGAGCAGTTTCTACGAGTATCTATTTGTTGTTCCTATAGTAAATTATATAAGTCTTTATCAGTACAGATTCGGATCTAATTTAAATATGAAAATTATATCAGAATAAAGCAACCAAATATTTTAAACAGTATCTATTTGTAAATCCAAACATTTACTTATACTATCTCAATGAGAATTTATGAGAACAGTATCTAATGTAAAACGTGCGGCTTTCCGTGGTTAAATGGCAAGAGTTTCTATAAGAAACGAGCTGCATTAGGTTAGAACAGTTTTGATTTGCAATTGAAGATTCAAAATTATAATGTTTGAATAGGGATTTATGAGATCAGTTTCTATGAGTATTAATGTTTTTTTTCAGTAATATATTAAATGTGTTTTCATTTGTTTGAATGGGTAAAAAGAAAGGTCAGTTTTCAACTGCAATTACAAATACAAGTTTAATCACTTCGAATGGGGTTATATGCGATCAATTTCTCAAAGTATATATGCTGTTTTCCGGATATAATTGTGAAGAGGTTTAATCAGTAACAAATTGTTCACTACATGTTATGATATGGTCGGAAATTCCAAGTACACATTTGGTATTCCTTCAAGAGGATTGATGAGAGCAGTTTCTACGAGTATCTATTTGTTGTTCCTCTAGTAAATTATATAAGTCTTTATCAGTAAAGATTCGGATCTAATTTAAATATGAAAATTTATATCAGAATAAAGCAACCAAATATTTTAAACAGTATCTATTTGTAAATCCAGACATTTACTTATACTATCTCAATGAGAATTTATGAGAACAGTATCTAATGTAAAACGTGCGGCTTTTCGTGGTCAAATGGCAAGTGTTTCTATAAGAAACGAGCTGCATTAGGTTAGAACAGTTTTGATTTGCAATTGAAGATTACAAATTATAATGTTTAAATAGGGATTTATGAGATCAGTTTCTATGAGTATTAATGTTTTTTTTCAGTAATATATTAAATGTGTTTTCATTTGTTTGAATGGGTAAAAAGGAAGGTCAGTTTTGAACTGCAATTACAAATATAAGTTTAATCACTTCGAATGGGGTTATATGCGATCAATTTCTAACAGTATTTATGCTGTTTTCCGAATATAATTGTGATGAGGTTTGATCCGTAACAAATTGTTCACTACATGTTACGATATGGTCGGAAATTCCAGGTACATATTTAGTATTCCTTCAAGAGGATTAATTAGAGCAGTTTCTACGAGTATTTATTTGTTGTTCCTACAGTAAATTATATAAGTCTATATCAGCATGCATTCGGATCTAATTTAAATACAAAAATCATATCAGAATGAAACCCCAAATATTTTAAACAGTATCCACCTGTAAATCCAAGATAATATTATAATGAGAATCCATCACAACAGTATCTAATGTAACGTGTGCGGTTTTCCGTGGCTAAATTTTAAAATTATTTGCAATAAATAAGCTTTAACGGATTCGAACAGTTTTGCATTTCCAGATGAATAGTTTTAATTGTTAAGGATCTATGAGGTCAGTATAATGTTTTTTTTTTCAATAAAATGTGTTTTTATTGGAACATAAACATTACACAAAGACACTGATCTCATAGATCCCTATTTAACAATTAAAACTATTCATCTGGAATTGCAAATTAAAACTGTTCAAATCCGTTAAAGCTATTTATTAAAAATACTTTTAAAATTTAGCCACGGAAAGCCGCACGCGTTACATTAGATACTGTTCTGATTGGTTCTCATTAAAATATATCTTTAAATGTTTGGATTTACAAGTGGATACTGTTTAAAATATTTGGTTGTGTCATTCTGATATAATTTTTGTATTTAAAGTAGATCCGAATGCATATTGATAAAGACAAATTTTCTATTGGAACAACAAATACATACTCATAGAAACTGCTATCATCAATCCTTTCGAAGGAATACTAAATATGTACCTGGAATTTCCGACCATATCGTAACATGTGGTGAACAATTTGTTACTGATCAAACCTCATCACAATTATATTTGGAAAACAGCATAAATACTGTTAGAAACTGATCGCATATAACCCCATTCGAAGTGATTAAACTTGTATTTGTAATTGTAGTTGAAAACTGACCTTTCTTTTTACCCATTCAAACAAATGAAAACACATTTAATATACTTATTACTGAAAAAAAAACATTAATACTCATAGAAACTGATCTCCATAAATCCCTATTCAAACATTATAATTTGTAATCTTCAATTGCAAATCAAAACTGTTCTAACTTAATGCAGCTCGTTTCTTATAGAAACTCTTGCCATTTAACCACGGAAAGCCGCACGATTTACATTAGATACTGTTCTCATAAATTCTCATTGAGATAGTATAAGTAAATGTCTGGATTTACATATAGATACTATTTAAAATATTTAGTTGCTTTATTCTGATATAATTTTCATATTTAAATTAGATCCGAATGCATACTGATTAAGACTTATATAATTTACTATTGGCACAACAAATACATACTCGTAGAAACTGCTATCATCAATCCTTTCGAAGTAATACTAAATATGTACCTGGAATTTCCACACGTAACATGTAGTGAACAATTTGTTACTGATCAAACCTCATCACAATTATATTCGGAAAACAACATAAATACTGTTAGAAATTGATCGCATATAATCCCATTCGAAATGGTTAAACTTGTATTTGTAATTGCAGTTGAAAACTGACCTTTCTTTTTACCCATTCAAACAAATGAAAACCCATTTAATATATTACTGAAAAAAAAACATTAATACTCATAGAAACTGATCTCATAAATCCCTATTCAAACATTATAATTTGTAATCTTCAATTGCAAATCAAAACTGTTCTAACCAAATGCAGCTCGTTTCATATAGAAACTCTTGCCATTTAACCACGGAAAGCCGCACGTTTTACATTAGATACTGTCCTCATAAATTCTCATTGAGATAGTATAAGTAAATGTCTGGATTTACAAATAGATACTGTTTAAAATATTTGATTGCTTTATTCTGATATAATTTTCATATTTCAATTAGATCCGAATGCATACTGATAAAGACTTATATAATTTACTATTGGTACAACAAATACATACTCGTAGAAGCTGCTATCATCAATCCTTTCGAAGTAATACTAAATATGTACCTGGAATTTCCGACCATATCGTAACATGTAGTGAACAATTTGTTACTGATCAAACCTCATCACAATTATATTCGGAAAACAGTATAAATACTGTTAGAAATTGATCGCATATAACCCCATTCGAAGTGATTAAATTTGTATTTGTAATTTCAGTTGAAAACTGACCCATTTCTTTTTACCCATTCAAACATGTGAAAACACATTTAATATATTACTGAAAAAAAAACATTAATACTCATAGAAACTGATCTCATAAATCCCTATTCAAACATTATAATTTGTAATCTTCAATTGCAAATCAAAACTGTTCTAACCTAATGCAGCTCGTTTCTTATAGAAACACTTGCCATTTAACCACGGAAAGCCGTACGTTTTACATTAGATACTGTTCTCATAAATTCTCATTGAGATAGTATAAGTAAATGTAAAGACTTATATAATTTACTAGAGGAACAACAAATAGATACTCGTAGAAACTGCTCTCATCAATCCTTTTGAAGGAATACTAAATGTGTACTTGGAATTTCCGACCATATCATAACAAGTAGTGAACAATTTGTTACTGATTAAACCTCATCACAATTATATTCGGAAAACAGCATAAATACTTTTAGAAATTAATCGCATATAACCCCATTCAAAGTGATTAAACTTGTATTTGTAATTGCAGTTGAAAACTGACCTTTCTTTTTACCCATTCAAACAAATGAAAACACATTTAATATATTACTGAAAAAAAACATTAATACTCATAGAAACTGATCTCATAAATCCCTATTCAAACATTATAATTAGTAATCTTCAATTGCAAGTCAACCTAATGCAGCTCGTTTCTTATAGAAACACTTGCCATTTAACCACGGAAAGCCGCACGTTTTACCTTAGATACTGTTCTCATAAATTCTCATTGATGTGGTATAAGTAAATGTTTGCTGCTCCATTCTGGTAGAAACTGATAGAAATTTCAGCAGCAACTTTACTCCAGGCTCCAGTAGAGGGAGCTGTATACGTGTCGCTAATTCATATCTAATCTAATGTGACCTAAGGAACTGAAGTGTGTTTGTTAAATTAAAAACAAAGCAGTCTCTTTCACTGCTAACTCATTCATTGCTTCTAGGCTAGAACAAGAACACCCGAGGAAATAAGGACTTTGCAGAATTTTGCGTTTACCACAATATTAGTATTTCTATTTGAAATATGCAATTTAAACTGTACATTTGTCGGCATGCATATCCAAATTAATACTAATAAAAAAGCAAAATGGAAGTTTACAATAAAAATACATCTGTAAAATATACAATTGAAACTGTACATTTGTTGACATGTATATCCACATTAATACTAATAAAAAACAATGTTGAAATTTACAATAAAAACATGTTGATAAATGGTGTGTTACATACGATAGATACTGGAGAAAGGACGGACTGGAACTGTTATGATATTACTTATAGAAAAGTTTAGAATCTCTTTAAAGTTGTATCTGTAATTCCATATGTTTACAGATATAAGGGCAAGGGTGCATTTGCAGACACTTAACTGTAGATTTGTTGATGTATATTTCATATAAGTACTCATGAAAGGGCAACATGATAATTCCAAATAGCTCATTCGGAATTACTGTTTCATAACCGATTTAAAACTTAATAAAACAGATAGAATCCTGTCTGTATAATACTAATATAACTTATAGGAACGATAAAACCGCATCACTTTTTTTTTATAAGTTTCTATGTGGAATTTTTGGCAGGGTGTCGTGCCAACTCAACTTTCACGAGTTGTCCCTGCAATCTACAAAGGATACCGACTAGGTTGGCTCCAGCAGATTGTAGCCCCTTTAAACGCTATCATATTTTTAATAACTTAGCATCTCAGTTTATCATTTACTTATTGTTGATATCGTGCACTAGAAAGACAATGACAGAAAAGCCCATAATTAGTTTGACTATAGACCACCAGGTAGCGTACTCCTTATTTTCAGACGCCTATAGGTAAATTCGGGTTCTGAAAATAACCGTCCCAGAACTATCAGAGAACTGTCAGGAGTTTGCGCAGTTCCAAATCTGACCGTATCAAAAGCAACTGCGCAAACTCCTGACAGTTCTCGGACGGTAATTTTCAGAACCAGAATTTACCTTAGTGTTGTTTTCGCGAGTAACTTGAACTAACCAATAAGTATGGTGTAGTAAGTAATAGTAAGTTCCCCCACTTCATTAGCATTAGTATGATAATGTAGTCGCGAAAACGTTTGTATGGTTAGCTGTAGTGGTTAGTAAACGAAATTTTTGTACTTTAAATACTATGAGTGGGCAGGGGGGAATCGATGATCATCCCGCAAATATTAATGAAATTTATAGAGAAACTAACAACCAAGAATATATAAACTTGGACATCAGAAGCGAAACAGAATTACTAGACAGTTAAATGTCTTCTTATATATTGTAAATAGTAATACAAATTTTAAAATTAGAGTACATTGAAAAATGCATTTTCTCTTTTTCGTTTTAGCTACTTTCCTCAATTTTTAAAGTAAATTAAAAAAGTTTTTTATAAGTAGTTTTATTTAATTGACATATATCATCCATCCTGCATAAAATGAAAAAAAAATTGGAACGATTTCAGTGCTCATAATATATTACTACAGAAAAGTCAAAGAAATAATAACAGCAAACATAACCTCACACAACAGAATTGATTTATTTCAGTGTTTTAAGGAGTTATCAGAACAAGCTAACTAGAAGTAACTACCTTCAAAAGTAGGTTACATGTAGTATGTTTTGGTTTCACGCACAATGACGTCAAATGGTGACGTCGTTGTATTCCCCCTATCTTACCAGACATCGCGAAAACGACGAAGTATGTTTTAGTTACTACAAACTGCATACTACAAGTAACAAAGTTACTCGCGAAAACAAGACTCTTATGTAACCAGTTTCATTTTTTGTCGTGTGACGTTTACCTTCCAGGATTCTGCGCAGAAGTCATAAACAGAGCAACCTAGCGGTTGACATGGAAGTTAAGACCAGCGAGTACAATATCACAGGAGAGAGTGTTTAGTACTGAAATCTCAGAGATGGAAGTCGTCATCAGCTACAACAGTGATATTAATTATTTTGGAATGCAGTGTATTCTATTGAAGCTTAGAGTTCTTATTGTTATACATTTAAGTGGTTTTTTTTTGAGTATTTATTAGGTGACTTTTAATTATTGTTACGTGTCATCACCTCCCTCCTGTGTCTATACTCGCTGGTTAAGACTGCTTGGTATATGCGCAGATCACTACACAAATTCGTACCTTCCAGGAGTTGATTTATTATCTAAACCATGAAACGTCATAAGTGAAACATCTGGTTTGTTTGATCTGTGGTAATACGTAAGATTTTTCGCTTCAGTTTATAAATTATAAAAAGTAGTGTTATTGAACTCAAAAGCATCACACAGGACGTGACCAGTCTAATAAAATATTTATGAAACATTAATGAATATAGAAATTCTGTGGTATAAGTAATGGAAGTTTATATTTTTGCTGTGTACTTTTTGGATAGCAGTTTTTGCCGAGTGATGACCAAAAGGGCAATATATTATAATCATTATAATAATACTAATCTTTATTATTAAATAGGAAATTCCTAATATAAATACATCCACATAACACGCAATAAATGAATATACATATTTGTCTAGTTATAAAATAAAGTGCATAAACCGTTTAGAATAAAAAATTTTCAGTACCTATTTCTTAAGTTTTAAATCATGCTTAAAAATATCCAGAGACCTACCCCAAACAGCACGTCCAATTGTAATTACGTCTCTACAAGATATATACATGAGAAACAAAATATGTTAAGGTAGATCTAATTGTTAAACTAGTACTGACGTACACATATGAGATACACTTATGTTTATATTGACAGATTTATGTGATACAACGTTTAATAATTGTATACTGTATGCACTCAAGATTCTAAACATTTTTATATAACGTAAAGAAGGATCATTAGAATGTTGCAATTTGACGTCCGTAGAAGATGCCTACAAGGTTTAAGGGTACGAACATGTCGAAGAATCTTAATAGTTAAATGAGTAGTTCACTACTACAGTCGCCGTCAATTTGTAAAACAAACCTGTACATTTAAATGGGATAGCGCATGCCGAAGATAGAGTAAAAACACACTAGGCGTTTTTCGCGGAGTCGGCAGCCGACTCGGCAGCCGCCTGTAACAACACACACGAAGCGGTTTAACTAGTTGTCGCAGAAAGCATCAAAATACAACGTTGTCAGTTCAGTAGTACAGCTAGGAGGAAGAATTAATTGTGTTGGGTTTATTACATTGTCAATCAAAAATAAGAAAAAATAGGCGTATGTGGGAACATCCAATTGTTAAGGAACGCCAGACAAAAAGTTTATATAATACCTGTCACCCATTCTTGTCTGTTATTTCACGCAAAGTATTTGTAAACAGATTTGATTTGGCAAGCACGCATCAAATTTACAACTGAAACACGCAGCCTCGTGTGTGCGGTTACATGTAATACCCATAGAGTAAAAACACACTAGGCGTTTTTCGCCGAGTCGGCAGCCGACTCGGCAGCCGCCTGTAACAACACACACCAAGCGGTTTAACTAGTTGTCGCAGAAAGCATCAAAATACAACGTTGTCAGTTCAGTAGTACAGCTAGGAGGAAGAATTAATTCTGTTGGGTTTATTATATTGTCAATCAAAAAAAAGAAAAAAGAGTTGTATGTGGGAACATCCAATTGTTAAGGAACGCCAGACAAAAAGTTTATATAATACCTGTCACCCATTCTAGTCTGTTATTTCACGCAAAGTATTTGTAAACAGATTTGATTTGGCAAGCACGCATCAAATTTACAACTGAAACACGCAGCCTCGTGTGTGCGGTTACATGTAATACCCATATACGAGAGGACGAGCGTCAACGCCCCTCAACGAGCGGCCCATGGTCCAGACGATGTGCCGAGGCGTCTCGCCTAAGATCAAAATCACGTGTGTGCGTTTCTATGATTTAGTATAGAACCATGTGCCGAGTCGTCTGCCGAGTCGGCCGCCGACTCGGCGAAAAACGCCTAGTGTGTTTTTACCCATATACGAGAGGACGAGCGTCAACGCCCCTCAACGAGCGGCCCATGGTCCAGACGATGTGCCGAGGCGTGTCGCCTAAGATCAAAATCACGTGTGTGCGTTTCTATGATTTAGTATAGAACCATGTGCCGAGTCGTCTGCCGAGTCGGCTGCCGACTCGGCGAAAAACGCCTAGTGTGTTTTTACACATACTTGCAGCAGTTCATCCTAGCAGTTCACACGGGAATCACCGCGGTCATTGCACTTCACTGGCCATTCATAATTTTATATATTTGGTGTGAGGTACGCAGATCCTCGCATCCTCGCATCTAGAAGTTTAGGCCACAATTTGATTCCGTGCATCGAATTCATCAATTTGTAAAACAAACCTGTACATTTAAATGCGACCGCACATGTCGAGGATGTTACCAGAGCTGTTTATATCCGAAGTCAACTAGCATGTCCACGTCGAAACAAAATAGTTTGTTTTTACTTGGTGGTAGAGAGGTAGACTACGCGGGTCGCGAATATTTATCATATTTTGAATAAATATTTCTATGGATATTTGTTTTAAGTTATAGCTAACAACCTTAATTATTGCTTTATAATTAACATATATACAAGCTCGTATCTTAAAATTATTTTTATATGGTTATTTTATATGTTACCTACATGATTTTAGTAAATATTTTTATGAATCATTTTTTTGCCTATGGCTATATATCTACACCAGAAGTAGGGACAGTGGGCAGAACCGCCGACAGGGGGGGGGGCAGGGCGCCCAAGACTATGGCTATATTACGTCATATAGGCTAGGCCATTCAGTTGTGCACATTTGGCGATTCTCAAAAAAATTATATAAATATTTAAATTCAATAAAAATTTGTAACAATTAAATACTGTGGTAGTTTTTTAATAAATTAAAAACAGAAAAATTAAACGACAAAACCTTGAAAGAGGGAAGGGGCCCTCAATAATAAGCAGCCCCGGGGATCGGTAAAGCTGTCGACGGCCCCGACAGTGGGGTATTTAGCAACTATAATTATTGGTATATAATTAAAATAGCTATTAAATTGAAAAAGTAGCAATACAAATATAGTACGGCTTTTCCAGCATTGAATCCGTGCCGTGTGCCGTATTTTACTTTCAACAATTCCCACCAGTGTTTCTATTGATGGTACACATGCGGATTAATTTTGAAGAACTGTGAGGGGTTGAGGTTTAGCCAGTACACACTACGTTTGTCTAGATTCGCCGTACAGTGTATAACCATCACGCAGGAATGTGTGTACGATATATATTGAATATCTTTTTATTTTGTGAAAAAGTGAAAATGAATATAAAGGATGAATCAATCAATGCTCCAGCGTTGAGGGAGAAACGCCATAAACAGCACCACAACCGGCATATTTTGAGTAGGGAGTGGAAAAACCGCTGCCCAAGGAATCATTACTTCCACATCCAGATTTTCCATCCAAGTCTCTCACAACGAAAACATTTTGTATGTGGAAATAATTACTTATGGAACTTTAATAATGTAATATTTGAAATCATTTACCCCAAGAACTCATAAAACAGTATCCCACATCGGTAGTAGTGTGGGAGTGGATGAAGTAAAAAAAATATTTTGAGGTTTTTGATTCTTGTACACACCCACACACACTAAATCACAATTTTTTTCACCCCCTTTAATAACGGTGTGGGGGTGGTAATGGGGGTGGCTAATGCCAAAAAATTTTTCGAGACCTTTTATAGCTTCTCTTGTATAAATACTAATACTAAATATCACCACTAAATACCAATACCAATTTTATGAACTCATATCTGCTAGATTTATCTGTTTACACCCATTTACCCTTATTTACCAAAAACCTCAACAGAATAAGAGGAAAATATAATCTAATTCCAGATCACGTTAAAATACATACGTGTACCAAATTTCAAGTCAATATCTTAAACGTTCCAGAGTAATCGTGCGCACAAAAAAGTTACAGACAGGCAGACAGAATTTTTTTTTTCGGTCAAACTTAAAATTTCGACGCTTCATGACATTCTAAGCCTATTTGAACAGTAAAAATATTCAAAATGTTTTTTGTCGTTACTGTACTTCCACTGGATGTGGAAATAAAACTAGGAAGACAATCTGAATCAACAGGTAAAGTGTAGTAAGTAGATACCGACGTCGTAGATATTACGACGGAAGCGTTTTTGTAAAATATTCCTTGTCAGTGTACACCACGCCTATGGCTAGCCCCTATAGGTTAACTGGAAAATATATCTGTGTATAGAGATTTTAATAAAACGTACACAAGGGTCTATTGCCTATGTGTATCTCGATTCACGATATCAGTTGTACATTCTGCTTTGTTTATGTACTTAATATTTCATTAATGAAAGTGCGTAGAAAATATAAATCTGTTTAAGATGAAGTTTTTACTTTAATCAAAATGCAGGTAACATAAATTTAAAGGTAAAAGTTGACAAAATGAGTACCTAAAGTAACAAAATTTATTTTAACTTTAGCATTGGGCATATTTGCGGTAATATTTTTTGAAAGACGTTTTCTTAGGCTTCGTTGAATAACTTCATATCATGAAAATTTTTGGCACCACTTAGTATTATGCTGTCTTCAAAGTAATTTAACAAAATTAGTTTCGTTTCATTATTCATTTTCAAGATGCTGTACGCTTCAGCCACATGTATGTGACGATTATTATGAACATAAGTTCCCAGCAAACAAAGAATGTATCCGTAATGTTATGCAATGTTAAATGGAAGTAACATTTGTAATGTTCTCTTGCAATATGATATTTATATTACAACAACGTAACAGAGAAATGTTACATTTCGAAATATTAAACAAATATTTACGTAATGTTGGTTACATTACGTAACATTTAATAGTATGACAAAATACTTTCTGACAACGTTGATGTTATATTAAAGTAATAATATCTTGTTTAGTGGGTTACCTGTAATAAAGCACAATAACGCGATATAATATAAAGTGTATAAAAATTACAATGATCGCAAAATGCACTATAGTCACTTTCAAACCGTTCAAGATTTTATTTCGTTCGCCCTAACATCTTAAAACCTCTGTCATTAACAAATATTTCATCCGAAAATTCGCATTAATTGTCATTGATTGCTAACAATTTCTTTTCGATGTCGTCCATTATTGTGAATTTATCAACACTCACTCACTGATAGAAGTAGGTGTAACTTAACACTGTAAAAATTATATTTATTCTAGCGGCCGGGTATAGATTACAGGACGGCACTGTGGCCGCGTATAATTTACTTTAACACGGTTGTGGGCGTGGTCTGCACTGTAACAAAGTGGGCAGATTTCTAAATTCACGGGTGGATCGCACCGGTAAGCAATACCTAAACATTATTTGATTGGCTATTTTGAAAAACATAGGTAATCAGCTTCGTGCTTTGTCCACCGGGTGCGTCTGCCGGTCAATTTAGAAAAGTGCCGAGTATATTTTACGAAAACTTTACCCGGAAGGATTACGGCAATAAAAACTTCAGATATTGATAATTACTTTAAACGGACTTACAGGATTCTACATAAAATTATATCGCATTTATGCAACATTTATTTACTTCTCTTTCAGATCCTGATATTTCTGAAAATTAAATATAAGTAAATTAAATAAAAAATAAATTTATAATTCTTAATATGAGTAGGTATAATTATAAAATGTAACCAAAATTGTTACGTTACATAGAATACATATGTATATTGAATGGAAAAGAGGTCTACAGACGACCCAATTATCGGGAGCCAATATTGTACGCTTTTTGGAATTCCAGCAGACCAGTTCACTTTTACAAATGAGTTCAAAGCTTGCCGACAATGTTGGCTCCCGATAGTTGGGTCGTCTGTAGACCCCCCTAAAGATTTATACATACGATCCAACCAACTAACCGACCAACCAACCAACTAACCGACCTTTTCGGTACACTTTGAAGTTTGCCATGCAAACTCGTAAAACTGCTGGAGCCAACAATGTCGGTACGCCTTGAAGACGCTGGAACTCCAGCAAACCAGCTTACTTTTGCGAGTTGTCATAGCAAGTTTCAAAGTGTACCGAGAAGGTTGTGGTTGGTTTGGTGGTCCTTTTATTAACTCAGGCCCAAGAAAAAGAGGTCTACAGAAGATCGAACCAACCAACCAATTAACCTTCCCAGCAAACAAAGAATGTATCCGTAATGTTATGCAATGTTAAATGGAAGTAACATTTGTAATGTTCTCTTGCAATATGATATTTATATTACAACAACGTAACAGAGAAATGTTACATTTCGAAATATTAAACAAATATTTACGTAATGTTGGTTACATTACGTAACATTTAATAGTATGACAAATTACTTTCTGACAACGTTGATGTTATATTAAAGTAATAATGCAATGTTTAGTGGGTTGTCGGTACGCTTTGAAGTTTGTCAGGCGGACCGGCACAGTTTGCTGGAGCCAACATTGACGAGGTCAGTTTCAGTCAGGGCCCGACAAGATTCACCACCACAGTTGTCTATTTTCAGAAACATGTTATTATATCTGAAATAAATAACAATTGAATTCATTATTCGTTTTACTTCCACATCCACGTACTGAAGTGGAAGTAATGTAACAAATTATATGTATGCAGGGCCGTTCCTAGATGCGATACAAAATGTTGCATCAATGTGTTTAATAATACGAATGTTCTTTTTACAAGGCTTTTATTTGTATATTAGTTCATTAGTTAGTTAATGTGTTTGTTAGTAGGTTTAGGCTGATTCTTGCAAGTCAATTTTGAACCACTCATTTCATAGTTATTTGCCAAAGTTTATAACTAAGCAGTATCCGACGGATACCTATAAACCTGAGTTTTATATCCATCGGCAAACGTATAAAAACCGAAGCATTACTTTTCTGGTTACTATACTGGTACAGTTGGGGACAATACAATATTTATATTGAATTTTTTTTATGTGTAATGATTTTTAGTGAACACCAAATTACATTAACGAGTACGCAGAAAGAATTATATACAGACGCAGACGACTCGTATTATCCGACGGAAAGAGCCACGCGAAGGAAAGAGCCACGCGACGGTGCTAGACCCTAGCCGTAATTTTCAATAATGGGTTTAATTTTTAGTCATGTTTTGAATGTTCGAATTAACTATTTATGGAGTAGTTTTGTTCGTAAGCAACCAGAAAATTAATCCGGTCACAATGTAACTTATTTTGCTACAAAAATAGCTTATAGCTATTTTATAAGTACTAAAATCTGTGTTTAATTTTAATAATGAGAATAATAATAATAGTTGATAAAAAAATGCACACTCCACATTTTCACATGTATTTTTCTCGAAAACTACTAATAGTAAAAAAGAAAATTCAAATAACAAGTTTCTTCCATCCTGTATTTTCATTTATTTTTGATATACTTGGTATCTATTTCGAAAGATAACAATTTTCTCGATTGCTAATATAATTGCTAATTATTGTAAAGAAACATGAGATCATATTTTATTTCTTATTATTTCAAACTAATTCATCAATTAATTTTGTTCAGTAATGTACAGTGTTCTCCTAATGTATTTTAAAAGATACAATAAAAATTCAACAAAAAATAGAATAGACAGATAGTGGGGTGCCAGTACTTTTTAATCGGATAGTACACGTATATTAAATCATGCCAACTAATTAAATTTTATATTTATCTAATAGTACACCTGTTCACTGATTGCGCATATCCCCATTTAAATAATTTGTATTTGAAATGTCCCATAAGAAGGGCATATTTATGTATAATTCGAAAGTTTCACCCCCAACCTCTCGTTCCGGTTTCCGCCATAACAATACGCACTTAAATGGGTTTGTTCCAAATTTCGTGAAAAAAATACCTATTTTTGGATTTTTTCCGAAGGAAATAAAAATTCTGAAATTGCCAATGAAAATCCACTGTAATTGTCAATTTGTATTAAGTTTTAATTATTTTAATTTCTGATTGCAATAATAATTATTGCCATGCGCCATGCAACTTTCGTTACATTTCATAATTTTCCACCCACAATAACAAACGCAATAGGTCGACCTTTTGCGTTTTATAAAATTTAATGTATCACAAGAATGCACTTTTCAGAGATCTACGTTAAAAAAAAGTCCTAAATCGGACCTAAAATACATGTTTTATGATGGTGATTCCAAACAAACGGCGACACACTGCAGAAATAGAAATTATTTACATGAGATACAATAAAAGCAGGTCAATTCGCTCGAAAAACGGAACGGATTGATAAACTTCTCCGGCATGTCCACCCAGCGTCGTAGCACTTAATTGGCTAAAACTCCGAGATGCACGGATAGAGTCGTGACTTCTTCGACATGTCCGTACCCTTAGTCATATGTATGTGTGATGCTTTATATAATACTTGTGCCTACTGCATACACCACATAAAAGTGGGATATATATACATGATACAAATAACTATATATACACTTTTTAGTTGTGTCTTGTCGTGTCTACATTCGACTATTCGAGCATGGAACAGTGTGCGCGCGCAAAGCGTCAGCGTGAGCATACCAGCCATGTGTATCTCATGTGTCCTCTTTCCTCTATAAGAGTGGCATTTTTGTTTTTTAACAATATCCAAAACAATTTATATTCGAAAGAGTTTGTAAAGATTCGGCAGTTTTAAAGATATCGAGTTCTTTTAATAATAAAATTAGAATAAAATGCATTAAAAAGCAAAATCTAGTCGTTGCGTGTTCTACTATAAAGTCTTTAAGCAGGTATTCAAACAGAGTGAGTGAGTTAAACATTAGGCGGCGAGGCAAGAGGTACGCGGTTCGATCCGTGCTCACGCTGTCTTTTTTTTTTTTTTTGTTAAAATAGTTGCGAAAAAACTTTCAGTTGTTTTTTTCAAGGTAATAATTGCTTATAAAACCGATGTACGAATATACTTCTTTTCAATTTTAGGTCTGTTTTAGACCATTAAATATTCTATTTATGTTGTAAATGATATATTATACCTGACCGTTTTTTCTCCAACACGTTTCCCAGGTTTGTATAAGTACTTCAACTTAAAACTTTAATTCTTAACTCAGGTGACACTGGTGACAGTTTAATTAAATTAAATAAGTTCTTAATAATTATAAATAAATAAAAATACTAGTAACTCGAAAAATTCAGGTTTGGGAACACGTAAAAAATAGAAAAAAAAAGAGAACTTGAAAGATTTTCATATATTTTAAATAAGGCTAGAAATTCAATTTCACACATAATAAAGACTTCATACACATCATAAATACTGCTTTTAGCATCCGAAATAACAATCACCACGATAGCTCAGTTGGTAGAAGCGTCAGTACTGTAATACGCACGGTCAATAAACGATACGGTTGCATCAATCAGCAGCTTTATGACGAGCGAGACGCGGGGGGCGGGAAATCGAATGAAAGAGACAGACATATCTGATTTCCGTGCAGAAGACAGAGACAAAGATTCCGGTAGGGTCTACAGCCTACGTCACCTGTAGACACTACAAGCATCTTTGTCTCTGTCTTTTGCACGGAAATCAGATATGTCTATCTCTTTCATTCGATTTCCCGCCCCCCGCGTCTCTCTCGTCATAAAGCTGCTGATTGATGCAACCGTATCGTTTATTGACCGTGTGTAATACGGACAACAGAAACGTGTAGGTTCGATCCCTACTCACCGCAATTGGCAAAGGTAAGTAAAAATGAATTTAATAACTTAATAAACATTATAATTTACGGGCAACCCTTGTGAGAAGAAATTGGAGTGATGGTAAACAATATTAGATAGTTAATGTAAATAAAATATACGGATGGCTAACAAATAAATTCATAGGACAAAACGTATATGCATTAATTACTTTATTTTTATCAAGTAGACTTACTAACTAGTATGTAGTTTTATATGTTCCCATTGCTAAAAACCTGTGGGGGGATTACCAAATATAACCTGAAAAAATTAACGTCTAGCATAAGACGTCATTCGTCTGACACATTAGGAAGTCAATCACTGTGCATCCGATAACACACTGTGGATCAAATTATTTGTGTGTATGTAAATGGTATACTGTGGCTACATTGTGAGGCGGACGTTTAACCTTTGTGCATACGTGTTTGCCTACAATGTGTAAACGTAGCACATTTACATCGTAGAATTGTGTAACCTTGTGTCTGCATCTAGATACATCGTCACAATGCGAACACTTCGTAATCGTTATTTGGTGTGCTGTATGGGACTGTGTTTAATTTAAGTTTGGTAAGTTTTAAGTCATGAATGATCTTAAAAAATATTTTTCATTGCTCTAAAATTATTAGTTCTGCGAATATAAGTATCTAGTATTATATGAGTGAATTTCATGATTAAATGTTATAAACCTACTCAAATACACTGTCATTAAACCATTCAAAATTTTAATTATAAAAATCGCAGATAATTTTTATAGATACAGGCATCCACTCTAGAATACTTTGAATTAATATATATCTATATCACATCTAAGAATTATCCTCGTGGGCTCTATCCTGAAGTTTTTGCAATACATTTTTACAATATAAAATAAGTTATGCATATTTAAGACCAATTAAGTATGACATTTTTAAGAATATATAGAAATATCAATAATTTTTCAAAATCATATAATCCATGTCGACCTCAAAATCTACCAATATCAATTTAAAAAAATGTTAGGTTCATATAAAAGAACTAAGTATACAGATAGATTCATAGATATTACCTCCATAGAGTTGCCTCCCCACCTATTATCGAAATTAAAACATTTTTTAATGCAAATGTAGTTGCTCGTAATTGCCAGTTTCTTTCATTTGTTCGTTACCGCCTACAAAAAGGTTTGAAATTGATAGTTTCCTTCTGTTGATTTAAAAGAAAATTGAATGACTAATTCGTTTGCTTGTGTTTTCTCATCTATTGTCTATTTTTTACCATTATTTATACAAAAGTGGGGAAATTTTTAAAGCGGCAAGCGAACAAAAGAAACTGACGAGCAAACGATTCTTAATCAAAATCTTTCCAAAATAGAGGGCCAACCATACAGGTATCGATATTATTCATAAATTAATTATTACATGGAATGATAAATAAAACAATCAAAATTGCTTATAAAAAATAGCATATCCTATGCATGTGTGGTTGACTGCACAAGTCAACCATTATAGGCAGAACTGAATGTCTAGATGGATACTTTGCACAGTTTTAGCACACATTATAGCCACTTGTGCAATTGACCTGTGTGAGCTGATATTGTCTTTCTGCTGATGGTAAACATACCACATACCTGCACAAGTATGTCGAAACATATAGGATGAGTGACGCCTGCACAAATCCTTTCATTTGAAAACTTTGTGTTGTAGGTAGTATTGTCTTTAAACATAGAAGAGAAAATTGGTTATATCGAAATTTTCAGAAGCGAACCCTGTCTCTGAAGGTTCAGAGCCAAGAACACTATAATCGGAATGAAAAGCACGGCACATACCAAATATTAGTTGCAAATTGAAGGAAATAGACTAAACTGCAGACCGTGAAAAGGTGGTTCAAAAATAAACCATTTACGAACCAATTTCCAAAGAGAGCGATGTGTCTGAATCATGTAAATGCACGGCCTATTGCATGTACACTGTCTAAATGGAATAACTTTAAGTCATACTGCACAAGTACAATGTTACGTCTAGGGCCGCCCTAAAGCTATAAAACAAAAAGTAGGAATACAAATGTATCACACAATTACATGTACTTATTATAGTATAATCATTATAACTTAGTCTGTCATAAATAGACACATTTTCTACCTGCATCGAACTGTCCAAGTAATGCTTTAAATGCTTTTCAGGTTTATTTAAGTTTTTTTAGTGTTTTATAAATGCCACCTCATAAACCAGTGATTTATGTCAAATGCACTTTGTGATGGGCTTTCTTCCAGTTGCCTAGCGCATAAACAAGTGAAAGCGTCACTTTGGCGTTGAGCTCTATTTCGGTTATATTCTGGTTTTACTCGAGCGCCATCTTTACTACAATTTTTTTACGTAGGGCAAAGGTCCCACACTAGCCTCTTAACACAGCTTGTTGCCATGGGGCTGGGATAGACTTAGTGAAAAAACAGATATATCCAGAGGTCAAAAAGGCAGATTAGATTTTCACTCACATTCAACAGTAAAACGCATAATTTGGTAAATAACGTTTATTAAATATAAAAATAGACAGAAATAGTAAAACAGTCAAGTATCTAAGATGCTCATAAGAAGTTCATCATAAATAATCTTAAGATATGTTATTTAACAACATGCAAAACTATGAGAACGAGGAATCAAGCGGGGAGAAGGTAGGTAACTACTTTGGCACACTAAGCTAGTGCTAAATAGAATGTTATCTAGTTAGTTCTGACGGTGCTTCTAGTTTCTAGTAGCGATTCAGAATTTTTTTTATTACCAATTGTGGTAAGCAATCGGTCTACAAAGTGGTGGATGCAAAAGCGTTGAAACGGTAAAAAAAATGGTAGGCAGTAAAAACAGTAGGCAATAGAATGAAATTATTTACAGTAGTAAACATGCATAGGATAATAGGCATAGTGTAAGGCTAAAGAACTGGCCAAATTTAATGAGACAGATACCAAACACATAAAACGGTTATAGGTGTATGTATGTCTTGGATAATTTCTCAGTATGCCCAGTGACGTAGCCAGGATTTTTATTCGGGGGGGGGGGGGGGTCCGAAATTTTTTTTTTAAGTATATTATGTAGGTATTGTTATGTCGCTTTCGCACAATTCTTATGTAAATTGGCGTACAGTCAAATTGCTTGAATTTTTAAGATGTTGTAGATTTCGACTTTCGGATCAAAAACTCTCATGGGCCCAACTCGATCCTATGTCTAGTTTCCGAGATACTACTGCTCAAGAAATGTACAAGACTGACCTTTTGTACACTTTAAATAATTTCGAATTCATGATTTTTTTCATACATTTTATATTGTGGTGCGTGATTCATTCTAATAGCTCTTTATAATATTTTGCACTAAAAGCATTTGTTGTTTTACTTAATAAAAATAGCGTAGAAAAAATTAAAGTTTGAAAAATGTTGGCGAAGGCGCCGGGAAATCTGTAGAAAAATAACAAGTGAAAATAATATTTGGTCATATTGGCTAAAACGTTTTTTACATAAAGTAAGTAAGTAAGTATGTGTCTTCCTGATCAAAAAACCTTAATTGAAAAACTTTCAGAAATTGCTTCTTTGACCTCTAACAACAAACACCCCATCAATAAATTAAAAGTTCGACAAGATATACAGAATTTTACAAGAATTTGCTTATAGTTGTATCTCGAATACTAGACGAGACTAGACTATATAGATCGAGATGGGTCCATGAGGGTTTTTGATCGGAAATAAGTCATATACATATACAACATATTAAAAATTCAGCCAATTTGACTGTTGTAGGTACGCCAATTTGCATAAGAATTGTGCGGGGTCCTTTAGTTGAACTATTCAACAACTTATATTCCAAGTAACTGATGGCGACTATGCGCAATGTAACGTGGATTTCGCTTGGCTAGTAATAAAAATAAATAGAATTTACTCATGATTCCACAAGGTTTTATACATTTGACTGAATTAAAGCTCCGCCCTGTCAATATTGCGGCAATAAATTACAAGAAATTACGATTTGCGACGGGACTGGTTGCATGGAATGAAGATTTGTATCGGCCAAAAAAAATTTTTGACTAAAACCGAAAATAAAATCAATATAATAATTTTATATAAATATCATGTCTATCAATTATACAAATGTCAATAAATTTCGGGGGGGGGGTCCGGACCCCCAGGACCCCCCCTGGCTACGTCACTGGTATGCCAGACAAGAAAAACCCAAAGAGCACATGGATTCGGTTCAGTTTGTGAAAATAAATTAAATTCGGATTGGGTATTTTCTTTTTGGATTGTGACTGGTATGATTCTCTGGCGGAGATGATTTGTCAGTACGGAAGGACAGAAAATAATCGTCATCATTTTTATTTTGGTTCGGTGATGAAATGTTAAAGTTATATTTAACATAATCAGTATGAATTTGCCAAAGCCTTCAAGCCTCATAGTTAAGTTCTTTCTCAATATGCTGAGAGATATGAATTTCGTCAAATGTTAAAATACAAAGTTTTTCAGTTTGTGATAAATTATTGCCCTTGTATTTCATTAAATTTAGTACTTTTTTCAAAATTCCTGGACTTATATCAATTTTACTTGCTTCTCAATGTGGCCAATGAAGTTAAGGGTACATTTTTATTTCTTAAAAATCTGTAGGCTTTGGGGGGGACACTTCGCAGAGCTATTGCAGAAGCGATGTCTTCAGACGACCATTTCACACGTTTCTGATTAGGGCGTACAATTTTTTTAATTTGTCCACTTGTAAAAATAGGTCTTAAAATTGTATGTACTTTTTGTTGTACTTTTTTCGTCATTTTTTCAGCGGCTTTTCTGAACTCAACATTTTCTTCCTTCAATTTCACATTTTCACACTTCAGTTCTGAAATTTCAGCTCGTAATTTAATATTTTCAATTTCGACTTTTTTGATGTAAAAGTTATCTAGCCTGAAAAATATTTATATAATTAATGATCTAGATGCAAGTTAATTTAATATGCTCAAAGGGATATTTTTTAGTAAACTCCATATATTTTTTAATTTTAACATTGGAAATGTTTTTAGTTTCCTATGTGGGGCCTGAATTCGTGAAAAGTGCTTATTGCATTTCCAGCATAACGTAGACACGGTTACTAAAACTATATGCAGTGTGTCCCAGGATATATGTAACAAGAGGTGTAATGGACCAAAAATTTTGGAATTTTGGAATGGTATTTGGGGAGTGAGTAATGCTTGTTGAAAAAAAAAAGTATACCAAAAATGACTTGATTTGGTGTTCTACAGGGTGTTTTATAAGCAAAGTTGTAAAAATAACCGCTAATAAAATACCTTTATTTTTCAAAATATGAAAAAATTCCACTAAGAAAAGTTATTTAGAATGCAATTTTATACCTCTATACCAAATTTCAGGAATATAAAATTATTTTTTTGAAACTTCCCATTTTTTGCGAATTAAGAGTTGAATGTCAATAATAAATGATAAATGTGTATCCACTGCTTTTCTCATAGCCTACTTTTAGCTTCTACATAACTTTAAATATTAATTCACAAAAAATAATTTCTATGCAGTTTTAACTGAATGGTTCAAAATAAAATACTAGTTTATTAAAAAAATGGGAAGTTTCAAAAAAATGATTTTATATTCCTGAAATTTGGTATAGAGGTATAAAATTGCATTCTAAATAACTTTTCTTAGTGAAATTTTTTCATATTTTGAAAAATAAAGGTACTTTATTAGTGGTGATTTTTACAACTTTGCTTATAAAACACCCTGTAGAACACCAAATCAAGTCATTTTTGGTATACTTTAGTTTTACAACAAGCAGGACTCAATCCCCAAATACCATTCCAAAATTCCAAAATTTTTGGTCCATTACACCTCTTGTTACATCTATCCTGGGACACAGTGTATATAGGTTGCCTGGTAACGGCTAAAAAATCTAACTTCATCATTCTCAATGTCTCCTCCACTCCTCCTGTTGCATCTTTGCGAAGGACTGTGAATTTTATTTCAATAATAATCGAGTAAATAAGCCGGAAAAAAGTGGAAAATATGGAAATGTGGTGGAACAGCACCGATTTGAAAAATTCCTTTTTTCACGTGCTGTTCCCTAGACCCCCAGGAACATTCATCAGTATTGACCCATGAGAAAGTTAGGGGGGTTTGAAGTGCCCCAAAAAGTAGCTGTCATAAAATTTTTTACAAAACTAATATTTCGCCTCAGAAATGGGCTCTAGAGAGTTTTCTGGCTCGCTGATCATGAATCTGAAGTCCAAATTGAGGAATTCCATATTACAGTATGGAATTCGTGCCATTTTTTTAATGAAAATTCCACTTTTTCGGGTGGAAATTTAAATATGAATATTGTGCTGCGGAAGTGTTCTCTAGGGGGTTTTTTGGGTCGCTGATCACGATACCGAGCAATTCCATATTCCAGACTGGAACATGTGCCATGGAAAATTCCATTTTTTCAGAAAAAAATTAAATATTAACGTTCTTCCATGAAAATGTACTATAGGTTTTTTTGGTCGCTGATCATGATTTTGAGTTCCAAATTTTAAAAATTCCATATTCCAGACTGGAATACGTGCCTAAGAAAATATTTAGCATAAGATTTGAATATGTGTATTGCTGTTTTGTTTGTATATATATTTTTTAGCTCTGTGTTTATGTATATTTTCACGGTTGTGTACTACATTATGAAATGCATATTTGTAAAATATATAAATATTCAGATGTTAAAATGAAACATCATTTCATCAGATTTCTATTCAATTACAAAAATATAAAAATTAAAAAAAAAAATTTAAATTCTAATCATTAATAACATTTTTATTTCCCAATCGATTTTGTTCAAAAACAATAAGGTTCTTCCTCTAGCTAACACTAATTTACTGTCCAAATTTCAGTACAATCGGAACTTTCTTTCTCGAGTTATCGTGCTTACAAGAAACGTGACGTTGTTCAGAATTCGTTCACTAACACAAAGATATGAAATTTTTTTGTCTACGAGCGATATTTACGGTTTTAGAAATGTACACATCAAATGCAATATACTTTTCGTTTTCGTATTTGCGAAGAGTATAATAACACAGGTCCACAAAAAAGGTCTTGTTGTAAGGTCTATTTTGATGCGCTGAAGTTAATTTTGGACATAAATTTCTGTGTCAGTTTCCTTCTGCCACCCCTACGTAAACATATATAATACATGCGAAATCCGTTCGACAGCACAGAGTCTGGTATCCGAAAGTGTTGAGCCACACAGCAACCGCTCTGTCAAGTCTAGATCTGCGTAGATTCGACTCCCGCTTGCCGCAATCAACAATGTAAGGCAGAAAGTTTCATAAAATTAATTAGGGCAGTGAAAATAATATAAACTAGTGGAAGCATTATACTCTTCGTCAATTTACTGACCTTTTTATATAATTGTTACACATTCTATAGGACACTCTTCGAAGTTTACTTGTAAATAATGTTAGTTTTTGGACATTCTAAATTTTGTAATATCAACTTTGTTGTGAAAAAAAATTTGAAAAACATGAAATAATAAACACCCTGTCGAGGATTTGAACACAAGGCCTTTGGATTGCCAGACAAAGCACAAATCAAATCAAATCAAACAATACTTTATTTATATTAAATTATAAATATGTGTCTCCCCGGAAACTGTCCCGGAGCCAGCCAGACAACCACGGCGCGCTGCATTGTGGTGAGTGTAGGGCTAGGCGGGGCAGGTCCGGTTCGGCTAAACAATAATTAATGAGGAGCTTAGAGTTCCTGTTTAAAGGGCATAAACTTAAACTAATAATAACTTTTAAAAAACATGATATATGAAAATATCTAAAAATAGTTAAAATAACACAATAAAATTATCAATTTCGCGCACAACACGAATGCGAACACTTTGAAATTTTGGTTGCTGACACGGGAAAACATAACTCAACGAAAAGCCCGTTCAAAGCAATTCCACCCTGGAGGTCTTCCTGCCAGGAAAAGCCAGACAAAGCTTTAGCCATTGGACCATCACAGATCACTATGAAAACTGAACGTCTAGAGTATATATCATTCGAGTGTTATATTTCAACGAATTTGATATATTATTATGAAATATATATATTAGTAAAATGTAAACAAAAAAAAAAACAAAAAATATAGAGAATAAAATTTCACAAGATTTCTATTCAAATACAAATGACAAAAATTAAGAAAATATATTTTTTTAATTTAAATGATTAATAACTTTTTTATTTACCGACTGATTTTTTTCAAAAACAATAGGGTTCTTCCTCTAGCTAAAGCTAACTTACTTTTCAAATTTCAATACAATCGGGCTTTTCCTTCTTAAGCTATCGTGCTTACAAGAAACGTGACAGACAGACAGACGAGGACAGATCAGATGCAATATACTCTTCGTTTTTGCGAAGAGTATAATAATGTACCCCATAAAGTTGTAAAAGAAATACATCTAGAACAAATAAAATTGTTTTGTAATTATTTTATTTGCAACAGCCTATATAGCGTATATATAGGACACTGAAGAAGAACCAACAAATCCTTAATTATCAGTTTTCAAATATGATTCAAATTATGACTGATACAGTGCTTGTAATTGCCGATTAGGCATGTACATTCACGTAGCGCGAGAGATATGACAACGTAGCAATAGTAAACTCGCTCTTCGGCAAAGCATCCCAGCTCTCAGTTATTTCATTTCAGCCAGCTGGCACACACGATGTTGTAATTCTTACTCCCTATGCCTAGCCCGCCACTACACACACTGTATAAACGATGTAAATTATATAAAAAAATAATGATAAATTAATAACTATTTTATCACACAGAATACCACCTTTTGTACCAACACAGTAAATGCTATATTCTCATAAAAATTGTTATCTTTTAATCATTTACCTCATTTACCGGCACGGTAGCTCAATCGGTTAAGGCGTATTGAGTGGCGAATACGCTGATCGACTCGCTACCGCGCTCTGGGTTCGACCCCCAGCCCCGGTATTGACAACATCGGGGGGTGTGGATGTATGTCTGCGTTTTTCCGAATGTGTAACCCCCTTCCGGACAGCCTTGGCTTTGGATTTGGGGGTTGTCTACTATCTGTGGTGTGTTTATGTTTACTTGAAAGAAGAAAACATTTGCATGAATTCCTGCAGTATTCATAAAATTGCCATGTATATTAATTTGAAATGCTCATACATAACTTTTTTTCTTCAAAGTAAAATTAACTTTATATAGTATTTGTTATTACTATTACTATATTATTACTATTTATACTAGTATAGTATAGTATAAATATTCGTACTTAATATTCATATATAATTTTTTTCTTCAAAGTGAAATTCGGCACGAAAAATGGTACGTATTCCAGTCTAGAATATGGAATTGCTCAATTTGGACCTTGGAATCGTGATCCAGCGACCCAAAAAAACTCCTAGAGCCCAATTCTGAGGCGAAATATTTGTTTTTTAAAATTCTTTTAAGATAGCTACTTTTTGGGGCACTTCAGCTTTCTCATTTTCAGAGTTAATGCAGAGGTCAGTGCTGATGAATGTTCCTGGGGGTCTAGGGAACACGTGAAAAAAGGAATTTTTCAAACCGGTGCTGTTCTACCACATTTTTTGGCTTATTAATTGGACTATAAAGTGAATCAGTGAGTGGAATTGCACTCCCATGGGGCTATTCTCCTAGGTCCATTTTATCATTCTACTCTTGTTCTTAAATAGTTTTAAATATATGGTAATTTTTAGAAACAACTATGCTAAATGAATTGAAAAATATTTTATAATAAATAAAGCCTCCTGAATACTGAAAAATAAAAACTCATATAAACATCTTCAAAAACGAAAATGTCAGCCATTCAAATGAGAAAAAGCAGATCGCCAGAGGAATAGCCCAACTTACATTACTTATAAACCGGAAGCTAGTGATTGTTTGGTTGACTTATTTCATTAACTTTATAAAGTTGATTTTCATAATGTCTCCTATTTATTAAACGGCAAGTCTGCCATGAGTAGCAAGACAATGCTCGACAGGAGCGCTTCAATTATGTAAAAAAAAAAATAGTGCCATTGGAAAACTGACAGATTGCGTTTTTCTTACATTTTATATTATAAAGTATTTATACAAGAAGTTACAACATTCAATTATATATATTTTTTTTCATAGTTGAGACGCTCTTGTTGAGTCATATCACGTGTTTACTCTAGCAGACAGCCATTTTCACGATTTGCAGCACAGAAATACTAGATTTATGTTATAAAGAACGTTTTGATGAAATTGGCCAAGAACTTCTCTCTCTACATATCGGGCTATTAATCAAAAATATGTTTAAGGAAATTGTTTTAAATTAAATTACAATTGAGTTACCTCCTCTTTCCGCGTGACATCATTCCAGTGTAATTTTTATTTGTAAAATCAGTTTCATCTCCTTTGTCTCTTACTAGCAGTACAATTCGTGAATTCCATGTGGTACATCATTAATTAACTGTAGGGGCCTATTTTCCTTATCAGTTAAAGATGATGATGACACTAAAGCAGGCGTAATATCAACACTTGGGTTCATTTTACAAGCAGATTTAATATTTAGGGAAAGATCTGACAAGATTTTTCGTTTTCGTGTACGTCTAGAAAAGGAAAGTTATTAATAATTATTTCTGATTTTAATATTTAATTCCTACAATGTAAAAACATTACCTACCTTACGTTAACGGTTTCCATTGCTTTCTTTTCGGTGGGTACAGCTGTTTTCGAAAGCTTTAGCTTTGGAATACAATCGGGGTAATTCTGCATTTTAGCGTAACATCGGAATTTTTGCGAAATTTTTTCAGGATACACATATTTGTGGGCGAACGATGATGTCACGGTTTTTTGCAAAAATTTAGTAAGTCAAGGTCGTTTGGCGAAAGTTATTGTTTGGGCATTCCTAGGAGGGCAAGGATTATTTTTGAATATTGCAAAAAATGCATTGCATATGAATAATTTTGAACGTTTGTTTTTGGTTTTCCAAAAATTTTTGCGCCCGAAATATAGTCTGAAGTTACTATGATCTGTATTGTTACAGTCTACAACTTATCCTCATTACCAGTATGGAGAACAGTGACTCAAAATGCGAGGATAATTACCACCGACGTCAAAAGCGGATCATTGCGAGCCCGTTCCAGTTACGAGTTCTTTGCTTAATTAACATTACACAAATTTTTACAATATTTTGAATAAGGCCCTGCATCTGATGTAATTTCACACCAGCTGTTCATTGGCTAATGCCATTTTTTGGTGGGGATTGTGAGTTATTAGGCCACAGACTAAAACAAATCAGATGTTTCACTCAATAGTATTCCCTATGTTACCAATTTCATTTTTTGTGATGTGACGTATACCTGCCAGGATTCTGCGCAGAAGACATAAACAGAGAAATCTTGCGGTTGACATGGAAGTTAAGACCAGCGAGTATAATCTCACAGGAGCGAGTATTTAGTACTGAAATCTCAGAGACGGAAGTAGTCAACAGCTCCACCGGTGATATTAATTATTTTGGAATGTGGTGTATTGTATTCAAGGTTAGAGTTGTTACTGTTATACATTTAAGTGGTTTTTTGAGTATTTATTAGGTTACTTTACGCATCATAAGGTCCCTCCTGTGACTATACTCGCTGGTTAAGACTGATTGGACAATGCGCAGATCACGACACAAATTGGTACCTGCTGGGAGTTGATTTATTATCTAAACCATGATACGTCATAAGTGAAATATCTGATTTGTTTTAGTCTGTGATTAGGCCACCTTAAAGTATACCAACCTTCAAGGAGGGGTAAATTAAGAAGGAGTGCTTAATCCCTATAAGCACTGTTTACCAGCGAGCAAAAGAGATGGAGGTAATATGTGACGCAAATCGTGCGTCACTGGTTGTAAAATGGCGGCACTGTGATAGATATAGTCTCTTTCATGATATTGGTATGTCGAAATTCGTATCGTAATCATGTTCAGTGTTTTTTATTTGTTGGTTAATTATTACTTTTTATAAGTATTCTTGTTGTTTTAGTGTAGTGTAGTGTTTTATTAGTATTATGTATAGATATTGTCCATTTTAAGACATTTTGAACAATTTTGAGTGTAATATTGACAATATATATATTTTTAATTCCTTATTTATATTAAGGCATTTAAAAAATATATATTGTCAATATTACACTTTACATTCAAAATTGTTCCAAATGTCTTAAAATGTCTTAAAATGGAGGTAGTTAATTGTATTATTTTAGTTTTTGTTTCTTTTATGAAGAATATATAACGGTTAATACACCATTATTATTTTATCATCATTATTTACGTAAATACCAGGCAAGGGAATATGTACAACATAAATATAATATATATTATATTATCATCTGTTATTAAAAAACAGAAGAATATACTGTTCAACTGCTGTAATTAAATTTTTTGGTATAACGACAAGATACCTAGCTTAAAGCACAGTAAGTAAGTGAAGAATTTCCTGTGTTTGTTGAATATGCCACAAATAATAAATTATAAACAATATTTAGAAGAATGTTCTGTACCCGAAACTATAATATATAACTTTCAATAAAGTATACACAGGGTGTCCCACTTTAAATTCCCGGTGCCATATTCTTGCTAACTAAAATAGGTATTCGAGTTGTGTAAAAGAGGTTTCACTAGAATATATAAATTACTTCGGTTTTGCGTAAAAATGTTCTTTCTACAAATTAAGGTATAGATATGGCGTTGAGATTAAAAGAAATTGTCCAATCCCAAGAACTCTGATGTGATATAGGGCGTTACATTCTATGCAACTTTTACGTTTTGAACAATTTTCGAAAAGTCACTGGTTTTCGAGATATTTGAACTTCAATATACTTTTACTTTGTTTAAGTAAGAAAATAGTTATAAGTTTTTTCAAATAAATTTTAGACGTTAATTCCTTTGGAACATTTTTCATAATAGCTCAGATTGATTTAGATATAGTAATAAAATAAATAAATAAAAATTGAAAAACGAAAAATAATTGAAAACAATTAGGCAATCCAAACTACGTGATGCGTTGCGGGCAAACATCTGGCAAACGTTTGTTTTCATTCGTTAAACGTTTGTTAAAGAGTTGAGAGGATCCCGCTGTTTTCTTATGGAAATTGAATTTCAGTCAAATTGGCTACGTTTTTAATATATTGTAGATTTCGACTTTCTGATCAAAAGGCAAAAGCTCTCACTGACCCAACTTGATCCTACGTCTAGCTTCTGAGACAAGCTCAAAAAATTTACAAGCAGTTAAGTTAAGAAATTTCCGACTTTATGATTGTTTTATTGTATATTTTATACCTATTGTGTTACTTTCTAATAAAGTATTTTCGAGTGTATTTTGCACTAATATAATTTTTTCGAGGATTTTTTGTTTTTAAAAAAATAGCGTAGAACAAAAAAAGTTTGAAAAACTTTTGCAAAGGCTTAGGAAATTCTACATAAAAATAACAAGTGAAACAAATTTTTGATCACTATTGGCTAAAACATCTCGTATAAAATTTGTGTCTTCCTGACCAAAAAAGTCTTACTGAAAAACTTTCGGAAATATATTTTAAAACATTATAAAATGGGAGGTTTTTTAACTTTTGACCGCTTGTACATTTTTTGAGCTCGGAGAGTTGGGAACCTAAATTGAATTTAACTCATCGTGTGCAATCATGGTAGGAATCATTATGAAACATCAAAGAAAGATCTATTGTTTCTAGTATTTGACACGTATATATATGTATGTTTTTATTAATTATTAAAATATTTATACTTTTTCATTGTGTTTTCTCGAAACAAGTGTCAAACATCATTTACACCATACACTTATCGAGTACTTATATTTAGATATTGTACTTAGATAAGTAATGCATGGTAGCTTATATATTTTAGTCTCTATTATATTGATAATTGTGTATATTTGTATATTGCAAATTTTTTAATAATAAATAAATATGTTACGATTTATGGTATTTTGTATTCTTTCTTATATAAAATATCTGGAGTGAATTATTGAAATAAATTTCAAAATTTTGATACAATCAGTTAAATTCTGCAAATTTTCTAAATTAAGTCAAGTATATTATGTATTTAAAAATATACCTACATATTTAAAATTTATTTTCAAACCTTGAAAAGGCCACAAAAGTCCCACAAGTAGTGTACATTTACATTAAGTGCATATAAATATTCATATACAAACTATACAAATTTAATCATAAATTTATCATATTTAAATTACTAAAATACATATAGATTACAAAAGTACATATAAAAGATATGATATAATAACACAGTAAAAAAATAAAAGGCTCATTGCATTCTTTTATCAGTTTTTTCTTTTTTGTACAGATGAGTTTTAACTACTTAGTACATATATTATTTGCCATCTCTTTGAAAATATTGCAATTATTAGTACCTTTTATTTGCAAATTTAAATTGTTGATTAGCTTAAATGCTTTCCACGTGATTTTATTTTGCCCAAATCTCTGTGACGGGTAGGTATGCAAAGATTGTTTGCTGCTTTTGTATAATGGTCCGAGTTAATTTTTGGTACCTATAATATCTGTTTGAATTAGGCGATTTTTAGGGCTGTGTGTCACTGCAATGAATTTATAAAATAATTCACAAATGAATTATTTTATAATTGCATACAGCAAAACTTCTAAAAAAATTATAAAAATAATTTTCCTCAAAGTTTAGAAAGTGGTCAAATTTAAAAATTAGCTTAAAAGTCAAATTATCATTGTGTGCCTGACGCCTGAACAGGTTTGTCTTTTTGTCACATACTGCCAGAAAGCGTAAATATCAAATGTCAACAAAATTCACTCAACTTTCATCATAATTTAATATCACTTCGTTTCGTTTAAACACATCTACAGCTTATATTTCGGACACTGTGTAATTTCCACTAATTTTGGACACCCTATACATACCACCAAGTGCGTCATAATGACGATTTTTACGTAACGGCCTTTGATTGGCTAGTCTCGATTAAGCACTCCTTGTTAATTTACCCCTCCTTGACCAACCTTGGTTTTTTATGTCTAGTCCAGGACGAGTGAGTGTAGTCCACGCGCATGTAGGGGAACGCGCCAATTTTAAAATCGAGCAACTAGAGGTGCTAGACCTGTGGTGAAATGTCACTATGGCTTGTCAAATTTGTTGGTTATGTTGTAAATAATCAGAATACAAAATGCAAATAATTTGAATATTTAAAACAATAAACATTCTCATGTTGCTACATAACGTACAAGGCAAGAATCAAACAATATTAATGAAATTCGTAGGACTCTAAAAATTGTATTGGAAACTGAGCTTATACCAGGTATGTTATTAAATTTATTCTTAAATAATTTAAGAACTTGTAGTTTTATTATTAATGGATAAATAAATAAACCACTATTTTGACATAAAAAGTCGTATCTTAATATTTTTTTTGTTACAGAAGTTTAAATCATGATATCATAACGTCGAAGGCTATAAATTCTTACTTAAAGAGTAATGGAAGCAATAAGAAATGTGGACCAGGTATGTGTATTGTACAAAAATATCTGGTAATGGGAGTACCTATTTTATATATTAATATTAAAATTAGATTTACGTATAAATTGACCAAAAAAATATTGATGTTTTGCCCTTTCTATAATATATACGATAAATCGCAGCTCACCAAAATTCATGACGTTTTTTAAAATTATTTATCCCTGGTGTTTATTTTGAATGGTATCTCATGGACTTATGCCATCATTTGGTAGATATTAGGAGTAGCATAAAATCATCTTTGGTAAAGAGTCAACCGCTGGAATTTTTTTTATGGTATCTCATTCTCCAGGTAATTTCGGTGCTTCATAGTCTAATTTGTCTAGTGTTTTTTTATATTTTCTTCCTATTTTTTTGAGTATTAAGCGCCACTTGGTTTAACGCTGCTACTACTCCAATATCAAATCTAACCCAGAAAACCCAGATAAGTTCGTTCTCACAGCTGAGGTAAGTATTTGTGTCGGTTAAATAAGTTAAAGGCCAAATTTTTTGCTACACCAATGTTCGACAATTTATTATAAATAAAAGATCAAATTTTACAGTACTTATAACCGGTTCAGTAGTTCAGTAAGTATAACGAAGTTTCCTGACAATTAAGCTGAATAAAAAAAAATACATATATATATATATATATATATATATATATATATATATATATATATATACATATATACCAGATCAAGAGTAGTTCTGTGGCGAACTTTACCGAACGTGTATAAACGCGCAGCGTACAGTAGCAAAAAAAATATATAAAATATGTAAAAGAATGTGTGTTATCTAGAGACTTATTTCCTTAAAAAGGTACCTAACAATACGTTTCCTCTCATACACTAGACAAAAAGAAATAATAATAAAAAAAAAATATGCATATATATATCATCAACTATTAAAGGCCAAAATAATTAAAGTTACTTAATTAACGTTTTTCTTCTGTATGATCAGTTAGAAATAAAGAGCTCTACACATTAATACTTAATAATGGACTATAAAAACAAATATGATCATGAGCTCGGATATAATAAAACATCACATATATAAACAAACAAACAAACAAAAATAGAGTGAGCTGATCTGCAATTTTTAAATCGATTAGTAATAGATAAGATCTATGAGCATGCAAACTTAACTGGTCACAAAGTCAATCAGTAAGTAGCTGGCGAAAAAGTCTACAGATGGCGGCATGCGTGCAGCAAAGCGAGTACAGGCAGCAAGCAAGTTACAAGTCACACTCTGGACTGTAGTATTGATAAATCTCAAAGTTCATACGACAGTAATAATTATATACACAAAAGTAATTAAACAACTTCTTTATTAGATTTTCGTACATTCGATATTACATCATCTTCCTACTACTCATGTTACAACTGCCAGGTGTTACCAACCCACCAAACTAAAACTAACTAAACTAAATTCAAATCTCTGACATCTCCTTTTTTTTTATATAACTAAAATTATTTAACAAGTATAATAATCCGACATATAATGAGGTTGTCTCACTACTCTGCCAGATCTGGTAACAAAGGTATTTTTATCATTTGATTCAATTTTTATATTGTTACCTCTATCACTAAATCCAGAACCGAGTTCATTGGACTCATTTGTTATTTTGCTATTAGAACTCTTTGGTGGCTGACTAAGAGTATGCTTATGCTTAATAGTTTCGGGTATATCCTCCTCATTTACAAACTCTTCTTCTGGAGAAGCCTTGTAAATATTAAATCTGTTTCTATCTGTGATTTTGCCACTAGGCATCAACAGTTTGTGAGCTCTTGGTTTATTGCTTTCTCCGAGAACCCTAGCCGGTGTCATATGATTTACAGAATCTTTTACATAAACTATGTCACCTGGACTATAATTTTTTAAATGTGAATGATTTTTTATGTCATGATAATATTTGTCATTTAACTTTCTTAATTCTACTTTGTTTTTTATTTCCCTATCTCTTGTCGGTATAAAAGTTTCACTAGTGGGTAAAAATGCATTTACATTTCTTCCGAACATAAGCTGACTAGGAGATTTTTTTAGATTTGAGTCGATCGGAGTATTCCTATATTCAAGCAAGGCGATATAAGGATCTCTTTTAGAATATTCGGCCTTTTTTAGCATTGGTTTGCACGTTTGAACATATCTTTCTACAAGACCATTAGACCTAGGATAATACTGGCTAGATGTAATATGTTCAAATTTCCACAGGTTGGAAAATTCACTAAATTTATAATTTTTATACTGAGGACCGTTGTCACTAAAAACTTTGTATGGTACTCAGTAGTTAAGTAAGGCCAATTCTGGACCAAACCCGTCAGTAGAGTAGCAATCGGAGTTCTGTGTGACGTCATCATTCCGGAAGCCCCGCGGGGGGCGCGCAGGTGCTAGATGATAGATCCTATTATCTAGGTTGTAGTGTGAGGTGGGATCTTCTTAGATGATAGGTCCTAGGACCTAATGGGAGGGGGGAGATGGGAGATCCAATCCCCGGGCTTAGATATTAGATTATAGCTAAAGATAAGAGATTATATCTAAGAGGGCGTGGCTAAGAGTATATAGGATGTATCTAGTAATAAAAATAAGTATACAGGGTGTATTTAGTAATAAAAATAAGTATATAGGGTGTATCTAGTGATATGGTGTATCAAGTAATAAAAATAAGATGGCTGCCGTTTATTGTTTATAGTTATTGGCGAATAGTATTGCATGTTTACGTTAGAGGTTAAGAAAAATGGCTAAAGACGTCCATCATTGAGTTTAAATAGACAAGTCATATATATGGAATAAATATTCATCTACTTCAATACTTAAGTTTTAGATTTACATGTAAAAACTGCGATCAAATGCAGAGACGTTATCGGATTCCCGGAAATTGTTAATGTAAGTAAATGCCGACCGTCTACAGCTATATGTATATTTAAAACGTGATTAATTACCTTTAGATAACTACAGCGGCTAGATCAAAGGAAATATCGAGACCCAATATAAACGCTTTCAGACAAGTCTAGACTTGTTAGCCTGAGTTTTATATAAGATAAATATTCGTTCGCTTCTCTACGTTTAGATTTCAATTTAATAAGAACATAATGCATAGCCGTTATCGGATTCCCGGAAATTGTTAATGTAAACAAATGAAATCATTTCTGATAGCCTACTAACATAAGATAGGTATACGGTAAAGATGCATGCGAATTATTTTGTGTCTTACAATACATGGTTTCTTATGGGAATATGTAGCCACCCCGCAGCGATATAGCAATTTAACATTGTTTTATATGTAAAAGACGAACAGATTATGAAAATTTGGGGGCCTTTTAGAAATCGTCCATTGCAAAGTCACGTGACCCTCGACCGCCGAGTATAAAAGCAGCGTCATCTCCCCACCTCGATCATTAGCTGTTTATCTCTCGCGGCGAACGGTTGTCTAATTGAAACAGTATGTCGTCTACCGAGATCGTATCTAAACTCAGTACTGATATAATTAATTTAACTAAAAAATCATTGCTGCTCTTAAAGACTGATGATGAAATCGATCAACATATTTCGATAATTAATAGCAATATTAAACTAGTAGTCAAGGCAATTAAAATCAAAATTCATATCGATAATAAAGGTGAAAATATATTTAAATTGGAAAATAATTTAGCGCTTTTAAAATACTACCGAGAGCAATTGAAAAAATTAAAATTAAAAAATAAAATATTAGGCGGTTCCTTAAAGCCGGCAGCACGAAAATATTTAGTATATCAAGAGGTAGAATCTTGTTTTAAAAATCGTGTTAAGTCCGGTATAATAACTAACGTACAAATTAAAGAACCGGTATTATTTTTTAAAAAAGCGTTTAGGAGCTTCTCTATTCAAATTAAAAAATGTTTGAAAGATGGACTAATTAAAGTAAATGTTATTTTTGAATGTAACTTCGTACAGCCTACTAATGGCACAGTGGAATTAAAAACATTTGCTACACGAACACCGTGATAGACTTGAATACGGATTTAAAGGAATGGTATAGAGAAAATGTATCCGAACGGTTATTGAAACATCTCGAAGACTTTCAAGGAAAAGATTCAGGCTGGGCCTTATCGGAAATTATCGGGCTAAGAGTAAATGTTAATAAATATTGTCCTATAACAGTGGGATTATCAACATACGCTGAAATGCCAAACTTTATAATAGAAAAAAAATGTGTTATTAACGTTAAAAATAATGATGAATATTGCTTCTTATGGTCAGTAGTTTCGGCATTATACCCCGCTAAAAATCATGTTGATAGAATTGTTTCATATCCTCATTTTGAAGACGTTTTAAAATATGGCGGCATCGAATTTCCGATGGAATTAAGAAATATTAAAAAATTCGAACGCTTAAATGATATTTCGATAAACGTATACACCGTAGTTAAAAGGGAAGTTTTACCGGTATGTTTAAGTAAATACAGTTATGAACGGGTCGTAAATTTATTAATGTCCTACAAGTCTGTTATTTTACAATAACCACCCTATTTTGAGATACATTAAATGAAAAATAACGCCCTAGGGCGTTATGAATATCTATAACGCCCTAGGGCATTATAAAATTATAATAATAAATTATAATACAACCCAACAATCAAATTATGATAGCGTTATTGACAAACAAAATGCGTTGCTATGCAACGGCGGCGTTCACAAACAATTTTGATTTTTACTCTCTTTTAAATCAAATCGTTCTGAACATAATAGATGTCAAATTAATAAATCGTAAATGTCAAAAAAAAAATCGAATTAAATAACAGACTTGCAGGACATTAAACGTTGAAGGCACCACGGGTGTTATAGGATAATGACGCCCTCGGTCGACGTACACTCCCTCGGGCCAGAGGCCCTCGGAATTGTACACTGCCGACCTCGGTGCGTTATTATCCTTATAACACCCTTGGTACCTTAATAACTATAATGATTCCTACGAATTCTGCCGATAATTTTACTGATGCTACGCAATATCATTTTGCTTGGATAAAGAATATGTCCCGATTATTATCTAAACAATTATCTTCACACGGACATGAAAAATTTATCTGCAACCGATGTCTTAATCATTTCTCTACTCAAGAACTTCTAGACCGACATTCAAATGATTGCAATTCGAAAACTAATACGTGCAAAATTGAATTACCGGATGAGGATGAAAAGTTTTTAAAATTTAAAAATTACCTATATAAAGAAAGGGTACCGTTCACTATTTATGCTGATTTCGAATGTATCTTAGAGGACTGTGATGCTAACACGAATCAAAATACGCAAAATTACCAGAAACATACAGCTTTTAGCGTCGCGTATTACTTAAAATGTTCGTACGATGACAGTCTATCACAATTTAAAATGTACCGAGGCGCTGACTGTCAGTACTGGTTTGTTAAAGAACTTGAAAAAATTTCAGACCGAGTTAATGTAATCATGTCCGACATAAAACCTATGGAGTCGTTAAACGAGACACAAAAAAATGAATTCGATCTCGCGCAGGTCTGTCATATCTGTGAGAGGTCTTTCAAAGAGACGGACATCAAAGTAGCTGATCACAATCATTTAACTGGGTACTATAGGGGACCAGCGCATATGAGATGTAACATTAATTTTCAAGATAGTCACGTGATTCCGGTTATATTTCATTGTTTATCGGGTTACGATGGCCACCTGATAATCAAACAGCAAGCAACGGCATTTGACGGACAAATCTCATTATTACCGATTAATAAGGAAAAATACATTTCTTTCACTAAACGGGTTAAAGATACGAAAATTAAACTAAGATTTATTGATTCGTTTAGGTTTATGGCAGACAAAATCGAAAAACTAGCTTCCTATCTCGACGATGACCAGAAACGAATCACTAAATCGTACTGTAATAATGATGAACAATTTCAATTATTAACGCGGAAAGGTGTTTTTCCTTATGATTATTTAAATTCTTGGGAAAAATTAGACGAGACATCTCTACCGGCTAAAGAAGAATTTTACAGTAAACTGACAGACGAAAACATAACAGAGGACGATTATAACCATGCTATAAATATCTGGAATAAATTCGATATTAAGACATTAGGGGAATATTCCGATATATATATTTAAAAACAGATGTATTACTGCTAGCTGATATATTTGAAAATTTCCGCGAGACATGCATACAGACGTACGGACTTGATGCTTTAAATTATTATACCGCTCCGGGACTGGCATTCGATGCGATGTTAAAAATAACTAAAGAAAATTTAGAGCTTCTCACAGACATTGATATGATACTGATGATCGAAAAAGGCGTGAGAGGCGGTGTAGCGCAGGTATCTAACAGATATTCGAAAGCTAACAACAAGTACATGGGGGATGCGTTTAATCCCGACGAAAGAGAGACTCACATCATGTACTTTGACATCAATAACATGTATGGAGCCGGGATGTCTGTTCCGCTACCTACAGGTGCTTTCGAGTGGGTACCCGTCGAACAATTTTATGCCTTAGATATTCCAAATTTATCGGACGAGTCAGACATCGGTTATATTTTGGAAGTAGATATCGAGTATCCCCTTGATTTACACGAGCTACATAAGGATCTCCCGATGTGTCCAGAACATATGGTGCCGCCCGGTTCAGAACATTCAAAATTAATGACCACTCTGTTAGATAAAACGCGATATGTAATGCATTATAGGACTTTAAAAAAATGTTTAGAACGCGGATTAAAACTCAAGACGGTACATAGAATTTTAAAATTTAAACAGTCACGGTGGCTAAAGAAATACATTGATTTAAATACGGATTTACGAAAACAGGCAAGTAACGAGTTTCAGAAAAATTTCTATAAGCTAATGAACAATGCGGTGTTCGGAAAGACAATGGAGAATGTCCGCAAGCACAAAGATGTTAAATTGGTAACTAAATGGGAGGGGAGATGGGGCGCCAAGTCTCTGCTCGCGAAACCGAACTTTCACAGTTCGACTGTCTTCGGCGAGGATATGATTATTATTGAAATGAATCGACTAAAAATTAAATTCGATAAGCCAATATATGTGGGGTTCGCCATTTTAGATCTTTCAAAAATTATTCTTTACGATTTTCATTATGATTATATTAAAAAAGAATTTGGTGAGCAAGCCAAACTACTTTACACGGACACAGACAGTTTAATTTACGAATTTAGCGACGTTGATATATACAAGTACATTAAAAAAGACATTCATCAGTTCGACACATCGGATTATCCTGTAGACAATGTCTACGGAATACCTCATGCTAATAAGAAGGTACTAGGCGTAATGAAAGACGAATGTCAAGGGCGCGTAATGACAGAATTCGTAGGACTCCGTGCAAAAATGTATAGTTATAAAGTGGAGGGGGTGTCGGTAAATAAAAAGATCAAGGGTCTCTCGCGTTCGGTAATCAGAAAAATTACATTTGAAGACTTTACGAATTGTCTATTTAATAAAGAAATTTTGACCAAAGAGCAGCGATTAATTCGATCAAAGAAACATGAAATATATACTATCAAACAGAATAAGGTGGCACTCAGTCCGTATGATGATAAAAGAATTATAAATTATATAAATACCGATACGAAACCTTGGGGATATAATTTCCAACAAGTCTCAGCTCGTCAGATGACGTCATCGACGCAGTGAAGCGCTTGGCAGTAGCCGTTCGGATTCATTTACTTTAGAGACTTTGATCGCGATGGACGGGTTAGAAAAAGAATTGCAGTACAAGCTTGTACTAATCACTCGCGACATATATGAGAGGTACATTCAAAATGCATTGAATCGGGGTAATTATCAATTAGTTCATAAAATTTTAGAAAATATTGTTATACCGGACAAAGCTTTATACTGGATGGCTTTAAGAGATAGTTCTAATTTCGATTTAATGAAAAAAATATTTACGAAAAAACTTCAAAACGATATTTTTATTCAACAGTTGGAATATATTTTCCAAAGAGAATGTATTACTCACCTTACCGTGTATCGATTACGAGAAGTAATTAACAGACATTATCCCGCTGCGAATAATAGTTATTTTAGAATTTTTTTAGAAGAATTATTAACGTGTAATGATGATTATATGTCAACTGATTTTTATTCGAAATCGTACTCGGTTAAAAATATTTCTGATAATTATAAAAGTATTGATTGATCGATTAATAAAGCATTTTGCGAGGCAGCTTACTTTACACAATACGAATTTCTTGAAATTTTGTTTCGAGTAATTGGTAGGAATAATATACATTTCAAATTAGATATTAATTTCAATGAAGAGCATAAGCAGCTAATAAAATGGCTGGAGGATAATATATCCAAAGGTCGCTCTGGGCAGCCGATTGGTTGGAGCTCTGGTCCAGACAGCGGGCACTGGCCATCGACTACCTTAGAAGATTATGTTAAGACGCTTGACATAGTTCGTCTACATTTTTTGTAATTAGTATTAAAGTATTGTAATATAAATATTTTACATTTAATAAATTAAATTATTTATAAAATGTGTGTTTTTATTTCCTAATACCTATCCTGACATGATGATCATGAGAGAGGCAGGTGAGACAGCTTGAACAGCTCCAACAGCTCGAACAGCTCCAACAGGTGTAACAGGTACCGTACCTGTTACACCTGTTGGAGCTGTTCGAGCTGTTGGAGCTGTTGGAGCTGTTCAAGCAGCCCATATACATATACATATACATGTATTATATATGGTCAGCTCCAACAGCTCGAACAGCTTCAACAGCTCCAACAGCTCGAACAGGTGTAACAGGTACGGTACCTGTTACACCTGTTGGAGTTGTTGGAGCTGTTGGAGCTGTTCAAGCAGCCCATATATAATACACGTATACGTGTATTATATAGGGTCAGTTTCAACAGCTCGAACAGCTCCAACAGCTCCAACAGCTCGAACAGGTGTAACAGGTACGGTACCTGTTACACCTGTTGGAGCTGTTCGAGCTGTTCAAACAGCCCATATACATATACATATACGTGTATTATATATGACCAGCTCCAACAGCTCGAACAGCTCCAACAGCTCCAACAGGTGTAACAGGTACGGTACCTGTTACACCTGTTGGAGCTGTTGGAGCTGTTCGAGCTGTTCAAACAGCCCATATACATATACATATACGTGTATTATATAGGGTCAGTTTCAACAGCTCGAACAGCTCCAACAGCTCCAACAGGTGTAACAGGTACGGTACCTGTTACACCTGTTGGAGCTGTTGGAGCTGTTCGAGCTGTTCAAGCAGCCCATATACATATACATATACGTGTATTATATAGGGTCAGTTTCAACAGCTCGAACAGCTCCAACAGCTCCAACAGGTGTAACAGGTACGGTACCTGTTACACCTGTTGGAGCTGTTCGAGCTGTTCAGACACTTAATAAGTATGAGATGCTATCAACTCATTGAAATAAAAAAAGATTATTAATAACATTTTTTATTAATATAAAAAAATTATAATTAAAATTGTGTAGAATTAATAAAATAATAAAATCACTGGTCTGGCTATCCGGCAGGAGGGCAGATCGTATGTTAATTAAAAAAGAAATTTATTGGTCTCGCCGGCTGACAGATCGACTTCTCCAAATCTCCGAAGAAATTCTGAGTTCAATGGAGTCTGTAACAATTTAAAAAAATATCTATAAGTATTGAGTTATACGAAACGGAAAAAATATTTTAAATACCTTTCATGATGTCGGCTAAGAGTATCAGCCGGGGCATCTCCTGTGGTGGTGGTGGTGGTGGTTGCGTTACGGGGTCCTGGGGCTGAGGCAGCCCCAGGTACCTCCAGCCCTCCGGTGGGACTTGACACATTGAACATTGGCAAATATTGCCCGCTGTCAGCTCTCTAAGCCCCGTTTGATGGTGCATCTTTGCAGCGTCTAACTGATCACCGCGCTCTGACTCGAGGCGAGAGCTCTCCCCCCACTTCTCTCTCTCTCTCTCTGCCCCCCACCCGACTCGTCATTCATACACGCACACATGTATACAGAAATAAAAGCCAGTATGGTTAGCATAAATTTGTTTATTCAAAATCCTTATCTTTATTTACAATATACCACTGATATATCGAGTAGACATTCTGCCTAGAGCAGCGTAAATGATTATTAATATGTTTATGACAATGATATTCTAAATTATTTAACATTAAACTATTCATATTATTACAATTATATAAGTCTATAATATTATTATTATTAGACAGATAATGCTGAAGCCATCGCTTCTTTTCCAGTCCCTTGACATAAACTTTTGCTTCTCTCTCAAGTACGTGGCTGTCGATGAAGTCCTGCAGGTCACCGTACCGGAGATTATCATAAGGCGTGGACCATTGGAGACCGTGCACATGATCAGTTATCCAATTAATTTGCTTCTGAATATTGTGTGTAAGAAGCCCGTAACTAACGGTCGGTTTAATTATCCGATGTACACACGAGACATCGGTAATATTAAAAATTGAAATTTCTTTACATGTAAAAGCTAACTCCTTTTTATGCTGGAAGCCCTGCACGTCTATTATATACATATTAGTATGGACGAACTATACTGGTTAAAGGATTGTAATAAATCAATCTATCATGAATTATAAGACAATATGCAGCAGTGTCTTTCGGAATATTTTTATTAGTGCTAAATTCCAGCCTAATGTCCACTGCACTCGACTTTACAACCTCATTCTGACACGAACAGTCGATAACTACCAGAGGAGCTTTAGTTTTAAATTTATATTTAGTAAGCAGAGGTTCATTTTCTTTTTCATAATAAGATTTCTGAAATTGACAGAACATTTCATACAGAGTAGCACAGAAATTCTTCTCAAAATTAATATTCAAGTTATCATAGGGATATGATTCCGAATTTAAAAAAAGTTTAAAATTAGTCAACTCGCAGTGATCAAATTCACTCATACGTTTAGCGACTACATTTTTACGACCCGTTTGAAGTCCGAAAATAATATATCGCGGTGTCTCTAACTGAGACGAAGTTTTAATATTCCAAGTATGCGTCTGCGATTCCATCAGCATGGGGTATTCATGTAATTCCCAGCTTCTAAACGGTACAGGCAAATCGATATTCCTCTCTAGATATTTCATTAATTTTAATCGCTCAACGTCAGATACAGTCACGTGTGGTACACGCCATTGAACGATTTCCAATTCTACTTTAATATTTTCATCGGCTACAAGATTTATGATTGCGTTTGTTTCAATACTACTGCGAACGAGTACCAGCTCTTGACGGACATTTAAAATAATTCTTTCAAAGGTCTCTGCGAACCCCAGACATATTTTTAAAGGTATACATGCGTCAAAGTAACCGTTCTCGTCTGCAAAATTATCATCCACATCAGTCCACCCAGCATTTTCTAAGTGATTCGCGTCATTCGGAGTGAATGATGCATATCCCTTCATAACAGTCGCGAGGCCTGGATTTCTACTGCTATCCACAATTTTACCGCTCACTTCGTATCGTATCTCGTCAAACAGATACAATAACCCCATTTTATCAAAGACCGCTGTGTTCGAAATCGTACCATCCTCTTTAAGTAACCGGCCCCGCATATACAGCGAACTAGCATACGGCGCAGTATACACATCTTGCTGCTGAATGGGTATACGAATTTCGTCGTTATTATTTAAATTTCTGATTGAATATGGTCCATGACTATGATTTTCAAAATTAGTTATCGCGGTTTCAAACGTAGGCTTCTCAAACACGTTTAAAATATTCGGATTCATATTAGCACTTTGTAACCGAGAGAGTAAAGAAAACGTCTATTTTTAGATGTTAACACCTTGAAGGTTACAGGTGAACTGTTTCGAGCGCGAGCAGGTGTTCCTTTTAAACTATTTCGGAAACTAAGACCCATTCTTCTTCAAGTGCAGTCTTACCGTGATGACCTCGCCACGGAAATTAACAAGATCACCGTCTTGATCGACTATCTTAATTGATATGCTATCTATATGCCTCTTATTAATCGGCAAGTAAATTGCATTAGCAGGACACTCTATTATTTTATAGCCGGGAGGCACGCTAGGAAAAAATTCATGAATAATGTGTACAGATCTATCATTCATGTAACTGCCCGTGATGAGATTACACTCCACGCATATAGCGTTTACTTTTTGAATTTTTGCCGGGAAATCAGATATATGTTTCTCGAGCGGTTTTAGACGACGAGATGTAAATCCTAACAAACTGCCAATACCGCCGGCCTTTTCAAAATTTATCATCTTATTGGATTTTATTTCCACTTTTAACGTATTTTTATTGGATACTATAGAAATATGACCATCGTTACCATGATTCAGAATAAAATGCTTTCTTACGTAATTATTTATATCTTCTATTTCATACGAGCCCTCCGGAATTTTTATAAACTTATCGTCTGTATCATAATATATATGATTATTTGTAGCGTCTATGTTCGGTATGGAGTTATACGCCTCGAAATTTATTAAAGCAAGCGAATATTCAGCGCCGTCTTCAAGGTCTATGGGTGGGGAAAAGTGCGCGGTTAAATTAGATGATTTGCCGGATAATGTAAACGTACAAGACATGTTGCGGCTTCAAGGTTAGCTCTGAGAATGAACGTGACTTAAAAGCATGACGCATTATATAGAAATTGTAAACACAGATGTCCACAATTTACTGTGTCATAAGACTGATACTGCTTGTGATTGTATTCAATAGAACAATTTAAATATTTTATTAATTCGAGAGGAGGCTGTAAATTACCAAAACTATCATAATAAACGGCTTTCGAACCGTTCTTAAAGTATGCAGTCCAATGAGTACCATTACCGCTATCAATATCCAAGTTCACAATGCCCGTCTCAATTTTATGTACGCGTTTAGGTAATCGGTCTCGCATAAATATTCCTCGAAAATTAGGTATATTTAACATTTTAACATATTTTTTCAGATCCACGTCGGTGAGTGCTCGATTTGGTAATTTTACTAGTCACTTGCTGTTGGTGTTTTTATTCATGTATAGTCCAAGTCCTGTTCGATAGGGACGAAGATAGAGTCCCTTACCGAGGGCGATACTCTCCATAGCCTGATTGTGACGTTTAGATTCTTTAAGCTGGGAGGCTGCCGCCTGAGAATCTCTTACAGCTTTCGCTATACCTGCAGATCCACCGGCTAGCGCTCCCAGCAAATATTGGTATTAGCGGTAGAACGCCGCCCGTCTTCGGTATAGGAATAACGCGAGCAGCCATCGGTGATATTTTTTTATCTTTTTTAATACGCTGTACTGCACGAGAGGCCTTTTTAATAGCATCTCCGACAGAGGGAGCTCCACGTACTAGTTTACGAATTTTATTGGATATTTTTTTAAACGTCATCGTACCGCCACATTTTCTTTTTTTACATCCCAAGCCTAATTTAACTTTAGCCCTCATGATGCCTGCTACACCGGCTGCTGCCGCTCTTTCTCCGATGGACGAGTCCCTAGCAAATACACGCTTCAGAGCACGTTTTGCTAGTTCTTTATCGGCAATATTCCGTCCTTTCACATCATTGACTTTAGAATATTGTATGTCGTGGTCACGACACGCCTCATCTAGACCATTAATTCCGCGATCTCCTCGCGCCAGTCTTTTTTCTAATTTAGTACCCGGGCCGCAGAAACGATAGCCAGGGATATGGGCTTCGAAAGGTAATTTATTTATGAGAGTGTTTACAGCCATGTTACCTCTATCGCATGTAATAGTAGACTGAGGTGTTACAGGTGATCGAAAGCTATTTATACTTAAACTCCTGGTGGAAATACCTCAGTGTCAATCATGCGTTTCATCAAGACAGGTAACAGTCTGAAAATCGATAATCTCGATTTCGATAGTCATGTGAAAAAAGATAGTAGACATGGTCCTCTGTTACCCGACAGCATCAGGTGTATCATTTGCGGACCTTCAAATTGTGGGAAAACAAACATCGTGATAAGCCTGCTGACTCATCCACACGGCTTGCGTTTCAAGAATGTTTACGTCTACTCGAAATCTCTCTACCAGCCTAAATATGAATATCTTAGAAAAGTACTCGGCTCGATCGTGGGATATCATGAATTCAAGGATAGCGATGTAATAATGACGCCTGCGCAAGCTAAAATTAATTCCATTTTTATATTTGATGACGTAGCTTGCGACAATCAAAGTGTGATGCGTGACTACTTTAGCATGGGGCGGCATAAACAGATAGACAGCTTCTATCTCTGTCAGACCTATACCCGCATTCCAAAACATCTGATAAGAGACAATGCAAATTTACTGATATTATTCAAGCAGGATGACATGAATCTTAGACATGTATATTCCGATCACGTTAATACCGATATGAGCTTTGAGGATTTCAAACATATGTGCTCGTTATGCTGGAAAGATAAATACGGATTCCTAGTGATAGATAAAGATAGCGATATTAAACATGGCCGATACAGAAAGGGGTTTGACGAGTATATATACCTGTGATTTTACTATCTCAATCAGTTGATAATTACACATGTTATCTGACGCACCTGTCGACATGGACATTACTAATAAAATTATCGAAGCTCGGAAAGCTGTAAAGCGCAAATTAGAGGCACTACACTACACACTATGATGTATAAGGAATTTAGTATAAATGGTTCTTTTCGGTGGTATAATTTACTTGCTGATATTATTAAGAAATATAATAATACTAGGCATCGTACCATCGGCATGAAACCTGTAGATGTAAATAAAAAGAATGAAAAAATACTCTTGAAATCCGTTTACAATTATCCTACAATTACATACTCGCAATTACCTAAATTTAAAATTAACGATCATGTGAGAATAAGCAAGTACAGAGGCGTGTTCGATAAAGGTTATACTCCTAATTGGTCTAATGAAATATTTACTATTTCAAAAATTAATTATACCAGCCCCATAACATACTTACTGACCGATGCACAGAAACAGCCAATAGAAGGATGCTTCTATACTGAAGAACTGCAGAAGGTTAAACATTCAGACATGTATCTCGTTGAAAAAGTTTTAAGAAAGAAAGGAAATAAGGTTTTCGTTAAATGGCTTGGATTTGACAGTTCCCATAACAGTTGGATTGAAAAAAGTAGCATTGTTTAATTTTTATGTACTTATATTAATTTTTTTTTTTTTTTTTTTTTTTTTTTTTTTTTTTTTTTTTTTTTTTTTTTTTTTTTTTTGTAAAAGCCAGTCACCCTTTAAACTCTGTGGCTCCGACACTCACAGAGGGGAGCTGGTAGTACCGGTAGCCACTCCCCACGCCCGTGGGGTGAGTGACTACTGGGTCCGCGAATCGTGTGCCCTGAGCAGACGTAATGAACCGAGGATGACGGCCTTCTGCATTCTGCCGGCTAAGACCTCTGCCGAATTTCGGCATGCCGGTATGATCTTAAGTTCTGAAAGCAGCGTGTGTCTCGTTCCACCGAGGGCTCCTATAATCAGTACCACTATCTTAACAGTATGGTCTGGATAGAGTCTGCGGAGTTCGAAGAGCAAATCTCGATATTTTGTCCGTTTTTCCTCCTATTAATTATTATTATTATTATTATTATTATTATTATTATTATTATTGCTATTATTTTTATAGGTTATGTATTCCATGTACATGTACATGTTTTGTAATTGTTTGTTGTTGTTGTTGTTTTGTAATTTTAAGTGTCACCTTGTATGTATTATGATGTATTGTAAGGGTTGAGTTGAGTAGCTTAGGCTAGACTTCGCCCATTTGGAAATAATTGTAATGTTCAATTTTTTTAAATAAAGTCATTTATTATTATTATTATTAATATTATTATATATAAGCTTTATTACTGTATTATGCGTTCAGATAAATAAAATATATTATAAAAATTAAATTATTTTTTTATTTTTCGTCTGGGGTGGCTTTATTTTTTAAGATTTAATTTTTTGATTGCATATTTGAATTCAGCATTAAAAAACACATAAAGTGTAGCATAAACATTTTCGTTACAATAAACTTGAAAAATATGAATTTTTTCATTTTTTGCCTGGGCTGGCTTTATTTTTTAAGATTTAATTTTTTTGATTGCATATTTAAATTCGACATTAAAAAAGACATAAAATGTAGCATGAACATTTTCGTTACAATAAACTTGAAAAAAATCTGAATTCTTCATTTAATTAGGAAATGGGTAATAATAGTCAACCATTTTTTAAATTAATTTATTAATACATATAAGAAAGAGGTTACATGTTTTGTGATATAATAACAGAATATTTATGTTCAAGTACTGGATTAATTATTTGAGCGTATCGTAATATTTTAATTTGAAAACGATCTCGATCGCGGGCGTCTTGCATCCAGTTACCACATCTAGCAGTTCTATGGGCATAGTTCCAATGGTAAATGTGATGAATTTTAACATCCTCGCTGAACTGAACTGTTCTTGGACTTCTTCGGCTGGATACTGACATGTTGAAATGTACGTAAAACTTCAACGTACTTAACGTCTTCTCCGAGTAATTTTAAATTGTTTATAAAGTGCTGTAACCTCTTCTTATATGTTTCGGGATCCATCTTTAGGACTCGATGAATTCAATGTTAGTGGTCGTGCCTGCTAGCCCTCTATATACTAAGTACACTTCTTTTAGTATAATGGTTTGTTGTAGCGTTACGATATCATCATCAGAAATAATGCGCGAGTATCTGGCTGGTAGACTCACTTTACAATTTTCGAGGATTACTTGGACCTGGATACCATACGGTGAAAGTGCTTTATATATATCTAGCACTTTATATTTTCTATCGACTTCCAGCTCATAGATTTTCATGAACGGCGTGACATGAGCTTCAACATTAATTTTTGCGAAAGACATTGCTGCTGCTGCTTGTATATCGACTTTAAGATTGTGAATGAATGCGGCGATCTCAGGTCTTTACTTTTATGCTGTATTCCAGCCCCACTTTTCGTATCGAGTAAGCAGAAAAATATGGGAAAAAATATGATGATTTCATTGTTTACATTATTTCTCTCCAAACCCTGAGACGCTCCTTATAATGGATCACGTGACTTATTAGTCATTGTATTATAACCGCCGGATGCTGTTATCTAAAGACAATTAATCACGTTTTAAATATACATATAGCCGTAGACAGTCGCATTTATTTACATTAACAATTTCCTGGAATCCGATAACGGCTATGCATTATGTTCTTATTGAAATCTAAACATAGAGAAACGAACGAATATTTATCTTATATAAAACTCAGGCTAATGAGTCTTGCCCGAAAAGCGTTTATATTGGATCTCGATATTTCCTTTGATCTAGCCGCTGTAGTTATCTAAAGGTAATTAATCACGTTTTAAATATACATATAGCTGTAGACGGTCGGCATTTATTTACATTAACAATTTCCGGGAATCCGATAACGTCTCTGCATTTGACCGCAGTTTTACATGTAAATCTAAAAACTTAAGTGTTGAAGTAGATGAATATTTATTCCATATATAAGACTTGTCTATTTAAACTCAATGATGGACGTCTGTAGCCATTTTTCTTAACCTCTAGCGTAAACATGCAATACTATTCGCCAATAACTATAAACAATAAACGGCAGCCATCTTATTTTAGACACACCCTGTATACTCTTATCCACGCCCTCTTAGATATAATCTCTTATCTTTAGCTATAATCTAATATCTAAGCCCGGGGATTGGATCTCCCATCTCCCCCCTCCCATTAGGTCCTAGGACCTATCATCTAAGGAGATCCCACCTCACACTACAACCTAGATAATAGGATATATCATCTAGCACCTGCGCGCCCCCCGCGGGGCTTCCGGAATGATGACGTCACACAGAACTCCGATTGCTACTCTACTGACGGGTTTGGTCTAGAATCGGCCTTACTTAACTACTGTACTCCATATCTAGCAAAGGTTGACTTAAGAGCTGCTATAATATGATCAGCAGTTTGACCCTGTAATTCTTTTAACTCTATAAATTTACTAAAGTGATCTACAATTAACAGATATGGTTTTTGTCTAAAATAAAAAATATCCGTACCAATTTCTTGCCAAGGGCCATCGGGAACATTTCTCATTAACAAAGGTTCATGAGTATGCGTCCTTTGAAATTTAAGACACGCTCTACAATTTGTGACAAAATCTTCAATATCTTTTGACATATGTGGCCAAAATAAAACTTGTTTCGCTCTATTCTTACACTTTTCTACACCAAGGTGGCTATAATGAATGAGCTCCAACATTTCTTTTCTTAGACTCTTAGGTACTACTACACAGTTATTTTTAAATAATAAATCATTGGCAACAAACAATTCATCTTTAACAGAATGATAAAAAACTACATTAGTCGGAATCCAGTCTTTTTTAGGCCAACCATTTTTTATATATTTAATAACTAATTGTAAATCTAGATCTTTTAAAGTTTCACATTTAAATAGCTCAAGTTTGGAATTAGATATAGGTAAGTTTTCGGTAACAAAACAAACATGCAAATCAACTTGTTTTTCTAAATCAGTGATACTATCGTCATTTTTTAAAAATTGCCTGGACAAGGCATCCGCGACCAAAAGCTCTTTTCCAGGTTTGTATTTTACAATTATGTCATACATTTGTAGTCTAAGTCGTAATCGTTGTAATCTTAAAGGAGTTTCATTCAATGGTTTTTTAAAAATGTGTTCCAGTGGTTTATGATCAGATTCTATAACTGTCGTTTTTCCAAATATTAATTGATGAAATTTTTCACACCCAAAACATATCGCTAAAAGCTCTTTCTCTATTTGTGCCCATGATTTTTGACTATCAGTAAGGGCTTTTGAAGCATATGCCACTGGCAACCCATCTTGCAACATTACTGCACCAAGTCCTGAACTACTACTGTCAACTGACAAAACAACCGGTTTATTTACATCGTAGTACCTCAAAACTGGTGTATGTGTTAAAACTGTTTTTATTTTCTTAAAATCATTTTCTTGTAATTCAGTCCATATAAATTCTACATCGTTTCTTAACAAAGTTCTTAAATTCTTTGTTATATCTGACAGATGAGGTACAAACTTACTAATATACGTTACTATACCTAAAAAAGTTTGAAGTTCTTTCTTGTTTTTTGGGGTATCCATACCCAAAATTGCTCTCACTTTCTGTTCATCGGGTTTCAAACCGTCACTGCTAAACACATGTCCCACATACTTTACCTCTGGAACACTAAATTTACACTTTTTTTTGTTAAACTTCACATTAGCACTTTTTGCCCTTTCAAGTAATGCTTCCAACCTCTCTAAATGTTGTTCTTCATTTTCACCCCACACTATGATGTCATCGATATATATTTCCACTCCAGGTAGGTTTCCAAATATTTCTTCAAATGTCCTGTGAAACACCTCAGGAGCAGAACACAACCCATAAGGTACACGTAAGTAACAATAACGACCATATTTTCCAGCATTAAATGTTGTTAACAATTGACTTTCGTGAGCAAGCTTGATCTGATAGAAACCCTTGTTAGCATCTAAAATAGAAAATATTTTTGCCTTTGGCATTCTGGCTGCAATCTCTTCAAAGGTGGGCAATTGATATCTCTCTCTGACAATAGCTTTGTTTAGGTTTTGGGGATCCAAACATATTCTTAGTGTATTGTCCGGTTTTTTAACCACAACCATTGAACTCACCCATTCTGTGGGTTCTGTAACTTTTTTTATTATACCAGACTGCTCCATTCTGTCTAATTCCTTTTTAACATTATCCACAATACCAATTGGAATTTTTCTGGCATGTTCAGCTCTTGGACAACAGTTTTCTTTCAGCTTAATTTTATATTCTCTGCTTAATTCCCCTATTCCGTTGAACAAATTGGAATTTCTCTCTAAAAGTTGCTCTAGTGCTCCTCTGTTCACTGTATCTACTCTCTGTAATAAACTAAACTTCTCAATAAAAGGTAATCCAATTATACAAGGAGCTTCAAAATTGATAACCTCAAACTTCATGTCATACTTAAGATTATTCACTATACAAGGCAGTGTTGTTTTTCCAGTAGTCTCAATCGGTGAGCCGTTGTAATTTTTCAACTTTATTTTTGAATACTCAATTTTAGCTCCCACTTTTTTGGCTGTTTCCATATTTAATATGTTCACTTCTGCCCCTGTATCCATTTTGCAATCAATTTCCTTTCCATTGACTATAACCTTCTTGCACCATTCTGATACACTATTTACTTCATATTGCTTTTCTGTATTTATTATTTCAATGAAAAATTCTTCTTGTTCAGCATCATCACCATTTTGTTGTATCAAATTCATTTTCTTGTAACGACATTTCTTTGCAAAGTGATTGTATTTTTTACAATTATTACACATTTTATTATAAGCTGGACATTTTCTATATTCGTGTACCGTGCCACATGCTCCACATTCTTTGGGTGTTTCTTTTCTATATTCTCCACTTTTATTCTGTCCTCTACTCTGTTGGTTTCTTGTTTCCTCATCTTTCCATTTGTCTTTGTTCTCTTTTCCGGTTTTTCCTTTTTTATACACTACCTGTACGCTACTGTCATCTGACAACTGCTTCGATTGTAAATCTGATATCTCTGCAGCTTTACAAATATTTATGCACTGTGTTAGGTCTAAGTTAGTTTCTCTTAATAACCTATCTCTGACTTTTTTCTCTCTTATTCCACATACAATCCTATCTCTAATTAAGCTATCTCGTAAAGTGCCATAATTGCAATTTTTACTAAGTTTCCTGAGATCAGTTACAAACATGTCCACAGTTTCACCCTCCTTTTGATTTCTTGTGTTAAACAAATGTCGATTAACAGTTTCATTAGACGTAGGAATAAAATAATCTTCTAACCTTTTGAGTACCTCTTTCCAATCTTTTTTGTCCTCTTCTGGAATTTCCAATGTGTCATATATTTCTAATGTCTCAGGCCCTATAGTGTGAAGCAAAACTGCAACTTTTCTCTCAGCTGTTATGGTTGTATCTGTACTCATGCCTGACGCATCCATAAAAATTTGGAAACGTTGTTTCCATTTTTTAAAATTGTTTCCTGGATCACCAACTAGAGACAGTTCTTCGATTTGTTTAATGTTCTCCATTATTTTAGCTTAGCTACAGCCACAGGTTCTATGATTGAACACAAAAGTTCTCTATACCAGTTTCACTTTTCAACTCGAGATTTCCTTCTATTTTTTAAAACCGCAGCGCCATGTTACAAGTCACACTCTGGACTGTAGTATTGATAAATCTCAAAGTTCACACGACAGTAATAATTATATACACAAAAGTAATTAAACAACTTCTTTATTAGATTTTCGTACATTCGATATTACATCATCTTCCTACTACTCACGTTACAACTGCCAGGTGTTACCAACCCACCAAACTAAAACTAACTAAACTAAATTCAAATCTCTGACAAACATATACATACATATATACACAACTCTCAAGTCCAAAGCCATTACCCACAGACATTGCAAGCATCGGAACTGGGAATCAAACCCAGTACATGATAAACCGCGTGGCCAAGTGTGCTCTTCTCCTATGCGCTTTGGCCCACTGCAGTACAATACCGATATTTCATATCTGTACTACAAGATATTCATGGTCTAATTTATGTGGACATGTTTCCTCGTAAGTACTTAATTGACGATGTCTGTACACCATATTGCATAGGGATAAACTTTTCGCTTTGGGTGTTTCATTTCAAAATTAACAATCAGTTGAGGGTAATTTGCAACATTCACAAAAATTCATTGTTAAACTCTAAATAATCCTTCGTGTATTTTGTCAAATTCAAAACAGATCTATTTTTAGTTAGTTATGTAACATTACAATTATATAATTGTTCATTTTTCCTTACTACTGTTGGAATATATTATAGATTTATCAGCACGCTGGGACATTTTGGGTTCATGATGAATGGAATCGGAGGACATGAAGAAAATTTTTATGACGATGAGAGCATAGGCAAAGTGCGAAAGGTGGAAGGGCAACTATATTTCAGATCACAAAAATAAATCTAGAATAATTTATTAGGGAAAAATATGCCTATATACAATATGCAATGTTGAATTAAATGGTACAGTGTATAGGAATATTGTGAACAATTTAAGTATAATTTTAATTGAGAAGGATTCTTTATGCTTCTCAACTAAGATAATAGAAGCAATTAACATATTAAATCATGCTGTTTCGACAAAAAATTCCTCAGAAAATAAATATTCAGAAACGAACATACTGCCTGCAATCGAAGAGAAAGATGAGACATATCTATGATTTTAAATACATGTTTTGTACTGATAGTAATAACAAAATAATGTTATAGGTATCTTTTGAAAAAAAAAATTTAAGCAAATTTACTAATTATTAGTTTCTAATTGTAACTTCTTACAGTAATGATACCTTGTGTTACTTTCCTAATATACCTTAATCGCACAAATTTGTTTAATGGTAGGTTATACATAAAACATTGTAGATTTATAGCTAGTTAATTAAAATTAAATAAGAATTTGCTTTTTAAACAAACAAACATAAATGTATAATGTTTTAGACTTAGTTATTTTTTATTTATTTAATAATTTGCATTTTTGACGTTATGAAACGTCACATTTTTCAGAATTGTCAGTTTCCAATTTCATTACTGAACTAATGGTGTAATGAATTTTTACGTATTCATTTCTGTCATTTTCTTTCTATTTTAAAGTGCGATTAGATAAAATTTTGTACTTAACACGTTATGAAAAATTAATTTTCATAACTGGTTACATAATAGTTATATACGTAACCAGTTATAAAGAGACTAATTTTATTTGACGAATGTAATATTTGCCAAAACAAGCGAGCGAAGAGAGCGAGTTTTGCAAATTACATGAGCCAAATAAAATTACTTTTGCATAACGTTACAAAATTTTATCTAATCCCGCTTTAAAATAGGAAAAAAAAATTCATTACATCACTAGTTATGTAATGAAACTGGAAACTGACAGTTATGAAAAATGTGACATTTCGTAACGTCAAAAATGCATTTAAAATTTGATATTTCATAGCGGGGTTAGATAAATAACTATTGAAAACTATAATCACATAAATTTCCAATAAATATATTATAAATATTATTTAATAACAGATTAATTCTATATTTGCTAATGATTAACAAATAAGTAAGAAAAATATAATAGATGGATATATAATAATATAATACAGTGAGAAACCATCAATAAATATAAACATAAAGTATATAAAGTATTATGAAACTTAACAATCAGGAGTTTGTATTTTTTTTTTCAATTAAATATTACGACTATTTTATTAAAATTAACAATATAACACATTTTAAAAATATTTCTATTTATATTTACCTACATACATGACAAATGCAATAAAAAAGACGAGAGTACAAATTGCAAGTGATGATAAAGCAAGTTGGTACCTATTACTAAAGTAAAACAACACTTGATGGCTTATATCTTCTAAACGAGACATTGAGGTTATTAGACGATGGTCATCCTGACTTTGTATGGATTATTCTGTAAAATAAAACATTATTTTTAATAAAAATATGTTCCTAAGTAGGTAACTAACAAATAGAAAATAAGAATACAAAGCGAAATGATTTTTTATCTAAAAATGATTGTAGTTCACCTTTTTTTATTTATATTTATATTGCAAATTTTGAACAAATGAATTCTCTAAAAAACGAAAATTATAACAACTATATTTTACAAACTGAATAATGATTTTTTTCTATTTTTTACTATATACTTATGAAATAAATAATCGTGCTTATCAAAAACATCAAATCATATTTTTATATTTATTTAATAGGTATACTCACCAAGACGAAACAATGAGGGTAATGCATCATTTTTATATGAATCGTCTTGAATACTCGTTTTTGAAATGCACACTGCATACCCAAATTGTTGAACACAGCATTTTTCTGAACTGTATTTATTCTCTTCAGATTTATCTACGAATTGTTTCCACAAGTAACCTGGCAAATATTAAATTATATTAATAAAATTATAAGTACATATATGTAACACAGTTTATCCAACAAACAACTACTGCTTTCAAATGTGTCAAAGTATTTACATCAAACCATGCACTTCACGACATGATCATTGAATATGATCGATGAATTTAAACTATATATATAAAATTTTCTGTTTAAAGTAAAAAACTTTTTCTTTTAATACTAAAAAGTGTGGCTACAAAATGATATGAAAAACATTTGCTTTTCTATTTACCTACAGGTCTTTAAATAGCAAAACGTGTAGCTGTTATTATTTGGCTCTTATTAACTAAATTAGAAGAAATCGATACAAAAAACCGCTGCCCAAGGAATCACTACTTCCACATCCAGATTTTCTATCCAAGTCACTCACAACGAAAAAATTTTGTATGTGGAAATAATTGCTTATGGAACTTTAATAATATAATATTTGAAATCCTCTACCCCAAAAACCTATAAAATGATACCCCACATCGGTAGTGGGGTGGGGGTGGTGCTAGGGGGTGGTAATGGGGGTGGCTAATGCCAAAAATTTTTTTGAGACCTTAGCTTCTCTTTAATATACTAAATACCAATTTTCTGAACTCTTACCTGCTTAATTTACCTATTTACCCCAAATTTACCCCAATTTACCCCCAACCCTTCGATGGAACAAGATGAAAATATAATCTAGTTCCAGATCACGTTAAGATACATACGTGTACCAAATTTTAAGTCAATATCTTAAACGGTTCCAGAGTAAACGTGCGCACAAAAAAAAGTTACAAACCGACAGACCGACAGACCGACAGACAGAATTTTTTTTTTCGCTCAAACTTAAAATCTCGACATTTCATGACATTCTAAGCCTATTTGAACAATAAAAATTTTTAAAAATTTTTTTGTCGTTACTATACTTCCACTGGATGTGGAAGTAATACAAAAATTATCAATGCTGACACGAGTACTGGGCACAATTATTGAAAAAGTGTCCATTCAATACAAAATTCGATAAAGAACACGAAAAAAATTATTATTGGCGACTTTAACTTACCTTCCCTACCTACTCTCCCAACAAAAGTATGGCAGAAATTTACAACAACGAGATCAAAGGATTTTTGCCGACTTTATATTCTGATTGTTTCTTCTTCTGTGTCGATACTATATTGGAGTGAGGACCGATAGGCTGGAGCTGGAAGAAGCTTAGAGAGAGAAAGCCATATTTGAAGGTTACCTCTGTGATAACCTGTCTCAGTTTCCTGAATAATTAGTTAACAAGTGAGAGGGAGCCAGAGTGCCTCCAAATTTAGCTTGTCTCTAAAGTTTCTTTGAAAGGGAACAATAGGCACAGACTAAAACAAATCAGATATTTCACTTATGACGTATCATGGTTTAGATAATAAATCAACTCCCAGCAGGTACCAATTTGTGTCGTGATCTGCGCATTGTCCAATCAGTCTTAACCAGCGAGTATAGTCACAGGAGGGACCTTATGATGCGTAAAGTAACCTAATAAATACTTAAAAAACCACTTAAATGTATAACAGTAACAACTCTAACCTTCAATACAATACACCACATTCCAAAATAATTAATATCACCGGTGGAGCTGTTGACTACTTCCGTCTCTGAGATTTCAGTACTAAATACTCGCTCCTGTGAGATTTTACTCGCTGGTCTTAACTTCCATGTCAACCGCAAGATTTCTCTGTTTTTGTCTTCTGCGCAGAATCCTGGCAGGTATACGTCATATCACAAAAAATGAAACTGGTAACTAGTGATGGGCATAACCAATTAATTTCAATAACCGAATACTAGGTATTCAAGTGATTTCAATAACCGGATAATCATTCGAGTGATGGTCACTTGAATGCCATGCATAACTTACTATTTAACAATTTTTGTTCAAATTCCGATTCATACAATTTTTTCAATATTTCCATGGGAAAATCATTATTTTGGGAAAAGTGTGTACAGGATAAAATGGTTCTTTATAAAATTGCACACAGTTTGATTATTTTTGACATAATAAATATAAATAGTATAAATAAAATAAATATAAATAATACATATGGATACTGATTACTACATCAATCGGTTCGAATTCATATACCTAATATTTATTTTAGAAACGTAGTTTTTAGTAATGAGGTTCACTCGTTTATTATACGATACGAGTTAGCATTTAATTTATTTGTGAGAGTGATGAGTGATATGACTACTTCAATAAGTGTTTAGCATTCGGTTATTTTTCACTCGAATACTCGTTGACAATAACCGAGTAATGCAGGTTATTTCAATAACCGGATAACCGGTTATTTTTCACTCGAGTGATCCCATCACTACTGGTAACATAGGGAATACTATTGAGTGAAACATCTGATTTGTTTTAGTCTGTGCAATAGGTTCCTATTGTACTTACCATGGAGGTAGAATATAAACAGAGCCCGTATTTTGGATGACATTGACGTTAAATGCAGAGTCGGCATGGGAGGGTAGTACAAAATTATAATAATTCTTATCTCTTTTTGTAGTTAACTGCTCATTCAATTGGAAACATTAAATCAAACTGTTACATTGCAGATTAATACCACGTAATTAACAATTGATAATTAAATATGAGTCTAAATATTCGGCACGAAAAGAACGCCGCGCGCCGTTTCTCTAAGAATATCACTTGTAAATCCTTATTTTCCTGTTGATGGGAATTAGACGACACATGCCATGTAGTTAAAAACTTGCACGATCATAACAGGGTAATATTGCACCTTTGATAGGTACTTGAGCTTTGCATCATTTAATGTTAACCCGGCGTCTTCACAAATCCACGATTGTACCGTTTGTATTACCGTAATGGACGCGCCATTGGACAGTTTCCCTTACCCATGTCTGGAAATAGTATATCAGCGGATAATCGACGCATAGTGAAGCACTGAATTTAATTATTATTGTTTCATGTTAAATTAATAAAGAAATACCAGCATAGAAAAATGCCAAACACAGCGTATGCAATGACAATATTAGAGATGCAAGTAAACGAAAATATACAGTTGGAGAAGAAAATATAAAAGCTCTGAACATATTATGATTTAAAAAACAGCTAAAAGTCAGTACATAAAGTGGATGGCTCGAGATTTCTACAAAAATATTCAACTCTGGCAGCCCTTCATTTTTAAACTCGGTGTACGTTAATCGAAAATATACACACGGAGAAGAAAATCAAAAAGATTTGGATATATTATGATTAAAATAACAACTAAAAAGTGTATACATAAAGCCGATGACTCAAGATATCCACAATAATATTCAACTTCAATAATATATTCAACTATATTAGCGGTTGCGTTGCGATTTCATTACCTACTACTGTTGTTTTCGCAATAACAGTTTAACAGCAGTTAGCAAAAACATTTTTACTACGTCGTGTTTCTTATCTGTTGTTTTTTCACCTGTTATTTTCGAACAGAAATAACAGTCTGTTAATACTATTTGTAAATAACAGTTATAAAATAACAGGTTGTTAAATAGCAACTCATCTCTAGTTTGGCTTTGGCAGTGTGCGTTGGGTTTCGGGCGGGTGAGACACGCAGTGTTGATAGCCCCAACACTTCTACTCATACCTTTACTGTTAGTGCTTTATAACCGATGAGTTAATGTTTATGCATGTAAAATGAATTTGACAAATTTATTTTAAATACTTTCGAGTCTATTAATATAATTATTATACTTCGGGCTCCATATCATTGAACAATATTCAATACAACTATAACTACTAATGTTTTATATAATAATAATTTATATCTTTAAAATCTAGATATTGTCTAGGTCGACCAAAAAATAATATTTAGAACTTGCAATATTTAAGAATAATTACTTTACTGTGTAATGACACCATATAATACGACTAATAATTTTTTACCTGTCTGGAGGGTCAAGGACTCTTTTTGTCTGTAGAGAAACGTAAACATCTCAATAAGCGTTCGCCTGGACTTTCGCACTAAGATTTATAAAATAAAAATTTTGTATTTAAAGATTTTTTTGGTTTGTGTGGCAATAATACCGATGTTTCTGATTGTAACTTTATAAAAGTATTAGATAGTATCGTGTAATTCAGAGTCCGTCTCTGGAATGTCATCCGAAATACGGGCTATGAATATAAATAAGGAGTAACCATAAAGCTTATATCCTACAGTGAGAAACGACCGCAGAAGGCGTGGCTTGTGATCATACTTTCATGAACAGCTCGCCAGGTCCTGATTTAAAAAAAAGTTTATACAGCACTTGAGGAGAAACATGTTAGTTGACTTTATACATTGACACTACCATATATTAAGCCAGTAGAGTAATGAATGAGATGACGGTTTCACATTTCAAGTAAATATAATATAATATAATCTAAAATACAATCTAAAATGAATAGAAAATATAGGTTCAACATATCTTTTGAGTACAGACCTGTTTTAACCTATGAAAAGTGATTCCAAAACATTTCTTCTTATCGATACTATTTTGATTTGTACAGCTACTTGGCGGACACAAAATCATATGTTATGGTGAAAAACACTATTTTCTATCAAAAACATTTATTTTATAATAATATTAATCTAAGATACATGGCACGTTTTGTTGACGTTTCGATCATACTCAAATGAGGAACGTGCTGCCACATTCCGCTTCTTATGGCGACTCCTTATTTATTCAACCTCCTTGGTTCTTACTCATTTCAGTATGTATATAGACTAGTGATGGGCATAACCGATTAATTTCAATAACCGAATACTAGGTATTCAAGTGATTTCAATAACCGGATAATCATTCGAGTGATGGTCACTTGAATGTTATGCATAACTTACAAGGCTAATAATTTTTGTTCAAATTCCGATTCATAAATTTTTTTTTCAATATTTCCATGGGAAATATCAATCAATCAATCCATTTTTGCGAAAAATGTATACAGGATAAAATGATTCTTTATAAAATTGCACCTAGTTTGATTATTTCTTGACATAATAAATATAAATGTAAATAAAATAATTATAAATAATAGGTAAGTAAATGGATTCTGATTACTATATCAATCGGTTCTAATTCATATACCTAATATTTATTTTGGAAACGTAGGTTAGTAATGAGGTTCACTCGTTTATTATACGATACGATTTAATTTATTTGTGAGTGATGAGTGATATGACTACTTCAATAGTTCAATAACTGTTTAACATTCGGTTATTTTTCACTTGAATACTCGTCGACAATAACCGAGTAATGCAGGTTATTTCAATAACCGGATAACCGGTTATTTTTCACTCGAGTGATCCCATCACTAATATAGACTATAGAGTTCGAAGCGTGCTCCAAACCTGGTTGTAGTGATTCATCACAACCAGGTTTTATTAATTCATTACTGATGAATTAAAATATCAATTTGTGCAAATTAGTAATGGACTAATGGATTACATATTGAGAAGCAAATAAAGATCAATATATTTTTTGTTGTATAGAAGATCTTGATATTTTATTTTTGACGGAGAATTTCTTCGATTTGCGGAGAATTTTAAGGCAGGCGGAGAATTTTAGAAAGCTCTGTTGGCAACACTGTCAGAGACGTTATTTTATACATCATGCTGCTGCCGCTGCTGCTTATCTGTTATTTTCTCACCTGTTATTTTTGAACGGAAATAACAGTCTGTTAATGCTGTTTACAAATAACAGTTATAAAATAACAGGTTGTTAAATAGCAACTCATCTCTAGTGTTTTCAATTTGTCTCTCATACTACAACGACAGTGTGTTTTATTTTTATATTGTTTGTCACACGTCGCACTGTCACTGTCTGGTGTAATAAACTAGTTTGCTGTCGTCCCAGTGTATACATTCGTTTATATCATTGTTTATTAATTGAGTGAGTAGCAAAATGTCTAGTGCCGGCCCTGGTTGGTTCTAGAGGCTACGTCATTTTCGGTTACCCCCCGCGCGCTCCTTCGTAAAAAACCTCCCTGGATGATGCAGCCGTATAGTTTACTGACCGTGAAAGATTATTTTCAATCAAAGAGGATTAAATAGAGCGGAATCCTATTAGGGTGTAGTAATTTTTCCGTACAAGTCTCAGCGCTCGCTGCGGGTGGAATGCCGAAGAAGCTTAACTTGGATTTCTCCCCCCCGCTCATCAAATAATTTTGGGTACAGTGTTACCTTCCCAAGCTCAAGGTCCAAATCCGCACTTGAAATGAACAAGCGTTTGCTTATACAGACAACACTTCTTGTCCCTAGGAGATAATCAAAATTTAGTTATAATTTGAATCTGACTAACAGTCACGAGTGTTTGCCTTAGGGCCAGTTGTACGAACTAAGTTGAGCCAAGTTCAGCTTGAACCAAGATCAAAAGCCATGGTTATGATTATTGTAACAATCGTAACCTTGGCTATTGATCTTGGTTCAAGCTGAACTTGGCTCAACTTAGTTCGTACAACTGAGTAGACAACGCTCCTCGCGAATTTAGGAAAAATGAATAATTATTAATCAAAATTTAGTTATAATTTGAATCTGACCAACAGTCGCGAGTGTTTGCCTTAGTAGACAACGCTCCTCGCGAATTTAGGAAAAATGAATAATTATTAAGAGTTAAGCTCTAACAAAAAGAAACAAACGTTTGCCTTATTAGCATAGCCCGTATTTCGGATGACATTCCAGAGACGGACTCTGAATTACACGATACTATCTAATACTTTTGTAAAGTTACAATCAGAAACATCGGTCGCTAACAATAAGTATTATTTACTAGTGAAATATTTTGTCGAACTCCTCTATATGTTTCCTTAAATATATAAGGAATAAGAAACCAGACTGCAACCAACAGCTATTCTCCGGACTAATGCCCCGCCGAGCGCTGAATTACGAGTTACAAGCCTGGCCGCGTTAAGTACAATAACTATGTATTGCCACAAAACGCTAAGATTCGATTGTAATAGACACCAGCCGAAAGACTTATTCCCATTCAAAGGAGCTCTCGTGCCAGCCACCCCATACCACTTGCAGACTGCAGTTTCGAGCTATTGGCTCTCGTCAGTGCAAGGTAGGTCTGAGACGGCTGTAACGAGGCATTTGTTCACTCTTGGTACATGACGAGATTTATAAAACCACGATATGCAACAAAAATGACAGGCTCCATCTAGCGGCTGATATCCATTACAATCGAAACAGCAGTAGCCCTGACATGGGCACAGTTAGTAGATATGCTTCTAGAGGGCAGAATATTTACTAGTGAAATATTTTGTCGAACTCCTCTATATGTTTCCTTAAATATATAAGGAATAAGAAACCAGACTGCAACCAACAGCTATTCTCCGGACTAATGCCCCGCCGAGCGCTGAATTACGAGTTACAAGCCTGGCCGCGTTAAGTACAATAACTATGTATTGCCACAAAACGCTAAGTTTCGATTGTAATAGACACCAGCCGAAAGACTTATTCCCATTCAAAGGAGCTCTCGTGCCAGCCAGAATAAGTCTTTCGGCTGGTGTCTATTACAATCGAAACTTAGCGTTTTGTGGCAATACATAGTTATTGTACTTAACGCGGCCAGGCTTGTAACTCGTAATTCAGCGCTCGGCGGGGCATTAGTCCGGAGAATAGCTGTTGGTTGCAGTCTGGTTTCTTATTCCTTATATATTTAAGGAAACATATAGAGGAGTTCGACAAAATATTTCACTAGTAAATATTCTGCCCTCTAGAAGCATATCTACTAATAAGTATTATTGCCACACAAACCAAAAAATCTTTAAATACAAAATTTTTATTTTATAAACCTTAGTGAAAGTCCAGGCGAACGCTTATTGAGATGTTTACGTTTCTCTACAGATAAAAAGAGTCCTTGACCCTCCAGACAGGTAAAAAATTATCAGTCGTATTATATGGTGTCATTACACAGTAAAGTAATTATTCTTAAATATTGCAAGTTCTAAATATTATTTTTTGGTCGACCTAGACAATATCTAGATTTTAAAGATATAAATTGGATTTTAATATTATTATATAAAACATTAGTAGTTATAGTTGTATTGAATATTGTTCAATGATATGGAGCCCGAAGTATAATAATTATGTTAATAGACCTGAAAGTATTTAAAATAAATTTGTCAAATTCATTTTACATGCATAAACATTAACTCATCGTTTATAAACCCGACCGAACCCCAACGCACACTGCCAAAGCCAAACTAGAGATGAGTTGCTATTTAACAACCTGTTATTTTATAACTGTTATTTGTAAATAGTATTAACAGACTGTTATTTCTGTTCGAAAATAACAGGTGAGAAAACAACAGATAAGAAACACGACGTAGTAAAAATGTTTTTGCTAACTGCTGTTAAACTGTTATTGAGAAAACAGCAGTAGTATGTAATGAAATCGCAACGCAACCGCTAATGTAGTTGAATATATTATTGAAGTTGAATATTATTGTGGGTATCTTGAGTCATCGGCTTTATGTATACACTTTTTAGTTGTTATTTTAATCATAATATATCCATATCTTTTTGATTTTCTTCTCCGTGTGTATATTTTCGATTAACGCACACCGAGTTTAAAAATGAAGGGCTGCCAGAGTTGAATATTTTTGTAGAAATCTCGAGCCATTCACTTTATGTAGTGACTTTTAGCTGTTTTTTAAATCATAATATGTTCAGAGCTTTTATATTTTCTTCTCCAACTGTATATTTTCGTTTACCTGCATCTCTAATATTGTCATTGCATACGCTGTGTTTGGCGTGTTTCTATGCTGGTATTTCTTTATTAATTTAACATGAAACAATAATAATTAAATTCAGTGCTTCACTATGCGTCGATTACCCACTGATATACTATTTCCAGACATGGGTAAGGGAAAGTTTCCAATGACTATTTCGGCAGTTTAGTATAATAATGGCGCGTTCATTACCGTAATACAAACGGTACAATCGTGGATTTGTGAAGACGCCGGGTTAACATTAAATGATGCAAAGCTCAAGTACCTATCAAAGGTGCAATATTACCCTGTTATGATTGCGCAAGTTTTTAATTACATGGCATGTGTCGTCTAACTCCCATCAACAGGAAAATGGGGATTTACAAGTGATATTCTTAGAGAAACGGCGCGCGGCGTTTTTTCGTGCCGAATATTTAGACTCATATTTAATTATCTATTGTTAGTTACGTGGTATTAATCTGCAATGTAACAGTTTGATTTAATGTTTCCAATTGGATGAGCAGTTAACTACAAAAAGAGATAAAAATTATTATAATTTTGTACTACCCTCCTATGCCGACTCTGCATTTTACGTCAATGTCATCCAAAATACGGGCTCTGCTTATTAGACAACACTTCTTGCCTCTGATCAGCAGTGTTGCCAATTGCCGGAGAATTCTCCGCTTTTCGGAGAATTTGACTGCCTGCGGAGAATTTGGCGGAGAATGCCTTTTTGCCGGAGAATTGGCGGAGAATATAGGGTGACAGAATTTATAATTATTTCTTTATAAAAACAAATAACAAAATAATGTAGCTCTCTGTTTTTTGCAGTTTAGTAGTTTATGTAAATCATAACAGATGGCGATATGTGCGTACTCAGTTTCATTGAGAGGTTGGTTGAATGTCAGCGAAAACAACATCTAACCTGTTTTCTTTGCGTTTTGACACTTTGTCTTTATTTATGACTTTGTACCCTTGTCGTGTTGTGCAATCACGAATGCAATGTATTATGTTTGACTTTTGTCATTGTCCCACTGAAAAATAAAAGGTATAAAAAAATGGAACGTTGGTTGCTGCAAAAGACTCAAAAATCGGTAAGTCATGTCAATATTTTTTAGGATTGCAGTGTTAACTAAAATAAAGTAAATTTTAGGAGCGTAGTCCTCAAAGTAGAGAAACAGCCACAGGCAGTGAAAGTGAAAATAGTAAAAATGTAAGTTCGGTGACTTATTATATATACTTTTAGTTTAATACAAATAATACCTTAACAAAAAAAATTTGTGTTTTGTGATGCTATAAGTTGTCCAATATTATTTTTTATTTTGTTTGCTAGGTTAGCTCTTCATCAAGCAATACTGAAAATGAAAAAAAAAGGAGAAAGATTTCCTTCAAGTGCAAGCAGAGAAGACATAGAAGAGACGCTTTTTGTGATTCGTGGCTCCAGAATCACGAGTTTTCGAAATGGCTCAGCAAATCAAATAATCCGAAGAAAGCATTCTGTAAGGCTTGTAATTTTGAGATGTATGCACACAAAACAAACCTGATCTCACATGGAAAATCTGCTCGCCATTTAAATAATATGAAAAAAATAAGTGGCTGCAAAAAAATTACAGAAGTTGTATCTACATCATTTCATAAAAAAGTTAGCAGAGCAGAAATTAAACTTAGTGGTTTTCTTGCTGAAAATAATTTGCCGTTTCTAGTAATCGACACATTGGTTCCATTATGTTGTGATATTTTTAGTGATTCACATATAGCAAAATCTATGGCCTTAAAACGAACTAAGGCAACAAAAATAGTTGTAGATTGTTTAGGGGTGGCATTTTTTCAAGAACTTCTGAAAAAATTACAGAAAGCAGGTTGTTTCTTTTCCATAATAATGGATGAGACGACTGATGTAAGTGTAAAGAAACAATGTGCTTTCACGGTAATTTTTTATGACGAGGATAAAAAAAGCGTTTCTACCAGGTTTTTTGGAATGGTTGAAACTCAGTCTGGTACAGCTGTAGATTTACATGCCTGCTTAAAAAATCTGTTAGTAGAAAACAATATTCCGTTAGATAATTTTGTAGGGTTTTCCAGTGACACTACAAATGTAATGATTGGGGCACACCAGTCAGTATTCTCATTGTTAAAAAAAGACAACCCCCACATTGTCTGCATAAAATGCAGTTGTCATTTAATCCATTTGGCAGCTTCCGAAGCCTGTCTGGAGTTGCCAAGATCCACTGAGGATCTTATAAGGAATATTGGGGCACACTTCAGTAGGAGTGCCTACAAGCAGGAAAAATTTAAAGATTTTCAGTTGTATTTTAGAACCGATTTACACAAAATCTTACAACCATCGAACACAAGGTGGCTCTCTCTGAAACAATGCATTGATAGAGTTTTGGAGCAATACGAGCCCCTTAAAGCATTTTTTCGAGAACTTATCTTTGAAGATCCCTCCCACACAACGGAACAGATTCTTTCAGCTTTAGATAATAAATACACTCTTGTATATTTAGAATTCTTATCTTATGTTTTAGAATTAACGAATGACTTTAATTTGCTATTTCAAAGTGAAAAACCTTTACTCCATAGTTTGAAATCTCAAACTAAAAGACTCTTAAAACATTTGTGTTCCAATTTTATTGAGTTGCGATATGTAAAAGGTCAGGATATACTTAAAATTGATCATAAGAATCCTAGACATTTTGTGCCCTTAGAAAAAGTTTATTTAGGTATCAGTGCAACAGAGACATTAAACACAATAAAAACAGACGACAAAAAAAATAACGAAATATTATTAAAAAGTTGTTTAAACTTCTATTTAGAGTTGGTCAGTCAGATTAAAGAAAGGTTTAATTTTTCTGATAAAATATTTGACCTGTTGGATACAGTGTTACCTCCTTCTGAACAGTCTTCTAGTAGTGTCAGTACTTTACTTCCTGTCATAGAAAGGTTCCCAGTATTAAAAAATTTTATTAATTTACAAGCACTTGACAATGAATGGAAAGAACTTACTTTATCAGAGCATAACTTTCAAAACACTAATGACATAGAAGAATATTGGGAGGAGGTGTTCGAGCTAAAAAATGCAGCAGGGAATTATTTATTTCCAAATTTGACAATGGTAGTTAAGTTATTATTTGTTTTGCCATTTTCAAATGTTTCCGTAGAACGGATCTTTAGTGTTTTAAAAAATATAAAAACTGATCATCGCAATCGATTGTTAACCAGTACTATAAATGGTTTAATTTTCAGCCAGGAAGGAGTTAAAGACAAAGGTGGTTGTGTTACCTTTGAACCAACCCCAGATATGTTCTTTAGTATCTGGAAAAGTTAATTACTCTAAAAAAAAAACTGTTGTATGTTCTGGTTTCGGCTTGCGTTTAAGAATTACCTATGTACGATTTCACATTACCATTTTAAATTGTAACTTGTAACAGATTGTCCCACTATTCCTAATGCATTTTATATTACTTATACACAGTTTTATTTGTGTTAGTTTATTTTCGATTAATCTGTTTTTCAAAAACTATCTAAATATATAGATTCTTTTGATCTTGATGATAATGTTCAATAGATATTGCTAGTACTAAGAATATTTATAGTTTCTTCTTTACCAAAGACAGCTGCCAAATATAGATAATTCTAAGTATTAGTTAGGTGTAGGTTTCTAAAGTGATTTTATTGTGAATTTTATTTATAGAAAATAAATGTTTGTTTTGATTAATTACCTGTATAATATATTTTTTATTAAAACAAATAATAAAATAATGTCGCTCTCTGCTTTGTCTACCAATAATCTCAAGTCTCAAGTAGTGAGCTCGATACTATCCGAGAGCTTCTTATCATCTTATCTCACCAGATGAGCCATCAGATGGCATTAGAAATGATGCTGAGTGGATTCTCTTCGCAACAGATCTGAACTGTTCCGAAAAGTACCATCTCTAGCCATATGATGGCTCATCTGGTGAAATGCGAAACTCTCGGTATATATTGGACTATTGGAGTGCGGACCGATAGGCGGGAGTTGGAAGAAGCTTTAAGGAAAGAAAGCCATATTTGAAGGTTACCTGCCTCAGTTTCCTAAATAATTAGTTTACAAGTGAGAGGGAGCCAGCCAGAGTGCCTTCAAATTTAGCTTCTCTAATGTTTCTTCGAAATGGATCAATTTGTGCAAATTAGTAATGGATTATTGAAAAGCAAATAAATGATCAATATATTTTTTGTTGTATAGAAGATTTTGATATTTTTGGCGGAGAATTTGTTCGATTTGCGGAGAATTTTAAGGTAGTAGGCGGAGAATTTTAGAAAGCTCCGTTGGCAACACTGCTGATCAGTGGGATACCAAGTTGATACTGCCGACTGACCTCTGTACCTAGTTTAGCGGCGTTTTTATATGATTTCCGATGCCCGCGAGTTCCTTATGTTATCTTACATTAAGGAACTGCTCCGTGCTTACGTCATCCCCTTAGGACGAACCCTGTTAGCTAGCGTTCGCTATTAAAATTCCTCCAGGTCCGATAAGGCTTTCTTTCCCAATGGATTTGCATTAATTTACAATAGGGTTCTTTATCGTTTGCGGTACTACTTTGTTTGTTTATATTTCCACCCTAGCAGTTACACTTTGTGCATGAAGATTTTGCTGTTTTAGAACGTTTTTAAAATATATTTATATAAGTACTGTACGAAATATTATTTACCTAAATAATGAACTTAATATTTCCGTATTTATTAGAACAAAGGCATTTCAAATAACATTATGCATGAAATATTTAGGAATTGTGATTTAACTTTAGACAGAATTATTTTAAAGTCCAAAAATAAATAAAATTAAATTAATAAATCAGAAAATTCTTGAAAAATAATGTACCTAGGTACGGTGTATTTTAATATCGAATCGCGGGGGGGGGGTGCTAGTAAAAATCCAAAAAAAATGTACAATATTTTTCTTTTCGTTACGTCACACTCGTCACACTAAATCAACCCCCCCTCCCCCTTATCACACTTAGTCACGTAATTACGAACCCCCTCCTCCCCCTCTGGAGCGTGACGTCATTTATGGATGGCCCCTTGTCTGTTTATGTCTGTCTGCCTTTATACCTGTTTGTTTGCTTTATTGTCCGCCTGCATTTCCTCTCTGTCCATCTATCTGACATCCCGCCTTTCTACCTGCCTTTCTGTCGGTAATTCTATCTATCTTCTTGCCTGACTAAATGACTAACTGTTTCTATCTGTCTGTTTTTCTGCCACCCTCCGTCTAAATGTTCACTGACAGTCTATCTGCCTCCTTGTCAGTTTGTCTTCTTACCGTTCTGTCTACCTTCAAATGACCTTGAAACTGACATGGTAGAGGTCAACCGGCATCGGATGCAGACTCAGCGACCCAAAAAACCTGCATATAAATTTTTTCAGATTTTTTTGACAGCTTCCTCTGTTTTTCTCAAATTAACCTTGAAATGACCTCCAGATGCCTTTTTAGGGGTAAGCGAACACTGGATTCGGACTCAGCGACCCCAAAAACCTATGTGTGAATTTTTGCAGATTTTTTCAACCACCTTTTCTTAGTTTGACCTTCAAGTGACCTTGAACCTGATGTGATAGAGCTTAACAGACCTCGGTATCGGAATCAGCGACCCCAAAAACCCCTGGGTACCTAGGTAGAGTCCGGTAAATTTTTTCGAACTAAATGTTGACCTGTGAATTGACGGCGTATCGGCTCTTTCTACCGCATGTACTAGTTACCTTGTAATTCGATGACTATCATAAATTTACGACTGGCAATCAGAAACTTGATAATTATGAACCTCCTGAGAGCGAAAAATACATTCGCCATCTTTAAAAAGTGGCGCGAAGGTCTTGTCTTTCACGATAATTGATGGAGTATTTATTGTGAAAGGCAAGACGTTCGCACCACTTTTCAAAGATGGCGAATGTCTTTTCGCACTCAGGAGGTTCATACTTACCAGGTTCCTGATTGCCATTAATAAACTTATCATTTTTTTTATCTCACTTTTTCTTCAAATTTGGGGAAGCGTAGCGCTTCCTTGTACCGCCCAAAATGAATGGGAGTCTGGATTCTTGATTTTTGGGAGTAAATTAAGAAATCCCTCCAACCCCCATGCGTAAATTAACCTATGACTTATTTGTGACTTTTTTCTTACTTTTACAAGCCATATTTCTTACACCTTTGGGGGCCTGCCGTACGCCCCTGCCCCAAAAAAGGGCTGGTATGGTCATTTCTGTGCTCTACTACCCCAAATTAACAACAATTCACACATTTTGGGAGTAAACCTATGACACCCAATTAGTGGTCGGCGGGCTCCTGGTCTATAAGTTTTTACGTATTTCCAGTGGCGGCTAGCGAAATTTCAATATTTTTTTTCTCGTCTGTGGCGAGCATACGAAATATGGGAAATAACATCTAGAGAAGCACTTCTCTAATGACCCCTGAAAAATTTTGAAAAAGCAGTTTGTGAAAAAATTTTTGAAAATTCATTAGCCTCCCCTGGGTCTAGTGACTCCTGTTTATTTTTATTTTTTTTTGTCATATGCATTTGACTTTTCATAAAAATACAACAACAGATTTTGGAGTTTATGAAAATATTTTCATTACTAACTGAGATACAACGAATTGAAATATTGTAATTTGTTAAATTGTAAATTACAAAATTTCGGTTCATTGTATTTCAGTTAGTAATGAAAATATTTTCACAAACTCCAAAATCTATTGTTATATTTTTATGAAAAGTCAAATGCATATGACAAAAAAAATAAAAATAAACAGGAGTCCCTAGACTCAGGGGAGGCTAACGAATTTTCAAAAATTTGTTCGCAAACTGCTTTTTCAAAATTTTTTAGGGATCATTAGAGAAGTGCTTCTCTAGATGTTATTTCCCAAATTTCGTATGGGTCCCATGCGCTACAGACGAGAAAAAAATATTGAAATTGCACCAGCCGCCATTGGTATTTACCTCTGCTGACCTGCTACAAATATGTTTACATATGTATGTAGTTAAATGAAGATATTTATTTATTTATATAAAAATCGCAGAAATAATATTTGAATGGGGAATTTCGATTCGTAATGAGTAGAGACATGTATATTTTTATTTGTTGTCGTTTTGTATTTATGAAGAAAAGTGTACATGAAAACAAATCAGTCGTAAAGTTAAAAATAGCTATATCGCAGGAAACACCGTAGAGTTCATGGAATTGTTTACCAGGCGGCGCGGCGCCGTTTAATTTCTCTGAACAATGAACTTCTAAATTAAAAAAACACTTCCTAAAACAAACCATGTGTGTACGTTTGGGTACTAAGTTTTGTGTAAATAAAATTTTATTTTTTCCTGTCAGTCTTTCACTATCGACTTTCAACAAGATTTACTGACACCCCCTCGCTAGGATAAATGAAATAGGTAAGATATGTATATACAGGGTGATTTGTGCGGAGAAGGTTGTACTTTACCAAAAGATATAAAGAACATTGAGGTGATCTTAAATCTCCGCTAAAGCGGCCCCGTTTTCGAAATACAGGGTGTTTTATATTTTTTAGAAGAATTTTCTATTCGCCATATATCTATAATGCGTAAACGGAAACCATTGAAATTTTTATTTTGGTTACAGTAGTCATTCATCATCAAATATCTGGAATCTTAATAAAATATCAGGGACGCAACCAGAATAAAAATATTTTTAAATTATTCCCAGAAAATAACACTCTGGAAAAAAGTGATAGACTAGGGGCAGTTATGCCGTACAAGAAGTTATACGAGGATATGTATAAATAGGGAACTTGCCCAAAAAATAAAATTGAATTAAAATACTCAAAATCGTAAACTAACATCATTAAAAACCCCATAGACAACAAAAAATAATAATAAAAAAATTCCTCCAGAAATATAAGCGATTAAAATCTGCCGGATTTTACCCACTCCTGAAACGTGACGTCAGAGGGCGAAAGTCGGATGACGGCGTCAAGCGACACCGATTCTGCTTTCACATGCTCATTTGTCAGAAACAACTAGCAGTGGACATAACCTAACCTAAAATTCGTTGGAAAAACATCTTCAATATTTTGAAATGTCACAAAATGCTACTTTTGATTCGTTCGTGCCGAGTCGAATTTTCGAATTTCGCCGTGCAATTTACGATCAGGTTTATCTGGAAGACTTCCTCTTTACGTCGCGACATCGTGTTCGGCCGTCCCAATGGTGGTTTTCGAAAAAGATAAACGTGTCAAGATTGCATGTTTCTGCAATTTTTTCGGCTCTGAAATGTAACCTGTTTTTTGTTATTTTCGCAGATATCATAATGTATTTAATAACTGAATAAACATTATAATTTGCAGGCAACCCTTGTGAGAATAAATTGGAGTTATGGTAAACAATATTAAATATGTAAATAAAATATACGAATGATAACAAATAAATTCATAGTACAATATTTATGCATTGATTATTTCATTTTTATCAAGTAAAGTACTTACATGTCTATAAGTTGTACTTTTTCGTAAAAAGCGTCCTGAATAATATATCAATATAAAAAGTAGGATGTCCATATATCGTTCTTTATGGATGTATAAATATTATTGTAGACTGTTGGCAAATTGAAGGAAGGCCAGCTGCTGGCCGGTGGGGACATTTCGCCAGTGGTCCGCTTGTGGCTCCCCATAAAAGTGCCAATTATAATAATGCTGGCGACGGTGCGCGTGACCATTTATGTGCCAATTATGAGTGTTTGCTGGGCGAATATGCGGACGTCTCAAAGCTAGAAGAGTATCCTAAAGAATGTGTAACAGTTATGTAAAAAGTCCAGTAAATCGGCACAGAGTATAATGCGTTCTCTAGTTTTACATCCACATCCAGTGGAAGTATAGTAACGACAAAAATTTTTTTAAAAATTTTATTGTTCAAATAGGCTTAAAATGTCATGAAACGTCGAGATTTTAAGTTTGAGCGAAAAAAAATTTCTATCTCTGTCGGTTTGTCTGTCTGTAACTTTTTTTGTGCGCACGTTTACTCTGGAACCGTTTAAGATATTGACTTGAAATTTGGTACACATATGTACGTTAAGGAGATCTGGAACTAGATTATATTTTTATGTTGTTGCGACGAAGGGTTGGGGGTAAATTGGAGTCAACTTGGGGTAAGTGTGTAAATAAAGCAGGTAAGAGTCCAGAAAATTGGTATTTAGTTTATACAAGAGAAGCTAAGGTCTCAAAAAAATTTTTGGCATTAGCCATCCCCATTACCACCCCACCCCCTTATTAAAGGGGACGAAAAAAAAATGTGATTTAGTATATGTACAAGATTCAGAAACCTCAAAATATTTTTTTACTTCATCCACCCCCACTACCACCCCCCTGTCACTGTAGAAGAACGCACTACCGGGCGTCAAAATGACGCGACACCAATTTATTTCTCAGGGGGCGCCAGTCGCGTATTACCCCGTTCTTCTACCTCCCAGGCGGGTTCGAGATAAGATGCACTTCGGTAGCCGAGTAATGGACCAAGGCTGCACTACCACAGATCGGAAACTACGCTCTCTCTGGACCCGAATTCCCTCGTTAGGGGTTTAGGCACCTCTTAATTTCCTGAATTTTTGCATAAAAAAAATCCCAACCGAAGAATTTCTCTGCGGAGGGATTAGTTTTGGTACGCGAAAATCACGTTTTGGTCCATTAATAACGGAATATATTTCTCAAAAAACGCATAAAAAAATCCCTATCAAACCTCCGTAAAGCAACCAGAAGGTCGAACGTTAATGCGAATTAACTCGACACATCCGGTTTTCTATACGAAAGTTCCAGGGATTACAGACCGTCAACAGGCCTCAAGATCAATTAAGAAATATTAGTTCAAAGAATCCGTTTATTTAACAGAATTGGTTATACAAAATTCTCAAGATAAGAATCGTGCCTTCCCCAATCAAGGTAGTGACTTTCAGACCATACAAGCGAGAGCGCTCACGCTAACGATCGATTAGGTAGAAAAGATTCATACATACCTTCTCAGAATCAAAATGTGAGCTTTTAGAATCATTTCAGACTCTGGGTAAATGAATAATTAAGGCTGACTGAAATTAACTTAAAAAAGTTTTACTAAATGAATTTAGTTTCGCTAGAGACTACTTAGCTTTAAAGTTCTTGTATCGTGGAGATTCACGTACTCAAACACATTCAGAGGACTTATTACTGCATAAGTTGAGTGGCGTTCGATCAGTCCACGACTTACTAACCCTTATCACAGTCGATTAATATTATCGATTTGGCAGCGTCTCACCTTCGAGCGACTTTTAGGCAAAATTGAATTTTTGGATTTTTATGCACAAGGCGTTTTCCTCTATAACTTTGTCATTTGAAAAGCCCTGTTATTGGCTTTTCTACCATTGCTTTGTCTGGACCACTCAACGCGCTCGACCAAATTGCGAGTCGCTGGGTCAATCCAAACTCTTTCTATGCGAGAAACCGGCCTTGTACATGTGCATTGATTTTTATCAATTTTTGCTTATCGGCACTACGCCGGCTTTGACAAAATCTTCTATTTTGCCTTTCGGATGCAGTGCATCGTTAAAATTTTATGCTCATACTTTAGAATTGGGCTTTCAATGACCGTACCTCAAAGGTCAATGTCTTTGGTTGAGGAATAAAAAATAAAAAATAATTTAAATTATATTTTCGTGGTACTTTTTAAACTGACTTTGTGGTACTTTTGAAAAATCCATTTTAAGACCAATTTTAGCGTACTTTTGAAAAATCGATCTTCGAGCCAAATTTCAAGGTACTTTTGAAAAACTAATCTGCGGGTGAAATTTTGGCGTACTTTTGAAAAATCGATTTTCAAGCCAAATTTCAAGGTACTTTTGAAAAGTTAATCTGCGGGTGAAATTTTGGCGTACTTTTGAAAAATCGATTTTCAAGCCAAATTTCAAGGTACTTTTGAAAAGTTAATCCGCGGGTGGAATTTTGGCGTACTTTTGAAAAATCGATTTTCAAGCCAAATTTCAAGGACTTTTGAAAAGTTAATCCGCGGGTGGAATTTTGGCGTACTTTTGAAAAATCGATTTTCAAGCCAAATTTCAACGCAGTTTTAAAAAATTAGTCTGCAAGTGAAACTTTGGCGTACTTTCGATAAATCGATTCCTGGGCCAAATTTTGACGCCCTTCCAAAAATATTATTTTTCAAAGTCCAATTTATGGTACCTTTGAAAAAGTATATTATTCATAAATCTTTGTCATTATATACTTCTACTCTCATATTCTGAACCAAAAACATTTTTCCTAAGTGAAAATTCGGTGTTTCTTCGAATTTTCACCTGGTCATTTCCAACGCCTTATAGAACCCAAAACGGTCCTTATGGACTGATCTGCGCCTCTGCAGACTCCCAAAAATGTCTTTAAATGAAATTTTTGCCTAAGTCGAATTTTGATTATGTCTTCAACTTAGGACGATTTTGGAGAGTTCTACAACATCACCACCCCCACCCCACTACCGGTGTGGGGTATCATTTTATGGGTTTTTGGGGTAGAGGATTTCAAATATTACATTATTAAAGTTCCATAAACAATTATTTAAGTTTCTTCGTTGTGAGTGACTTGGATTGAGAATCTGGATGTGGAAGTAGTGATTCCTTGGGCAGCGGTTTTGACTATTACTGTAAGTAGCAAAAAATGTAAAATAGCTTTGTTTCTAACGTCACTTCGAACCGAGTTAAAGTCCATTAATCCTTGATAAAACGTTATATTTACCTGTTTATAACTCTAAAATCACTTGAAATATTTTAACAAAATAGGATGACCTATAAAATGGTGGTAATTTTTTTTATTATTACGATTTACCTGAAAATTTGCCCCATTTTCACACTCCTAATCCACACGTCTATGGAATAAGTTGAATCGGTATATGCGCTTTTAGTTACCTTGGAGAGGTATACAACTTCCGGAAATTTAAAATTTATTTATCAATCATTGAGATACGAATGCGGACACATTGTGTATAAAGGGAAGTGTAACAAAGTTTGTTTCTTATTTTTCTGTCTGGTGAATCGTTTGAAGTACTTCTCGATGAGCTAGAAACTTGAAATTTGGCATGGGGAAAATTCCAAAATTTACAAAATTGCAAATGACGTCTCTAATATAACGGCCAATCTATAACATATAGAAGGCAATATCCACACCAAACTGAAGCATATTTTGTCAAACAATAAAAGCTACATATACCAGTTGGCTCAGCCGATAGGACACTCTTGTAACTTTTGAATGGAAGAATGGATATTTTTTCAAATCTGGTGTTGAGATATTTGATGAATTTTACAATTATATGATGTAAAGAACCGAAATGGTCGACTTCCAGTTTCGATGCAATTTACATAAAATATACAGGTTGTATGAGACAGCCTGTATATTTTTGCATATTTGGATCCTGATGGCTAAAATACATATGATCTGACCCTCAAATATTATTTTGATTTTCAAAAAATGTAGATTTTTTTATTTTTACTTTATTATTCTAAAAAATCTATTATCAAAGCATTTCTTTTTTTAATTATAAGTTTAGTTCAAAGAGAAGGTAAACATTATGCATATTATTTTTTTCGTAATTTAAAGATCTAATTAAATAACAGGTTGTCCCGTAGCAGTTCTATTAATCATGTTTAGTGTTAGTATCTGAACAGAAAATATTTTAAAGGTGTTTGCAGATATGCAAAATTGCAGCCTTCTATGGTTAAAACTAAAACCGCTGCCCAAGGAATCACGACTTCCACACCCAGATTCTCTATCCAAGTCACTCACAACAAAAAAATTTTGTATGTTAAAATAATTGTTTATGGAACTTTAATAATATAAATATTTGAAATCCTCTACCCCAAAAACCCATAAAACGATACCCCACATCGGTAGTGGGGTGGGGGTGGTGATAGGGGGGTGGTAGTTGGGGGTGGATGAAGTAAAAAAATATTTTGAGGTTTCTGGTTCCTGTACATACACTAAATCACATTTTTTTTTCATCCCCTTTAATAGGGGATGGGGTGGGGGTGGTATGGGGGTGGCTAATGCCAAAATTTTTTTTGAGACCTTGTATATACTAAATACCAATTTCGTGGACTCTTGCCTGCTTGATTTATCCATTTACCCCAAATTTACCCCAATTTACACCCCAACCCTTCGACGGAACAAGATGAAAATATAATCTAGTTCTAGATCTCGTTAAAGTACATATGTGTACCAAATTTCAAGTCAATATCTTAAACGGTTCCAGAGTAAACGTGCACACAAAAAAAAAGTTACAGACAGACAGACAGACAGACAGACAGACAGACAGACAGACCGACAGACAGACAGAAATTTTTTTTTCGATCAAACTTTAAATCTCGACGTTTCACGACATTTTAAGCCTATTTGGACAATAAAAATTTTTAAAATTTTTTTTGTCGTTACTATACTTCCACTGGACGTGGAAGTAAAAATTAAAAAATCTATATTTTATTGAAAATCAAAATAGTATTTGAGAGTTAATCATATGCATTTTAGCCAGCAGGATACAAATATTCAAAAATATACAGGTTGTCTCATTTAAAAATATTATTTTGATGTCAATTGCGTTTAAACGGGAAGTCGGCCATTTTGGATCTTTACATCATATAATTAGAAATTTCATCCTATATCACAGCGCCAAATTTGAAAAATATCCATTTGCCCATTCAAAAATTTTACTTCCACATCCAGTGGATATATAGTAACGACAAAAAAAATTTTTAAATTTTTTATTGTTCAAATAGGCTTAGAATGTCATGAAACGTCGAGATTTTAAGTTTGAGCGAAAAAAAATTCTATCTGTCTGTCGGTCTGTAACTTTTTTTGTGCGCACGTTTACTCTGGAACCGTTTAAGATATTGACTTGAAATTTGGTACACATATGTACTTTAACGAGATCTGGAACTAGATTATATTTTCATCTTGTTCCGTCGAAGGGTTGGGGGGTAAATTAGGGTAAATTTGGTTAAATAAGTAAATCAAGCAGGTAAGAGTCCATAAAATTGGTATTTAGTATATACAAGAGAAGCTAAGTTCTCAAAAAAAATTTTTGGCATTAGCCACCCCCATTACCACCCCCATTATTAAAGGGGATGAAAAAAATGTGATTTAGTGTGTGTACAAGAACCAGAGACCTCAAAATCTTTTTTACTTCATCCACCCCCACTACCACCCCCTATCACCACCCCCACCCCACTACCGATGTGGGGTATCGTTTTATGGTTCTTTGGGGTGGAGGATTTCAAATATTATATTATTAAAGTTCCATAAACAATTATTTCCAAATACAAATTTTTTTCGTTGTGAGTGACTTGGATAGAAAATCTGGATGTGGAAGTAGTGATTCCTTGGGCAGCGGTTTTTTGTGTGAAATTTTATTCTCTACAACTTTGTTCCTATAGGTTTTTTCACATTTCTTACTATTTTGGCAGTGCCTATTTATTTTAATGCGGGTATTATTGCCTTCTATGTGAATAAAATTAAATCAAAAAAAACTTTTTTAAAACAAGCTTTTATTATTAATTAGGTATATTAAAACGAAAAAAATAAGTTATGTTAAATGAATTGTCCTTAAAGCTGGCCGCACGCGAGAAGTTCAAACAGGCATTAATTTTATTTGACAGAGATTGTAAGTATTTTTTCTATTCAAGCTTTTATAGTTATTAAGGTACCAAGGGTGTTATAAGGATAATAACGCACTGAGGTCGGCAGTGCACTTCCCGAGGGCCTCTGGCCCGAGAGAATGTACGTCGACCGAGGGCGTCATTATCCTATAACGCCCGTGGTGCCTTCAACGTTTAATTCGATTCGATAAAATAACAGACTTGTAGGACATTAAGAGAATTAATTCAACATAACCTATTTTTCATTTTAGTGCACCTAACAACAAATCTTTTGAGACCTTATAGGTTCTCTTGTATGTACCTACTAAGTACCAATTTTATGGACTCTTATACCTGCTTGATTTAATATCTTTACCACCATTTACCCCAATTTACCCCCCAACCCTTCAACGGAATAGGATGAAAATAATAATCTAGTTCGATATCACGTTAAAATACATACGTGTACCAAATTTCAAATTAATATCTTAAACGGTTCCAAAGTAATCATGAACACAAAAAAGTTACAGACAGACCGACAGACAGAAATTTCTTTTTCGCTCAATCTTAAAATCTCGCCGTTTTATGATATTCCTATTTGAACAATAAAAACTTTCAAAATTTTTTTACCGTTACCGTACTTCCACTGGATGTGGAAGTAATAATAAAAGCTTGTCTTTGAAAAGTTTTTTTGACATTTATTGATCCACCGGCGACTCTGTCCCGATGATAACATAGTTCCTAAAAGTAATGTGAAAGCAAAACACTTCTCGGATTTGGATGTAATTTGAGCTAAAATTATTCATTACTGACTAAAAATAATAAAACCAGTTTTCGCATGATGCTCGTTTCATTTGTTCTATGCGGTTCGTGTCCGTTGGAACAACTAAGTTTGCTGCCCGAATTGCCGGCCGGAACATTTCGTAATTGATAATAAATAACCTATTTTCTAATTAGTTCTATAGTGGAATTGCGTTAGGTTTATACTTCGGAAAACGCTTAATAGGCCAGTAAACCAGACTCGAGTTACTAAGGTAAGATAGGCATTTTTTTTCCTTCGTCAACCAAACTTGTAAGGTATATAGGGACAGATTAGAGATGCTTAAATACAAAAATGCAGGTTCATAAGGGTTGGGGGTTTGCCGCCATCTTGATTTTGTGGTGAATGTTGACCTAAGTTATTTATTTAATTTCTTAAATGTCTTTAACCTTTACTCGATATTTTTCTATTTTAAATCGATAGTTTTTTTGATATTTCTTTTTTTTTGTGAAAAATTGTAAAAAAAATTCTGAGCCATTTTCACCCTTAAAAAATTTATATAGAAAAAAATTCAATACAAGTTTTTGGTAAAGCTCTCAGTTATCCTCGAGAGAGGAAATGCCCTCGAAAATAATCTCGACGACGACTTTCTGTCAGTATTTAACCGCTCAATAGGTCCGCTTCTTTCAACAAAATTTACAAAATATTGTTATATGATCAAAAAGTATATTAAATATACATTGTGTATATCATATTAAAAAAAGTTCTAATGATCACATGCGAGAACTAATTGGTTTTGAAAATAAAAAGGCAGTAAATGATGACGTATATAATGAGAGTTCAATTCTGGAGAATTTTCATGTTTTCATTTATCATGTTGGTGGTAGTGCTCTGTCGATTTGTTGTTTACGTTTACATTGTGTGTTTAATATTTGTTTATAATGGAACCTAATTTTGTGAAAGGTACTTTAGAGAATTTACCCATATACCATTTTTAAAAGTTCAATATAATTACTTCCACATCCAGTGGAAGTATAGTAACGACAAAAAAAATTTAAAAAATTTTTATTGTTCAAATAAGCTTAAAATGTCATGAAACGTCGAGATTTTAAGTTTGAGCAAAAAAAAAATTTCTGTCTGTCTGTCGGTCTGTCTGTAACTTTTTTTGTGCGCACGTTCTGAAATTTTAAAAAAAATTTTTCAATGAAAATTGGTAACTTACATCTCGAATTTCCGACTTTTACCCACACAACATTTGCCAAATTCCGCCGAAATAAAAGTTGATGAGCGGGGAGGTGGGGGAGAAAATCTTTAAATTGCCACAATTTCCAACTTTTCTGATACTTTTGCCAAATCTGACAAAGTTGGTCTGACCGTACCCCCCATACCCCCCCCCCCTCCCCTACGCCCCTGACAGGACTATATGCTAACAGCAAATAAGCAAAGCAAACGACGCCTGCCGATTATTCTTTTATCTAACTGCGCATGCTCTCACATCTGACGTGGCGATGGGCGCGAATTCAAAATTTCTTAATTTAAATAATTAATTTCACTATTAAAATGACTTTAGATTGTAAAATAAAAAAATATGGGTCAATATAAAATTTTTAAAAAATGGTCATGTCATGTTCATTTTGTAAAAAATGCAATTTATTTTAAGAAAAATTTGCAGCTGTTTACACACAACAGACTGCCTGACACACTCAAGAATAAACTGCGAGTATACAACTGTTTTTCAGACCACAGCTTCACTGCAACTAACAAGTTACAGCTTGAAAATGCTTTTAAGCGAATATCAGGCCACAATCTTGCGCCTCCCAATTTTAAGTGGTACTCCTGCCTTCGAAAATATGCGTCTCCCGCACATATGTCAATCAGAGATTTGCGCGTTTTTGCGGCTCCCGTCGTGAAAGGGTTAATAAACATGCAATTTAAGAGGAATATGATAGTGAGTCGGAGGAGAACATCCTAGTTCACCAGAATACAGAGTCGCCTGGACCCTCCAGAAAACGTCAACGGACTGATTCGAAACATTGTCAAACTTCCGTCTTAATTTTGAAACTCCGTAGATTAGGTCTACAGGGTAAACCTATTTTTCTTTTCTATTATTATTTTTCGGAGGTGCAACAAAACTTTCCTTTAAAATGTTTTTTGAAAGTATTGCAAAATTTTTCTTCGGTAGTGCAATGAAATTTTCCTTTAAAAATATTTTTCGAAAATGCAATAAATGTATTGAATTTTTGTATGTATAAATTTTTTAAGGGTAAAATTGGCTCAAAAAGTTTTTTTTTACAATTTTTCAAAAAAGAAATATCAAAAAATTTGTCGGTTTAAAATAGAAATTTATGGAATAAAAGTTGAAGAGAAAGAGAATAATATTCCACACATTTAAGAAAATAAATAAATCACCTACTGGGCTGGATTAAGGATTGGCGCGCCCCTTTTTTACAATTTTTCAAAAAAGAAATATCAAAAAATCTGTCGGTTTAAAATAGAAATTTATGGAGTAAAAGTTGAAGAGAAAGAGAATAATATTCCACACATTTAAGAAAATAAATAAATCACCTACTGGGCTGGATTAAGGATTGGCGCGCCCCTAGGCTAATCATGTATTTGCCCCTTTTATTCATAATGGAGAGGGGGGGAGATCTGAAAAAAAAAATGTTTGTACAGATTCAAAATTGACGAGCGGTAGCGGTAGGGACAAATTTTTAAAAAAATTGTTTAACCAAAATGTTGGGCAGGGAGAAGGAAATGGAAAAAAAATGGAGTCAAAATATATATATTTTTTAATGAGCAGAGAGCGCAAAGAGTTCGTTACGCCCCTCGTGCCCTAGCGCGCGCCCCTTCACGCATTGTCACCTCTAGGCTATAGCCAAGTTATCCTTAAGATAATCTGGCCCTGATCACCTAGGTTAAAAAACAAGCGAAATATCCGCAAATGAAACATTCACCAAAAATATCAAGATAGCGGCGAACCCCCAACCCTGCATTTTTGGATTTGGGTCCCTATATACCCCGCTTATTGTACCTATTTGATTTAATCACTAGGTATATTATAATCGGACAAAAATTTAATCATCATCGTAGAAAACAAAATTTATACAGATATCCGTTTCATAACAGACCGAATTCAAATATCGAATAAAGATCAGAGCTGAGCAAAGTACTCATTTAAATTACTTCAAATATCAAGTACTAAATAGTTAGGGTACTTGTTGCATCAAGTATCAATTACTTTTCAAAAAGCAGAATACTTCAAGTATCAAGTACTTCGTGGTAGCACTTGCAATTTTGGGTGTAAGTACTACTTGTACTACTTCAATTAGTCATTTAATTCTAACCAGTACATTTAAATACTTCAAGTATTTTCTTGTAGTATCAAGTATCAAGTACTGTTTAAAAGTACATTCAACTACTTCGAGTACTTTAAATTTTTTATTTTTATCCAAACCAATCTTTATGTGTAAATATTTCTATACATTGATATATTTTTTATATTTAGGGTATATTTAAATAATGATACAGTTTTTTGAATTTGTTTTATTTATTTACTAAATGAGAAAATCTTGCTCCTAAAAAACAGAACATTCCATTTCATCAATGTATTCTAAAATAACTAAAAGTAAAAATTTTTAAATAATTTTTTAGATTTGACAAAATTTCTTGAATATTGTTATGTGTTATACCCCCCAGAGACATCTATGTGAGTTGTCTATAAGTTCTTTGTATAAATAAATAACAGAAAGCTAAACCATTTGACTAATTTGGCAGTCGGCCCAGAGATGGCGCGTGGTGTGAGTCAGACAGTGTCAGAGTCTAGAAGTAGTAAAGAACTTGCTGGATCTATCTAGAGAATGGTGACAGAAAATTCGGGATCAGTCATCTTTAGGTATATAAGACTAGGAGTAAACCAGTGGGACAAGTTCAGTTCAGTTAAGTTAGTACAGTTCTAATGACCAGTTGAATAAGCAGTTTAGCTGAAAGTTCAGTTTAGATAGCAAGTGTAGTAAGATCAGAAGAAAGTAAAGTGATCGAGTAGTGAATTATCACAGTAATTAATATAAGATTAGTGAAGTAATTATTTATTGTAATTAGTAAGTTAATAAATTAGTGTTAGTGTTACCATGGCGTTATAATTTCCGGATCCACGATACAGGGTTGTTTACAAAAAGGGTGTAAGCACGTAACAATATTATAGTCTAGGAGATAGCTTGATATATGGGGTGTGGGATATAACATGTTGACATTGCTGTTATGTTTTAGCAAATATTTTTCTGAGTATTTTATCTTATGTGAGTCAGACCTCCCCCCCCCGTCCGTATTCAGTTGTGAAACAGAGTATAACACTTTGGGGCTTTGTGCTAGTTGAAAAGGGTATATTGCCTATCAACATTCGATAATGCCAACATTTTTAACAACCAACATTATAGCAAAATTGGAGCGTAGTAATAGTATAACCCTTTCTGATCAAGCGAACAATTTTCGTTGTCAATGCTTATTGCTGGAAAACCATATGCCAACATTTTCTGCTTGCCCATTTTCCAGATTTTTGGCCAAAAATTGGACTACGTCTAATACAAATTAAAGGAAAATGCTCTTTTCAGCAATAACGAATAACTGCTCTTACCAGTCTCTGCAGGTTTCAACTGGATTGTAAACTTACTTGAAGTACCTAAGGTACTTGAAGTAGTGATCAAGTACTTTAAATACTTGAAGTAAATTGTAACGTACTTTAAGTACTGTAATTTCGTTTAACAAGTACTAAGTACTATTCTAAAATATCTGCAAGTATCAAGTACCAAGTACTCATTTCTTCGAGTATTTGAAATAAAATACTTCAAGCAATAAAAGTAATTAAAGTACAATGTATACTACTTTTACTTGAAGTAATGCCCAGCTCTGTAAAAGATGTCTGTCTGTCTGTCTGTGGGTGTGTATGTGTGTGTGTATACAACGTGATCTACCATGATATGCGGAAAATAAAATGGTGTACTAGTCTTCAATGTGGGAAAGCCCTTGCAAAATTTTAGAGGGTTCTGAGGTAATTTAATATGTTAAATTATTAGTAAATTTGCGAAGATACACTACTGATTTTGAGTAGGTCAGGAATAGGTCGATGACCTTACTGGTGAAAGACACCGCCGTGTTATTGTCGGGTTTAACTAAATATCTCTTAGATCTGCTTGTTGTTTCAGAGTTCATTACCATAGGGTCAATGTCTTTTCGAATTATTTCGATTTATTTCGCTATTTTTGTAGTGAGATTTGATTAAAACGAAAAAGTCACTTCTATCCTATCCAGCTTTGCTGTCAATAGTGTCAATCTCAAGTCTGATAAAGTGATATGATTGTATCGGGTTACGCCAGATTAGTAAGAGTCATTGGCGGCGCATCTCTACGAAAAAAATAAGGTCATTTTTTGGTCATTTTTTTAACTCCTTTCGGTGGGTATAACCTACTGTTAAATTTTCCGCATGTCATGGTAGATCACGTTGTATATACCGTTTCTTGTAGAGACAATAACTTCTGTTAGGCTTAAAATGTATAATTACAATTTGGAACATATGTAAAACAGCATAGTAAAATAATCGCAATTGAAATTGAGCCATATCTGTAATTCATGGTGACCACCAGAGGCCTGCAAACTCTCACTTCTACGTAAAATAAGTTTCATTTTAATTTTAGAGCAAAACGTTACTAAGGTTTTTGATTAAGCATACAAAAATGTGAAGATGTACAAGATATATAAGCCGTAATATACCGGGTGTCTCATAGGTTGAAACCAACTTTATGTAGATTAGATGATATATCAATTGAAACACCCCTAACCCCAGTCGTGTATTTATCTCTCTCTTTTTGTTGAGACAGAAAAATACACAAATTTGGCAGTTTACGTGATCGTCTAGATTTTTAAAGTTAGGACCCAAATTTACATTGTGATAGTAATTTTATTGAAAACAGATTCTTTTTATAAAGTTTGATATTACTTGTTCCTATTTACTGCTTGAAATATAATTATTATTATTATTACATTATTTGAAAAACCTCGTTTAGTGCTAACTTTTACTTTTGTATTCTTTTATTTGTTCTACACTTTATTTAAGACTGATTTCACTGTAATTACAAATTTTATTAGTACTTGTTTTATTTGTTTAAAGAATTGTACATAGTCTTATTTAATCTCACTTATTCCTGAAAAAGTAAAATATGGAAGGAAAACACAGAAAACGTTTTAATACGTTTATTTTATACGATATGAACATAAGTTGGGGCAATAGCCTCGATTATAGTAAAATGTATATCTAAATAGATGTATAATCATTGTTGGGACAAATCGTCCTAAATAAAAGATAAAGATGAAGAGTGCGCAGGGAACATTGCCTCTTACGACTCTGAAATGATCAGCACAAATATGCAAACAACCAGTAATGTTTGTTTTTCGAAAACTTGTAATTTTGTGTTCGATCAACATAAAGTTTCACAGTAGGCTCCGGGAAATTTCCCGCAACATTGACCAACAAAACCCACACAAAAATCTATGTGATGGTATTTACAATTTTCGAGGATTCGTCGCATAGACACCCCAACAGGGGGGTGTGTAGGTAGTTAGGCCAACAGGGACCTTTGCGTATTCGCTGGCGGGGTAGACAAAACTAGTTGTCTATGCCCGATGATACGCTTCGTAGTTATTTATTTTATATAAATTGATAACACCATCAATAAAATCTTGTGCTAGGCATTCGGACAATATCCGAATCCATTACTTTGAGAAAAGAGCTACCGTCAAACCTTATTGTTGTTAAATAGCATCCTTATTTACAATACCCCCTGCGTCGAACACTTAAAAGCCAACAAAGTAGGTTAACCACCGATGGCTCATAAAGTTCAACACAGAATCTAGAGGGCGGACATCATTGACCACGGTCCGAAAGGTTAGTGACCTAATAAGTTGTTTTGCTGTATGTATTACTGACCATTTCACAGCTTGATTATTAAATTACCAAAAAATTCTCCCTACGCAATCCCATCAAAATTAATAAGAAAAGTCCTTCAATGAGACAAAATAATTATGCTTAATTAAACGTATCTTACTCGAATAGTTTGACTAACAGTCACGCGAGTGTTTGCCTTAGTAGACAACGCTCCTCGCGAATTTAGGAAAAATAAATAATTATTAATCAAAATTTAGTTATAATTTGAATCTGACTAACAGTCACGAGTGTTTGCCTTAGTAGACAACGCTCCTCGCGAATTTAGGAAAAATGAATAATTATTAAGAGTTAAGCTCTAACAAAAAGAAACAAGCGTTTGCCTTATTAGACAACACTTCTTGCCTCTGATCAGTGGGATACCAAGTTGATACTGCCGACTGACCCCCGTGGCGCCAATATTCTTGGCTAGAGATGTCGGTCTCGGATGACTGGGGCCGGGCAGGACTATTGCCCTTTACCCCAATGCATCGCTGTAGACCGGGGACCAGCCTCGTGCAGGGCGGGCGAACTTACTTTACGTCGGCCCCACTCACAAATGTGAGCGGTGCAGACGATTTCGGTCCACCTCCCTGGGTCCTGGCTCGTTGGACCTTGCTGGCTAAGGCCTCTTCTGACCCCCGTGGGTGGTTTCGCGGCGTTTTTATATGGTTCCCGGTGCTCGCGAGTTCCTTATGTTACCTTGTATTAAGGAACTGCTTCGTACTGACGTCATCCCCTTACGTTAGCTAGCGTTCGCTATTAAAATTCCTCCAGGTCCGATAAGGCTTTCTTTCCCAATGGATTTGTAACACACCGTTAATTTACAATATGGTTCTTTTTCGTTTGCGGTACTACTTTGTTTATATTTCCACCCTGGCAGTTACATTTTGTGCGTGAAGATTTTGAGGTTTTAGAACGTTTTTAAAATATATTTATATACTGCACGAAATATTATTTACCTAAATAATGACTTTAATATTTCCGTATTTATTAGAACAAAGGCATTTCAAATAACATTATGCATGAAATATTTAGGAATTGTGATTTAACTTTAGATAGAATTATTTTAAAGTCCAAAAATAAATAAAATTAGATTAATAAATCAGAAAATTCTTGAAAAATAATGTACCTAGGTACGGTGTATTTCACAATGTTACCCTAAAATCAAGAATATTTTGAAATGAATAAAGTTGCAGTCAGGAGTTACCAACTGCGAATATCTATTAAATACGATAAAGTTTGTCTGACTAAATATTTGTATTCATATGCTTTAAAAAGGTATGATGGCAGACCATCAACTCCTACAGACGATTTAGGTTTTAATGATTGAATTGCCTTATATATTTCATCCAGAGGTTATTCTAAGGATTTTTTTCCAATGCACATAAAGGAAATAAATCACTGTAGGTATTACATTGACACATTCACATAATATATTTATTAAATTATTTTATTAAAACCGTAAAGGCCAAACAACAAACATGGTACAAAGGTATTTTTGCTGAGGCCGATGCTAATGATGAGGATGAGGATAAGGCAAGTGGACAGTTTGGAGATAGTGCCGAGGGAAAAGCTAGCACAAAGAAATTTTAGTGTAGGTATATGTGCTATTGTATCATCATATGTACCATATAGTAATCTATATATTATTTTTAGTTTGTTTTGTTTCTGTTGGTTCTGTGTTCTGTCTAGTAACCTATATTTTAAGCTTAAGTTTGTTCTGTTTTTATGTTTTTTGTTCGTATTAGTCTAGGTGCCCACGTACATAAATGCAATTTATACATATCCTCGTATAACTTCTTGTACGGCATCGGGGTTTTTCCAATTCTCTAATTGTTCGACAAAATATATTTGCCGATTTTCCAGTCCGACGCGTGGAAATCGTCTTTTTCATGCCGAGGAGGAACGCCACATTTACGAAAATTTTCGCAGAGGAAAAAAGTGATTATGCCGTACAAGAAGTTATACGAGGATATGTATAAATTGCATTTATGTACGCGGGCACCTAGACTATATTGTTTGTAATAAATAAAAAAAAATAACTACACAGATTTTAATTTCCCACTGCACAATTTACTTTTCCTACTGCACATTTTGTGTCCAACTGCACGTTAGAATAACCCCTGATTTCATCCTCGGTTACATTTTCTATACCTAACTTACTTAAATGATAGTCTTTTAATTCAATGTTACGTGCAAGTGGTTGACTTTGACTATAAACCAGATTCAAAATATTTTGCATAGGCATTTGCGATATCGACGTCATTTTCAAAATGTTGATTTTCATAAAAAAACCTAAAAGCTATATTAGAATTACTCCTTTTGCATTTTAAATATTCCCAAAAGTTTTTTGGATTAGTGTTGATGTTCTCAATACACTCAAAGAAATAGTATGGGTAAATTCAACAAAACAAAATGGCTAACTAACAATATCGTTAATTTTGTTAAACTAAATTATATTGATGGTATTTTTAAACAAAAGGTGATTGTTATTATAATTAATAAAAAGTTGTCGTACAACAAAACAAACATTAACTTTATTGAGGAGTTTCCCCGTATTTAATTTGCATGGAATGCGTGGATTCCACTCCGTCAATTCTTTGTTTGTTGTTGGGTTAATTTGCTATTTGCTTTGAAATGAAGATCGTCGTCGTTGTTGTTGATTACAAGGCCTTTATTGTATTTGTATTATTATACACATAACTTTTGGTCATAAACTAAGATAATATTTGACAACGTCCCGTCTCACCAAATAACTTACTACATTTTGTAACTGAACAGAAAAACACATAACATGAACAGGAGGCGTTCGCCCCTCCAACTACATGCGCACAGCGCGGGAAATTCAAGTAAATACATCGGTTTCAGACAACATGAAGAAATCTAAAACTAAACAAACTTAAAAAATAGATGAATAAGACTATTATTTCTTTCGTCTGACTTTTATTTTGTTGAATTCTGTCAAATTAAACTAGATAATAGTATATTTTATTTTTAACTATTGTCGAATTGTAATTGTAAACTCAGTAGCAGTTTGCTCTACTATTATAGTTGACAGATAAACCAATATTATTGTAGAGTTAACTCGCAGTTCTGTTTACATAAACATAACATCGTTCTGCAATCCACTTTGATGAATTAAAACGTCGCATCAGCGCTTTTGTTTGCAAATAATATGGGTTAAATCAATCAAAAAAATAGTATATATATTGTTCATTTTGTTAAATTGAAGTATATTTAATAGTATTTTTAAATAAAAGGTGATTGTCACACAACAAAATAAACATTAACTTAAAAAATAGATGCATAAGACTATAATTTATTCATCTTACTAATAATTTGTTGAATTTTGTCAAATGAAACTAGATAAATAGTAGGCTTTATTTTTAAGGCTAGGATTTTGCGGAGTGAGGGGGAAATATGCGTTTATTTTCGATTGATTGTAAATATTTAAAAAACTACACATAGTATAATCTTAAAACTGCTTTAGATACTTGCTATTGTTCTAACGAATACAACTATATATATTTTTTATTATAAATTTCTCTTACCCATACAACATTTTCACGTTTTTAAAATATTAAATAAATATTTGAGTACTAATATTCTAATATTTTAAAAATATTTGTATATTACCTTTTAATATTTTTAAAATATTTTATAAATCAGCAAAAATTCACCTACTTGCATGTGAAGTATATATGGTAAAAATATTTTTCAAAATATTTTAAAAATATTTTCTTAATGAAAATTGAATATTTCATTTACATTTTACAAACATTTATTCGAAATATTTAACGAATGTGAACAAAATATTATAAAATTTTATTAAAACGTTTTTTAAAACTTATTTAACACGATTTAAAAATATTTTTGAAATATTTATTTTATACAGGGTGGACCATTAATAATAGGCCATAGTTCAAGGGTAGATTCTTTGGATCAAAATATGAGAATATAACCAAACATGCTTTAGCAAATTGTTTCTGTGGGAAAAGATACAGGGTATCAAAATTGTATTTTTTTTTCTGCAATATCTCAACTGCCTCTGACCGGTCTTCTCCCAATTTGGCAAGGAAACGTTTGCCCCATGAGTTGAGTTATACCTGATGATGAATATTTTTCTTTTTTTTTTTACGAAACGTTGTGACTAGGATATCTCATGCAGGAGTAATTTCTACGTAAAAAAGGTACACTTGATAGAACTTGATAATTCACCACCGCTTTCGAAAAAACTGCCGCAAAGATTTCAAGAATTCTTTGAAAACAAACTCAATTTGAAAAGGGCAAATTGTATTTATTGAAAAGTGTGCTTTGGTGACATCTTAGTTCGGTCAAAATGTCAAACTAATGAAGTTGTACGTAAACAACAGAACTAAGACATCACCAAAGCACACTTTTCAATAAACACAATTTGTCCTTTTCAAATTGAGTTTGTTTTCAAAAAATTCTTCAGACCTATGCGGCAGTTTTCTCGAAAATGGTTGGATTTATCAAGTTCTATCAAGTGTACTTACCTTTTTTACGTAGAAATGACTCCTACATGAGATTTTCTAGTCAAAAGTGCCACTATGTTTCTTAAAAAGAGAAGAGAAAAAATATTCCAACATCAGGTATAAGCTCATGAGGCGCCCTCCACAGGATAGGATGATGTAATACATAAATTATTGTTTCATAGCTTAAAAAATGTTTCCTTACCAAATTGGGAGAAGATTGGTCAAGACGTGGTTGAGATACTGCAAAAAAAAAGAAATAAAAAATACAATTTTGACACCCTGTATCTTTCTCCACAGCAACAATTTACTAAAGCATGTTTAGTTATATCCTCATGGTCCAGAGAATCTACCTTTGAACTATGGCCTATTATTAATGGTCCACCCCTACTATTCAAGCGAAACATTCATACTGAAAAGAAATTCGTTAGTTTTACTTCCACGTCCAATGGAAGTATAGTAACGACAAAAAAATTTTTTAAAATTTTTATTGTCCAAATAGGCTTAAAATGTCATGAAACGTCGAGATTTTAAGTTTGAGCGAAAACAAAATTTCTGTCTGTCTGTCGGTCTGTCTGTAACTTTTTTTTGTGCGCACGTTTACTCTGGAACCGTTTAAGATATTGACTTGAAATTTGGTACACATATGTACTTTAACGAGATCTAGAACTAGATTATATTTTCATCTTGTTCCGTCGAAGGGTTGGGGGGTAAATTGGGGTAAATTTGGGGTAAATGGGTAAATCAAGCAGGTAAGAGTCCATGAAATTGGTACTTAGTATATATAAGAGAAGCTAAGGTCTCAAAAAAAATTTTTGGCATTAGCCACCCCCATTACCACCCCCACCTCCTTATGAAAGGGGATGAAACAAAATTGTGATTTAGTGTATGTACAGGAACCAGAAACCTCAAAATATTTTTTTTACTTCATCCACCCCCCATTACCACCCCCCTATCACCACCCCCACCCCACTACCGATGTGGGGTATCGTTTTATGGGTTTTTGGGGTAGAGGATTTCAAATATTATATTATTAAAGTTCCATAAATAATTATTTTCACATACAAAGTTTTTTCGTTGTGAGTGACTTGGATAGAGAATCTGGATGTGGAAGTAGTGATTCCTTGGACAGCGGTTTTTTTATAGTTTTTTTTTATTGTTAAACAACACTAAATGTACAAAAAATTATCTAAAACCTTAATTTAATAAACTTTCTACATTTTAATAAAATGGCAATACACATGTAGCGTCAATTTAAGACGCACTCGATATATAGTTATTTGTTAAACAAACATACAATTTTAAAACTATAAAAACCGCTGTATCTATAGGAAAAAATAAGTGACATTATAGAAATGGGTAATATGTAATTATATTTCAGTTTTTTTATGTGATATCCCTGAATTTTGCTCTGACCAGCCACTCCTTAACACAGCCAACAATGTCTGCCTCTGTGGTTTCTTTAAAACAATTACGAACTGCTCCTAGAAAGAAATAAAAAATTATTTCTGACTATGTCATTTATTTTGTTTATAAATGGCTAAAACGGAAAAGATGTCCTATCTCAGCTCCCAATTAATTGGCGAACACGAAACATTTTTTTTCACATTATTTCTTTTATATACTTTTGATACATGCTAACAATTTTTATTTGTGGGCAAAATATTGATGAGTAAAATGCATTTGTTTATAAAAAAAGTAAACAAATTTAAAAAATTTGGTTTAAAAATTTCTTATTTTTTTTTTGTTAATATCCCTGAAAACAAAAAAACTAAAATCTGAAAAAAAAAATTGTTGTACGACTTGATCCACTTAAACAATCAACGATTCAATTTTCGACTTTTATTTTTTAGGCGTTGTTCTCAACATACCAACTTGAAATTTGGTATGACGATTTACCTCCATTGGGGGTATACTCTCCTAAAGTTTAGTTAAAATAATGCATTATTGTTTAAGTTATCATTAATTATTTAATTGTCAATTCTTTTGATTTGTTACAATTTTAAAAAATGATCAAGCAGGTTCAGACAAATCCAGTTTTCTTCGCAATTTCATTACGAACAATTCATTATTTGTTCATTGAGATACGAGCTATACAACTAAAAATATTTAAGAAAAACAGTAAAAAACACAATTTTGAACATTCTTTTGTTTAAACAAAAGCCTTGTGGGAATAGGATTTATTCCAAAACTTTTTGCTACACTCCTTATTGTAATGTTTCTGGCAAGTTCCAACAAAAAAATTGCTATTGTAAGAAAATTCCTTTTTAGATGATTTAGACTCTTAGTTTTACTCCACTACTATTAGTATCTACACAAAATGGAAATATGAGCAAAACGTTGTTTATTTTACGGCGAAATTAAATTGAGGTTAAATAGAGCACATTTTACATTGCCTATTAGGTAACCAAGGTAAATATTATTTTATCATCAAAACTAACAAAAAACTACGATGTAGGTACTCGTTATTAAAAAGTAAGGTTAAGAAGCTCATATAATATCATACTTATATGAATTAATTTTAGGGTGAGTATAAAAAAGTCCCAGTCCTAACTTAGCCTATCTCAGTCTTAATTTTTGCCTAAAATATATCTGATGTTTTATAAAAACTGTCCTTTATTCTAAGTTGATCGTAAAATATATACGCAAACCTTTCACGCCAATTGGAACTGATTTCTGGTCTATTTTGTGGTATTAGCACATAGGAAAAAAATTAATTTTAGGTTAAGTTAGGACCAAGACAGGATTACGAATTTTATAAACGGCATACAGGTAACCTGTACATTTAACATTTTAGGGAAAAAATTAAGAATAAGATATGCTAAGTTAGAACTGGGACTTTTTTTATAAACTCACCCTTAGTGCAATGTTTTAGTTTAATATAAGGGTTTAATATAGGTAGGTATCAAATCTACGGTATTGTAAAAAACACACCAAACTCATGCTGTGTATTGGAGATGGGCGCGTGAGTCGATTTTGACTCACGCTCACGCACGCTCACGACTTTAAACCTTTAGCTCACGCACACTCACGCACGACTGATATTTGTTAAGGCAAACTCACGCACGCTCACGCACGGGATCTTTTGACTCACGCACACTCACGAAATCTTCCGTGATTTGGTACCTTAAATGTACACGCTCACGCCGTGACACGCCGTGACACGGTGAAATTCACGTCACGTGCCCATCTCTGGACCAGAGTGACCAGACCAGACCAGGCCAGGAGGGCTAGGCGACTGGCGAATGTAGTAGAGAGAGATTGCAATTACGCAGTTTGATTTGAATGTTGCGTCATTCATCCTGTCTCCTGTCCTTTTCCGTCCCTTCTCGCGCTCGTGTTCCGTCTTCCGTCTATCGCTTCGCTTCTTATTCTTGTCACGACACGACAGGTTGAAGTTTTAAAGCAGAGATGGGGCGTCGTGTCACGGCGTGAATATTATCTCACGCACGCTCACGCACGCTCACGCACGGGATCTTTTGACTCACGCACACTCACGAAATCTTCCGTGATTTGGTACCTTAAATGTACACGCTCACGCCGTGACATGCCGTGATACGGTGAAATTTACGTCACGTGCCCATCTCTACTGTGTATCAATCACGAACTTCATAAAGTTTAATTTATGAAGTTCATGGTATCAATACAGAGGTACAATAATAATTCTAAAATTTAGAGCATTATTAATTATTAAAATTCTACTTACCCAGATAACAAATTATGCAAAGACTGAACTGAAACTCATAAAAATCACCAAATCGACCGACATTCAACATACGTCGTCATGTGTCATGATGGTAAAAGTGGCGCCACTGTCGGCCCAGTAGGTTTGACGCGGGAAATTTTAAATAGTACCACAGGAATAATACTATTATAAATATTTATTTGACATTTTTTAAATTATGTTAAAAAAGTTAATAAGAACATTTAAAAACAATGTTAATAATATGAAAATAGTGTTTATAAAATGTTCAAAAAAATCATTTTCAAAACATTTAAAAACTGTTTAATAACTGATTACTAAATATTACTAAAATAATATTTTTTCCGTAAGGTGTATAAAATGTTAATATAATATTGATAATATTTTTTACATATAAGCACTGTTTTTTGGATATTTATAAAATATTTCATGCTGTATGGGTATATTTAAATATCGTAATTTGTCAATGAAAATAGTCCCTAATTTAATTAGTAAAGTATTGTATTTGATTATATACAAAATTAATGATAAAAGCTATATATGGTTGTATTCCTTAGAGCAATGGGAAGTATCTGAAATTATTTTAAAGATTATATCATTTATGATTTTTTAAATATTTATAATAAACCGAAAATAAACGCACATTTCCCTCTCCGAATTGTAATTCTAACCCAGTATTAGTTTGCTGTATTATTGTACTTGGTAGGCAAACCAATATTATTGTCGTCTTCTAGAAGTTCTAAAAGGGAATAACCATGAAATTTGCTTGCTTACCACGTAGTCTATTACAGAAATTATTCCTAGATGACGCCACATACAAATCACTGACAATAATCAATCATCTTATACTCTTATGAATTTATAGAAAATTAATAACATGATTGCAATGTTTAAATTCTCTCAGGGATCATCGATATATTTGGATGGATCTTATAAACGATCTCTAATCTTTGGTTTGGGTGGTCTGATGTCTCAATATTGAGATTTTAGCTAACCAAAAAAAACTTCATCATACAATAAAGTGTAGATCAACCTAAAAATTAGTTGGTGAACAAAAAACAAAATCGTTGTACTATTTAATTGTAGAGCAATTTGAAAATGGTTAGTGAACATAAAAAAATGTCATTATACTATTTAATTTGTTGTTCTACAATTAAACTACTATTTGTTTACGAAAACAAGCAAAGTTGTTGTAGGTCAAAAAAAAATGATTACTTACTTAACCAACTAAATTTCATGTTCAAAATGACAATGAAAATTGTATGGTGACAAAATTTGTTCGACTATTCTTTTCTGGTAGATTTAACTATGAAACTAGATAGGCGCGATTTCATATGCTCTTTTTGGTTGAATTCACTTATCATTTTCTTTGAGTGTACTTCTTATATAATTACTATAACATGTTTTAATGTTTTGTTTTACGTCTGCCCTAAGCTCTCTGTGCCTTTGTCTATGAATTGGATTTCTGCTCGATAATCTTAAAAGATGTTCTTTAAGCTTTATTTTTCTAATTTCTAATAGAGTTCTTTGGTGTACCAAACTGAATACTTATGATTTTTAGGTATTTGTTTTTGTGGAACACATTGATCTAGAATGCTATATAGGGTATCGTAAAATGTATCAACACATTCATTTGGATTGTCTGAATAAATTTCATTTCGCCAGTCACACTGGGAAAGCAAATGATACAGCTTGACAAAATCGCCTTTTTTAAAATCATAGTTATGAGATGATTCCATGTAGCTTTCATCTTGTGAGGCTTTTTTGGCAGTGACCCTCAAAATTAATTTCAAGCGGAGGATGATATAGGTCAATATTTACCAAGGGATTATCAGAAACGGCAACCCTTGCTTCTGTTATGTTCGTCAATACAAGGTCTAAAGTATTGTTGACCTGATTTAAGACATGGTTAATTGAGTATAAGTCAAAACTACAGATGATATTATGAATGATTTTGGCCTTTGATCAACCATTTTCAAGATTATATAAATGGCCATTGATTTCAGATAGGTACATTAAAATCGCCTATTATAAATAAGTTTCCGGTGCATTTCAAATGACTCAAGAAAACTTTCATATACTGATACGTTGGATCCTGACCTAATATATACACAACAAATTGAAATAGTGATTTCTCTTATGGTTAGCCTTAGTATATCTATTGAAAATCGATATTGTCACTTTTACACAAAAACATTGGCTTGTATTTCTTCTTTATGCAGCAAAATACACCACCTCCCCACGTGACTCCTGCTTCTTCATAATTTTTATCATTACGAAAAACTAGGTATCTTTTGTCATATAATTCCTGACCAAAAATGGAATTATTTAGTGAGGTTTCTGCAATACATATTATATCATAGTTGGTCGCTAGTATGTATATACATACTTTGGTTCAAAATGATTTTGGTGTGCTATTATTTCTCTCATCATGCAATGAAGAAATTTAGTTGCAAAGAAAAATGTAAATAGAGCTTATTGCAAAAAACACAAAACTGATCATTATTTTTTTAAGTGTACCTTTATAATAATAATATCTAACAGCCTCATATTATGTCCAGTTGAGTTCATGAAAGATATTAAGTTTCTAAAATGTATTTTTTGTAAAATAATATAATTTATTCAATCTTTATTCTCAAAATAATTATTCTTCATCATGGCAGAAAAAATTCTAATATTAAACATGGAGTATATTACAATTGACACTTGAAAATATATTAATCTTCAATTATGAACCTATGAATTAAATACCCTTAGGTCGAAGATGAATTTACCAAATATTTTGCCTTTGAAGACTAACAAGTTTCTTAGTCAATTTTCAATGATAATTTAGACTTGTATGTTGCCAATATTTCCAATAGGTCAATTGTGATGGCAATTTAGAGTCTATGGTTACTTAAAGATAGTAATTGCGCCAATATTTTCTAAAGTGTGCCTTCATTTGAGTTCTAATAGGGTACAATTAAGTAGTTTACAACCTGCCAAATTACTTATTTAGTTCACGACTAAGCGATCGTTTTTATGATCAATATTAGGTAAATTTTTACCTTCATCTTATAAATTATAAACCAATGACAATTCAAAATTTATAAATTTCAACCAGTGACAACAGTTTTACACTGAATAAAGGCAAGTTAGCCTTTTTAAAAATTACGTCTAGCTTTTAAATGCACATAATTGATTTAATTTACTCTCAGACTAAAAATAAAATAAAACATATTACAAATTCAAGAATTATTATTTTATTTATAATTACTATGTACCATACCTATTTATGCAATTTCACAAAAGTATTTTTAATACCAAACTGACAAACTATCAGATTTACAATCACGATCGCGTAACAGAAGTCAATAATAAGCATCTACCACGCCCGTTTCCATGGCTACGAGACAAAAATAGTTTATAGAAGCGTCGCCGTCAATTAATATAATAAAATAATAACAACTGTTATTACTTAACTTATATAAAAATAGTGTATGTATCTATAAATAAAAACTTGAATATAAAAGTACGTGAGGAATTTCTTCATTTGGGAAATAATCTTGACATATGTCTCTCGAACTCCAAATCTTATCACACAAAATGTGGGTAGCTACATTTTTTGCGAAAATTTTTGCAAATTTTTTCCTTCGGTCTCGGGCTTTTAAAGTAAATTATTAAGCCCTAACATTTTCTAAGCAAAATTTTACAAAAGAAGCTACCCGGAGTGTATCCGATAAGATTTGGAGCTCTCGGGATATAACCTATGAAAAAAGCCCTAATAAGCCGGTGACTCTAAAGTCATTTTTCAAGTCAAACTTACGTTAATTTGGACTTGTAAAATAACTTAATTTATTTATGACATTTCTAAGAGAACTTTCAGGTAATTCTTAACACAGCACAATAATGCATAAGTGCATATAGGCCATTGTACTCTGAAGAAATATTTTAGATAGAAAATAAGTACTTTACAAATGAGGCGTATAATTTCAAGCAGTTCTCGACTTCATGAAATTATTCTTGTCTTAGTGGTTGGTCTATATTGCTTGTTTGCTGCTTGGGTATGTTATATGAAAATTTATGTTTCTGTTGCAGATTTATTTCTGTCTTGACGGTGTTCATATCATTGCACTTAACCATGGCTGAGAAACAGGAAACACTGAAAGCAGTGCTTCGAGGAAATCGGGAATTCTCTAAACAATTGTACACGTATCTAGCGAAAACACCAGGCAATGTCTTCTTCTCACCCATTAGTATTCATGCCATCCTTTCGCTTGCATCCCAGGGTTCCGGGGGCCTAACTAAAGAAGCGTTCACCAAAGTATTGAACGTCCCCGACTTGAAGACAGCTGCAAAAGGTTATGAAGAAGTCATGAAATATCTCAACTCCGTTAAAGATGTAACTCTACTGATAGCGAATAAAGTATTTGTGAAAGATAGTTATAAGTTGCAAAAAGCATTTCAGACCGTGGCTAAGAAACAATATTTCTATGAAGTGCAGTCGTTGGATTTTGAGCAAGGGGCATCCGCAGCAGAATCCATTAACAGTTGGGTCGAGGGTAAGACTAACAAGAGAATTAAGGATGTCATCGATGCCAGCGATTTAAACGATGAGACCCGTTTGGTACTGGTAAACGCCATTTATTTTAAGGGCAAATGGGCTGAGCCTTTCAACGTACGAAGGACAACAATTGAAAAGTTCTACTTGAATGAAAACTACACCATGGATGTCCAAATGATGCATATAACGAGCGAGTTTTACTTTAAGGATGATGAGAACCTGGATGCGAAGGTTCTAGAGCTGCCGTATGCCAATATGAACATAAGTTTGATTATCATTTTGCCCAATAATAGGAACGGGATAGCTGAACTGGAGCAGAAACTTGCCGGAACTGATCTCACGAAGGTTACAGAAAATATGTATTGCCCAGACGTGCAAGTGTCCCTTCCCAAGTTTAAGATCGAGCAGACGATCGATCTTCAGGATTCCTTGACCACGGTAAGATATGCAAAAAAATGAAAATTTTTGGTAAAATCAAAAGTACACACCCCGCAAGTTGCTTTACACAATAGGCAAGCCTCTGATTTACACAAAAAATTGCTTCAATTTTTGTTCGTTAATCTGTAAAAACAAGCAAAAGAAATGAAGATATAAAAAAATGAACAAATAGAAAAATTGTTCTTTTTATTATTCTTCATAATGGAGTGAATTTAGGCATCAAGATAGGAGGATAAGGAATTCTCTGCCTGCAGCAATTTTTTTGTTTTAATTTGTTTTCGGTATAATAATAATTTAAGAAATGTAATATTATAATACATCAATATTAATGAAAGCTGATGAAACCATATCCTTTGTTGAACTGAACCTTCCTGCCGAATTTGAGCGCAAAATATCTATTTAAACTGCTAAAAATAGAAAACGATTTCGAAATTTCAATAGCTTATTGTTTAAGTGCATCAACTCATCGGGGGATAATTTTTTTTTCAAAATGTAAATTATAAACTGAATATTGTGTTAATAAATATAGTCGAGGAGCCCTCCCTAGCTGTACGTGCACCCCCCGCCCGATCCTTGGGGACAATGTTTTTCATAAAGATTGAAGCATAAGGAACAATTTAAGACATATTCCAAAAAAAGAAAACTGGCTGTACTTTCAAAATGGCGGCCATATGTTAAAAAGAACTGTTGCCAATGTTGTTTTTGTCATTTTACACAAAAACTAAAAAAGATGGACAAAAACTTTCTGCACAAAAAACAATAATATTTTGATAGGAGTTACCATTTTCCAGATAAATGAGTCCAAAGTTAAGAAAACATGGAAATTCATATATCGGTAAATCACTTAGAGGAAATAACTGTGACAATTATTGTAAGACTGTAACGGTTGAAATTTGACTTGTCCTGTCATCCCGTGTGCTATGTCCCTTTTCAATTTAAAGCTTTAATTTCAAGGACCTGAAATGGAAACAAACAGGCTAGGTTATGACAAGTTCAAATTAATAAACAATGAGTTTCAAAATAAATTTAGGCAAGGGTTCTTAAAATGTTTCTGGCTTTACCTTCAGCTTATTTGAGGTAATTTGGACAAGTATATAATTTAAATAACTTTAGTGTTAAATTGCAACTTTGTTTTGATATTGATTTGACATTTTAAAACAGGGATTTTTAAAATCTAAAGTAGCATGTTATAAGTTTTTTTGAACAAAAAACCTGAGAGGCAAAAAAAAGGTAACCATTTTGAAATCTAGAATTTCCTGGCATTTCTCTCCTGATTTGTGAAGTGTTAGGACCTCATAAGAACTAGGGTGAGTTGGTTGCTACTGATTTTAATTTTCCTGCTAGATACTTACTGGAGAAACATTTAATTCCAGGTTCCTTTTCTACTCTCGAATTTAATTATTTCACCCATCTATAATTTTATGTCATTCAAATCAAGGCTAAGACAATTTTAAAATCCTCCCTGGTAGAGTCTTCTGGCATTGAGAGCCTGAGCTATCTAAGGATCCTGCTAGGCATTGTTTCATCCACTGCGTGGAAACATTGTAAGAACACATTAATATTGTGAGACGCCTCCACATGGAAAGTTACCTGGTCCAGTAAGAACTGTTCATAACCTGCCGTTGTTTCTGGGTCATGTCCAGCAGCTCAACCAAGAAGCGCAACCGAATAAAGTGCAAGTAGGATTAACTCGCTCGGCGAGACGACTGTAAGTCCATCTTTTTTATAATATCCGTCTCAGCCCAAGGGGCCCACCTAAGTTAACACAACAGTGAGAAGCACCAGCCCGCAGCGAAAACCTGTCAACTCGTTAAAAGTCTCTTATTTTCTGTCGGTGACTTATTTTTGTAAGACCTTGTAAACTCACTAAACAGCTGTTATTTGGGTATTAAATTTTTGTAGAAAACCTAAAACAAGACATAGTCTAGCTCTTATCAATGTTTAAGAATTGCACATTTATTTGACGTGCACTTTTGCATTTTTTTAAAACTTTGGGTAGTCACACACATTTAGCTTGTGCATTATTTCATGTTATATTATTTTATTATTATAACCTACCTGTTGTTCAAGTGGGCAATCGCCAAAATAGCATGTAGCATTTCCAGATGAATTGAATTTATCATTTGCCATTATTAATTTCAAATTTCAACTATTGTCATCGAGTTGTCAAATTTCTTAAAAGTAAGGTTGCGGTCAAACAGTAAATTCCTAATAATAGGGACGCGTTCCGTATCTAATGTACGAAGACATTTAAATTTTCTTGGTAGGGCTGATGTAGCGATCACTTTAATTTTATTATCGTTCATTATTTATATTTACCTTTATGTGTTAATACTGCTCAGAATTTACTTAGTCATTGTTTGTCATTTATTTTGTACCACGTACATATATTTATTATTAAATTATTATTATGATTATTCCTTGTGTTTAAAATTATTTTGCTTGTTTTGTCACTCCCCTCCCTTGTCGATCCCTAGCGATCGGCTGGCGCCCGCAAAGAAAATAGCTCGTGCATTTTTGGTAACCAACAAACAAGAACCAACGAATAAGTACATCGCCAAAGCAAAATCTTCTTAAGCGAACCCACCCCCGGCTACGACTGTAAGAGCTGTCGCGCGTGGTTGCTATTTAAAATTTCTAATCTGAAAGTAAGCGCCACAAGACGTATAATATAACTTTATATTATTAACATAAAAATTAAATAAAATAAACTGAAAAAAATTATTAATAATAATAATATTATAATTTGCAGACATATTTATCTCGAAAACGGTAACAGTGGTATCTGGAAAACGGTAACTCCTATCCAAATATTGTATAGGGACAACATTGTAGAAAATTTTATGCACTTTGTTTTTTGTGCAGAAAGTTTTTCTCCATCTTTTTTAGTTTTTGTGTTAAATGACAAAAACAATATTTGCATTTTTTTTTAAACGGACGCCATTTTGAAAGTACAGCCAGCTTTTTTTTTTTTAGGACATATCTTAAATTGTTCCTTGGGCTTTAATCTTTATGAAAAACATTGTCTCCAAGGATCGGGGGGTGCACGGACAGTTAGGGTGGGCTTCCGTAAGTGTTACGTTTTATATTGAATTTTATATTTTATTTTAAGAGATTAATCATTTATCTGGAAAATGGTAACTCCAATGCAAATATGGTATAGGAACAAAATTGTGGAAAATTTTATGCACTTTATTTTTTGTATAGATAGTTTTTCTCCATCTTTTTTAGTTTTTGTGTTAAATGGCAAAAACCATATTTGCAATTTTTTTTTTAACGGACGCCATTTTGAAAGTGCAGCCAATTTTTTTTTTAGGACATGTCTTAAATGGTTCCATGGGCTTTAATCATTATGAAAAACATTGTCCTAACGGACACTTGGGGGGGGGGCTCCCGTAGTAATAGATTTACGTGTTTAATAAACTTTTGTCAAAAATCGGGATTCATTAGTATAAGGAACGATATTTTTTTCAGTGTATGAGAAGAAGAAGAAGTTTTCAAAATTATTTTGGCTTCAGCCACCCGCATTACCACTCCATTTTTAAAGGGGACAAAAAAATTAAATTGTGATTTTATGTAGCGTGTGTAAAAGAACCAAATTTTTTTGACATTAACGACCCCCACTACCGACGTGGCATATCGTTTTATGGGTTTTTGGAGTAAACAATTTCAAATATAACATTTTGAGGTTCTATGAACAAGTATTTTCACATAGTGGAGTGCAAATATAGTATCGACATTTTTTTCACTTTAAGAGAATTAGAATAGGAAATCTGGATGTGGAAGTGATTCCTTAGGCAACGATTTTTTTTAGATTACAATATGTATGTTCAATGTGATTTTTTGTTCCAGGTCGGTCTTGGTAACATCTTCAGCCGAAGTGCCGATTTCTCTAACATGATGGATAGTTCGGAGCCTCTCTATGTCAGTAAAGTTGTTCAAAAGGCATTTATTGAAGTCAACGAAGAAGGAGCTGAGGCAGCTGCGGCCACTGGTAAGTGCCTCTTATTACATTTTTTAACCTGGTTTGGCATTTTTTGGTTCCCTTTAGCTTGGCTGCTTTCCTCGATTGCTGTGTATTCTTCCCTGTGACGCATGCATCGCACATTCATTCGTCACTACCATAATAATAATAACTTATTGGTGCCATAATACAAAGTATTTACACAAGTCAGAAAAACAAACAACATGATATAACATAAATTTTTTATTTATTGTGCGATTTGAATCCAATTTTACTCAAGTATAGAACAAATTAGGATCTAACTATGACTAGAAAAACATTTGCCTCCTACAAATGCAAAGCCACCTGCGGTACCAAAGTACGCGTAAAAAACAAAAAATCATATTATCGGAAAATTTTGTTAATGAAACTTGTTCGGAATTGTCCAAAAACCGTAAGTCAAAATTTAATCAAAATAAAAAAATATTGAAATTATGATTAAAATAATGTCCAAGTCCGAAAATATCATTTTAATGTTTTTTTTTTATTCAGAAAACTGTACTATGATAATTTTGTTTGAAATTAAACCCAAGCTGCGAGCTAAAGTTTGTATAAAGTATTTTTTTGAATTATTTCGTAAACTGTTCATGGTTCATTAAAATCTCAAATAGCAATCATATAGAGTATTAAATTCTCCGCAGTTTATGTGGTAAACGCCATTTTGTAGAACTAATATTTTACAGCCTAAATAGTTTTAAAAAAATAGTTTTTTGAAAATATCTCCCAAACTATCCATCGTACACTGAAATATTGTATTATCAATTCTGTAGAGCACTAAATTCTCTACAATATAGTTCTCTACAAGTTTGCAATTACATATTTTTATATCCGATCAATAGAGATCTTTTGAAAAAAACATATTTTTTGTAACTTTTACAACAAAGTTTTAAATAGGAATTGTAGAGAACTTAATTCTCTATAAGTTTGCAACTACATGTTTTATATCCGACCAATACTTTCTGAAATATTTTAAAAAACTATTTTCACGGGCTGTAGCTCCCCAGATAGCACAAAAATATTCATAGAATATTCTGGAATATTTTTTTGAATTATGGATCCTTCCAGGAATATTCCGAAACGAATATAGAATATCTAGGAATAGGAATGCGCGAATGGGACTCCTACAAATATTCTGGGAGTAATTCAGTAGAATATTCTGAGAATATTCTGAGAATATTCTGGAATCTCTACGTAGTGTACCATGAATAACCATTGATTAATATATTTTGTAAATTCTAGGAATATTTTATTAATATTATAAGAATAATCTTGTTTCTATTATACACTGTATAAGTATATTCTGGAATATTCACAATGTGCCCCAAAAACGAGCTCAAATGAAAATGGTGGAAATGGCACGACATTTCAATTACAGTTATAATATTTCAATGACAAAAACCTATATTGTCAGGGTTGGAGCGGTTAAGCTTTTTCTGGCGGGCCTTTGAATTGTTTTCCATTAGAAAATCTCGTTCATTTAAAATTGGGTCATAGTTCTTAAATTATTCTTGAAGTTCTACAAAAAAAAAGTTTTGCAAAGCTAATTTATTGCCTTTTTGATTTACAGTTATAACATTGTCAATTGTATTTTCATTTATTTTGCAAAATTTTAATTTTTTTTGTGATCAAAATAATTTAATGATGATAACATTATAATTTTAAATCAAAAAGGCATTAATTATCCCACTAAACAAAATATTATTACTTTAAAATAACTTCAACGTTGCCAGAAAGTAATTTGTCATACTATTAAATATTATTTAATGTAACCAATAATACTTAAATATTTGTTTAATGTATTTCGAAATGTAACATTTCTCAGTTACGTTGTTGTAATATAAATATCATATTGCAAGAGAATATTAAAAATGTTACTTCCATTTAATATTGCATAACATTACGGATACATTCTTTGTATGGCTTTGCAAAACATTTTTTTTATGCAACTTGATAGAATCATTAAAGAACTATGATCCAATTTTGGATTAACAAGATTTTCTACAGGAAAAGCTTCGAGGGCCCACTAAAAAAAACTAAATCATTCCGGCCCTGACATTATAGGTTTTTTGTCGATAAAATGTCGTGTCCTCTCATCACTTTTGACTGAGCACTTGTTTGGCACACATTGTATACAGTAATTATTTGATACTAAAAGGGACTCACCACTTTTGCCACTTCAAAAGTTAATATGACAAAATATTAAAGCACAACCAGCACTTCATAAAGTACTGCAAAACTGTAGGTAATCAAAAAAGTACACCACAAGCACAAAACTTACAAAACTAAACTTCGTCAGGGCAATAACTGTCATCCAGTGTTGCGAACTGTGTTGAATTAAATTATGAGGAAAACTGTTCCGCAAAATATGATAACACGAAACGTTCCTCAGATGGCGCTAATAACACACTGAGCAGCGGCATAGCTTACCCCTGTCTATATTTTGCCGCCTATTTTCCCGTCATTAATGTTCAGTGTAAGAATCGCGCCACCTTGCGTCTGCTTTTTTTCTTCCTGCACCGAAACAGCGGCACCAGTGGCGGCTCGTCAGGGGAGGCTGAGACTCCCTTTCGAAGAAGCAGCATATCTTCCAATCTTCCAAAAATCCGTTGTACTCGGGGGTGGTGGGTAAATGTACAAATTGTAATTATATTGCAAGTTAATTGTCTTTCAAAATATCAAGCCTCCTCTGGAGACAATATCACGAGCCGCCACTGAGCGGCACAGCACCTCCCTCTCTAATTTTACCACATATTTTCCCGCTTAATGTTCGGTGTGAAAACAGCCTTGTTTTCTTTCTACCAATTTTATAGACGTAGTGTGAAAACACGCCATGCTATAGCTCCTGGGCGCTTATTCTCAGCCAAGGGATATTTCGCTCCTATGAGAAAATAGTATTTTGTCTCCTTTCATCTCTCTGTGTTTCTTATTTCCTTCTCTTTCCTTTCTCATAGGAACGATCATTCTCTTGGCTGAGAATAAGCACCCTGGTCTCAGTGGTCTATATTTTTCGTGGCTAGTACTCACGGTCGATAAACTATACGGTTACCTCAATCAGCAGCTTTTGGACGAGAGAGACGCGCGGAGCGGGGAATCGAATAAAAGAGACAGATATATCTGATTTCCGTGCAAAAGACAGAGACAAAGATACCGGTAGGGTCTACAGCCTACGTCAGCTATAGATACTGCCGGCATCTCTGTCTCTGTCTTTTGCGCGGAAATCAGATATATCTGTCTCTGTTTGTTTCGATTCCCCGCTTCGCGCGTCTCTCTCGTCAAAAAGCTGCTAATCGAGGTAACCGTATAGTTTACTGATCGTGGCTAGTACTCTCCTTTCCATATAATAATATGTAAATAAACCTAAGTATAGAAAATTTTGATACTTTTATGACATGTTACCAACTCAATCTACTCTACTGTTGAAATAGGTTGAAATTCATAGTGGTACGTGGACGGTAAATGTTGGTTATTCTGTAGTCTGTACTATCTTTCCTTCTTTCAATTGAAATTATCGTACAAATAAGCATTATCGTACATGTACTATCGTATATCGTACAACAGATGAAATTATAGTACAAAAACGATAATTATCGTACAGTTCTCAACACTGCTGTCATCTCATAATACAGAACGAATTTAGTTTGAGAATTTAGACGAGGCGCTGCAGAGAGAAATGATCGCGATAATGCGCGCGTAGTAGTAATTTGAAGAACTAAAACGGTTATGAGACCAGCGCGCGCATGCGCAAATTTCATCACTTTTGTTATGTTCAAGTTTTACACATTTTTGAGTCAGGCATCAGATAGCTCAGTGTGTAAGTTGAACACCTCCCTCAGAGATCTCTATGCACGTTACCACGACTACGTCCAGGAACATCTCCAAAAAATTTTACACCACCAAACTGGGCGATAGCCCGCAAAGCCGCAACATAACCCAAATCAGACAGCATAATGCATTATTATTCAATCTGAGACACCCCCTACCATACCAGGCGTTGCCTATTTTCCGGCAACTCCCTTAGCCAAATCATCTCCTACCATAACCTTTATTAAACCGATTAAACCCTATCCTATCATGTTTCCTAAACTTTATCTTTAATTCCCTCTTTCCATTTCTATTTGTTCGTTTTTATGCTTCTGTAGTTTTTCTTTTTTGTTCTTTTTGTCATTTTGTCCGTAAATTCTTTTTAAGCCGAAAAAATTCTTGAGAATTATAACATTTTAAACAATACTCTTTTACTTTGTCATATCTTCGGATTTTTTCGTTTAGCTTTTTACCCGAGTCAACAACCCAAATTTTGTAAGTGCTTTGCCAAGTGTTGTGTTATTTTTAATTAGTTTTAGGTCTCTGCGTAGACAACAATTTTTAACATTATTATTAGTTTTTAAGTTTGTTTATAACAAACAGGATAGCTAATCCCCCCGTTAATCGTTATGCCGAACCGGGCCTCTTTCATCCAACCTTACATACACTACGTGCCGTGATTGTTTGGTTGGCTCCGGGCCAGGATCCGGCAAGGCACATAGTTGTACTAAACTTACGAATAAAATCTGTTTTGTTTTTCTTTGTTTTTTGTTGATTACCTGTCAGTACCACAGAAGACAGGAACTATACAGAAACGAAAGCTTGTCGCGGTACCTTTGATATCGCGTTCTCTGATTTCTGTGACCTCGAAGTGACAGTAATATGCCTTACTACACTCAGAGAAATGATGTACACAAAAAAATACATCAATATTTCGGTTCAATACACTGTACACTGGGAAAAATGTATTGTTTTATATTTAGTAGATAGGTACATGAATAAGAATACGTATATATGATATTAATGAAGTTGGTGACTCAAGACATGGTGCATTGCAGAATGTTCAAAAAAAGAAGTACACATTTACATTTATATCCCGTATTTCAGGCATCGTTAATCATAATAATGCGCTTTTAAGCCAATGCATTTTTTTTCATACTGCTACCAGAATAAGAAAACACTATCATGGAAAGTAGTACAATGTATAGATATACAATGAAAGAGACATATTATGTAGCTTAAAATTAAACACAAGATTTGATGAAGAATATATTTTCAATATTGTTGAATAGAATATTACAAATCAAATAGTACAGTGAAAAAAAATATTTACGTAAAATAACAATATACGTGAAATAGAGCATGTGCACGTAACGTCACAGCTAACCTCAAAAATATATATTTCTTAAGATTTATGAGTATATCGTAGCTGTTATTAAAATTTCAGCTTGGTTTCCATATTTTCAACTAAAATCTAATTCAGTGTAATGTTTATGAAGTTCTAAATACTTTCTCCTAATAAAATAGGACTCTTTGTGTAGGTTGGATTTCTAACCTGTAAATAGCGGTCTATTTTTATTAGGACGGCCTAATCTTACGGGACCGTGGAGCGAATAGGGTGGGTAAAACAATGTAAAAAGAGAATAGAGGAGTAGTAAAATCGTTTGTCATTAGTTTGACGTGGTTTTGTGTCTTGCTTGCAAGAAGGGCAAGGAACATTTTCTTTCATTTTCCATTGTGTCCAACATTTTGTTTTGTTTGTGAGTATTCTAATTTTTTTGCTAGCGTAGAAGGCCGTATCCTAAAAATGGCCGAAAAAATATCTCAGACACAAAAAAATACAAAAAAAAAAAAATTTGCAGTGCACAAGATTTGAACCCGCAACATTAGTATTGAGAGGTGACGAACAACAACAACAACAAGCAGTTATTAATCTTACAGGATACAATATGCGCCATTCCGGAGTCCGGCCCGGAGCCAGCCAGACAACCACGGCAAACATCGCCGAGGTGGGTGTGAGGCTGGGCGGGGAGGGTTCGGTTTGGTGGTGACGAAAATTATTTGATGAGTTAAAACTCCTGCCTAATGAAGGAAGGCTTAAATTTAATAATATCGTGCAACGTAGTACACGAGGGTACTTAAAAATAATTCAAATTAAAACTGAAAAAATTATCGATTTCGCGCACACGCGAACACTTAAACATTTTTATTGCTGGCACGGGAAAATAAAACTCAACGAAAAAACCCGTTTGAGACAATTCCACCCTGGTAGTCTTCCTGACGCCAGGAAAGTCTCGTGCATAGTTAAAAGTGTGTAATGTTATGTGAAATTTTGGTTTATTAAGAATTTATTGGTCGAGACTGAATTTAGAGACAAAAATGGACAAGGAACAAAAAAAGGTAAAAACAAATAGAGGAAATAGAGAGGAGTTGGTTATAGGTTTTGGTGAAGATTAAAGGTGGGGAAAGGAGAAGTTGTCGTAGAGGAGAGAGGTGACCACCTTACACACTGAGCTATCGACTACCTGACTTGAAGTGTGTAAAACTTTAACTTAACAAAGAAATTAAAGACACGTCCGATATGTGCGCATGCCGCGGCGTGCATGTCATTATTGTCAATAAAACACGTCGGACGGGTCTTTAAATTTGGATTTCCGTGCACGCCGCGGCGTGTGTCTAACCACTTCGTTTTTATTAACCAATATTATTGAAAAATTATTAACTTGAATATTTAAATATTTGCTTGGAGCCAGTATTGCTCCAGCTGAAATGAGTATACAAACTTAAAATTTGAGGTTATGTTAGTTATATGATGCACATGCCCTATTACTGATTTTTTTAATTGATACAATGAAAAGTTCTTTAGTGGTACGAGTTGTGAGTCATTATTTAATTACCTGCTTATTCATGGTCACAATACAATTATGTTCATTATGTTCAAATTCGCTAAAAAAAGTACAAGGTAAGATATATTGTGTCTACTTGCATAGAAATCTTTCCTTGCTAACCTAGAGCCAACCCTGGTTTTAACCGTCACAGAGACAAATTTCCCGAGCCTTGTTAATAACTTATTGTCATTATTACAATTCAGTCACGAAAACGTTTGGAATTAGTACGGGAGCCCATCCTAAGTGTCCGTGAACCCCCCCCGATTCTTGGGGACAATGTTTTTCATAAAGATTAAAGCCTAAGGAACAATTTAAGACATGTCTAAAAAAAAAAAATTGGCTGCACATTCAAAAGGGCGTCAGTTTTCAAAAAAAAATTTGCAAATATGGTTTTTGTCATTTAACACAAAAACTAAAAAAGATGGAGAAAAACTTTTTACATAAAAAACAAAGTGCATGAAATTTTCTGCAATTTTGTTCCCATACAATATTTGGATAGGAGTTACCATTTTCCAGATAAATGATTCAGCTCATAAAATAAAATATAAAATCCAATATAAAACGTAATACTACGGGAGCCCACCCTAACTGTCTGTCTGTGCACCCCCCCCCCCCCCAATCCTTGGGAACAATGTTTTTCATAAAGATTAAAGCCCAATGAACAATTTAAGACATGTCCTAAAAAAAACTGGCTGTACTTTCAAAATGGCATCCGTTTAAAAAGAAAATGCAAATATTGGTTTTGTCATTTAACACAAAAACTAAAAAAGATGAAGAAAAACTTACTGCACAAAAAACAAAGTGCAAAAAATTTTCTACAATTTTGTTTCTATACAATATTTGGATAGAAGTTACCATTTTCTAGATCCCATTGTTACCGTTCGAGATAAATTGTCTGCAAATTATAATATTATTAATTTTTTTCCGTTTATTTTATTTTTTGTTATGTTAATAATTTAAAATTATATTATACGCCTTACAATAATTGTCACAGTTATTTCCTCTAAGTGATTTACCGATGTATGAATTTCCATGTCTTCTTAATTTTGGACTCATTTATCTGGAAAATGGTAACTCCTATCAAAATATTGTATAGGAACAAAATTATAGAAAATTTTATGCAAGTTGTTTTTTGTGAAAAAAGTTCTTGTCCATCTTTTTTAGTTTTTGTGTTAAATGACAAAAACAACATTAATCTTTATGAAAAACATTGTTCCCAAGGATCGGGCGGGGGGTGCACGTACAGCTAGGGAGAGCTCCCCGACTATTACTTCCACGTCCAGTGGAAGTATAGTAACGACAAAAAAAAATGAAAATTTTTATTGTTCAAACAGACTTAGAATATCATGAAACGCCGATACTTTAAGTTTAAGCGAAAAAAATTTCAGTCTGTCTGTCGGTCTGTAACTTTTTTTGCGCACGATTATTTTGGAACCGTTTAAGATATTGACTTGAAATTTGGTACACGTATGTATTTTAACGTGATCTGGAACTAGATTATATTTTCTTCTTATTCCGTTGAAGGGTTGGTGGGTAAATTTGGGTAAACGGGGGTAAATAGATGAATCGAGCAGGTAAGAGTCCATAAAATTTGTATATAGTGTATACAAGAGAAGCTAAATGGTCTCAAAACATTTTTTGGCATTAGTCACTCGTTACCACTCCCACCCCATTATTAAAGGGGGGTAAAGAAAATTGTGATTCAGTGTGTATACAAGAACCAAAAACCTCAAAAAATTTTTTTACTTCATCCACCCCCACTACCACCCTCCTATCACCACCTCCCCATCCCACTACCAATGTGGGATATCGTTTTATGGGTTTTTGGGGTAGACGATTTCAAATATTATATTATTAAAGTTCCATGAACAATTATTTCCACATACAAATTTTTTCGTTGTGAGAGACTTGGATAGAAAATCTGGATGTGGAATTTTTAAATACAATTGAAACATAACAAGCATATTTTTTTTTAGTAATGAAACTGGTAGAATTGTGTTATAGGCCACCCCAACAGTTCTTAGCTGATCACCCATTCATCATAATTCTTCAGGTTAAACATGATGGTGTAATGAATATCTTGTTCAAAGGACGCATTTTGGAACCTAAGTACTAATATCACAAAATTGTATTTATACCAATATATAACTCATTTTATTACTCCAGTGTATTGTTACAACAAAGTTTTAAAAAATATTTTGTGTTTTATTAACCGATTTCATAAAATTTAAAAAGGAGTAGGTTCTCAATTCGACCGTAACGTTTTTTTTTAAAGCTTTTATTTAACTTGCAATGTTTGTTTGTTTGTTAGTTTAGGTCAAATCTTGCAAGCTGAATTTCGACTAGTTCTAATTAAGCTAGAGCTTTGAAATTTGGCACACGTGTATAAGTTCGGTTATAATGCAACATAACATAGCCATTATCGGTCTAAATCCAATATGGCGGACGTCCCAATTTGGCGGATCGGCTTTTCAGTCACAACCCCCTTGATATGGGTATTAAATGAAAAAGTTTGACGAGTAAAATACGATAAACTATGTGAAGTCATTCTAAATTCAATATAACGTACGTGGGAAGGGTGGGAAGAGATGGGGAAGGGGTGGGAAGAGGTGGGGATGGGATGGAAAGAGGTGGGAAAGGAGATGGGAAGGGGTGGGGAGAGGTGCGAAAGAAGTGGGAAAGGGGAGGGGAATGGATGGGAAGAGATGGGAAAGTAGTGGGAAGGTATAGGAAGAGGTGGAGATTGGGTGAAAAGAGGTGGGAAGAAGTGGGAGTGAGAAGACGGGAGAGGGAATGGGTGGTTGGCGGTGGCAATTGAAAGGGTTTTGTCTATCTGTTTGTCTGTAAAATAAGTAGACTAAAAAGTAAAAAATAAAATCATATAAAAAAATTTTTTAAGAAAAAACTTTTATTTGAAAAAACTACTAAAAAGTAAAAATAATTTTTTTAAAATTCATACACTCGGAAACCAAAAGCTTTGGGGGCGGTCAATTGAGCAAAGTAACTATGCAATAGCGCTATATGACCGTCCCCAAAGCTTTTGGTTTCCAGGTGTATGAATTTAAAAAAAATATTTTCACTTTTTAGTAGTTTTTTCAAATAAAAGCTTTTCCTTAAAATCTTTTTTATATAATTTTATTTAAAAGCTTTTATTTAACTTGCAATGTTTATATGTTTGTTTGTTTAGGTCAAATTTTGCAATCAAAATTTCGATTATTTCTAACTAAGTTAGAGCTTTGAAATTTGGCACATGTGTTTAAGTCCGGTGACAATGCAATATAGTGTTTATATTATCGTTCGAAATTCAATATGGCGGACGTCCCAAGATGACGGATCGCCTTTTCTTCACAACCCCCTCGATACGAGTATCAAATGAAAGGAATGACGAATAAAATACGATAAACAATGTGACGTAATTCTAAATCCAATATGGCGGATGTGCAGTCAAAATTTCTACTTGTTCTAATTAAGCTAGAGATTTTAAATCTTGCATACGTGTATAAAACCGGTGATAATACAATATGATATATCTAATATCGTTCCAAATCCAAAATGGCCGACGTCCCAAGATGACATCACCTTTTTCTTCACAACCCCCTTAATACGGATATCAAATGAAATGACGAGTAAAATACGATAAACTATGTGACGTCATTCTATATCCAATATGGCGGAAGTCCCAAGATGGCGGATTATCTTTTTCTTCGCAACCACCTAGATATGGGTATCAAATGAAAGGGTCTGACGAGTAAAATACGATAAATTATGTAACGTCGTTCTAAATCCAATATGGTGGACGCGTTTTTTAGTTTTAAAACTATAATGTAATCGGATAGTGTATTCACTTAGACGTTGCATTCTAAGAAATGACGAAGAATCCGGTGCTTTTAGTCCGCTCCTTTTAGTAAGGACAACGCAATGAATATGACACTAATTAAGACGTAACTAAAAATTTAAAAATAAATAATAAGTAAAAAAACTTTTTTAATAAAAAGCTTTTATTTGAATGCGCCAAAAAGAAGAAAATAAACTTTAAAGTAAATCAAACCCATCATTTTGTTACATTATGAAATGTTATATGATATAAAAGCTTGTCGCGAGAATTAATCTTGACACAGATAATTCCAAGTATCTACCTATGTATTTCTTATTAATTTAAAATTACCTGTGTCCTACTACCGAGTTGGAATATCGTCTTACGGGGGTTTGGAGTAGACGATTTTAAATATTATAAAATTCCATAAACAATTATTTCCACATATAGTGGAAATAGGGAGTCGGGATTTTCCCGAAAAAAAAAAAAAAAAAGGAAAATCGTGCCAAAGTAATGTAACCTACCCCCCCCCCGTTTTCGAGGGTGCTGAATACGAATGACAGGGTGGTTTGGCATCGACTATTTTTGCAGGAATTCTTGGTTTTTTCATGGAGGTATAACAGACGGTGAAAGGTGATGTCAGGTAGTAGACCGCAACCGCCTTTAGGGCTGGAATCTACTCTGTTAGGGGGTGTAAAATTGTTTCTTTTTTTCTTGTTAAAGACGTTTACTCCCCGTTTTTGAGGATGCTGATCAAGAAAAAAATGGTTTTACGCTGGTTCGACCCTTTAACTGTCGGAAACCACTCCTTTCATAATCATAATAATAGGCAGCGACTTGGCTGATATTAGGGATCGGTACTATCATTTTATTTGTTTTTGTCGCCTTTACTGTTTTCTAGGTAAATCTTGTGTCCTCGAGGTATCTTTGGCGCACCCCTCGGAAGCCCCAAACTCAGTACCCAATAGCCCCCCCCCCCACACGGGGGGGCCTGCTTCCTCATATCCCGTTTTAAGGAACATGAGTTTCAAATCCTTGCCCCTTACCAATACCCTGAGGTTGTTACAATTCACTCTTACCATTGTCCTTGATCAGCAAGTTTGAAAACTTAAATGTCTTTCACAAGATAAAAAAAATACCATTTTACACCCCCTGACCGAGTAGATTTCACCCTCGAGGGCGCAGTTGCGGTCTACTACCTTTCACCATCTGTTACATCCCATGAAAAAACAAAGAATCCCTGCAAAAATAGTCGATGCCAATCTGTCATATGAGAAATAACTTTTTTCACCCTGTTATTCGTGTTCAGCACCCTCGAATACGGGGGGAGGATTGGAGGAATAGGTTTCATAACTATAGCAGGATTTTGCATACTTCCCGACTCCTTACTTCCACTAATACTGGAGTGTAAATAATTATAGTATTTTCATTGCAAAAGACTTGGATAGGAAATCTGGATGTGGAAGTAGTGATTCCTTGGGCAGCGGTTTTTTTTGTATTACGTATTTTACTAAATGCGACTCCGAAAACAAAAAAAAAATATGTTTCATTATTTAGGAAAAAAAATATGCTGGTTCAAATTATTATTATTTGCAGATCCATAAATATGAGACCGATGCGCTTCTATGTAGTCTAGACGTACGCGTTATCATTACTTTCAAATCTAACGCACAGGACGAGAGTGCGTAGGTCGTAGACATCCTTATGTCCATTCCAGGAAGCTCGATTGTAAGGAGTGAGACACCAATATATATATATATATATATATATATATATATATATATATATATATATATATATATATATATATATATATATATATATATATATATATATATATATATATATATATATATATATATATCTATATATATATATATATATATATATATATATATATATATATATATAGGTATAGACGGTACATTGTGTAGCCCGATATATCGATAGGTCGCTCATAAGCCCGGCATTTCCCGAGTGTATAAATTAACAAATATATTAAATATGGCGATTGTTATGCATCTTTTCTAACAGAAAGCCACTAGAGGTAGCTAATTATTATTTTTCTTTTAATTATATAAACATGGCATATTTCAGAGCCCGGATATATTTACTGATCGTTTCAAAGCCCGCTGTATTTAAGAATATAGTTAGCGTTCGTTCTCCGACCCAGCGATGTTGCCAGTATAATAGGGCCTCAGTAGGTTATATTTTTATAATATATTTCTTTAATGCGTGCATCGTCACGAAGCACAATATTATATGGTTAGGAGTACTTTCTATACTGCGCCACTATCATTACTGTTTACAGTAGAGACGCTATTGGAGGGCCAGCTAATAAAGAAAATATATTCGTTCTTTGAACTCCAAAATAATATAACAGTTACGTTTATTATTATTCATTGTTATGAATTTGAAGATATATTAAAAGAACCTAATAAAATATTAGGTTATTTTTTTATGCAATTATATTATTAATAACTGATAATGTAACTACTCCGTGGTAGGCCTATAAGTATTTAAATATTTTGAATTAGTCCTCATTTTTTGTTTTCCACTTTTAAAGTACTGCCTCATTCACATTAGAATAAAAAGGTGCAAAGGGGTAGAAATTAAATTACGCTTATTTACCTAACAGAGATATATAAAACAAATTGTTTTAATAGTACAGTAACATTAGGTATAATAGTAAAATAATGCCTTGATGCAATTTTTCTTTTGAAACTGTACTTATTTTGAGACAGCAAGTTTGTGTTTCCGAGTATATGGGTCAAATATGAGCAAAAATTGATTGCCATCGAATAACAACAAAGCATGAAGTTCTCTTTGAAGTATTTATAACTTTTTTATTTAATTTTATTTCACTGTCACTATAGTTATAGGCTTAATTTTAAAAAAGTTATTACAATGACTTCTACTACGTACCGGCTGTCCCAAGTTAACATCAATTGAAAGTTGCATTATATGAAATAAGTTTTCAGATTCAGTTTGTCCCACTGTGCAAAGACGGATACTTCTTTAAAAATAAAAAAATATATATTCTTTTAAATTGCGCGGAACCCTTAAGGTGTAGAGATAAATGTATAGGAACAAAAGTGTCCTCTTTACAACAGCTTTCAAACAAAAAAAAAAGGAAATAGAAATCGAACCATTAGGAGCTGAGATACAAAAACATTTAGTGTGGCTAATGGCGGACATCTTTAATGGCCGCCATTTTGGTGTTCTGTACGGATTTTAAAGTGGCTCCCTATAGGGGAAGTTACCTTTTGGAACTATGACCACAGAAAGTGGCACATCCCAATCAAAAAGTGCAGCTTTTTGGCTTATGTACCCGACTTACTATAAAGCACAAAGTTTCCTTTTAGGTATTGCAAGCAAGAAGTGCAATCATATAGAATATTTGTGCCCGATATTAATTAGTCTTCGCAGGTTACACTCTTAAAAAGAAATTTGTGTGGTATTCTTTTCTTTTCTTTCTTTTCGGGTTCAAAAGTTACTAACAATAATTGTAACAAAATGTGCTTTTTCCCCAATATTTTGAAAATTAAGCAAAATAGGGCAAAACACTATACATACCTTTTCGGTAGAGCATAAAATTCTCTAGTATAATGGTTATAATAAAAAACGGTATATTGATAGTTATCGTTATTAAAAGTAATACAATATTTATATTTTATTTTATATAATTATTTATAATTATATGAAAATTTAGTTTAATAGTTTTCTCAATTTAATGTAATATAGTCCACACAGTACATCGCCTTTTTTTTAATGATTAGTAACAGGCTAAATTTTCGTGAATAGCTTCGTTTTGACGAGACGCCCAACTTTTCGCCCAACTTTTCGCCCAACTTTTCGCCCAACTTTTCTCTCTGCGATCAGATTTTATTTAAAGTGACATTTTCCGCAGTCATTCTGAAGTTAGAAAATTTGACTTTGTAATTGCAATTCATGTGGTAACCGCACTATTGCGGCAAAGTGATATTTTCTACAGTTATTTTGAAGTTAGAAAATTTGACTTTCAGCGTAGAAAATAGTACATTGTAATACAAGTGTGGCAAGGGTTTCATTGCAAAACGAAGTATGAAAGTAGGAGTATCATACGAGTTTTGCAATGAAACTTGCCACATGTGTGTTTTTTCTACGGTTGTGAAGTTATTTCCCTTTTTTAAAGTCTTTCCAAAATTTTAAATTTGCTGCCGGTCAGATTTTATTTAAAGTGGCATTTTCCGCAGTCATTCTGAAGTTAGAAAATTTGACATTGTAATTGCAATTCATGTGTAATTAATGTACATTTATAGAATTTAATTGTTATTACCGGTAAGTGATATAAAATTCTTTAAGGTAAACGCACTATTTTATTCCGGTTTGTGAAGATATAATCAACGCGTGTGGCAAATTGATATTAATTGATCATTTTGAAGTTAGAAAATTTGACTTTCAGCACAATCGTCGAAAAAATATATTGCCAAACTAATTTGACAGGTTGTCGAATTGTCTAATTCGTGTAAAATAGAAAAAATAATTTTCGCAGAGAGAAAAGTTGGGCGTCTCGTCAAAACGAAGCTACTCACGAAAATTCAGCCTGTTACTAATCATTAAAAAAAAGGGCGATGTACTGTGGACTAATATTGTGTACAGTCATAATATGTTTTCTTAATGTATATGGCTAGTTTAGGCTAACCTCTTCCTTTTGTGTCTAAACTCTTTTGTGCACAATGAACGCTTATTTATTTATTTATTTTACCTACTTAATTAAATTTGTACCGGGCACCAAACTATCAAAAATGAGGTAACGAAACGCTTGTCTGTCATCATTTTTTAATTTTTTTGTAGGTAATTTAAAATGCAATTAAATATCTGAAAAAGCTTACGTCATCTGTAGATTCCAGAAAACACTTTTCAAGAGACAACGGATTTTTAAATTCATGTTGTTTCCATTTAAATAAAAATTGATTTCTTCGTATTGTCACCACATTTTGCGATTTTCGGGTCTTGGATAATTCTATGATCTTATAGAAACATAAAAATAAAAACTTTTACTATGTAAAATTATAAATAATCCAATCAAAATTCTGCGAATTTACTAACTAAGAAATTTGTGCATTTGTTAGTTAACAAATAGACCTTTTGACATGAAATTTGAATTGGTTGAATTTTTATTTACACATGAAAAATTATTACAATTATGTTAAACGTTGTTAGAACACTTTATATTTCGGCGAACGCGTGATCTTTCTTTCTCTCTCTCCCTCCTGTGGTGTTGTATTATGCCTCGTTGAGAGTACCTTTTTTTCTTACATTCTTCTACCTACATTCAACTTAAATTTGGTGACATGTTGCTTTCTTGCACAGAGCAATAAAACAATTAAAGCGTCTCAAATTTCAAAAGAACTGTTGCCAATGGTATACAAAGCAACACAACGCCTGTTTAAAGCAAGATAGAGTTATATTACAGTATTTAGCCATAAATCTAACTAAAAAATTATTAGTCCTATATTACTATGACGAAAATTAAATGTATAAATAGAGCATACAAAATTATTTTAGAATTCGTTAAAATTAAATGATCAAAACATTAGAATACATTACAACAAATTAACTGAGCAATTGGAAATTTAAAATGAAATGAAAGTCATTGTTTATAAGAAATGCTTTTGTACAGAAAAAATAATTTTCAATTCCGTAAAAATACATGGCTAAAACTGCAGTCCTAGAGGTAATGACGTATACTTCACGAAATTTCTTTATTTTTTTAATAGACAGACACGTGATATTTTTAACTTTATTATTTTATAAACAACTCGAAAAATAAAGCAATAAAAGATATAGTTTCACTCACTTTCGTTATAGATTTATGCATTATTACACTATATTTCTTAAATTATATATAGATAGTAATATTTAAAAAAAAATTTATTTTCTTGCAAGTTAACAAATTATCAGAAAGTTTTTTTATTCAAAATTTGTCTTTTTATTTTTTGCGATTACTAAGACCGGAGATAATAAGAAAAATAGCAGAAAATTCTAATATTAACACATACATTGTTTATATTTTTTGAAGCAATGCTTAGATTTAGTTCAGGACTTATTGCACTTGTTACGACACCCAAGCAAATTAAAATAATAAAATCGCGGCAGAAAGAATTCCATAATCACCTTTCTTGATGCTAAAGTTGTTTAGGGCAAACGCTCTGCTCTTTTACCACTAATATTTTCGTTAGTGTTTTCTAACTGTGATTAAAATATACCTTTTTTATCTAAATATGTAGGTATATTTGCCTACATATAATAAAACAAGAATAGCAGTAGTCCATGTTTTGATTCTAACTTGTATTAAATAAAATGGATGTTTCGGACAGAACGCTTTGGTTATGCAGACAAAATTAATGTTTTGAATCTAGCTTTTGTCAATTTCCACGGCATACTTGATAAGAGTATTTTCTCGATTTTTAAATTATTATTCACAAAATAATTTTCATGCTTATGTATACCTACAGTTGTTTTTGTTATTTTTTTTAACTAAAAAAATATAAACACATTCGGCGATTGTTAATAACAAATTGTTTATTAGATAAACAAATAAATTAACAACAAAAAAATCTGTTTTCCACCTTGTGGAGAATTGCAAATAATAAATTTAAGAATAATTCTTTTTCTCAATAATTTGTTTAAATAATGAAAAAAGAAAAAAAGTGATTATAAACAATTAAAAACAATTTTTAAGAATTTTTTTTTAATCATAATATTTTATAACAAATAAAATGGCAAAAAAATATTTTTCAAAAATACGTAATTTATCTATTTGTTTATAAAATTTGTTTAAACAAATAGCAATAAAAATTTAAAGTTTATGTAATCTATAGCCCAATCAACGAATGCCCAAAAGAGGATTGTAGAGAACATTTTGGAGGGGAGAATTTTCCTCTTCAGGGATGTGTTGGGGGCAGTTAGGAGGTAAAAATACTAAAAGTCGCCGCCCTTAGCCCCGCCGCATCAGGGCGGAGGGGGGTGGAAAGGTTCCTTTTTTCGATTCTTCGTTTATAACTCGGAAACGATGCGTCGCTTAGGGAAAAAAAAATCTATACAAAATTAAACGGAATTATATTTTCCACAAGAATGTTTATATTCATTTTCTTCCTATTTGTTATAGTTTACGAAAATATGCTGAAAAAAAAAAAAACATTTTGAATGTTAGACATTCTAAAAAATGCATCCGATCGGCGCCACAAACGTACATACACCAAAATTTGATTTGGCTATTGATGGGGGATTTCTCATACATAAACTCATCTGGCAAAGGGGATCCTCAGTTTCCGCAATTTGTGGTGGCTACGTGAAATTCGTCAAGACCCATCAATATGATTTTTAATATTTTTTCTCATATTTTGCTACCGTAGGTGAAAGATTTTCTGGTCATAAGTAGATCCTAATTTGTTCTATACTTGAGTAAAATTTGATTCAAATCGGAAACAAAATAATAAAGTTATAAGGGTATCTTCATTTTAAGTGAGTCACACTGTGTATTTAAGGAAATGTATAGATTTCGACAATATATTACGTTAGTAAATACGTCCAGTGTTGTAAAATAAAAATTGTTTTGTGACTGTGATTTATTAGCAGACCACGGTAAACCGCTTTGATAGAAATATTCAAAGTACGTAATTGATTTTTTCTATTATTAATTATCGATTTTCGCTGGCAAATATCTCATAAACTATAACACATAGGAAGAAAACTAATATAAACATTTTTGTGGGAAATTTAATTACGTTTAATTTTGCGTAGATCACCTTTTTCCATACGACGCATCTTTTCCGAGTTATAAGCGAAGAATCGAAAAAAGGAACCTTTCCACCCCCCCTCTCCCCCTGAAGCGACGGGGCTAGGGGGCGAGGACTTTTAGTATGTTTACCTCCTAACTACCCCCAACACATTCCTGAAGAGAAAAATTCTCGCCTCCTCAATGTTCTCTACAACTCTTTCATTGACTGGACTAATAGTATTTTTGAATGTAAAAACAGTAATAATAAATTTAAAAAATTTTCGACTTCTCTATTTTATTTTTTACTTTTTTGTTAGGTTAAATAATTAATAACTAATAGACTATAACAATTAAAAACATAGCAATGTCATAATCCCATAAAGTGTAGTTGACATAAGATCGCCACGAAGCGAAATAATTTTAGTGACTTTTGTTTAATAATTATCCGACTTAAAATATAAACGCAAACTCTAAAAAAAAAATTGTTAACAATAGGCTCATTTTATGAAAAAAACCGCTGCCCAAGGAATCCCTACTTCCACATCCAGATTTTCTATCCAAGTCACTCACAATGAAAAAATGTGTGATGTGGAAATAATTGTTTATGAAACTTTAATAATATAATATTTGAAATCCTCTACCTCTAAAACCCATAAAACGATACCCCACATCGGTAGTGGGGTGGGGGTGGTGATAGGGGGTGGTAGTGGGAGTGGATGAAGTAAAAAATATTTTGAGGTTTCTGGTTCTTTTACACACACTAAATCACATTTTTTTTCATCTCCTTTAATAATGGGGTGGGGGTGGTAATGGGGGTGGCTAATACCAAAATTTTTTTTGAGACCTTAGCTTCTTTTGTATATACTAAATACCAATTTTATGGACTCCTACCTGCTTGATTTACCTATTTACCCCAAATTTACCCCAATTTACCCCCCACCCTTCGACGGAACAAGATAAAAATATAATCTAGTTCTAGATCTCGTTAAAGTACATATGTGTACCAATTTTCAAGTCAATATCTCAGACGGTTCCAGAGTAAACGTGCATACAAAAAAAAGTTACAGACAGACAGACCGACAGAAATTTTTTTTCGCTCAAACTTAAAATCTCGACGTTTCGTGACAGTCTAAGCCTATTTGAACAATAAAAATTTTTTAAAATTTTTTTGTCGTTACTATACTTCCACTGGATGTGGAAGTAATTGGTGAAAAATTTTGTTCTCCAACGGGATATTGTTCCTTTAAGTGTTTAAATAATACCATAATTTTTATAAATTTTTAAATTGATATATAATAACATAAAAAAATCTTTTTACATGTTACGGATGGTTTCAGAGCATCGTAACGGCTTGGTGTTCGCTGCGCGGAGCTCTATTTTCAACATTAAATTAAAATTATTAATAGATGTTTCGGAGTCGGGACTTTTTTATTGGAAATTTCTTCCTCTTTAAGAATCATTCTTTAAGATTTCTTAAATATTAATAGTTCTGGAGTTATTTGCAAAAAACGGAACTCGTTATTTTTCCAATCTTTATTAGTTTATAACTTTTGCAATTGTTTATGTACGGGTTTGAAACTTTTGCAGATTTTTCTAGACGTCACACACAGGCGAAAATAAGTCAAAACCTGGACAAAACTTGTAACTATGTAAATTACTTTTCTTTTGGTCTTGATTAATTACGTATTAAGTAAAAATGTAATTTTAATTTAGTTGTTGTGTTAAAACAGCCGTAATGATGATAATAATATAATAATAATAATAATAATATGACTTTATTTCAGGCGGAGTCTAGCTTAGCTACTAGAATCTGGTGGAATACGAAACAATAACACTATATAAATTTAAATAACTATTAAAAATTATTATTTTTGAACAGGCATTTCTAAACCTTATTTACAAAGAAAAGAAATACGTATTTAACAAATATTACATACTATAAAGTCTTTGTTTACCTCCAGGAAGAACATCCATTGAAAATAATTAATTTACAAAACACAAAAAACTGAATAGTATAGTCTGAAAAATAATCGTCTACTGTCTCCGATTAAATAATATACATTTGTCTCTCAACAAGTCGAACTTTGGAGTGACTATCAGAAGCGGTATGAGACAGCTAAGGTATTTTTTCCTATTGGTTGCGTTTGTCGGTCTTTTCTCTAACCTATCAGGGTCGATTTCATGTTGTCATGTGATTATTGTATTTTAAACTTTTATCCCGGTTTTTAATTATTTTCGACAGTGTGCGTCACTCCGAATCCAATGTAATCAAGGTAGGTGCATGATGTTGTCAGACGCACCATGCAGAGAGACCGACTACAAATATAGATTCAAATAACCATCATAAAAACATGTGTTCATTAATAAAAAAAACCGCTGCCTAAGAAATCACTACTTCCACATCTAGATTTTCCTATCCAAGCCTTTTACAGCAAAAAAAATGTCGATAATATATTTGCAATCCAATCTCCCCCCCAAAACTTCAACGGAATAAGATCAAAACATAATCTATTTCCAGATCTCATTATAATACAAATTTTGAGTTAACATCATGAACGGTTCCAGAGTAATCGTGCGCACAAAAAAAAATTACAGAGAGATTTTATTTGCCGAAAGTTAAAATATCGACCTTTCGTGACATTCTAAGACTGTTTAAAAAAAATTTTTTTACCTTTATTATACGTCCACTCCACTATGTGGAGAGCTTACAGTTAGTATGGACATGGCCTATTTATCCTTATAATACGTAAATCATCATTCTGCATAATAATAATTGTTGTATGTATTGTATGTATGTCCCGATGAAAATTTTAGCACCAGAATTATATAAATTAAGTATAGTATTATTGAATACTGAATGAAAAAAAAAACACAATCCTAATTTAGGGACATGGAAACATCAATTTAGTACAACAATAAACAAAGACAATGTATTTTATATTTTGTTCTTATTCTAAATTCTTTCTCTTATGATATATCTTTTATCCCTTTATTTGAATTTCTGTATTACAATTCAAAACACATTTTAAGATGTTTAAGATGCTAACAACTAACAACTATTCTTCTTTCATAACACTGTACCATGTATTTTATAATTCTTAGTAGACATATAAATTTTTAAATTTAGAAAAATTGTTCGAACATGATACAATACTTGTGAGGTTAAAAAATTGATTCGAATAAAGAGCTTTCATTCATCGATTGTGACTTCACGAAGAAAGTATTTAAGAGGAAATAAGAATCGAACGTTATCGAGCCATTGCAACGATGCCAAATATCGGGCTATATAACGTGCGATAGATATCAGCTGTATAAGAGTCTTGGATATACAGGAACAGCGCCGCCTGACCCAGTAGTGCTGAACTAAAAGTGTATCTCGGAACATAAAAATATGACTTTTTGAAGCCCACCCCAAAATTTTGTAGGAAGGAATCTGACATGATTTGTGGCCATTTAGTGATGATATACACAGGGATACGTTGATGAGCCCGATCCCGGGCTTCACAGCGTCAAATCGGGCTGCACTACAACCGCTCAGTGTATGAAACGGGCCTGAATATGACCATGCATATATCTATATATATATATATATATATATATATATATATATATATATATATATATATATATATATTGCACTGTACTGTGTGTGTGTATGTTGTAGACATACGAGGTAGTTTGGGGCGCCAGAGCAGCACGAGGGCTGTCAAATTTATTTTCTTACCTCTACATGCACCACACAGGCATTCGGAGCACGATTTCCACACCAGGAGGATTGACTCCGCTCAGGGAAGAAGCCGGTTCAAGTTTATTTTTTTCAAATATCAGGAAGCAAATAAATAACACACAAGTTTGGTCAGAAATGTTTGAACAGAAACCTTTTATTAAAATTTTATATTTTGACCTGGATTGAATTTCTTAATTACAAAATGGTGAACAATATCTCTTAAAATAACTTATGCTAATCGGCCTTTAGATTTTTGATTTGATAATAATCAGTGTTTTTACTTTTATGAAAATTTTATATTCAAATTGAAAATTTTATTTTAACGAAGACGATTTTTTTAATAGAAATAAATAAATTGACACTTTTGTGTCTAGTATTCTTTATTTAGAATTTGATAAAAGCTTTTACCTTTGTGCTAATCCCAATTGACGACGAAAGTTTGGTTGCAACCACGCGACCGTTCTTCACAAGCGAAAAGTCCTGTCGAAACAGCCTGAAGTTCTCTGTTGACACGCTGTCTTCAAGTCGGTAAAGTGACTCGTTACAATGGTGATGTTTTGTTTTGATATAATCAGGATTCTTGAATATTCCTCTTGAAAAACCAGGATACTGATTGCGTTGCACTATTTGGCACTTTAATTAGACGCAGGTAGGTGTTTTACCCTTACTTTTCGGAGCAAACACTTTTTATTTTATTTTCGAAGACGACACCTTTTTTGTTGTTTACAAAATTTTTATTTGCATTTTAATTTTTAATTTCCAATTTATCAGATGTATTTATTTTGAGTCGTGACTAATTTTCAAAATTATAATGTTAAAACTTGATTTGACCAATCACAGGTCACAAAATATATTTTTCAAAAACTTAGGTTATAATTTCAGCAAATTCTGATTAAACCTCTCCCTTTGAATGATAATTAACGACTGAATGCTAAAATATGGCTTCTAATTGGCCTGGTTTGACAATTTTAAAAAAATCTGGATTACTAGATTTTGACTTTTGATGTTTATTTTTGGAAATTTTATGATTTTGAGCTTATTTTTAATACAATGCTTATTTTTCTTTCTGTACTTTATTCCTAGCTTTAAGCTGATCATTTTGGTATGCAACATGCCTAGTTTGAATGATGTATTTTGAGGTTACCTGATCAGTTGGAAATTTCACAAAAACACTCTTAAAAACTAATTACAGCTATAAAAAACACTTCCAGGTCAAACATAAAGCTATAACGAATATTTTCTTACATAATAAACATAGAACAACATTTTATTTAATCTAACATGAACAAATGTTTTTTCAGAGTCTCGGAGACCCTATACTGTGAAGTGTCCAGCCCTAACTATGGACAGTGCATGTAGCAATTTGCACTAAAACAACATTGTGTAACATAATCTAACTTCTAGTAGTGAAATTACACTAAAAAAATCTTAATTTATACCAATTTGACAAGAATATATGGTAGCGTCCCATACCTAGAAGTTTGAAAGTCAGCTGTGGCCCCCTTTTCAAGTCTTTTGTTGGAAATAACCACGCTGTTAAGTGAACTAAGGTATGTAACTTTATGTTTTAATGCTTTTTAGTCTTTTACGATTAACATTTTACACAATTTTTGACATGATTAGAATTTACCGTTGGCTGTCCGAGCCTTGTTTTGACCAAATTCATAGGAGCTTAAAATGTTTGTTTGATTTTGTTCCTTATGAACTTATAAGTTTATTATGAGTAATTTCTCACTTTTTAACACATGTTTAGTCTATTTGGAATTTTAATAGTAATGATTTTGTCTATTTTTAGGCTGTCCTTGTAGCCAGAAAGTACCTAGGTAGGTTCTACACTGCTCCAACAAGCAAATCCCGCACTGTGGTCCTTTTGCCTGCCGTTGAGAGTTTTCGAAGCACTAATTTTACAATTAGATTGTACAGAGTGATTTTCTCTATAGGTATGTTACAATTTTTATACAATATTTTACAAAGTACATGTTTAATTACAAAATATGGCAAAGCATTTCTAAACCAAACCTTGCCTATCATTTCACTGTTCCTTCTGTGTAGTTTGAACATGAGGAAAGTCAATACACCCTGCTATGGCTCTCACGCTTAACGTGTACACCATTTGCGATTTAAAGTGTTGATAAATTTTTATAAAATGTTTTATTTTTGATTTAAAATTTTACTTTGTGTTTTTTCTAAAATCGAGCATTGTCCATTGATCGGTGGGCTATGTCATGGCATTCCCCCTTTAACTAATAATAATTTTTGACTGGTGAAAATTTTGTTAGTTACCAATATGGCATGACATGCACACAGTCAAATTAAAATTAAATTTTTTTACATTCTGTCTAGCCTGGCTCATATGGATACATCAGACTGACGTGAAATCTTCCCCTTGTCGTGTTGTCATAAATATTCTTTAATTTTTTGAATTTACATGTGTTTTTTCTTAAAATTACAAGTTCAACGATATTAAATTTACCTACTACTATAATTCCTATAATAATGATTTCATTCATCACAACGATTTTAACATTTATTCTACATCCTTTTGTAAATAATTTTCTCTTTGTTTTAGGACCTGATTCGTCCCCCCCTTCGGACAACATGCCTTGGATATTTTGAAGTGAACCGAGCTGTGATCCTTTGATTTTTAACTTTTTAACATTTTGCCATAATCCAATCATTTTTTGTTTGTTTTTCCCATTAATCAGTGGATTTTTGTAATCACCTATAACTTTTTCAATACTGTTAACTTTTATAATATTTTTAATTTCTTGCTGTACTTGTTCTCTGTGTTTATAAGGTATTGGATAAGTTTTGCACTTAAATGGTTTATTTTCGTCAACATCTAACTTGTGTTCATAACCTTTTGCAACTCTAGATTCATAATTAATTAAAGAAATGTAATTTTGCAGCATGTTTTGTATTATTTTATCAAACTTAGCAGGACATCTTATCAGTAATTCTTCGGGCTTTTTATAACTAGTATTCATTACATATGTGGTACTTTCCATCATATGTTCTCCGCAATATTTATTCTTACCGCTGGCATTTTCGCCTTTTATAATATTTCCGCTGGCACTATCGCCTTTTTTACCGCATTTTTCATTTTTACCGCTGGCACCTTCGCCATTTATATTCTTAATATTAAATATGGGTATTTTTTCACCCTCAACAACTAGGATTCTCTCTCCTAAATCAATAATTGCCCTTAATTCAGATAAAATATCTTCCCCCAGAATGATATCATAATTCATTTTTGCCACAATAACAAAATCACCTTTAAATGTTTGATTTTTAATTTTAAATTCTGTACTTAATATTTTGTTGCATTCTGCGAACTTTATACCGCTTAAATTAACCAATCTTATTTTTGATATTTTTATACATTTATTTTCACCATTATTAAAATATTCATTAAAAATCTTTTCATCAATCAGACTGATCTCTGACCCTGAATCAACCAGTGCCCTAACATTTATATTATTTATTTGCATATTTATTATAGGTAATTGACTAATTTTTACATTTTTAAATTCATCATCCATCTCAGTTCCCAAATATTCTCTCATGTGTTCATACGTAGCTTTCGAATTTAAAATTTGCCTAACTAAAAATCCTGATTTTCAGGCCTAACATTAATTTGTGCCTCCGTTTCTATCCTATGCATGTGAGCCTGTGAATTTTCACTTCCCCTTTGTACAGTGGTATTTGCCACTTGCGAGTACGTTCTTGTATCCCCTTTTCGTCCATCATACGTTGGCTTCTTTGATTCCCAATGTACCTGTTTCTTTTCCTGTATCTGCTTACCCTGTTCCCTGTTTTGATTCATAGTTTGTTGCCCCCCATATGGCATATTCCCATTGAAATTTCTGTTTTGCCCTTCATTTCTGTCATACCTGTTATAATTATTATAGTTATTTCTGTTTTGATTGTACCTGTCCTCATTGTTCCCCCCTTGATAGTTGAAATTCCCATTTTGGCTATAATTGTTCCCCTTGAAGTACCTGAAATTATTTGTCCCCTGCGTATTATCATATCTATCATATTTGTTATCTTGATTTCTGTTTCGATTTTCATTATTACCGTACCTATTATCATTGTTCCCATACCTGTTATCGCTATTTCCGTACCTGTTCTCGTTATTCCCGTATTTATTATAATTGTTCGACGAACCTTGGTGGTAATCGTCTATTTCCCGTAAATATTCTAGGAGACTGTCCATCGTTCCTATCCTTTGTGTTATAATAACGTTTTGAATGCTATTTGAAAAATGTCTAGCCAAATACCGAACAATTTCACTCTCAGTGAACTTAGGTTCTAAGTGTTTTATGTTGTACACTTTTCTTAGTACATAGTTTTCCCTAGAAATACCTGATTTGTCATTATACCTTCCGTTGAATAGATTTTCCCTTACCTTTTGCTGGGTGTGATCACTCCAGTATTGTTTCATCAATAAAACCTCGAACTCCTGGAGAGATTCGAACCTATTTTCCATAGATTGGTACCAATATTCACATTCTCCTTTTATCATATTTTGTATATTAGTCTTGAGGTCGGCAGAGCTATGCAATGTGTCCATGTGTTGCTTTAGGCGTGTTATGAATATTTTTGGATGTGTTCTGTTGTCTCCGTAGAAGTAAAAAGGTGTTTTGTTACATGTGTATGTGTGTAGTGGCGTGTGCGTTCGTGTACTATCCCTGATCATTCTAGTAACTTCAGATATCTTTCTCTCCTGTTCTTTTTTGTGAGTGTCAACCTTTTCTCCTTGTTTTCTTATCCTTGCGTCCATTACATTCATTCCTTCTTCGAAAATTCCAGCCATTTCTGCTCGTACTTCTTCCCTCACTTCCTTTGTTGCTTCCCCAACTTTCTCACAAATCGTTTCATCGATTTTTTCCCATTTTCCTTCCAGATTGTCACATCTGTTTCTCAAATCTTGCGTGCTTTCTTCGAATTTTTTCATTCCTTCTTCACTTTTCTTGTTCAAATTCTCCGTGAACATTTCCATCTTTTCTTCTAATTTTTGTTGCGTTTGCAAAAGTTCTGTTGCCAACTTTTCTTCCAACCACTTTGTCCTCTGTTCTATTTCTTCCATGGTTTGATCGATTATGTTTTTAATGTTGCCTATCTCATGTGTGTTTTGATCTAGTTTTTCTTCTAATTTTTGACTGGTTTGATCCATTTTTTCTTCTAATTTTTGGTTGTTTTGCCCCATTGTTTGTTCTATTTTCGCAGTCATTCCTGTCATCATTTCCATCAGCTTGTTTAGCATGTCTGGACTTGTTTGCGTAGTGGTTGCATCACCTGCTTGTTGTGTTTGCTGTGTCTCTTCTGCCGAAGTTCCAGGTGCTGGGTTGTCTCCTGCCATGTCAGTATTCTTACCTGATCTTAATCTCATTTACCAAAATATATAGATTATCTCTATCTTACCAATAGCCTTTTATAAAATTACCTTATTATTTACCTTTAAATCGACAATGCCTGATTTTAAATTGATTTTAGAATTTTAAATTTTATTTATTATTGAATTTATTTGCTTTCCTGAGCTTGATATACAAAATGTGTTACAACACGTTAAATCTCAAACGTTGCGTGCTTACAAAATGCTCACCACGTTGGACGCCATAAAATGCACTGTACTGTGTGTGTGTATGTTGTAGACATACGAGGTAGTTTGGGGCGCCAGAGCAGCACGAGGGCTGTCAAATTTATTTTCTTACCTCTACATGCACCACACAGGCATTCGGAGCACGATTTCCACACCAGGAGGATTGACTCCGCTCAGGGAAGAAGCCGGTTCAAGTTTATTTTTTTCAAATATCAGGAAGCAAATAAATAACACACAAGTTTGGTCAGAAATGTTTGAACAGAAACCTTTTATTAAAATTTTATATTTTGACCTGGATTGAATTTCTTAATTACAAAATGGTGAACAATATCTCTTAAAATAACTTATGCTAATCGGCCTTTAGATTTTTGATTTGATAATAATCAGTGTTTTTACTTTTATGAAAATTTTATATTCAAATTGAAAATTTTATTTTAACGAAGACGATTTTTTTAATAGAAATAAATAAATTGACACTTTTGTGTCTAGTATTCTTTATTTAGAATTTGATAAAAGCTTTTACCTTTGTGCTAATCCCAATTGACGACGAAAGTTTGGTTGCAACCACGCGACCGTTCTTCACAAGCGAAAAGTCCTGTCGAAACAGCCTGAAGTTCTCTGTTGACACGCTGTCTTCAAGTCGGTAAAGTGACTCGTTACAATGGTGATGTTTTGTTTTGATATAATCAGGATTCTTGAATATTCCTCTTGAAAAACCAGGATACTGATTGCGTTGCACTATTTGGCACTTTAATTAGACGCAGGTAGGTGTTTTACCCTTACTTTTCGGAGCAAACACTTTTTATTTTATTTTCGAAGACGACACCTTTTTTGTTGTTTACAAAATTTTTATTTGCATTTTAATTTTTAATTTCCAATTTATCAGATGTATTTATTTTGAGTCGTGACTAATTTTCAAAATTATAATGTTAAAACTTGATTTGACCAATCACAGGTCACAAAATATATTTTTCAAAAACTTAGGTTATAATTTCAGCAAATTCTGATTAAACCTCTCCCTTTGAATGATAATTAACGACTGAATGCTAAAATATGGCTTCTAATTGGCCTGGTTTGACAATTTTAAAAAAATCTGGATTACTAGATTTTGACTTTTGATGTTTATTTTTGGAAATTTTATGATTTTGAGCTTATTTTTAATACAATGCTTATTTTTCTTTCTGTACTTTATTCCTAGCTTTAAGCTGATCATTTTGGTATGCAACATGCCTAGTTTGAATGATGTATTTTGAGGTTACCTGATCAGTTGGAAATTTCACAAAAACACTCTTAAAAACTAATTACAGCTATAAAAAACACTTCCAGGTCAAACATAAAGCTATAACGAATATTTTCTTACATAATAAACATAGAACAACATTTTATTTAATCTAACATGAACAAATGTTTTTTCAGAGTCTCGGAGACCCTATACTGTGAAGTGTCCAGCCCTAACTATGGACAGTGCATGTAGCAATTTGCACTAAAACAACATTGTGTAACATAATCTAACTTCTAGTAGTGAAATTACACTAAAAAAATCTTAATTTATACCAATTTGACAAGAATATATGGTAGCGTCCCATACCTAGAAGTTTGAAAGTCAGCTGTGGCCCCCTTTTCAAGTCTTTTGTTGGAAATAACCACGCTGTTAAGTGAACTAAGGTATGTAACTTTATGTTTTAATGCTTTTTAGTCTTTTACGATTAACATTTTACACAATTTTTGACATGATTAGAATTTACCGTTGGCTGTCCGAGCCTTGTTTTGACCAAATTCATAGGAGCTTAAAATGTTTGTTTGATTTTGTTCCTTATGAACTTATAAGTTTATTATGAGTAATTTCTCACTTTTTAACACATGTTTAGTCTATTTGGAATTTTAATAGTAATGATTTTGTCTATTTTTAGGCTGTCCTTGTAGCCAGAAAGTACCTAGGTAGGTTCTACACTGCTCCAACAAGCAAATCCCGCACTGTGGTCCTTTTGCCTGCCGTTGAGAGTTTTCGAAGCACTAATTTTACAATTAGATTGTACAGAGTGATTTTCTCTATAGGTATGTTACAATTTTTATACAATATTTTACAAAGTACATGTTTAATTACAAAATATGGCAAAGCATTTCTAAACCAAACCTTGCCTATCATTTCACTGTTCCTTCTGTGTAGTTTGAACATGAGGAAAGTCAATACACCCTGCTATGGCTCTCACGCTTAACGTGTACACCATTTGCGATTTAAAGTGTTGATAAATTTTTATAAAATGTTTTATTTTTGATTTAAAATTTTACTTTGTGTTTTTTCTAAAATCGAGCATTGTCCATTGATCGGTGGGCTATGTCATGGCATTATATATATATATATATATATATATATATATATATATATATATATATATATATATATATATATATATATATATATATATATATATATATATATATATATATATATATATATATATATATATATATATATATAAATGATAATTGATTGTTATCTGCATTAGTGACGTCAGTTCAAAGATCCATTGCTTCGACTATATATAATAATTCTCGTATATTACACTGTCAGGCAATTCTCTGTATATAGCGTTTAGCGTTACTGTTACTAAATGGCGGTACAAGAACCATATTTCATTTATCTTAGATCAACTTAAAATAGAACATAAAGGCGGAACATTGGTAACGCTCTCTCTTTCTTTATGCATAATGTGATTGGTCAAAGCACTGTTTACAGTGAAGACTCTCAGCAGTTTTGGACCAGTCTATGCATTACAATACCTATGGTTCAAGGTATATTGGTTTATTGATTGTCATTAGATTTAAAATTTTAAGTTTCTGCAGCTGCGATTGTTAAATCATTATTAGTAGATGCAGTACGTGAAAAAACGTGGCATTTTGTGATACAAATTTTTCCATTGGCACGATTACTCCAGGCACCCAACTAAGTGATTTGGTTCGCAGGACACTTGAGATTTTTTAATCGTTCACCCTCTAGGGGGCCAAACTACCCTAAATTTTCCAAAAATGTGTTTATTGTGCAACAAAATTGATCTTGGAGTCGATTTCGTATGATTCCGATATGCCAAGACCGCATCCAACGTTAAAAAATAGTTGAACGTCCAGTGGCGTAGCCAGAAATTAATCCTTGGGGTTAACCCTGATCTGACTGACCTAATTTTCTTACTTGACCTGTTACTTAATTTTATTAACTCATGAGGCTGCTGAGCGTAAATTATTTAATAAATTAAAAGTCATTAATGAAACAAGTCATCTTATAGAAGGGGACAGAAACAAAACTTATTTAAATAAAATATTTATTTAGTCTTCTTTTTACTTTTGCAAGCTCCTGACACGTTTCATCGAAAGTTACAGGAGAATAATTAAATATAAAATAATAATTAACAAACTAAAAACGTACTCTTCACCAATTTACTCTGCTTTTTTATATATAATTGTTACACATTCTATAGGATACTCTTCGCAATTTTCTTGTAAATAATGTTAGTTTTTGGACATCCTAAATTTTGTGATACCATCTTGTTGTGAAAAAAATTATGTGAAAAAAAAATAAAAAAAAATATCGAACCTGTGTGGGATTCGAACACGGGACCTTTAGATTGCAACGCAAAGCAATACAATACAATACAATCAAACTTTATTGTTATTATATATTACAATATATCCCAGACACCCATGTCCGAATACTGTCAGACATTCACGGAGCGCAGCTCCATGACAGTTGAATGACAGGACGGAACGGACTCTGGTCAACTTCAAAAAATAAAACTTTGACCTGAACTCCTGTTTTACATTATGATACCTATGCTAATACGGGAAAAAGAACCAAACCAAAAAACCCGCTTCAGATAATGGTGGTTATGAACGAAGCGGATGCCAAGCCGCTTAATGTATAGTTTAAAATGTTAACAAATCTGGAGGTTAAGATAAAATAAAGATTATAATTAGGAAGAATAATTTAGAACAATGGTAAAGAAACGAAAAGAGGACAGAACAGAAAATAAGGAATGAATGTTATCGTTAATGAAGGATTAAAAAGAGAATATAGGGCTAGATAGGTTGCCTAAAAATAGGCAACGCCTGGTATGGCAAGGTGTGTTTTATTCTAAAGGGGCATTATGTTCTCTGATCTGGGTAATGTTGTTTGTTAGCGGACTATCACCCAGTTTAAAATTATAGAATTTTTGAGAGATTTGTTGGATGTAATCCGCTAGTGGTGTTATGTCGTGGCAACGTGCATATAATTCTCTGAGGGAGGTATATCTTGAAGAATTTGAAATGAGGCGCATAAACTTGTGCTCCAACACTTTTAGTTTCTTTAGAGTCGTGACCGATGCACTGCACCACACCGGTGCCGCGTATGTTAGGGCCGGCCTCACTACAACAGTGTAAACCAATTTTTTATTTTGTCGACTTAGTCTGCTATTTTTGGCCAGGAGCGGGTACAGACTCCTGGACATAGAATATACTTTTCGTATAGTTTCGTTCATATGTTTGTTGAATGTCAATCGTTGGTCCAGATGTACTCCCAAATACTTCACGCAGTTTCTAGTTGGAATTTGGTTTCCCCTGACCGAAATGGGTGTTAAAATTTTATTTTCAGTGAACCTGCGCGTGAAGACTATCGCTTCCGACTTTTCAACGTTTACCTGAATCTTCCACCGGTCATAGAACGCCGCGGCACGGACCATGTGGGCTTTCAGTAACATATTTGCCGCTTGAGCGTTGTGACTATGTGCATACATGGCAGTGTCATCAGCGTATTTGGCCAGTTTAGTATTAGGGAAAACTGGAAAGTCAGAAACGTACAGGTTATACAATTTAGGCGCGAGAACCGACCCTTGCGGGACGCCCGCCCGAATGTCCCGCAGTGTTGACAGTTTGTTGTTCACTCGCACTTGTAGCGATCTGCCCGTCAGATACGAGTGAATCAGTTTCGTTATATATCGCGGAAAATTATATGTGTGCATTTTATATAGTAGACCCGGAATCCAGACCGTGTCGAAAGCCTTCTCAACATCTAAGAGCACCATGGTGGTGTTTTTTCCAAGATTGTATTGCACTTTCACATCGTTAACGATTCGTACGACCTGTTGCACTGTGCTCCGACCCCTCCTGAAGCCAAACTGGTGTTCATCGTCAATACGAAGTTCCTCCTGGGCAGAGTTAAATCTGTCCAGGATGACCTTTTCTACCAATTTTGAGACTGCCGACAACAGCGATATAGGTCGATAACTGCCTGTGTACTTGGCATTTTTGCCTGATTTCAGGATGGGTACGACCACAGCACACTTCCACTGGCTAGGCCAGTGTTGCAGTCGTAAGATCGCGTTAACAATGTACATGAGTTGAACAACACCTTTCCTTGGAAGATATTTAAGAAGTTTGTTTTCAATACAGTCCTTCCCAGGCGCTTTATTGTTTGGTAAGGTCCTGATAAGGCAACGCAAAGCTTTAGCCGCTGCGCCACCACATATTGCTACGAAAATTGATTGTCTGTGATATACCTATATCTTTCGACAATCATACATATTTCAACTTGTACTTCTATGAAATATATATTAGTAAAATTGAGGTATTAAGGGAGAAAATTAACATAGCCTACCGTGCATCCTAGCTCTACTATGTCAAGTAAGGCATATTTGTCAAACTTTCCGAACCGATTACGGACGATTCGATTTTTATTGAAAATTCAAGTGTAAAATTAGTTTATTTATTAGTATACCAAATTATATTTAAAACTGTAAAAGTTCATTTTAGTATACAAGTACCTTAATTTTCTTTATTTTGAAAGTTTGCTACATCTTGCGCTAATATATGTGTCGCACACACTCAAAGAACACCGGGAAAGTGCGCCCGAGTTATTCGCATTAGAAATAAATCTCAGGAGTCAGCTCAACCGTAGTGCAATGGAAGGACCTCACCCTGGAGGAACCGCCTTATTGATTACGGTAACCCCTACGCCAGGTAAGCACAGACTAAAACAAATCAAATGTTTCACTCAATAGTATTCCCTATGTTACCAGTTTCATTTTTTGTGATGTGACGTATACCTGCCAGGATTCTGCGCAGAAGACATAAACAGAGGAACCTTGCGGTTGACATGGAAGTTAAGACCAGCGAGTGTAATCTCACAGGAGGGAGTACTGAAATCTCAGAGACGGAAGTCGTCAACAGTTACACCGGTGATATTAATTATTTTGGAATGTGGTGTATTGTATCGAAGGTTAGAGTTGTTATTGTTATACATTTAAGTGGTTTTTTGAGTATTTATTAGGTCACTTTTAATTATTGTTAGGCATCATAAGATCCCTCCTGTGACTGTACCCGCTGGTAAGACTGATTGGACAATGCGCAGATCACCGCACAAATTGGTACCTGCCTGGAGTTGATTTATTATCTAAACCATGATACGTCATAAGTGAAATATCTGATTTGTTTCTAATCTGTGAGGTAAGTATGCTATCTACTTATCTATTCGATAAAGTTAGTTCGATGTAAAGCTGCAGCTTGCAAATTAAATCGATGGTGGCATCTAGCGGATTATAGGTGTAACTTCCAGTAGTTCAAACTAACAGCCATTAATTATATAGATACAAGTATGTTATAACTATGTAGGTGGTAGGCATATGCGGAACATATGCATGTTTGTATGTAGTAGGTATATACATATTAAATATATACACGCAAGTATGTCTTAGGTTTATATGTTTTAGGCATATACAAAATATATACTTGTTGATATGTACTGGGTATGTACATATGAAACATATACATAATGGCAGGTCGTATGTATATACATAAAAAGATATTCATATACTAGTATATTGTAGGTATATGCAACAAAATAAAAATACATATGTGTATATACAGAACAGAATATACCCTCCATATGTATTTTATAGATATACCATTCTAATACGGTATATATTTTTCATATTATGCACCTAAACTGTATATACATCGAATGCTATATGGGAGATTTATTAGGATTTCCTTCTGGGTGTACACCACATTTTCTTTGCGGTTTGCCCCTCGATCAAGAATGTCTAGTTTTTCGACGCAATTTCAAATCCTAAAATACGCTATTCCAGTGTATTTTAATCCGTTGCCAAGCCACTATCAACTATCAGAAAACAGTCCGGGAAAGTAAACTTCCCCGGACTAGTTTTTATAAGTAAAAGTTACCTAGGCCTAGGCCGGGAAAGTGGCGTTCCCGGACGCGTATTCCCAAAATCTAATATTGTTCAGTGCAAGAAATGCAAGCAACGCCTCCATCGACTTTTTATTGGTCAATTCAAAATCTAATCGGTCACAACGTACTGTTTTACGGCTACATGATTTCTATTTACGTAGTCGACGCTACAACCACAGTAGAGAAAAGACCAGTAGTTTCACTTGCAGCGATCCCTTTGATATTTGTTGTACTCGATTTTATTTTTTTTAATCCACAGCGCATCTACTGTTTGTATCCCACGCGCATTTCGTCGACAGTGGCGCCTGTTCAGAAACGTAAACGTAAACAATAATAAACATCCGCCCCACCCTATATCAACACTGCCGTCCACTGCGCATCGAATAGTTTAAGCCCACGCGCATCGCATGCGCACTGAAAATCTTATACAACTGTTCCGGCTGAGTCGGACTACTGGTCTTTTCTCTACTGTGCTACAACGCAACTTGTCAAAACCTAATTCATTGCAGCACAACGTGTTTCTTATAATATGTACAGTCATTCTGAAAAGAAAATTAATTTGTATGCGTAAAGTATAGGTCAGTATAATGATTATTATTTAACCTTTTGAAAACCTATTGAGATATTTAAATCGTCTGAAACAGAAGGAAAAATAAAAATTAAAAAGCGCGTCGTTAAATTTTAACCACCATTTATTTTTGTCTCTGTCAAGTTTCAAAACTTCATCAGTTTTTCCCTCTAATTTCCTTATTTGACTGGAGGATACATATTTTTTTATATCTACGTAGGAAAATGTCATAGTATCTCTATTTTTTATGTAAACAAAAAACATCACAATATAGACTACAGACTAAGGGATACGATAAATACCCAGAATATCTAAACTCATCATAATTTCAGCATATATACCTTTCTTTTTTCTCGTAGATTCTCTTTTTTGTTTGTGTTCGTTGACTTTGTAAACATTACTACGATGACATACCTACGTACTTTTTTCGAAACAGCATTTTTGCAAGTTTGGTAAAATTAGCTTCCATTGAGTTTTGGTTAAAGATGAAAAAACTTTTATCCATTAATTGCACCCAATACTAAAATCATCTGAAGTTGAGTCTTCATCACTTTTTCCTGGCAATTTTACACGCAACACTGCCTTGTAATTGTCCTCACTACAGTAGTCAATCTTATCTAATTGCCCATCATTGGACACTAGTTGCTTTAATAAACTGGTTAATTTATCCATTTTACATAGAAATAAGAACAAACGTAGACAAACGAACTTTTAAATAACACTAAAATATTGGAGGTTAGGTTATGATATTGGTTTGAAGGTAAACTAACAGAAGGTGTGCTGCAATGAATTAGGTTTTGTCAAGTTGCGCCAATATTCTTGGCTAAAGATGTCGGTCTCGGATGACTGGGGCCGGGCAGGACTATTGCCCTTTACCCCAATACATCGCTGTAGACCGGGGACCAGCCTCGTGCAGGGCGGGCGAACCTCGGGGCGCACTTACTTTGCTGGCTAAGGCCCCTTCTGGCGTTCTTCTATCTTCGTTTTCTTTTCTTCGCCAGCTTGTCCCCCTCGGGGGGTAGTCATCGGTCTCTTGGGTGTTTGTGGGTTTTTGGCAGGGATTGACTGCCGATACACAGAATTCCAATTGACATCCTGTCATCCTGATCATCGGTAAGGTAAGGATGAGCTATGTATCTCGAGGAAGAGCAGACCTTCACTGCTTTGGTAGCATTTTTGGTCTGCCCGGAGCCAGGGTGACTACGGGTACTGCACGGTTGTTTGTCCGGTACCTGCAGGGTTGTCAAGTTGCGTTGTATCCGTGTGTATTTGGAAGCCGAATGTTAAAAGTTCCGTTGTGGCTGCGTTGCATTCTATTAGATTTTAAAACAGTACGTTATGATCGATAAGATTTTGACGATGGCGGCGTTGCCTTCGTTTCTTGTGTTGCACAATATTAAATTTAGGAAATACGCTTCCCGAACTGTTTTTTATATGTATATATTTTTTTATTGTTATATATTTCTAACAATATTTTGCGATTTCAGAAAAAATAGTATGTGTACCTCGTAGTAAAACCACATTCCTGGAATTCAATGCATGTTGGCCTAGGCTAACGCCACGCCCTACAATTTACATCGTCGTCCGGGAATGTATTGGTTTTACTACTAGATACACAATGTACTATTATGAGAAATTGATTATGCATTCTTTATTTTAGTGTTTGGTCTTCAACTCTGTTGTGCACTAACTCCATTACCTCCTAAACAGTTTACAGCTGACCATCCATTCATAATAATTCTTCGAGCTGGACGAGGCGATATAACAAACGTTTTATTTGAAGGACGCGTTTACAGACCACAATACTAGTTTATTAAAATAAGGATGCATATGTTTAGATATAATATGTCTAGTCTTAGGCACAATATATTTCGCTGTGAATATACAGTGAAAACATAAAAAAAGTGAATAAAGAATTCTCTGGCTGCAGTCATTTTATTGTTTTAATTTGTTGCAGGTAGGTGCAGTGCTGGGCGACCAGTATAACCAAGCAATACAGATTTTCGTGAACTATTTGCCAATATTCTATAAAAATCTGTCGATAAAGATTTTAACTGTCAATATTTAGAGTATAACTAACTATTTTCTCTACAGATATATTCTGTACTTGATCTGTACAGCGATTATAAAGTATTATCTTTATATACTTTCCCTATATAACATAACATAAACATAAACATATAGTATATATGATTTACAGGTATAGCACATGTTATTATAATGTATCGTTCTCCGGTATAGGTATAGGTATTATCGACAATTCATCAATATAGATCCTGTAAAGTTCTCCGACAGATATTTCCTGTTTTGAAGAAAGTATTACCACTTTATTAAATCATCTATACGAAAATGACTATGGGTATTCTATACTAAACAGTTATTGAATCTTCACGTGATTGATACCGATACTTCTGCATTTATCGCATATATAAAGTGTCATTATATTATAGACTCGATAACTCACCAGTATAGATCATATTCTAGTTCTAAAAGATTCATCAGTTCTTTGTTCAGATTGAAGATCACGGTAAATTATTTTAGTTTTATTTCCAGAAGATAATACTATTTTGACACGCTGAAACCAATTTTGGACAAAAGAAAATTTTCTACCGTGTCAGTTGTCATCTACCATCCCCTAAAGAAGACAAAAAAGGTCTTGTTTATCCAAAGGTTCTGCGATCTAATTTTTCTGAAGTATTTTGAAACATTTTTTTCTACTTGTCAGTTTTTTCCTACCACCCTTTCATCTCCTAAAAAGGACAAAAAAAGGTCATGTCCTAAGGTTCTGATCTAATTTTTTTGAAATATTTTGATGCGCTGAAGCCAATTTTGGACAGAAATTTCTATCGTCTCAGTTTACCTCTGTCACCCCTAGGAGATAAAAGGGAGGTGGTATTGTATTTTCTTCAGGAATTTAATTCTCTGTAGAATAATCAGCAGTGAAGCAACGAGCAGCGCGGTTAGTACTTGGATGGGTGAAATCCATCTTGGGAAACACAGCGATCTCGCCCCACCTTCCAGCAGCTTGTATAACAACGTATATGCGGAAGAAGTTTAATTTCAAGACGAGGATTACGTAGTGAATATACCATCCTTCGAAGGGGATGTAAAGCAGGCGGTCCCTTGTCTATTAAATGTTAGGCAAGTAAAAGATCCCTACTCTTCTCAAGGGAAGAGATTCGGTAATATTTACAGGTTGGGGGTAGCTCGTCTCCTGGCATCGGTGATAGGCTCTGGTAGCGGAAATAGGCCAACGTTAAATAAATAGCTAAAAAAAAAAGAATACAGCAGAAGTATACCTATGTAAACATGTAAATTACAAGTGAGATCCGTATAACAGCACAGGGTCTGGTAGCCGGGAGCGTTAAGCCACACAGCAACTGTTGTCAACTTCCCTGAAACTCACACCTCCACAAAAACACATTTCCCTCAAAATCACTTATCCTATCAACATTCCCTCTAGCCCTTCTGACCCCTCGCAGAAATTTTATGTACATAAAAAATTTGCATTTATGCAAATAGTGTGTTTATTTTTCTGAGTAGGGTTTTCTAAACGAGTAGGGTTTTTTAAACGATTTTCCCTACTTAACCCTCCTACAAAACATTTCCAAAAATACAAAAAGCGAAATAGGAGTGAAATCAATAGATCTAAAAAAATATAATACGACTGAGCTTTTTAGAAGATCGTTTTAAATAAAAATACAATTCATGTCTTGGAGATCATTCTGCCGCAGCATCCAGCCGTTGCGTCACTTTTGCGTGCTCAGTCACATATTATGTGACGTAATGTTTTTCAGATTGTAAACTGAATAAAATAATGATATATGTAAAAATAGTTAAATAAAATGAAGATATTTCAATTTGATAATTTGGTAATTTGCTGTCAATTATACCCCTCTACCCCCCTTGACCTCTCGCTGAAACCAAAATCCATGAAAGCGTGCACCTGGTACAAATAGTTTTTAAAGATTGACAGCTGGAGTAGGGTTTTTTTCTACTTATTTTCTCTACACATCCTTCTTATATAACAAAATCTTCAAATAAAATAAGCGAATTTAGAGAAATCTTGACATAAAAATAAATTAAACGTGATTGAGCTAATTAAAATAACATCGTCTGAGGGTCGCGTGCCATAACACCTGGCCTCTGTGGTACCTTGCGCGGTTTAACCGACGAAATTGTACGCAGACGTTTTATTTATTTATTGTAAAATGAAATAAATGAAGTACCAAAAATGAATTGTTAAAACTAGTTAAATAAAACAAAAGTATTTAAATTGGAAATTACAAATTGTTGTCAAGTCTAGTTCTGCGTAAGTTCGAGTCAAACTGAATTTATGTTCAAAGAATTTTTGAGATTTATGCGGCAGTTTTCTCGAAAATGGTTGGAATTATCAAGTTCTATCAAGTGTACCTTTTTTACGTAGAAATGACTCCTGCATGAGATTTTCTAGTCTCTCTATGTGCTCGTCTCCATATACACATATATTTATTCTTTCTGTGATTTACACTTAATTGTTTATTTTAAATTGAACGTTGTTGTGTTATTATTGTGTTCTGTGAGGGGTCCAGGTTGCAACAAGAGTATGCACGAGAATTGAACGAACTGTAAATTCTAACTTTATAATTTTGAGAATTTCAATTTTAATTTATTAACGCCAACGAAACGTGACAACCAGGAACACATGGCTTACCTTAATTGCAGTTTCCGGCGTTCAATGGTGGCTTCTCGGTTGCAACTACAGAACACAATAATAACACAACAACGTTCAATTTAAGATAAACAATTAAGTGTAAATCACAGAAAGAATAAATATATATATGGTGTATATGGAGACAAGCACTTAGAAAATGTTTCTTTACCAAATTGGGAGAAGATTGGTCAAGAGGTAGTTGAGATTTTGCAAAAAAAAAGAAGGAAAACTTTGACACCCTGTATCTCAGTAAGGAGGCACATTTTATCTGTGTAAGCGTTTCAGGTTAAATCTTCATATTTTGGACTAAGGATTCTCCAGTTAGCGTATGTCCAATTATTAATGAAACGTCCTGTATATTTCAGAGGTTATTCTAAGGATTTTTTTCCACTGCACATAAAGGAAATAAATCACTGTAGATATTACATTGACACATTCACATAATATATTTATTAAATTATTTTATTAAAACCGTAAAGACCAAACAACAAATATGCTACAAAGGTATTTTTGCTGAGGCCGATGCTAATGATGAGGATGAGGATAAGGCAAGTGGAGAGTTTGAAGATATTCTCGAGAGAAAAGCTAGCACAAAGAAATTTTAGTGCAGGTATATGTGCTATTGTATCATCATATGTACCATATAGTAATCTATATATTATTTTTAGTTTGTTTTGTTTCTGTTGGTTCTGTGTTCTGTCTAGTAACCTATATTTTAAGCTTAAGTTTGTTCTGTTTTTATGTTTTTTGTTCGTATTAGTCTAGGTGCCCACGTACATAAATGCAATTTATACATATCCTCGTATAACTTCTTGTACGGCATCGGGGTTTTTTCCAATTCTCTAATTGTTCGACAAAACATATTTGCCGATTTTCCAGTCCGACGCGTGGAAATCGTCTTTTTCATGCCGAGGAGGAACGCCACATTTACGAAAATTTTCGCAGAGGAAAAAAGTGATTATGCCGTACAAGAAGTTATACGAGGATATGTATAAATTGCATTTATGTACGCGGGCACCTAGACTAGATTGTTTGTAATAAATAAAAAAAATAACTACACAGATTTTAATTTCCCACTGCACAATTTACTTTTCCTACTGCACATTTTGTGTCCAACTGCACGTTAGAATAACCCCTGGTATATTTGTTAACAAGACATGCGTCCAAATGAGAGGGAGGCGCGTATAAGAGAATGCAGTTTTTCGTTTTTTTAACTACCTTAAACATTTTTTAAAAATATGAAAATATTTTGAGAATACGCCGAGAATACGAATATTGATAAATGAGTAATTTACGATGAAACATTCAGAGTGCCAACAAATTGTATGCAAAAATTTGCAATTTTTTTTTGCATACGAAATTTGCATTTAAAAATTATGAAAAAAAATGAGTAAATAGTCCAACATGTAAGTAACAACTGCGAATTTTTTCGTATTTTTTCGTACAACGGTATCCGAGAAAATTTTAAAAAACGAAAATCAAAAAGCCCCCACCACACCTCCAGGCTTGAAATTTTGAGAAAATCATATTTAACGTAAGCCCCTTCAAATAGTCGATAACAAACAAAATTTTGTTTGGGGGCAGATTTTACATGCTTATCTTGCTATGCCCTTTTTGTATATCTTCTCTCAAAGAGTAGAGAATGAAGCTTATGGAGGATTAAAACTACCCCCACCCCTCACAGGTTTCAAAACGGGCAAAAAAACTGAGGCTTTTGTAGTTTTAAGCAGGGTGAACAAATATATGGAGTGAATTCGTTCCAACCACCGACACATGACTAGAGTCATATAGGTGCTATTGAAATTCGGAAAGGGTCAAATACTTGTAGCTCATCGTGCCAAATATACAAATCTGGTACAACAACCACCCAATCTTAATAGGGTTGAAAATTACCATTGGGTGAGGAAGGGTAAAAACTACCCCCACAGACGGATGGATTTCATTACTTCTAATATCCTGGAACAAAAATTCAGGCATTTGTAGTGTTAGGCATGGAAAATTCATACATTTAGCATTAACCAGTTGTGTTTTATTTATTATACCGAATCTGCTTATTCAACTGTTTATCTTAACATTTATCAACTTATCTATCTTTTAATCTGTGTAAAGCTATTTTCTTTCCTATTTATATCATACTTTCGACCATCAATCCAAATACTTTCTTTTCTTATGATTTTTCTCTCTTATCTTCAAAATATCTTTTCCTTGGTTTTCTTTTCCTATTTTTTTTAGTCAAAGATATAGGATGTTATCTCTTCAGTGACCATTTTTTTCTATCTATGTAAGCTATATACCTAAATTAACTAAATTTCCGCCTATATATTTCCGTCCTTATGTGGGGGTAGTTTTTACCCCCACCCCAATAGGGGTGATTTTCAACCTTATTGAAAAGATTGAGTGGTTGTCGTACCAGATTTATATATTTGGCACAATGAGCTACAAGCATTTGACCCTTTCCGAATTTTAATTGCACCTATATGTAACATTTGAGAATGGGGTAGCTCTTACCACCAAAGGGTAGTCTCTAGTCATGTATTGGGGGTTGGAATGAATTTACTCCATATTTGTTCACCCTGCCTGAATTTTTTTCCCGTTTTGAAACCTATGAGGGGTGGGGGTAGTTTTAACCCTCCATAGGATTAAGTCTCTACCCTTTGAGAGTAATGGCTGGTTGTTGCACCAGAGTCAAATATTTTGTACTCAGAGATACAAAAATTTGGCCTTTGTTATTTACACTCACCTGCGTCTTTTGAGTTTTAGCGGTAGTTTTCAATCCCCCATAAGAGCGGATTTTGGTTTAATTTATAGAAATAGCTTACTGTGGCTCGAATTTATATTCTCTACTCTCGACTACAACACATCTACCATTTTTCACACTTCATTAAGAGTTATTACATTATTTCTATGAGTGTACATCATTTTAAGGGATGTCTTTGACTAAAAAACAAAATTGACACGATAGATTTTTTTTGATCTCTGATTCGGCTTCAGCGTCCAAAAATACACCATATCCATATAATTTGGTCCGCTGCACAGAACTTTTTTTTTGTGTGGCTGTGTAATTTATTACCTACTTTATCTCTAATCTCATACTAACCATGACATTAATTTTTTTTATTTTGAAAGTTTGCTACATCTTACGCTAATGTAGGAATATACATTTTGATGTTGCTGGTATCGAATTATTTGATAAATACATTTTTTTGAAATCGATCAAGAATGTCTAGTTTTTCGGCGCAATTTCAAATCCCAAAATACGCCATTCTAATATTTTCATCCGTTGCCAAACAACTATCAACTATCAGAAAACAATCCGAGAAACTTAGCGTTGCCGGGCCAGTTTTTATATATAAAAGCTACTTTCCCAGCCTAGGCCGGGAAACATAAACATAATCTGCAGACGGATAAGGTATAGCCAAAATGATTCGATAACATTCAGACATAATCGTCACCGGTTTAAATGTCTCACTGCTTATTGGTAAATTAAGGTCGTAGAATGTACACAGAAAAGTCTCAAGCGTCTGCAATTAACTGATAGTTTTGTAGCTTATTTTTTCCAATTATGTCAATATAACAAACACATGAAATTTTATAAGAATAGTATTTTAATTCATATTTTTACCTCTAAAAGTAAAAAATCTAGAGGTGTTTAAAACTTGCAAAATAAAATAAACACTCAGCCCCTCGCCTGCAAATGTAGTAAACTGCAGACATACTAGGATAACTACGTCTGCACTTTACTCTCGTTTTCATTGGTCCTATTATTCTTAAAAACCCGGAAGTGGTCAGCTATGCCTTATGCGTCTGCAGATTACGTATATGCGGCCGGGAAAGTGGCCTTCCCGGACCGTTTTTTATACATTTTTTAATATGTATATATATTTTTATTTTTATATATTTATAATTTAATCCAGTCAATGAGTGCTCAAAAGAGGGGTGTAGAGTACATGGAATATGCGAGACTTTTTGACTTCAGGACTTCGTTTGGAGTAGTTAGCAGGTAAACATACTAAAAGTCCCCGCCCCCGGGAGGTGAGCTTACGGTGGGAGGAGGGGGGGAAGGTCTCATTTTTGGGTTTTTCGATTATATCCCGGAAACGGTGGACTCTAGAAAAAATATGTTCTAAATAAAAATGAAACCTAATTAAATTTCCTATAAAATTGTTTCCATACATATTTGTCGAATTTCCGACGGTTTTCGAGATATACGTTATTGAAAATCGATACTTTTCGAAAAAATCATTTTTACCTAACTCTTTTTGTCAAACATTTGCTTCCAGCGCCTCCCACGATCATTTCTCAGGAAAAATGTCACAAACAAAGTTGTAGAGCATTGAATTTCCTTCAATTTGATATACACTTAAAAAATATTTTTTTCGAAAATTATCGATTTTCAATAACGTATATCTTGAAAACCGTTGGAAATTCGACAAATATGTATGGAAACAATTTTATAGGAAATTTAATTAGTTTTTATTTTTATTTAGAACATATTTTTCTAGAGTCCACCATTTCCGAGATATAATCGAAAAATCCAAAAATGGTACCTTCCCCCCTCCCTCCCACCGTTAGCTCACCTTCCAGTGGCGGGGACTTTTAGTATGTTTACCTACTAACCACTCCTAACAAAGTTCTGAAGTCAAAAAGTCTCGCATATTCCATGCATTCTACAATATATTCATTGACTGGACTAAATTATATTGATTGCGATTTCAGCGATGTGTATTTAGTAGTAAAAGCACATTCCCGGACTTCAATTCTTGTTGGCCTCAGTTAACAATTTACATCGACGTCCGAGAATGTATCGTTATTACTAATAGATACTTGTGTATCTATAGATACTTGATATCTATCTATAGATACTCTAATAGATACTTGTGTATATAGTACATTGTTGTACTATTATGAGAAACTGATTATGTATTCTTTATTTTAGGGTTTGGTTTTCAATTTCTTTGTGCGCGAATTCCATTACCTCCTAAACAGTTCACAGCTGACCATCCATTCATAATAGTTCTGCAAGCTGGACAAGACGGTAAAACAAATGTTTTATTTGAAGGACGCGTTTTCAGACCACAATACTAGTTTATTAAAATTATGATGCATATGTTTAGATATAATATGTCTAGTCTTAGACAGTATATTTAGCTGTAAGTATTACATACATCCAATCAGTATGGGTGACTGGAAATTTGAACGTATTCCTTTGAAGGGGTTAAAGTTGTAAAGGACCTCGCAGAATCCTCATGGGAAATGGCTTTCGGTCAAACTCTTTGAAACTCTGGATTCAGGTAGTTCTTGATGTGTGGAACAAAAGTTCTCAAGGGCACTAAGTCCTAAAAACTCATAGTTTTGAGATATAGCTTTCTGAAGTTGGACTTTACGTGCATTCTGCAGCATATCTCTGAGCTATATCTCAAAATGAGTTTTTAGGACTTAGTGCCCTTGAGAAATTTTGTTCTACACATAAAGAACTACCAGAATCAGAGAATCTAGAGTTTCAAAGAGTTCGACCGAAAGCTATTTCCCATAAGGATTCTGCGGGGTCCTATCTGTAGAACCAATCTAAAAGAATTTTGGTTGTATTGAATAAGATAACATTTTTATTAACGGCAAATCCATTTATAAAGTCCGCAGGTATTTTTACTTTCACAATGTGGAAGTATAGTAACGGAAAAAATTCTTCAAAAAGGCTTAGAATGTCATAAAGCTGTTAATTAGGTTAGTCTGAATGCATAGGGATAAAATCATGTGGAGAAAACTATCCTTATTCTTACCTGTCAGTAAAATAATATTTACAAGTCTAAACGCAACTAGTGACGAGTAATTGGAATATCGTAGTTTTCATTCCTTTGAAGGATCAATAGGATGCGAGTAAGATTAAAGATGAGATCAGCATCAAAAAACTCCGAAGAACAACTTTTAATCACTTAAACGTTATTTCACTTGAATTTCGAATTTTCACCACCTTAACCTTCAACTCCTATTTTAATTCATTAAAAGGGTTATGTTTCATACGTTAAAAACGATTCAAGAAATTTAAGCAATTAATGATGAAGTAAAAAAAAAAATGAGGCCTTTCGTTCTTGTACACATACTAAATCACAATTTTGCTTCACCCTCCTCACCCCCCCTTTTATAATGGGGGTAGGGATAGTAATGAGGGTGGCTAATGCCAAAATTATTTTTGAGACATTAGCTTCTCTTGTATATACTAAATACCAATTTTATGGACTTTTACAGGCTTGATTTACCTTTTTACCAAAATTTATCTCGCCAACCCTTCAACGGAATAAAAGGAAAATATAATCTAGTTCCAGATCTCATTAAAATACATACGTGTACCAAATTTCAAGTCGAGATTTTAAACGGTTCCAGAGTAATCATGCAAACAAAAAAGTTACAAACAGACCGACAGACAGACAGACAGACAGACAGACATCTTTTTTGCTCAAACTTAAAATCTCAACGTTTAATGACATTCTAAGCCTATTTGAACAATAAAAATTTTAAAAAATTTTTGTCGTTTCTATACTTCCACTGGATGTGGAAGTAATATCTGCGATTTTTAGTTGTCCCAGAACTACTCTAAATTACAATGTCTTAAGGGTATTTTCCATTTTTTTCATTTAATTTGATTGAAGTCTCTACTCTCGGCAGATTTTTGTCCAAAAAGGGCGCATTTTTCCCACTGTGCGTCACAGTGAAGGGGGCAGGTAACCTATATATTGCCCTAAAAACCATCCGTCGCATTTTTCTAATGATAAGTTCTTGTGAATGATAAAATCACTATTGGAACTGTAAACCTAACCGTAACTATCCCTAAATTACAGTAAATATTATTTCCATCAATCCCAAAACCAAAGTGCCTTCATACACTTCTATGAAGTTGTGTGAATCTTTTATGCCAAGTCAGTGGCGGATCTAGGGGGGGGGCACCGGGGCACAGAAATATGAAATATACCTAATATTAATTCTTAATAGATAATATATGGCTAAAAAACGTATAAGAGGGGTATTCCAGACTTCTGGTGCCCCCCCCGAAGTCAATCCTCTATCCGCCCCTGTGCCAAGTCGATTGTTATTGCACGCTCTCCAGTGGTCGAGATAAACTTCCTCTAGAGAAGGCGCTCGTCCTTGACCTATTTGGGGAGGCGAACATTATATTTTTTTAGATAGACTGTTGCATATACGTTTACTGTCTTATTTGGATCAAATCAATAAATTATATTATTTGTACTGTTGCATTTTACTAATTGAATGATCAACTTAAAGTCTATTCTCTCGAGGGCTTTTGTGTGTTAGGTCGGCACTGAATAAATGGGAACCTTATGAACCTGTACGTCTGAAATTCAGAACACAGATCAGATCGCGAAAGCTTGAAGGAGGCATTCTATAAAAGTGATTAAGAGATCTCTAAGCAAGGATCCAATAGTGTTAAAAATATAAGCTAAAGTTCATCTAAAGAGAAGCCAGTCTTGAAGAGAGAAAGAGAGCAGTTAGCAATTCACGGTAAGTACAACTTTTACCTTTCTCGTCTAATCAAACATCTCATAATGAAACACTCGTACGTGGTTTGGAAAAGTATAATCATTTATACCTGATTTTGGCAGTAAGTAAAAATATTTCAACCAAATCACAAATACGGCGGCTAACGACTAGCTGATCTTGTGCGGGGCTGGGTTCGTGGATCCAGATTTTATGAGTGAGAGAGAGAACCAACAATTTCACAGGTAATCGCCCAGCTAGTTTGTCTCGTGGTTAAAAAGTAAAAATATAGATGTTAATAAAAAGGGCGCCATCCACAAACTAACCCTCGGTAATCACAAAACCGACTGCGGTGGAAAAGCTTGTTAATAAGACAGACAAACATATAGATTAAAAGTATGTGATTTTTAAGATAAAAATGTACCATTGATTTATCTTCTTTAAAATATGAAAATTCAGTGACATACAAAAAGAAAAATATAAACTATTCCAAAATTGTAATATTATACCGGGTGTAAACGAAGAGTGGGCCACCCCTGTAATTTCCTTGTTTTTAAAGATATCGGGATGAAATTTTATATGGTGAAATTAAGTAAGATTTTCAACTTTTTGAGACCTATTCGCCATATTTATCACTTCCGGTGTCACCGGAAATGGCCCCAATAAGTCTTTTCTAAATGGACCAATGGACAATGTTTTTACATTTTTTAAATAAAGGTCACATTTTGGATACATTTATACTATTTTGAACAATTTATACAGTGTTGCACGAAAAATAATTCGAATTTTAGTTGTCAATCTAAATGGCCGCGAATATGTTAAAATTATTTTTGTTCCAACGTAATTCATATAAAAAATACGAAAACGTCAATATGTCCAATAATACATCATACAGGATGTTGTAAACTCATTAAAATCACATTTTTCAAAATGACTCATTTGTTTTAAATATTATATGGTCCACCCGGATATTCAGAAAGCTCTATTTAGTAGGGGTTAAACGGTACCAAAAGTTCTGTAATGTGTAATCGTTACCGGCAGAAATGACAATTTTTTTAAAGAAATTTATGATTTATATCTAACTTCAATTAAATTTTGATCAACCCTGTATATTTTTGTTAATATTTTATATACAAAATTTAGAAATAGTTTATCAGATAAATTACAAACCAAGCATGGTGTTCCGCAAGGAACAGTTCTTGGACCAATCCTTTTTAATTTATACATCAACGATATTGTAAAATATGTGAAATATTGTAACATATCTATGTTTGCGGACGATACAATGATATATATTACGGGCAATGACATACCAGCAATGTATAATTCGATGAATTATGATTTATCTCTAATAAGTAAATGGCTATGCGATAATAGTTTAAGTTTAAATGTAAGTAAGTCTAAATATATGTTAATAGGTAACAAATTTAAATTATCTCATTACAATCTCTCATATCCAAATTTAACTATTGAAATTATGGGAAACAAACTAGATAAAGTAAATGAAATCAAATATTTAGGAATAATTATTGATGAACATCTTAATTTCAAAAATCATTTTAATTATATAATGAATAAAATGTCAAAAAAAGTATATTTTCTGAGAAGAATCAGCAGCTGTTTAAACATGTCTACAAAAATTTTACTTTATAAAAGCTTAATTGGTCCACATATTGAATTTTGTTCCACATTACTATTTAACTTAAACCAAAATGAAATACACAAACTCCAACTGATTCAGAACAAAGCTATGAGAATAATTCTGAAATGTAATAAATACACACCGAAAGTACAATGCTTGAAATACTTCATTTTATGAATGTTAAACAGCGAATTCTTTTCAGAACAATAGATATGATTTTCAAAATAAAAAACAAATTGACCCCAGATTATTTAAGTAATAAAATTAAATATGTGAGAGATGTACACTCTTATAATACTAGAAATGTAAATGACTTTTTCATAGACACTCCTCAGTCAAATAGATTAGCCAAAACGTTGTTTTATAAAGGTTTTTCTATATTTAATGTACTTCCAAACAATATCAAACAATGTAATAATTACTTAAAATTTAAAAAACTATTAACTGCATATATTTTCGAAAATGGACATAATTAAAACTACTCAATACTTTATCGTCTAACACAATTCGACTAAATATATCTATCATGTAATATGTAGCTTTCATATATTTATCATTTGTAAGAAAATTACCTAGTAATGTAAAATGTAAGTTGTATTATTTAATTTACTAAATTTATACTCAACCTTTGTATGTTAATAGCTTATATGCTAAATAAAGAGATTATTATTATTATTATACAGGCAGACACAAAGGTGTCTAGATCATATGTCTAGATCGAATATCGGTGTATGTACAGCACCTAGAGCAGTGTCGTTAGATCGAACATTCGGTGTCACGACATCGTTCTCGCAATTTGATAGACCACGGTCTGAACATATTTATTTCAATGTGTTGAGACACGATCTAGGCACAAAAGTAATAATAACAATAAAATGACCGAGTCGGCTACGCGGACAAAACAAAACAGTTAATAGAAATGTTAGAAACATGTCCCGAATTATGGGAGCCAGCCTCTTACCCACTGAGATTGCAGTGCGCCTTACTGTATTTTGCCTCTTTATTTTTGGTTTAATTTTTTCCAGAAGACATCAGGAGAAAAAATTTATAGTATTCTGAGTCTTGCAACTTCGGTTCAGCTAACAATTACGAATATGCTCACAACTCGTTCCTCTTTGCAATCTACTCTTCAGAGACGAACCCAGCTATTTTTTTTGGGGGGGAAAGCTACAATTAATTTGCCAACTGCCCATTTTTTTTACAACTTATATTTCCTTATGTTTTTTTTTATTTCAGACTTAATCTATAAGTAGCCTAGCGATACAAACATTATGCAAAAGAAGTTTAACTAAACTACATGATGTAGGCGCTAGACCTAAGTTGACCCCGCGCTCTCCTTCGTCTAAAAGCTACTGGATGAGGTAACCCTTATAGTTTAATGACTGTGGAGAAAAACAAGATATAGTTTGTACCAACGATAATAGGGTCTACACACGATCCAGCGGCAGGGACCCGACATTGTCGGTACGCTTTGAAGATAATTGGAATTCTAGCGGACCAGTTCACTTTTACGAATGAGTTCAAAGCATGCCGACATGGCTGGATCCCTGCCGCTGGATCGTGTGTAGACCCCTTAAACCAGCGATATAAAAAAGTTCGCAAAAAAAAAACGTAAAGGGTACCGACCTGTATCAATTTCAGTTTATTTACATAAAAGGCCATAAAAGTGTTCGGCTTCTTTATTATCATCACAAAAAAAATGGTCACATATTTCCGAACAAAAATGTAGGCCACTCCCACTGAATATAATTGGTTTAAATTTTCTCTACCGGAATTATGATAGGTTGGTGGTCAACGTGGACTAGCGTTGTCAAATTGGACCGGCGGGCGGTACACTAACTAGAAGCGGTCGGCATCCTTTATGCTTTTTTACGAGCTTTTTTGTATCGATGAAATATTTGTGGAATACACTATACAATACGATTACGCGCAAGTCGGGGCGCAAGCTCGTGAACGTCCGCGCTAGTACGGCTACCGGCCACTTCCCACTTCACATTGTGATACGCAATAGGTAGCATTAAGTCTACACACGATCCAGAGGCAGGGAGCCAGCCTTGTCGGCATGCTTTGAACTCATTCGTAAAAGTTAATTGGTCCGCTGGAATTCCAATTATCTTCAAAGCGTACCAACAATGTCGGGTCCCAGCAGCTGGATCGTCTGTGACCCCTTAAATAGCCCTAGCTTCTGATTCAGTGTCCTCTAAGAATTTAATATTTTAACAATTTCTGACCGACAACAATTTGTTATTATTATTATCTCTCGTTGAGAGGTTGGTAACTGATATTAGTGATACTCAGTATAAACCAACAACAAACGACTTTATAGCTAGGACAAAGCATTGTATTGATAAAGGCAAAAAGGAGTAATATTCTAATATTTCGAATGTAAGACATTCTTTGAGAATTGTATGCTCTGGCCGTGCCGTCTACTGGGTCGAACGTCGAATTTCCGCGAGTTGGCGAGTTTATTTTGTTGGCCCGTCGCGTAGGCCCGTCGGCGTTGTGCGTTGTCCGTCGACTATTCTGTGGCTCTCACATCAGTCACATCTAGTCATAAATAATATCAATTAAAATTATTTATAAAAAAATGGTCATAGTGACAGTGTCATTTAATTTTTATCAACTCATTATTCGTTTTTTTGCAATTACACCCAATAAAGATTTTTTTACATTTTTGGTGATTTTCCCAACTCAATCAACATTGGGGGGGGAGCGTACCCCCCCATAACCCCCCGTGGGTTCGTCTCTGCTACTCTTTAACCCAGCAACTCAGAGGTTTTCTTTTTCAACAACGAACAATCACTGCAGCCCCAAAACGACGTCTTCTTCTTGACATGATCAAAAACTATTTGATGTACATAAGTGTCTATACTGCAAAATAAATATCGTGTGGATACAACAGTAGAGAAGTTTAGCAACTCCAGTCTACTGAGTTGCTCTAGATATCTCTCTATGCGCAAATTAGCCTCACAATGTGAACACACTGTAGAGTAATCTCGACATTTTAGTGTCTACGTGTATCCGTACTCTAAGAGAACTCGTTGACTGATATTATCAGTGAATGATAAATCAATGTGGATTTACGTAGAACAACTTAAAATAATCAAATCACATATAATTAACAGCAAACTGGCTTAACAGGATTGCAAAAAGCATTAAATTCCTTTAATTAGTTAACAGGATTACTAAGTTGAATTTTTATTAAGTTTTTAACAGCAAAACTCCTACGTTTTGATTTATGCTGTGCCAGAATCGGAAATGGGATTCACTTCACTCTATGGCAGCTAGTAAAATGATTTCCCCTCCATTCAACGTATTTTTACCATATTATAGGTACTAATCAAAAATGACTAGATCTATGAATCTGAGTAGAACATAGTTCTACGTAACCCACATTGCTCTGCTGTAAATCATTTAAGATAACCAGTAGTATGCAAAGGTGCAATGAAATGTAAACATATTTAATAAGCGGTTATAGCCTTTGTGTTTAATTAGAGCTTATTCGTAAAAACTGTAACATATCAAGTAAATAGTCGGTTTAAATATGAAAATACAAAAAAGATATATAACTTAAATCTAAACATAAAAACTATTATTATCACATAATTAAATGCCCGGACGTTGTCAATTCAAAGATAGTAGATATAATGCACAGTGTGTACCAAAATAAAGTGTGTTCTATTAGATTGTAATGGAAAATGCATTAAAAATCAAAGTGGAATGCCACAATAAATATACAGAACCTGTCTGGGAGTGGAGGTAGTCAAAGAGGGGAGCGCAACTGGCGCCCTTGGTAAATAAATTAGTATCACGTCCGTCAGACGAAGTGTGGTAGGTTCTCCTGCAAGATTACTAAGTTTCCAGTCGAACCTTCATAAATACAACTACGTGTTAGAGTTTTTATGAAGCGGACAAAAACCTGTAAAAAAGCCTTAAACATAAAAGGATTTGGTTTCCTTTCCTCTAGACTATAGTGCTTTAAAATAGGTAGTCTCAAAGCTGTGGTCAGAAATATTTGTTGGCATTTCATCAAATCAACTAATCCTTTTTAGCAAAATTCATATGTATTTCTTCTTTAATACTCATAAAACTAGAGTCCTTGCTAGATTGTTAAATAATATGCCTATATTGACTTATTTCACGTTAGCAAGTTTGGTAAAAAGTGTCATGGCGAAAATTAGATTAGTATCACTAAAAGTCATTGCACACGTTGATCAACTAATTCCCAAACTTTGTAAAAATGAAATACTTATAGTATCATGATGTCAACATACAGACACACGACAAACTAACGAAACTGAAAAACCTTAGTTTTCCTAATCTACATAATCTGAAACATGATGATACCAAGATATTTCGGAAAGTGATTTTTTCACAATAATAACACAGGCTAACAAAAAAAAATTGTTGTTTTAGATATATGACTCCACCTATCTTTAGTAAAATTTTCCGCTGAATCCGAAAATGAGGATTCAGCGGAAAATTTTACTAAAGATAGGTAGGGTCACGTCTCTAAAACAACATTTTTTTTTGTCGACCTGTGTAATAGTTACAAAAACGCTCCAAATCATATTTTCCGAGAGATAGTCAAAACTTTAATTATTGTCAGTAGGTTTGCTTATTACAAGCCTGGCCGCGTTAAGTACAATAACTGTGCATTGACACAAAACGCTAAAATTTCGATTGCATCAGACACTTAACGCGGCCAGGCTTGTAATTTGTAATTCAGCTCTTGGCGAGGAATTAGTCCGGAGAATAGCTATTGGTTGTAGTCTGGTTTTTAATTCTTTATACAGGGTGTAATTAGTTTCATGTCATTAAAAGAAACTGGTGGTGGGGAACGACTAAACGAACAAAAAAACCTTATATAACATGGGGTCTAAAACCCATAGTTTTAGAAAAAAGAAAATAAACAAAAATTTCGAAAATTTTTAATAATATTGTTTGAGAACTGCTGGAATGTTGGGATAGGTTTTTATCTTCGCGTATGTCGGCGCCTCTAACCATCAAATATGCCAATACGACTCTTTCAAAGTGTCACACTCCTTTGTCCTTTGTTAGAGACCGCGCGTCGGCGAGGACACAAGTTGATAATTACAATTTTTATGGCTTTTTAAAAGTAGGTAAGGTAAGGTCTTTAGCGGTGAGGTAAAGGTAGATCTGAAGAAAACTATGCTCTCCCTTGTGCAATATTTTAGTTTCTGTAGGCACTTCGTTAAGTACACACGTCGGACCCGTTCGTTGTTTTTGTATGTTGCTTTTGTTCTTTTTGAATTTTGGGCCACGTATTTACAGTTAAGATTTATTTTACTGACTTACCGTTCAAGTCGTTAAGTTCTTGATTACGTACAGAAACTACTTGTTCGTTCTTTTTGTGTTGCTTTTTGGATTTTGGACCAAGTTTTTATTTTTATTTTCTTCAGTGACAACGTTAGTTGATAATTTAATGTGGTATTTTAATGTGCATAGAAACCATAAAAAATGTTACTAATTTAACAAATGTGTTGAATGGAGTGCATATGTCCTTAATTCGATGTGCAGAAAGGTGTATTGACGGAAGCAATTTTGAACAATTTATGTAAATCAACAATAATTTATTGGTAAGTTCTACATTTACCGAATATTTTAGTTTTCGGCAATTCGTTAAATAAATCAGATTTTTTCCTAACTTAAAATACACATAATTGTTTTCTGTTATCGTATCTCAGACGTCTAACTCTTTATCTCCCAACTCATTTTTTAAGCTTTTACCCAGAACACTCATTTAGGCTACAAATGTTAATAAATCACATTCAAATCTGAAAAATTATAAGCCACAATAAAAGCTCCAATATTTTGTTCTAAATTAAAAAAACACACATGTAAAGAAATGCCGTGTTTAAATCTCTACGCCCATCATTTGCTTGCAGTTCCGCAAGCCGATAACGAATTATTTAAATTTTTATAATTGGTTCCGTTGAGGCGGTCATCAAAGGTGCCGCCCTTCTTTGCTTTGAAACCGTGGACCGCCGCGTGCCGGCGAGAACGAGTCGGTCGGTAATCTTTGCACTTTTTTATGACAATTTAAAAGTTGTATAATTGGGAAGTACATTGATTGACCCAGAAAGGCAGTGGTTCTCAAATGTTTCCTAATATTCAAATTGTTGACCTAGGTTAGTATTTTTCAGTGTCTCTAGAGGAAAAAGTCATAAAGGTTTTTTGTTTGTCTAGTCGCTCCCCATTACCAGTTTTTTTTAATGACATGAAACTAATTACACCCTGCATATTTAAGGAAACGTATAGAGGAGTTCGACAAAAATATTTCACTAGTAAATATTTTGCCGTCTATTAACTGTGCCGAGGTCAGGACTACTGCTGTTTCGATTGTAATGGACATCAGCTGCTAGATGGAGCCTGCCATTTTTGTTGCATGTCGTGGTTTTATAAATCTCGCCATGTAACAAGAGTGAACAAGTGCCTCGTTCCAGCCATCTCAGACCAACTTTGCACTGACGAGGGCCAATAGCTCGAAACTGCAGTCTGCAAGTAATGCAACGGCGGATCCAGCGGGGCACCAGGGGCAATTGCCTCCCCCCCCCCCCCGAGGGCTCCGAGAAGAATAGGATCTAATATTGTTTATTATTGAATATTGAAAATGTCGATATAATTATTGATCGTTCGGCCGCCGGTCTTTGTAAATAATTTACACAAACCAAAATCCATGTTTGTTTTCATATGAACAACCACTTTTTTATCTTATCTTATTGATTGATAGTCAAAATAAATAACTGAATTTAAAAACTGAAATACACATGATAATAATTCTCTACATTACAAAAAAATTGTTAGTTTTACATAAAATGTTAGTGCCCCCACAGTAACCTTTCTGGAGCCGTTGAAGTGGTGTGGAGTGGCTGGCACGAGAGCTCCTTTGATTAGGAATAAGTCTTTCGGCTGCTATCTGATGCAATCGAAACTTTAGCGTTTTGTGATTGCACTTAACGCGCTCAGGCTTGTAATTTGTAAATCAGCGTTCGGTGGGGCATTAGTCCTGAGAGTAGCTGTTGGTTACAGTCTGGTTTTTTATTCCTTATATATTTAAGGAAAGGTATAGAGTAGTTCGACAAAAATATTTCACTAGTACATTTAATTATTATCATTTCCGTATACCCTTAAATAAATAATTAGGAGATGATTAACTAATGGAATTCAATTAAAAATTTTGATTATAAATGTTTTTATCAGGAAGCCGAGGTATTTACAAAAAATTGTTTTTTCTGACCTTTGACTTTGACCTCTTGTAACATTTAAATCCCATCAGTGATATCATTCTAATTAATCAATGGTGATATCTACCTTCCTATCGAAATCAAAATCGACGTGTTTCAGCGTTTTCCTCAAAAAATTATAGAATAAAACGTGGAAAGTTTTAAATGGCGCACCCTGTATTTTATGCTGTATATTTTTAAGAACGCATAAGCTTATTTATATAAAAATCGCAGAAATGATATTTGAATGGGGAATTTCGATTCATAATGTGTAGAGACATGCATATTTTTATTTGTTGTCGTTTTGTATTTTCGGAGAAAGGTGTACGTGAAAACAAATCAGTCGTAAAGTTAAAAATAGCTATATCGCAGAAAACAGCATAGAGTTCATGGAATTGTTTACCAGACGGCGCGGCACCGTTAAATTTCTCTGAACAATGAACCTGGAAATTAAAAACACTTCCTAAAACAAACCATGTGTGTGCGTTTGGGTATTAAGATTTGTATAAATAATTTTTTTTTTTCTGTCAGTCTCACTATCGGCCCGCAACAAGATTTATTATTAACAACTCCTCGCTACGATAAATGGAATAGGTAAGATATGAATATACAGGGTGATTTGTGAGAAGGTCGTATTTACCAAAAGATAAAGAATATTGAGATGATCTTAAATCTCCATACTGTAATGTCCAAAGCGGCCCCGTTTTCGAAATACGGGGTGTTTTATATTTTTTGGAATAATTTTCTTTTCGCCATATATCTGTAATGCGTAAACGGAATCCAATGAAATTTTGTATTTTGGTTACAGTAGTCATTCACCATCAAATATCTGGAATCTTAATAAAATGTCAGGGCCGGGCTCAGATTAAAAATATTTTAAAATTATTCCTAGAAAATAACACTGTATACTCTTTATAACATTTTTGATATTGAAATATTAATTTACACCTAAAATAGTGTGGTTTCTTAGCGAAAAGATCATGACTTGCTGGATTAAACCTCCAAATTTTGAACACTTCTTATATACCCTCAGTACTATCAATTCAGGGAAAGGTGCCCGATTTCAGTGTCCGCCATCTTGAAATACGACGCCATCTTTGTTTTCTTTGGACTGTACCTCTGTAAATTTTCGACTTTTATTTGGTTTTTACTAAATATCTCCCCAACTTATAATGTTGTTGTTTACTGTTCACAATGGCCTTTGCAATGACAAAGAGCTGAGCAGGCAAGTGCAGCCTTGTTACAAACGCAATTCTTAGAGCACGGGGGTTCAGCCTTGCATCCGCACTTGATTAATTCCCTACAGCTTTTGCTTGCTTCAAATTGGTTGCCATGTCTCTTCGTTTCTTTTCCATTCAAAGTATGCCAGAGTAGGTGCATTTTGAAGTGATTTCAAACTGGTTAACCAGATGCTAGATTAACAGATGCAGTGATTAGTGTGTTGAATGAGGGCATCTTGTATGGCCGGTAGACTTTGCATCATCTTTACTTTTTCTCCTTGTGTGAAGAAATCCTCTCTGAGCTTGTTGATGTTGTCAAGCTCTGTTGTCCCATCGTACAGGATGCATGTGAATCGTTCTATAAGTTCAAATGCCTTTATTTTAGCATCTACTGGCTGAAATAAATGTTTTTTCAGTGCCTGGAGATAAATGTTTTTTCAGTGCCATGTCTTCCATTCTGACTAATTCCCCTTATCAAAAAGTTGCGATGTAGTGTCTGAACCAGTGAAAGTATGGAAAAAGGGCAATGCTTGCTTGCGACATATTTTCTCCGAGCTCTTGGCAGATAGCGTCGATATGATAATATCAGAAGTGTTTACCTTTACAAAATGCAATCCAAGTTGAATATAGTTTGTAGCTCGAAAAAGATACCCACTAATAAATACCACCAATACATCTGTGTCAACTGTACTTATGAGGATGTTGGTTGCATCCAATATATGAAGACACATTCTGGTATTAGCTTCTTCGTGGTCAGTTTTGGACATCGGTGTATTGCTATTTTTTGAGATTTACCAAAGGTGATGTATATTTCTTTACCTTTTTGTACGTCATAAGCTGCGACTGTATCACTTAGTAAGGTAAACAGTTCTGTCTTGTTCTCTGAATTCTTCAGGAATGTAATAAAGTTTTTGGGGAGTGTGGTTTCCCTTGTGACTTTTCTCCTTTCTCCCGTCCCTCTCTTCACACCTGTAGTTTCCTTCAGACTGTCTGGCTCGTATGTTCCATACAACATTGATTCTTAGGCAATCCTGAAGTTGTCTCTTGGTCCATGGTAAGAAGACCATAACACTATATATTTTAAAGTTGTAGCAAATTTAGTCTAGATTAAAATTGATTCGAATAGTATTACTGTAAACACAACCAATTTTCGTAATAACCTGAAAAAGTCCAAAATTTTGGAAGCTTGTATCTCGAAAAATATTCAAGTTACAAAAGCGGCTCTGGTCTCAAATTGTAGTAGATTTAGTTTAAATTAAATCCTTTTTGCTACAAACACAGAAGAGATATTTAGTAAAAACCAAATAAAAGTCGAAAATTTACGGTTACGGTCCAAAGAAAACTAAGATAGCGTCGTATTTCAAGATGGCGGACACTGAAATCGTCCCCCCCCCCCCCCCTGAATTGATAGTACTGAGGGTATATAAGAACTCTGCAAAATTTGGCGCTTTAATCCAGCAGGTCACGATTCTGCCTAGTATTTGCTCTTGCACTATATAGTTTTTTTCACATTTCTTATAATCTTGGCAGCGTCTATTCATTTTAATGCGGGTGGTACCTTCTACAGTGTGTGCGATTTAAGACCGCAACACCTCGTTATTTTGGAACACTATATCTTATCGAACACTATATCTTAAAAAAAGAAAAAAAGAAAATCGACCAACACGTTCCAAAGTAACGGGGTTTTGCGGTCTTAAATCGCACTCACTGTATGTAAATAAAATTAAATTAAAAAAAAACTTTTTAAAAACAAGCAATTTTCTTTCGTTTTAAGTGTACTAAAACGAAAAAAATATGTTATGCTGAATTAATTGTCTTGAAAGCTTGCTGAGCGCAAGAAGTTCAAACAGGCATTAGTTTTGTTTGACAGAGATTGTAAGTACCTAAGTAAGTATTTTTTTTCTATTCACGCGACAAGCTTTTGAGACAATTAATTCAACATAACTTATTTTTTCGTTTCAGTACACCTAAAAAATAATAAAAGCTTGTTTTTCAGAAATTTTTTTGACATTTATTGGTTAACCGGCGTCTCTGTCCCGATGATCAGATAGTTCCGAAAAGTGAAGTGAAAACAAAACAACACTTCTCGGATTTGTATGTAATTTGAGCTAAAATTATTCAAGGTCAAATACTGACTAAGAATAATAAAACCAGTTTTCGCATGCTTCTCGTGTCATTTGTTCTATGCAGTTTGTGTATGTTGGAATAACTAAGTTCGCTGCCCGAATTGCCGGCCGGAACATTTGGTAATTGATAATAACCTATTTTCTAATTAGTTCTATAGTGGAGTCGCGTTGGGTGTATACCACGGAAAAAAGTTAATAGGCCAGTAAACCAGGCTCGAGTTACTAAGGTAAGATAGGCATTTTTTTCTCCCGTTAATCAAACTTGTAGGGTTAGGTATAGAGTAGTTCATTGAAATGTTACATTTAACATTGCATTTTGGGTAGGAAAAGGTTTTTTTTTTGTTATGTTGGGGAGGCCGATGTAAGTTTAAAATTGAGATTTCGGGGTCGGCTGCCTCCCCCATTTGGCCGCCATCTTGGAAGACTAACAGTTTTTGCCCCATATCTCCGTAACGGTACATCTTCCAAAACATTTATAAATGGTTTTTAGATTAGAATCGAATTCTCCACAACTTTACTGGAGAAACTTTTTGTCGTAAATTGAATAATTAAAAAATTATAACCCTTGGTAGATAGAAATTTCTCACAAAATTTCCTTTTAAGACCTAAAAATGTTTTCTTCAATTTTGACAAAAAAATACATCACATGTTTTTTGTAGAGGATTTCATAACAAATAATTTTAATTTCCTTGATTCTGAAGGGTTTTACAGTGCTGCGAAGGGATGAAAGTGACAGATCATGGCTTACAACTTGAGAGATCAGCGGTTCGATCCCTACACACTTCAGATTTTTTTCGAACCGCCGCGCCGATCTGTCAATTTGTAAGCCATGACCTCTCACTTTGATCCTTTCGCAGCGCTGTAAAACCCTTCAGAATTAATGAAATTAAAAACGTATAAATTTAATGAAAATTATTCAAAATGAAACATGTGATGTATTTTTCTGTTAAAATTGAAGAAAAAAGTTTTAGCGCTTAAAAGAAAATTTTGTGACAAAGGACTTCGCAGTTTTTGATAGGAAAATGGGTTTCAGTCGATTGTTCTGAAACTTCGGGAAAATGTTCTTCTGGGCCCCCTGATTAAAAGTCTCCATGGCCACCAGTCCGACCGAATTCGATTTTTTTATCTATAGGCGATCGAAACTGTGAAAATCTGAGATCTTGCACCATGGTGTTTGTTTCTTTTTTATACATATACATATGAGCGTGTACGTATGTGTGTGTACGTATGTGTGTGTGTGCGTGTAAAAATACAAGTAAACTAGATAAAAAAGTCTATAACCAGAAATTATTTTAGAATATACAGGGCGAGCCAAGACGAAATTAAAGAATCAAGTGCTTTTTTTTAAATGGAATGCTATGTATAGAAGTACATTTTTTGAAGCCTCTTTCTAGATTCTATTCATTCCTATTATTCCAGTTAATAAAGGAGGTGTAGAGTGCGTGAGCAGGGACCTAAGCGATTACTTTAGAAAGTTGTTCAGGGTGTTTAGGGAGTGAACATACTGAAAGTCTTGACGTCTAGGAGGTGAGCCGGAGGAGGGGGGGGGGGGCAAAGAAAGTCCCACTTTTGGTTTTTTCGCTTATATCTCTAAAATGGTGCGTCGGAGGAAAAAATTTACAAAATGAAAGCTCATAAAATTCTCTACAACTTTTATCTTATATACTTTTTTCGAATTCGCAACCGTTTTCGAGCTACACGCTCCGGAAATGTGAAAATTTCGAAAAACAGATTTTTACCTGAAAAATAGAAAATTGTATTTCAAAGATGATAAAACAAAGTAGGTACTTGTAATTGGCACCAGGGTGTCTCCTACATGTTTCCACCCCCACTCTTGAGGGGCAGCTTATTCCCGAGCCACTGCTGCACTTGGTGGTAGGTGCGCCGGGAATGCTGTTTAGCTGCGCTTTCAGTTGGTGGGAGGGAGTTGATGTCAGGCTTAATATTGCCACTGAGCTCATGAACAATTGGAAGTGGTTCTGGTTGAGAGAGATCTGTCTTGCTGGTGCACCATACCATTTGAGGAAGCAAATCTTCCCAGCCTCTTCAATCTCGCCTTGAGTGGAGGAAGGGTTCTAAAAGATCACTGCCACTTCCTTGATTTTTCTGACTTGACTTAAGTACAATTTTGAGAAGCCCCTCTTGCTTTTCCTTAAAGTTAAAAAGGTAAAAAATCTGTTTTTCGAAAATTTTCACTTCCGGAGCGTGTAGCTCGAAAACGGTTGCGAATTCGAAAAAAGTATATAGAATGAAAGTTGTAGAGAATTTAATGAGCTTTCATTTTGTATGTAATTTTTTCCTCCGATGCACCATTTTAGAGATATAAGCGAAAAAAACAAAAGTGGGACTTCATTTGTCCCTCCCCTCCTCCGGCTCACCTCCTAGACGTCAGGACTATCAGTATGTTCACTCCCTAAATACCCTGAACAACTTTATAAAGTAATCGCGCACTCTACAACACCCTTTAGGTCATTCGTTGAATGGACTATATATTATTATTATTGACTATCTCCCAACCACTTGGATGTAATGAATTTTTTTGTTGAAATAATGCCATCTGCAGATGCATTTTGAAAAAATCACCAAAGTCACAATTATGGATTTTAAGAAAAACCTATGTCAATACTAGTTACAAGATATCTAATTAACATTTTTGAATCATTTTCATTTCGTGAAAATGTACAGGGTGGCCACAAATTATTTTTCAAATAAGAATTTTTTAAATTGAATTTTCTCAATTTTTTCAAATGTTATGTAGAAATGAAAAGCGAACATTTTTTGTAAGTACTTCCCTATGACTAATTGCAACCATTTTCGGTTTTATTTCGCAATAAGCACAAAATTCAAGAATAAACTTACAAAAGAGAGGTTTCTCCAAATAATTCATTAGAAAAAATTATAATAAGGGCTCCATATGTTGCCCCCACTTATTATAATTTTTTCTAATGAATTATTTGAAGAAACCTCTATTTTTTAATGTATTCTTGAATTTGGTACTTATTGCGAAATAAAACGAAAATTGTTGCAATTAGTCATAAGGAAGTACTTACGAAAAATGTTCACTTTTCATTTCTACATCACATCAAAAAATCGAATTCGGTTGGACTGGTGGCCGTGGAGACTTTTAATCAGGAGGTCCAGGAGAACATTTTCCCGAAGTTTCAGAACAATCGACTGAATTCCATTTTCCTATCAAAAACTGCGGGGTCCTTTCTATTTTTTAATTATTCAATTTACGACAAAAAAATTTCTTCAGTAAAGTTGTACAGAATTTGATTCGAAACAAGAAACTTCTTTATAAATTTTTTGTTACGGAGATATAGGGCAAAATCTTTTTGATAGCGTTCAAATGGGAAAGCCGCCGATCCCGAAAACTCAATTTTAAACTTACACCGGCCACAACGAAAAAAAAAATTCTTGTTCTACCCAAAATGCAAGGTTAGGCTCAAAAAATTTAACATTTCAATGGACAATATAGAATTATTTTATTAACAAAACCTGTTCAAAATTGTCCAAAAACCCTAAATCCAAAATGTAATCAAAATTAAAAAATATTGAAATTTTATTTAAAATATTGTCCAAGTCCGAAAATATCATTTAAATGGTTTTTTTTGTTTAAAAAATTCATGACAATTTTGTTTCAATTTAAACCCAAGGTGTCAGATAGTTGTCAAGTAATTAGTAGTCAATTTATCAATTTTTTAAATTTTTTCAATTTTTTTATTTTGATGAAATATTGGGCTTAAGGTTTTTGGACAATTCTGAACAACTTTCATTAATAAAATTTTCCGATAAAAAATGCCTAGCATCGGAAAATCCGAAAAAGGTGGTTTTTTCGATTTTAGAGGTTAGTGGTTGGAGGGTAGGTCGGAAAATATTATCACCATCGTGTTCCCCGCCCTAGAACACGGAGTCTTGTGGTCCAGTCGCAGAACATTTGGGGTAAAAGTTTTACCTCAAGGGAATATATGGCCCTGAAGCCTTTCAAACGTGTTGTTATGTTATGATCGAAAATGCCTTTAAACGAATTTTTTATCTAAGCCGCATTTTCATTTTGTATTCGACTTCTGGGAGGTTCTACAACAATCTCACTTCGGACTAATTCTATAGCAGTTTTAAATACAAATATTTTTGAATAGTTCGATTCAAAATGGGTCAAATATGAAATATTAAAAATGGACAAGCTAAAAACGTACTCTTTGCCGGTTTACTAAACTTTTTATATAATTGTTACACATTCTATAGGATACTCTTCGCAGTTTTTTGTAAATAATGTTAGCTTTAGACATTTTTAATTTTATAGTACGAACTTAGTTGGTGAAAGACTATGTGTAAAATAAAGTAAAAATAAAAAAAACTATAGCATACCCCATGTGGGTTTCGAACCTGGGACCCTTGGATTCCGAGTCAAAAGCGTAAGAACTACCTAACACGTAAAAAAAGGTAAGAAATGTAAATTTTTACAAAAACATAAAAATCAAAAAAAATTCTGAAATTTAAATTATTAATAACATTTTTATTTACTGATCGATTTTGAGTTCTTCCCCTAGCTAACACTAATTTACCTTCCAAATTTCAATACAAGCGGACTTTTCTTTCTTAAGTTATCGTGCTTACAAGAAACGTGACGGACGGACACACGGACAGACAGACGGACAGGCAGACGGACAGACAGACGGACATTTTGAAAGTTGTTCAGAATTCGTTCACTGACACAATGATATGAAATTTTTTTCTCTACGAGCGATATTTCAGGTTTTAGAAATGTGCCGATCAAATGCAATATACTCTTCGTTTGCGTAGTTGCGAAGAGTATAATAATAAGGGTGCTTTTTCGTTGGGGGTGAGTATCGAAAAAAAAAGTGACTATTGAAACGTGAAGATCGTCGAATTCTACCCCAAAAAAACCCCCATAACGTTATTTTTGCTTTAATACCCGCCGAGTTACAGGGGGTTGAAAAAGTTGATTTTTAAGCAAAAACACATTGATTTTTCGAAGGTGTAAGCAAATTACTCAAAGAGGATCACATTTTCGAAAAAGTTTGTCATAACAAAAAAGTTAGCTTATGAAATAACAAAAATATTCCACGAAATAAAAATTTGTTTAGGTTAATCGTTGCCGAGATACAGGTGGATACAGTCATAACTCTGGTTTAAAAAAAACATTTTAACATGTACCTTGAACCAAATTAAACCTTATTACAGTAGCTTAAAATTTTCTTTTGGCAAATTTTTATATCTGCAAAATCAAAAATGATACAAGGAAAATAAAGTCAAAATTCTGATTTTTTATACAAAAAGTGCTCGTTTTTTGGTTCCAGTAAATTCCAAATTGAAAAAAAATTCCAAATCATGTTTTTTGTTAGTCCCAACTATTACACATCCGCTCAAATTTTTTTGACCGTGATGGATGCATTATCTGAAAGATTTGCACTTCATTTATTTTAAGAATTTTTAAAAAGATAAATTTTCTTGGCTTTAAGGTTAAATAGCTGAGCAGGAAAACGTCTTAGCCGAATGTTACTAGAGACAAAAAATTATGGCAACAAACTAAGGAAAATACTGTTTTCTTTTAAATTTTTTTAATAAAGATAATAGCTTAGGAGATAGAAGTGTTTGAAGTTAACTCTTAACGTTTGTTTTTTTAATAGATGCATTTAAGATGAATATAGAAAAACTGTCAACCCCTGTACTGTTTTGACCTACCTGACCATAAAGAGAATTAAGAGACCTTCAAAAAGCTTTTTTTTGATGATTCTTAGCGTTAATTGCAAAGGAGATATGACCGACATAAGGAGCGCGCCTGGTTATAGCCCAGACGACAGAGAACATTTTATAGTGAATCCCACAAAAATTTGCAACTGATTAATTTTTTTTAATGAGTTCGTGAAAGTATATAGAATAATATCCTGAAAAGTTTACATTTCGCTCGGATGCAAAACATAAAAAAAAAGTGAAAAAAAATATTTTTATCCATTTTTTTCGAAATTTTGAAATTAAGTCAGGGTAGGAAAAAACAAAAAATACAGATGATAGACCACGTGTTTCTGAATAAAAAATATTCTAATAAAATTTATCGCTAAAGCCACGGTATTCCTGGAAAAAAATAATGAAGTAAATTTGTCACTCTGCGCGGCCAGCGCACGGTTAAACGCATAGTATGGAACCTCTAAAAATTCTTAGCTGTTCTATCGAGTAAAATAAAGCTTTTTTCTCTTTCTGATTACACGTTTTAAACATTTTTATTAGTGAATAGCAGGATAAATAGTGAGTATGGGGGGAAAATATATAATTATCAATGCATACACAGACACCACACATAGCCACTGAATCGCTCGCATGAATTTTTACGTGCCTTTACTGTATTGTATTTATTACAGGTACACCTATCCACATTTCAGCCATATCCAATGGATTCCTTATACTTTTGTTAATGCATTGGAAAAGTTCCAGAATGTATATTCAAAACAATCCAAGATATTTTCATAGTTATAAGGATGAGATCGTGAAAATCGCAATTTCTTATCATGATCTGATTGATCATATTTTCAAAAAAATGCATACAAGTAAACGATTTTGTGTTTGAACATTCGAAAAATATAAATTTTTTTCGAAATAGTGATATTTTATTTTTCCAATGGGTCAATTTCTTGACAAGTTACAGCCAATATATATATTTATTATTTATCAAAGAAAATCATCAAGCAAGGAAATTAAAATGATTTGAGATGTACCTTTTTTTTTTAAATCCTCGTTACTACAACTTAATAAACCATAATAATAATGAAGTGTATATACTTTTCAACAGTTCTCAATGAAGAAAGAATTTTTTTGAAGGGCTTTTATTTTTTTCTATATTGTTTATTGCGACGATAGAGTTCGGGCGTGATAATATATATAAGTATATTTTTCCCATCCATCCTTTGCTTGTATTGTTTAAAACAAAAAAGCATCAGAAAGCTACAATTTCCATCTTTTAAATGAACCAACACTCATATAGATTGAACAAATTCTGATTTAGTGACATGTAATTCAGTGCGTCGGTGTCACAGTCATGCGTATTCAAGCGCGTGCACGCATGGATCTCGCTCCGAGTTATAACATTACACTTCGTCACCACAATATTACAGGGTTCTATGAGCACTAAATACAGTTCTGAGAAAATTAACTTTAAAGTTTAGGGGTGTTACAAAGACAGAAGCGGTTTAATTTTTTTTATTTTTTATTCTTCTCAATTCACTCAAAGTGCTTATATTACTCGACTATGTAATGGTCATATTTTTTGTGTTCAATTTCAAAACATATATTTTGATTTAAAAAAATACATATAACTTTGGTCTCCCACCAGTGAGATTTGTTTTGTCACATACAACTTAGTTTTTCTATTGTGTATTTAAAAAAAAAGAATTATTATGGCGAATCATTTATTTATTCTAGGATACAAAAAAATATTGAAATAAGTATAATAGCATTATCAAAGTAAAGTTTAATTGGCTTTTTTACCAGTCTTCTTACTAGTTTCCCCATTTTTTTTTTAATAATGGCGTCATAGTATTGCTTCTCAACAGTGGGCATCCAACATTGAACGGATTGCATTAACTTTTTGATTGGGCAATGTATTAATTTTAATAACTTGTTTTGGTTCAGGCAAATTTTTGGTCCCCAGTCTATTAGTCATGGCGTGCATTATGTTGATGGTAATTAATTTGGTCTGACTGTACGATGTTTTGTACTTTACGATATAATAAGAGAGCGAATTTAAAAAAATTGCAACTATGTTATTCAATTAGTGTAATATTTTTACATGCTCCTTTGTTTTATAAAGTATAAAATTCGGAACAGATGTGCTGCCATCTATTAAAAGGTCGCAAAAGATTCGCCACGTCACATACAACTTTGCATTATTACTAATTAAAAATTCTCAAATATGTTACATACAACCTTGTAATATTGAGGTGACGACTTGACTATTTCTTTCCGCGACAACCATGGCTTTAACGATAAAATTTGTTAGGAAATTTTTTGTTCATAAATACGTCATCTATCCATCTGTATTTTTTATTTTTTCTAGCTTGATTTAATTTCAAAATTTTGAAAAAATGGATGAGAATTTTTTTTTTGTTCTATACACTTTCACGAACTCATTAAAAAAAAAGTTTACTTAGTTTGCAAAATTTTGTGGGTAAATACCTTCATCGACTGGGCATTAGCAAATTACGATATTGCTCGTTTGGCGGTAAAATCTCACAATGTTTTCAATTATAAAGGAATAATTATAATTTTTATACTTTTTGATATTCAGGCACGTTTTTTTTAAGTCCCTGGACATAGCAAGCATGTATGTACTTGTGTAAATATGTATAAAGATGAAAATGACTCAAACATTGATGAAGATGAATAACTATTTAAATTTAGGTTAAATCTCAGCAACCCCAAAATCATAAATAATGTTAGTTTCATTAATAAATTCCCAGTACTTCCTTTATAATTATTTTTTAAATTTAAAAAGTGAAAACTACTATTAGTTTTCACCATCTTAAGGGTAAGAGCAATTAGTTTTCTTATTAGGGGATGAGTTTTATGTCTCAACATGTAACAATAAGAAAGTCTTAACTTTTGAAAATAAACAAAAAATAATTAATTTGTCCATTTTACCCCTTTTATATCGGCCATATTGTGGGTGCACCATTCCTATCAGCGTCCCCAAAAATATAAATAATATAAGTTTCATTAATTTATATTCAGTACTTCGTTAATTATTGATTTTTTGATTTTTACCCCCAAGAGGGTGCTCTTGGGGGTAAAAGCACTTTTTAATATTTGAAGTTTAAGAATCCTCAAAAATAAAAAAATTCCAAGCCGCTATAAAATTAGTCCGAAGTTTGGGTACTTTTTGATACCAAGTGACTGTACTATTAAGACATTTCCAAGGGAAGTTTTAGGTAATACTTAACACAGCATAATAATGCATAGTTATAGGCCATTGTCTTCTGAAGAAATATTTTGGGTAGAAAATAAGTACTTTTTTACAAATGAGGTATATAATACAAGCAGTTCTGATTTCGTAGCTCAGCTATTAAGACAAAATTAAATAATTCTCAACTTCATGAAATTATTCCTGTCTCAGTGGTTGGTCTATATTGCTTGTTTGTTGCTTGGGTATTAACATGGCTAATTGAAAATGTATGTTTCTGTTGCAGTTTTATTTGTTTTTGACGGCGTTTATATCGTTAAATTTAACCATGGCTGAAAAACAGGAAGCATTGAAAGCAGTGCTTCAAGGAAATGGGGAATTCTCTAAACAATTGTACACGTCTCTAGCGAAAACACCAGGCAATGTCTTCTTCTCACCCATTAGTATTCATGCCATCCTTTCGCTTGCATCCCAGGGTTCTGGGGGCCTAACTAAAGAAGCGTTCACCAAAGTACTGAACGTTCCCGACTTGAAGATAGCTGCAAAAGGTTATGAAGACGTCATGAAACGTCTCAACTCCGTTAAAGATGTAACTCTACTGATAGCGAATAAAGTGTTTGTAAAAGATGGTTATAAGTTGCAAAAAGCATTTCAGACCGTGGCTAAGAAACATTATTTCTCTGAAGTGCAGTCGTTAGATTTTGAACAAGGGGCATCCGCAGCAGAATCCATTAACAGTTGGGTCGAGGGTAAGACTAACAACAAAATTAAGGATGTTTTCGATGCCAGAGAATTAAACGATGACACCCGTTTGGTGCTGGTAAACGCCATTTACTTTAAGGGCAAATGGGCTCACCCTTTCAGCGTACGAATGACAAAAACTGAAAAGTTCTACTTGAACGACAACGACACCGTGGATGTCCAAATGATGCATATAACGAAGAGTTTTTACTTTAAGGATGATGAGAACTTGGACGCGAAGGTTTTGGAGCTGCCGTATACCAATAGGAACATCAGTATGATTACCATTTTGCCCAATAATAGAAACGGAATAGCTGAGCTGGAGCAGAAACTGGCAGGAATTGATCTTACGAAGGTTACAGAAAATATGTATTGCCCGGAGGTGCAAGTGTCCTTTCCCAAGTTTAAAATCGAGCAGACGATCGATCTTCAGGATTCCTTGACCGCGGTAAGATATGCAAAAAAAAAAATGAAATTTTTAGTAAAACCAAGTTGCTTTATCCAATAGGCAAGCCTTTGATTTCCACAAAAAAATTACTTACTATTTTAGTTCGTTAATCTGTAAAAACAAACAAAATAAATGAATGGATATAAAAAAATGAACAAAAAAAAATTGTTCTTTTTATTTTTTTATAATGGAGTCAAATTAAGCATCAAAATAGGAGGCTAAGGAATTCTCTGCCTGCAGTAATTTTGTTATTTTAATTTGTTTTCGGTATAATAGTAATTATCTCCGGCCTAGTAATCACATCGCAATAATAAAATACCAAATTGTTCGCAATAAAATTCTGAATAAAACTAGACAATTAAAGAATTTTTTGATAATTTGTTAATTTGTAAAAAAAACACTAAAAATATCCTTTTTTTTGATAATAATTTAAGAAGCATAATGTATCAAGCTAAAAACGTAGGTAATCTTCGCCAATTTACTGAGCTTTTTATATAATTGTTACACATCTTATAGGATACTCTTCGCAGTTTTCTTGTAAACAATGTTAGTTTTTGGACATACTTTTTGTGATACCAACTTTGTTGTGAAAAAAAAATGAATGAAAAAAAATTGAAAAAAAAAACATCCAACACCTGTGTGGGATTCGAACACATCATCTTTGGATTGCAAGCCAAAAGCAAAAAACAAAAACATATATTATTCTTCATTTAAGTACAACTATTTGCCTTGCCGAATCCTGGTCCGCACGCATAAACGTAATCTGCAGACGCATAAGGCATAGCCAAAATGATTCGGTAATATTCGGACATAATCGTCATCGGCTTATATGTCTCACTGCTTATTGGTAAAGTGGGGTCGTAGAATGTGCACAGAAAAGCCTTAAGCGTCTGCAATTAACTGATAGTTTTATAGCTTATTTTTTTCCAATTATGTCAATATAACAAACACATGAAATTTTATTAGAATAGTATTTTAATTCATATTTTTATCTCTTAAAGTGAAAAATCTAGATGTGTTTAAAATTGTTGCAAAATAAAATAAACACACAGCCCCTGGCCTGCAAATGTAGTAAACTGCAGACGTACTAGGATAACTACGTCTGCACTTTACTTTCGTTTTCATTGGTACTATTACTCTTAAAAACCCGAAGCGGACAGCTATGCCTTATGCGTCTGCAGATTACGTCTATGTAGTGCAGGCAAATCTAGTTTTGAGTATGAACTATCTGGGGACAGCTATTTCTTTATCGAAATGGATAGCTCTATTCATGTAGAATGAAGATATAAAAGTCCCGAAAAATCCCGATGTGAGCTAAAGCCACCATTTAGAAAAAATGGCCGCCAGAACCGTTTCTTTTAGAAGGGCATATCTCAGTAACCATTGCTCCGATTATACAAGGTGTCACAAAAAGGAGTTACACAAGAATGTATAATTTTTTTAATGGAATACTCTCTGATTTTTTAGCGCCAGTTAAGCATCTAAGGGTTCTGAATTACACCATGAAATTTTTTGCCAATCGGATGCAGCGTTGCCAAGTTATAATTTTTTCCTTTTTTTTTGGCAAATCACAAACATTTTTTGACTACCATATCTCCGTGATTTATTAATTGTTTTTTCTAAAAATGTAGGGTGTTATTCGATAATGATGCATTTACTGAAAAACATTTTGGAAATAAATTATTATTATACCGGGTGTCCAAAATATTTGTTTACATTTCTTGTTATTTAATTATTATTTTTCTCAAATTTTTTAAATGGAATGCCTATATTTTTTTACATGGATGAATAAAGCATAAAATTCCCCACATTCTAATATTATACACTTAATTTCTTTATTTCAAACCGTTTTTGAGATATGATTATTTCAAATAAGTTTTGTGTAAATTGAGGTGCTTTTTATTTTAGCATTAAAATCTGGCTTTGGTCTTTTCTTTTGCGCTTGTTTTTCACTCTATTCTATGACATTTCTCTAATGTGTTTAAGATTATCGTGATTATCGGTTGAATTGATATTGTTAATATTTTAAAATACGAATTATAATTATTGTCAATAAGATTTAATGTCTATGGTAAATGTTATGTTATTGGTGAATATGATGGAAATTGTTTATTGGCATCAAGAATGTATGGTCAAAAATATCCCTATAGGAGATGTCCTGATGTGAGGTCTCTAGAAAATTTGAAAGAACGTTTTGAACGTACTGGAAATTTTGCATATGAAAAAAGGCGAGAGGACGAAATGTATTGTAATGAAGAAAATGAACTGGCTATAGCTTTAGCGGTAATCGAAAATTCCACGGCAAGTGTTCGGGAGTTAAGTAGGGATTTAGAGGTCTGTGAATCTAGTGTTTCCCTATGTCTTCGCAAAAATTTGTTTCACCCCTATCGAGCTCAGCTGCATCAAGAGCTTTGAGATGTGGATTTAAATCGTAGACTAAATTTTTGCCAGTGGGCTCAAAACCAAATTGGAGAAAATGAAGAATTTTTCAAATTTGTATTGTTCACGGGTGAATCAACGTTTCATCGCAAGGGATTTGTGAATAGGCACAATTTCCATTATTATGCCAGAGAAAACCCTCATGTTGCACAGAAAAATCAGAACCAGAGTTTAAATGTAAGGGAAGGAATTGTACACGATTATGTTATTCATCCTCGCTTTTTTGAGAGAAATGTGAATGGAGCAGTCTTCTTAGATTTTACGCAAAATACGTTTTCACAAATAATCGAGCATTTCCTGATTACATTACAAATAATATGTGGTTACAACTTGAAGGTGCACCACCACATTTAGTAGAAATGTTCGTCAAGCCATTAGTAATCAGTTCCCTGAAAGGTGGATAGGAAGAGGAGGTCCAATATTTTAATAAACTGTTAAATAATATCTAATTTATTATTTTATCAAATTATGCTAGGTCTCATTACATGGCGGCCTAAATCACCCGACCTGACTTCAGTGGGTTTTTTCTTTGGGGATTTGTGAAGTCAGACGTTTATAAAGTAGAACCAATGTCTCGAGAAGATATGATGGAAAGGATTTTTCGGTGTTTCAATCGTATAAAAAATGTTGATATGTTACACTGTGTAAGGCGCTCATTTATCAAGAGATCTCAGTGTTACCTGAATCAAAATGGTGGACATTTTGAGCAGTTGTTAGGTTAGTTTCAATATCGAGAAAAAAAATTATTGCTCAAGAACCGTTCATAAAAGAAAGTGTACGATATCAAAATGTGAGAAATTGTAAGCGTTACTCATCAATTTAAAAGAATTATAGGCATTCCATTTAAAAAAATGGAAAAAAAAAAATGTAAAACAAAATATAGGTTTTAATGGTAAAATAAAGAGCACCTTAATTTACACAAAAATTATTTGATATAATCATATCTCAAAAAACGTTTGAAATAGAAACAGAGATATTAAAATGTGAGGAATTGTATGTTTTATTTATTCATGTAAAAAAAGTATACTTAGGCATTCCATTTAAAAAAAAAATGAGAAAAATAATAACTAAATATCAAGAAATGTACGCAAATATTTTGGACACCCGATGTACTAAAGATTTATTTCAAAAATGTTTTTTAGTAAATACATCATTGTCAAACAACATCCCAGATTTTTAGAAATAACGATTAATAAATCGCGGAAATATGCCAGTCAAAAATGTTTGTAAACTGCCCAAAAAAAACAGAAAAAAACAAGTGAGTTTCTCATACGGTGCAGACTTTTTGGCGACACTGTATAAACTTTTCCTCTAAATTCTCTATAAGTTTACTACGTATAAGGTGATCTTTGAAAAAAATATTCGGAATGATCTTCACTAGTGCCATTACCGTTTTTACCATATGTACAGATCGAAACAGTTATTTTATTATGTATGTCACTTCATAACGAGATAGAAAAAAAGGGCAGCGGATATTTTAGCATTAAAATCTGGCTTTGGTCTTTTCTTTTGCGCTTGTTTTTCACTCTATTCTATGACATTTCTCTAATGTGTTTAAGATTATCGTGATTATCGGTTGAATTGATATTGTTAATATTTTAAAATACGAATTATAATTATTGTCAATAAGATTTAATGTCTATGGTAAATGTTATGTTATTGGTGAATATGATGGAAATTGTTTATTGGCATCAAGAATGTATGGTCAAAAATATCCCTATAGGAGATGTCCTGATGTGAGGTCTCTAGAAAATTTGAAAGAACGTTTTGAACGTACTGGAAATTTTGCATATGAAAAAAGGCGAGAGGACGAAATGTATTGTAATGAAGAAAATGAACTGGCTATAGCTTTAGCGGTAATCGAAAATTCCACGGCAAGTGTTCGGGAGTTAAGTAGGGATTTAGAGGTCTGTGAATCTAGTGTTTCCCTATGTCTTCGCAAAAATTTGTTTCACCCCTATCGAGCTCAGCTGCATCAAGAGCTTTGAGATGTGGATTTAAATCGTAGACTAAATTTTTGCCAGTGGGCTCAAAACCAAATTGGAGAAAATGAAGAATTTTTCAAATTTGTATTGTTCACGGGTGAATCAACGTTTCATCGCAAGGGATTTGTGAATAGGCACAATTTCCATTATTATGCCAGAGAAAACCCTCATGTTGCACAGAAAAATCAGAACCAGAGTTTAAATGTAAGGGAAGGAATTGTACACGATTATGTTATTCATCCTCGCTTTTTTGAGAGAAATGTGAATGGAGCAGTCTTCTTAGATTTTACGCAAAATACGTTTTCACAAATAATCGAGCATTTCCTGATTACATTACAAATAATATGTGGTTACAACTTGAAGGTGCACCACCACATTTAGTAGAAATGTTCGTCAAGCCATTAGTAATCAGTTCCCTGAAAGGTGGATAGGAAGAGGAGGTCCAATATTTTAATAAACTGTTAAATAATATCTAATTTATTATTTTATCAAATTATGCTAGGTCTCATTACATGGCGGCCTAAATCACCCGACCTGACTTCAGTGGGTTTTTTCTTTGGGGATTTGTGAAGTCAGACGTTTATAAAGTAGAACCAATGTCTCGAGAAGATATGATGGAAAGGATTTTTCGGTGTTTCAATCGTATAAAAAATGTTGATATGTTACACTGTGTAAGGCGCTCATTTATCAAGAGATCTCAGTGTTACCTGAATCAAAATGGTGGACATTTTGAGCAGTTGTTAGGTTAGTTTCAATATCGAGAAAAAAAATTATTGCTCAAGAACCGTTCATAAAAGAAAGTGTACGATATCAAAATGTGAGAAATTGTAAGCGTTACTCATCAATTTAAAAGAATTATAGGCATTCCATTTAAAAAAATGGAAAAAAAAAAATGTAAAACAAAATATAGGTTTTAATGGTAAAATAAAGAGCACCTTAATTTACACAAAAATTATTTGATATAATCATATCTCAAAAAACGTTTGAAATAGAAACAGAGATATTAAAATGTGAGGAATTGTATGTTTTATTTATTCATGTAAAAAAAGTATACTTAGGCATTCCATTTAAAAAAAAAATGAGAAAAATAATAACTAAATATCAAGAAATGTACGCAAATATTTTGGACACCCGATGTACTAAAGATTTATTTCAAAAATGTTTTTTAGTAAATACATCATTGTCAAACAACATCCCAGATTTTTAGAAATAACGATTAATAAATCGCGGAAATATGCCAGTCAAAAATGTTTGTAAACTGCCCAAAAAAAACAGAAAAAAACAAGTGAGTTTCTCATACGGTGCAGACTTTTTGGCGACACTGTATAAACTTTTCCTCTAAATTCTCTATAAGTTTACTACGTATAAGGTGATCTTTGAAAAAAATATTCGGAATGATCTTCACTAGTGCCATTACCGTTTTTACCATATGTACAGATCGAAACAGTTATTTTATTATGTATGTCACTTCATAACGAGATAGAAAAAAAGGGCAGCGGATAGAATAAAGTCTACTGTCTTTGACGTGTTTAACAGAAAGAATATAGGTCATTAATAGTTCTATTGTCCCCTTTTCTATTTCAAAGTATTATATAGGTGTTGTTTTTTATTTGTATATATGGAATGGCGATGGACATATTGTGAGGACCTTATTGACAATTTTTAAAAGAATCAGTTTTCTAGCAGACGCCTAGTGCTGTATATTTAAATCTTTACCTATTGATATTAAGTTTAGTAAAGCGATTTATAAAATAAAATACGAGAGCTTTTGTATTAAAAAATATTTATTTATGAAAGGCTGTTTTATTAAGTTATTAGAAATATTTATTTAATAATAAAAAATATCATTTGAAATCTAAGAAATCTAAAATAGGAACAACGGTTACTAAGATATATGATTTTAAAGAAAATGTCTCTGGCGGTCATTTTTTCTAAATGGCGGCTTTAGCTCACGTCGGGATTTTTGGCGACTTTATATACTTATTCTACATTAATAGAGCTATCCATTGCAATAAACAAATAACTGTCCCCAAATAGTTCACGCCAAACCCATTTTACACTGAGATTTGCCTGGTCTAATGCGGCCCTGACCCAACTAAACAACCATGGCACGTAGTGCCGTGGTGAATGTAAGGTTGGACGTGGCAGGTCCGGTTCGGCTTAACGGTTAACGGCGGGGTGGAATTAGCTGTCCTGTTTGTTATAAACAAACTTAAAAACTAATAATAATATTAAAAATTGCTGTCTACGTAGAGACCTAAAGCTAATTAAAATTAACACAACACTTGGCAGAGCACTTACAAAATTTGGATCGTTGACTCGGGTAAAAAGCTAAACGAAAAAACCCGTACGAGGATTGCAAGCCAAAAGCTACGGGACCATCACAGATTACTACGAAAATTGAATGTCTGTAATATATATCTTACGAATATCATTTCAACGCGTTAAATATATTATTATGAAATATATATTAGTAAAATGTATAAACAAAAAAATATATTATAGAGATAACATTTCGCAAGATTTCTATTTAAGCACTGTAGGAGCATAATTAATAAAACACTAATTACACCCAAACATACTTTAATCAATTATGTAATGAACACAAGAAAAACATAGGTGAAAATCAGGAAAGAATCTCAAGCACTTATCACATTGTCCCGCGCGTCTAGTCACTTCTTCTTCTGCCGAGCTGCTCTTGACAGCTGATCGGTAGCGCACTCTGGGCAAGCGTTAAGCCAACTTCACATAGGGTAATTAAATAAGAGGTCGCTACACACTCCCCCTTTGGATCATACTACCGTCCCGGGTCCCCCGGGTGTGATACAAAACGAAGGAAGGGGTCAAACGTCCACGACACTTTTGGCGCGGCACACTCGCGAAGAACGGCGCGGCACGTCACTGTTGCACTGCGGACGACGGGCTGCCGGTAAAGGTCTGGAGCGTTGACTAGGCGTAGTTGAGGTCCTGGAACCTGGATCCCGAAGTGGGCCTGGAATAGGCGTTGCTGAAGCAGGTTGCTGGGGCAACTGACGTCGAGGGCGTCCTCTACGACGTATGGGGTGAACTAGAACCGCATTCGGGGTGCCCTGGGTAGGCGGCACATATTTGGTTAATGCCGATACATGATAGGTACCGAGAGGTACTGTGGGATTTGTTGGATTCTTTATTTCGTAGGAGGTAGGGCTCACAATTCTAGAGACCTGGTAGGGGCCATCTCTACGTGGTACAAATTTGGAAGTGATTCCAGCTTTGGCTTTGCTTAGCACATGAGTATTGACAAGTATGAGGTCTGATACTTTGTAGGTCACATTACGGCGTTTGCTGTCAGCATTTTCTTTTTCAGCTGTCTTGTTGGCGTTCGTGAGTCTCTCGGGCCTGACTGATAGTGTTCGCCATGGTACGCAGATAAAGGGGTAAATCTGAGGTACAAAATTGTCGCTTTCGATGATGGTTCTGAAGTCTCTTCGCGTATCATCGGGGGTGCGTAACTCTCTACCGAAAGTTAGATGGGCTGGAATGAATCCTGTAGATTGGCACACGGATGTGTTCATGGCAAATCGCACCGAAGAAAGTATGATTTCATCAATTAGGCATTTGGCACAGCTTCGGCTGTGGCTACTTTAAGTGGAAACATTTCTGTCCAGCGAGTAGATGTATCTTCGATGATAAAAATCCATCGCTCTCCAGTAGGAGTCTCTGGAAGAGGTCCAAAAAGGTCAATTGCAATGACTTCAAATCTTTGTGCTTGCACGGGGGTCTGAAGTAAACCAGATGGCTTCATGTTAGAAGATTTATACCGTTGGCAGTCTATACACTGAGAAACATGTGCGGTAACGTTATAGCGACTATAGCGACTCACTCACTGGAAATCGAGAAGTGCCAAAAGCGAGAAGTTTCCATGGAGTCGCTAAGAAACAAAAAGGAAAACTCGATCCATAATGGAGAAGTTTCCATGGAGTCGCTAAGAAAAATAAAAACATTCGATATAAAAATATAATATCAATATACTTTCAATACCAAAATCACATAAAATATGAACATGTATTAAAAACAAATATAACTATATTTACTTCGATTTTAATTTTATTTATAGCGATAACGCTATAAATTTGGTGACCCCGACGTGATCATTTTATGTCCAACGTGATAAATATATGCCAGAAGTGAAAATTTTATGTCCAACGTCATAAATATATGCCAGAAGTGAAAATTTTATGTCCAACGTGATAAATATATACAAGAAGAGATTCAATATATCAACTACCGTTATAAATTGACCATTTTATGAAGAGAAGAATTTTCCCGATGAATTTTGAATAGAGGTTCCAAATTTGAATAGATGTTCCTATAATTTATGGTAATTTCCTAATTCAATCAACTGAAGTTGTACATTACAAGTACTGTCATCTGTCGGTGAGTGAGTTAAAGTACATTCCCTTTTTTATCTGAGAGAGTAATCAATCAATCAATCAATCACAATCGATTAGTTATGCCAAGACAACCTTCAGACGAGGATTTTCCTCAAACCCATTATGTCACGTCTGTCAAATTACCCCCATTCTGGAAATCAAAACCAGAAATTTGGTTTACCCAGATCGAATCACAGTTTTCTGTTGCAAAAATTGTCAATGACAAGAAAAAGTATGATCAGGTTATAGCTAATTTGCCATTAGATGTGATAGATAATATATACGATATAATATCTAATCCCCCGGAAACGGATCTCTATATAAATTTAAAGAAAGTTTTAATTTCACGTTTATCATCGAGCGAGGAAAAACGTCTGAATGATCTGTTATCAGGTTCCCAAATGGGCGATCTGAAACCTTCAGATTTCTATAGATCCATGCTGAATATGGTTGGAGGATTCAGCATGGTTAGTCAAGATTTATTGATAAAGCTATGGAAAAGACGTTTGCCTCAAACAGTATATATTGCAATTACAGCTTCAGGGAAAACAGACACAAAAGAGATTCTAGATATTGCGGATCGGATCTGGGAGTCCTGTCAAAATTCAATGGTTGCATCGTACTCCAAAAATCCTCCTGACTCTGAGTCAACCCCATTATCAGATTTAACTACCACTATCAAAAATTTTTCAATCACTTTCCATGATTCAATTAATCAAGTATTACAAAAACAAGAAATTTTTAATTCTCGATTAAACTCTTTAGAATCCAGACTTTCCAATCAATCCTTCGAGCCTCAACCTTCTACTTCATGCTGCAACAATTGCAAAAGTAGAAGCAATTCACAAACTCGTACCACTAATCGCAATCGTTCACCCAGCCGTAATAATGTTTCCAATAAATTTGATCGTACAGACAATACTATTTGTTACTACCATCAACTTTATGGTGCCAATGCCTATCATTGTGGAGGTGAATGGTGCAAATTCAGTAAGAATTGTAAAAAATCTGATAATTCTCAAAGATGACTGAAGTTTGATAATTCTATGACGTCTGATTTTGACATTTCTAACAACAAACGTCGTCGACTTTTTATTTACGATAGATCTAACAACCTGAACTTCCTAATCGACACTGGTGCCGATTTATCTGTGGTGCCACGCAATGCTTTCACAGATTTAAAAAAGAATTTTGATACGATATTAACCGCGGCTAACGGTTCAACCATTTTTACATACGGTAAGAAATTGTTAAAAGTCAATCTAAACTTATGTAGATTATTTCCTTTCGTTTTCAATATAGCAGACATTGACATACCGATAGTCGGAGCAGATTTCTTGTCTCATTTTGGTTTAGTTGTCGATCTTAAAGGAGCTCGAATAATTGATAACAAGACTAATTTGTCAGTTAATTGTTTTATTAAAAATAGTCCTTTAGACAATTATAGATTAGATACACTTAAATTATTTCCTTTGACAGATAAATATAACAAATTACTTTTACAATTTCCTAATTTAATTAGTTCACCAGATTAAAATTTACCTATTAAACATTCTATTGTACATCATATAGTTACTGAAGGTCATTTACCTTTTTCACGACCTCGTAGATTAGACAATCTTAAATTTAAAATAGCTCAAACAGAATTTAATAACATGGTAGATCTGCAAACCATCATCTTCTCAAGTTTCCTCTCCACACCATCTAGTGGCGAAAAAAGAGAAGAATGACTGGAGACCTTGTGGAGATTATCGACAACTAAATACGATTACCATTCCAGACAGATATCCATTACCTCATATCCACGACTTTAGCTCTCAGTTGCACGGCTGCACTATTTTCTCCAAGGTTGATTTAGTGCGAGCGTACCATCAGATACCTGTCGCTGAAAATGACGTTTATAAGACAGCTATAACAACTCCATTTGGACTGTTTGAATTTTCCCGCATGCCTTTTGGTCTACGCAATGCCGGTCAAACTTTCCAACGTTTTATGAATGAAGTACTTGTCAATTTACCTTTCGTTTTCGTCTATTTGGATGATATATTAATCGCAAGTCAATCAGATGTACAACATTTGGAACATTTGGAAAAGGTTTTCAAGAGATTAGACACATACGGAATTAACATTAAACCATCTAAATGTATCTTAGGAGTTGACAATTTAACCTTTTTAGGTCATCACATCTCTTCATCAGGTATTTTACCATCAACTGAGAGAGTCGAACTCATTAATAATTTCCCTTTAAGGACAACTCTCAAACAACTACAACGTTTCATACGTATGGTGAATTTTTATCATCGTTTCATACCTCATTTTGCTGAAATATTACTTCCCCTATATTCTCTTTGTAACAGTTTATCTCATGATAAAATTACAAAGATAAATAGTTGGCCTGATCAATGTTTAGACGGATTTTCGAAAGCCAAAGACGCAATAAGTAATGCAGTAGTTTTAGCTCATCCTTGCAATAATGACGATACTATCTTATCTCTCTCAGTCTATTGTTCTAACCTTGCCATGGGTGCAGTTTTAGAGCAAAAAGATAATAAGGGATTTCTTGCTCCTTTAGCATTCTTTTCCCGTAAATTAACCACAGCACAAACCAATTATTCGGTTTTTGACAAAGAACTTTTAGCATTATATACTGCAATTAAACATTTTAAGTTTATACTTGAAGGTCGAAAGTTTAATTGTTTTACAGATCACAAACCTTTAATCAACGCTTTATTCACAAATGCAGAAAGATCTCCTCGTCAAATACGTCATTTAGAATACATAGCTCAATTTTCTTGTAAAATACAACATGTTAAAGGAAAACATAATGTAGTAGCTGACAGCTTATCACGTATTTACGACACTTCTTCCTTAAAACAAGATATTTTACCACTTCAACTTAAAAATTCTCCCTTCCTTAATGTTAACTTTGACCTAAAGTTGCTTAGTGAAGCTCAGGAGAAAGATTCAAATCTCAACTATTTATTGTCAGATAAATCATCACTAACTAAAACCAATTTCATTTTAAAAAAGATACAAATTCCAGATTCAAATGATTTTATTTGGTGTGATGTTTCTCGTGCAAAAGTCAGACCTTTTGTCCCACTTGTTTACGATATTCGATATTTTTCACAACTTATCTCATCCTGGTATTAAAGCCACTAGACTGTTGATTTCAAATAACTATTTTTGGCCGAAAATGAACACAGATTGCAATTTATGGTCAAAATCGTGCATTAACTGTCAAGCTGTCAAAGTCAGTCGACATACGCGAAGTGCTCTCGGGAACTTCACCATCCCGAAAATCAGATTCGACCACATCCACATAGATTTGGTAGGACCATTACCTCCATCCAAAGGTAACTCTTACATTCTTACGGTGATTGAACGATTCACTAGGTGGCCGGAAGCGTACCCTCTTCGCGATATCACAGCAGAAACAGTTGCGCGTACTTTATTTCAAAACTTTGTTTGTCGATTCGGTGTTCCCTTGTCAGTAACGACTGATCAAGGAGTACAATTCGAGTCAAGATTATTTAATGAATTTGCAAAGTTTTTAGGTTTTCATAGAATACGTACAACTCCATATCACCCAGAAGGCAACTCTTTAATTGAAAGATTTCATCGCTCACTTAAAACTTCCTTGTTAGCTAGAGCCAATACATCACATTGGACAGATGAATTACCCATCATTTTATTAGCATTTAGGACAACTCCCAAGGAAGATCTGCAATGTTCACCTGCTGAACTCATATATGGTCAAACCCTTCGTTTACCTGGCGAATTTTTCGTTGAATCGTATAATTCCCCAGATATTCCTTATTTCATTGACAAATTACGCATTTATTTTAATAATTTAAAATTTGTTCCTCCAACTTCGCATGGCAATTACAAAACTTTTGTTAGTTCAGATCTTGCCTCTTGCGATTTTATTTTCGTTCGCATTGAACGTTTAAAACGTTCATTTACTCCTTTATATGAAGGACCGTTTAAAGTTTTATCTCGTTCAGATAAGTTATTTACCTTTAAGAAAGGAGACAAAGTCATAACTGTCAATATTGATAGAGTTAAACCGGCTTTTGTATTAGTTGACAGATGTGACATTTTACCTACCCCGATTAAAAAAGTACGTTTTGCAATCGACACGTTGATTGATTGACTATTTTCTTTTTTAACGAGGGGGTGTATATAGCGACTCAATCACTGGAAATCGAGAAGTTCCAAAAGCGAGAAGTTTCCATGGAGTCGCTAAGAAAAATAAAAACATTCGATATAAAAATATAATATCAATATACTTTCAATACCAAAATCACATAAAATATGAACATGTATTAAAAACAAATATAAGTATATTTACTTCGATTTTAATTTTATTTATAGCGATAACGCTATAAACGTCTCTTCGCATGCCTGTCCAATAATAACGAGGAATGATTCTTTGTATGATGCGTTCCACACCATAGTGACCAGCAAGTGGAGAATCGTGAGTTTCCTTGAGTACCTTTTGAATCTGACTCTTTGGCACGACTTGCTGCGCTTCTTCTCCATCATGATCTGGGGAGTAACGGTATAAAATACCGTTCATCAGGTAACCGCGGTCACTCCATCTGTGAGTGTCTACCGTGTTAGGGTCTGGAGACTCAAAACAGTTGATTATCCGAGCTACATCTGGGTCGGTTAGTTGTTCCTCTCTCACAGCTCTAGCATCATCAATGGGAAGGTTGATGGTAACGAAGCAGACATCGCATGTTTTGGCTTGGCTGCTGTCATGGCAGATAGGGCGCGACAAGGTGTCGGCTAGAACGTTCTGACGTGCAGGAACATATTCTATGTTCAGGTTGTATGGCTGTAGAGATGCCAAGGCCTCACGTTCCGTCGTGTGGTAGTTTCTCGACGCAGGCGTCAGTAAACAGCTTGCGTATTCGATTGGTTTCTCGTCTGCTCCCTCCCCCTGGAGTAAAGCTGTTTCACATTCTTTGATGATTTCATCTTCGAGTAATTTGTCAAGTTCCTGACGAAGAATTTCTTTCTGCGCAGGGGCAAGTCGATACGGAGGTTGAAAAATGGGAGTCTCATCCATTAACTTGATTGAATGCTCGGCATAAGGAGTAAGCTCTTTGCTTTCTCAAAAACTGTTTTATGTGACTGTAGTAGTTGTTCTAACTGTGCTCTCTGACTTAGGTTTTTGCCATCATTTTCTGTGAGCTGAAATTCGGTTTGGTAAGCACTAACTATAGGACAAGGTTGGGCTGTAGTAGTAGGCTCCTTGAAAAATTCAAAAGCAACCGAAGGTTTCCGTCGAAAAACCATTGACCCTTGGGTATATTCAAAACCATTTGTCCATTCGTAATGAAAGCGATTCCTAGGAGGGTTTTGCTATCTAAATGCTCATGAATTGCTATGAATGTAGTTGGTATACTTTTTCCTTGCAAGATCACCTGAGTTTCGAAAATTCGTGCCACTACTCGGCGTCGATGTCCATCCGCAAGGACCATCTGTAGGGGCTCTTCCTTGTAACGTAAATTTGATTCACAGAAATGTGTGTAAAGAACGTGTCCGGCGATGCTGTTTCTATCACCGGAATCAATGTAGGCAAGTCCCTGTCTTCCTACAATTTCAACATGTACCAATGGTCTAGACATCGTAGAAACTGGGTTAATTTCAGTGAGGAAAATATCGATACTCGAGGCGTGTGTCGTAGCTGAGCCAATACTGTTGGTACTTTGAGGTTTCGTGCTGAGTACGACAATTGGGGCACTGGGAACGTATGTAACCTGGCGTTCCACATCCAAAGCAGAAGTGGTAGGTGAATTTTGTTTGATACTAGGCTGACTAACTTTTCCTTGATTAGCAGCATACTTGCGGCATTCTGCCTGAAGATGGCCAAAATTCGTGCAGAATTGTCATTTGGGGCGAAGACGTACCGTTTTGTCATCATTTGCACTACTCTGTTTCAATGTAGTAGGTGGCGTTGACTTGTTCTCGGTAAAACTATCCTCGATAGATCTGGCCTTCTCAATTAGTTCAGAGAAAGAGGTCACTTGTTCTCTAGGTAACCTAAATCGAATTCTTCGGTAAGCCAGCTAAAAGAGCACGAGCAGAATTTATAAAAAGATCTGTTGGTTCTTTATCCTCTTGTTCCTTGGAGAATAATTCCTTGAAAATTTTGTGTGGCGGCTTATTATAACCGAATGAATGTCGTAATGCCTTTACTGCTTCATCTCAAGTGGAAATTGTAGATTTGATTCCTCGCCACCAGGTTACAGCATTGTGGTCAAGCAACATCGGCAATTCCTTGATTGCATTTTCCTCTGTAATATTTACACAGTCTCTGTAAACATTAATAGCGCTAATAAAGGCTTCCACGTCCTTATCTTTGTTTCCGGCAAACTGCGAAGCACATTTCGAAAAGTTTCCACTAGAAGTTGAAGCTTGTGCTAGTTGACTAGTAACCAAAGCTTGAGTCACGCCCTTTAATAGATTTTGCAACTGTTCTTCCGTCATTACAATTGTGTCAGGCATTGTTACAGTTGATGAATCGACAGAAATTGATGTATTACAAACGTTACGTTGACTCCTGAGATTGTAACTCATTAATTCGCAAAATTTTGTAGAATTTTGATTGCATGAAAATCCGCTTTCAAATTTAACTGCATACAAATCCGCAGAAACACTAAAAGTCTAGTAAAATGAAAGAAATCTCGCAATTGTCTGTTGAATGTTCAAATACTCGAAACGCGCACAAAATGTTCGTGGATAGCACACAGAATTTGTTTATCTGAGGTAGAATGTTTTTCAAAAACCGAAATATGCATTAGAGTTCATGAAACAGCACGCTAAAGTTCATTTAAACATGTAACCAGCGATGAAAATGTCCTTAGTCGAAATACAGCACGAAATGTTCATGAAAGCAATGTAAAATATATATTTTACTCAAACGAAAGGCAGAACAGCACAATAAAGTTCATTTAAATGTGAAACCGGCGACAGAATGTTTTTCTAGCCGAAATAAACCAACTGTTTATGAGAATAGCACAATATATCAGAAAACCGGCGACGTAGAATGTCTTTTCCTAGTTGAAATAAGCACAAAATCTGTGAGTTAACGTCTTTGAAATTACTGAACTGAATGCACAACGACGTGTGAGTTATTCAAAACTTGCAGCAATCGAAAACTAGAAGTTCTCTACTTAAAAGTTTCAATCCTCTCTTTTACCTTACAGAAGTGGAAGTTCTTGCACTACAACTGCTTGGATTTCTTGGCCCAAAACACTGGATTTTTTATCACTTTCGCAAAAACCTGCATTAGTCCCGCCAAAAGTTTTTAACCTAACTCTCGACACGAACACTCTGACACAGCATTTTTGTTAGAAAGAGTCCCACGTGAGCGCCACTTTTATGTAGGAGCATAATACATAAAACACTAATTACACCCAAACATACTTTAATTAATTAGTGTAATGAACACAAGAAAAACATAGGTGAAAATCAGGAAATAATCTCAAGCACGTATCACATTGTCCCGCGCGTCTAGTCACTTCTTCTTCTGCCGAGCTGCTCTTGACAGCTGATCGGTAGCGCACTCTGGGCAAGCGTTAAACCAACTTCACATAGGGTAATTAAATAAGGTACTCTTCGCCAATTTGGATCGCACTCCCCTTTGGATCACACTACCGTCCCGTGTGTGATACAAAACGAAGGAAGGGGTCAAACGTCCACGACACTTTTGGCGCAGCGCACGTCACTGTTGCGAAGAACGGCGCGGCACGTCACTGTTGCACTGCGGACGACGGGTTGCCGGTAAAGGCCTGGAACTTGTTCATAAAAGTTGATAAATGTTTTCGTGTATTTAATTAAGAGATTCATGGTATTCATAAATAATTCGTTGTTTTAATAAATATTTTAAGTTGACTAATATAATGTGAAAGTATTTATTAATACATTAAATGCCAATGCGTTGAATCAACGAACGCAGTTATAAGCTAATGAACAACTGAACATTGTGTTAATAAATAGATTTATCTAACCCCGTTATGAAAAGTCAAATTTTAAATGCATTTTGACGTTACGAAACGTCACATTTTTCATAACTGTCATTTTCATTACATAATTAGTTGTGTAAAAAAATGTTTACGTAACTGATTATTGAACCTATTTGTTGACACCAATTTTCTAATTTCTTATATACTTCTTCATATCTGCTTTTTGATTTACCAGGTGTTATTGAATTTACTGCTAAAGCCGATTGTTTTAAGTATGTCAGATGGAATATCCATATCTGAATCAATCAATTTCAACTTAATTTACTTCAAAAAATTCAGCAGATTGACAAGTAAGTTTGTTTATACAAACGTCAATCCGTACTAACGCTCAGGTAAAGCGATAAATACAGAATTTATTTGTACGGCTGCAAGCGGTAGCTATGATGGGAACCGTAAAATAGTATTCAAAATAAATTGTCATTTCTTTTCTAATTTAGAGCGGGATTAGATAAAATTTTGTACTTAACATGTTATGAAAACAGTAATTTTACTTGACTCATGTAATTTGCAAAACTCGCTCGCTTCGCTTGCTCGTTTTGGCAAATATTGCATTCGTCATGTAAAATTACTCTTTTCATAACTGGTTACGTAAATAACTATTATGTGTTTAATAAACTTTTTTTCAAAAATCGGGATTCATTAGTATTAGGAACGATATTTTTTTCATTGTATAAGAAGCCAAAGTCTCAAAATTATTTCGGCTTCAGCCACCCACATTAGCACGAGCACAAGAACCAAGTAAAATCTCAAAATTTTTTTGGCATCAGCGACCCCCACTACCGGTGTGGCATATCGTATTACGGGTTTTTGGAGTAAACAATTTCAAATATTACATTTTGAAGTTCTGTGAACAAGTATTTCCACATAGCAGAATGCAAATATAGTATCGACATTTTTTTCGGGTATTAATACACAAGAGGTCGATTTTTTACTGGGTAAATTTTTTTTGGACAAAAACCTGTTTTCCCATGAAAATTATTCGAGAATTAAGGGCATGGAAAAATCGCGACACGAAGTGGAGCGATTTTTCCTATGTCCCTTAATTCGAACATAATTTTCATGGAAAACAGGTTTGAGTCACTCAAAAAAAATTTACCCAAGTAGAAAATCAACCTCGTGTGTATTACAGAAGATTAATATATGATTAAAAAATATCTAAAATAATTATTAAAACAACAAAACTGTTTATTTAATGTTTTAAAAATAACGATTTATAATAATAAATAAAAACATTTTCTAATGTTTTTTATCATGTTACAACCCCACTCAGTCAAAATATTTGCAAGTTCATCATAGTAGTCGTATCTTTTTCGAGGGAATAATGCTCGTTACAAAAAGCTTTAAATTGTTTCCATATAGAATTTTTAGTGTTTCTCGTTTTAACTGGGACACTTTCATTCACAGCTTAGTTAATATTTTCTTGTGAAACATCACCAAATCGCTTTTTCTCATTCATTTTGTGTACAGAAATCAAAACGTGAAATGTCAGATTTTAATAATTTCGATGACTTTTTTAGTTTGACACATGGCTACTACGAAAAAAGTAACATACATTTTTCTCGATTTTTTTCCACTTATCGATAGCCGTTTTTCTCACTTTAAACAGATCCTATTGGTCGATTTTTTTGAAAATGTACGTTTTGATTGGTTAATAAAGTAGGAATATATTAATCATAATAAGAGACTTAGAATAGGATGTGGAAGCAGTGATTCCTTAGGCAACGGTTTTTTTAGATTACACTATGAATGTTCAATGTGATTTTTTGTTCCAGCTCGGCCTTGGTAATATCTTCAGGCGAGGTGCTGATTTCTCTAACATGATCGATAGTTCGGAGCCTCTCTATGTCAGTAAAGTTGTCCAGAAGGCATTTATTGAAGTCAACGAAGAAGGAGCTGAAGCAGCTGCGGCCACTGGTAAGTGTTTCTTATTTATTCTTTGAACCTAATTTGGTATTTTTTTGTTCGCTTTAGCTTGGCTGCTTTCCTCGATTGCTGTGTATTCTTTCCTGTACTAATCCTTCTGTATTCTGTAGGGAAGTTGATGTATCCTAATTTTTCTTTGTAGGACGGTTAGAGGTGGTTATAACAACTAACTTTCAATCGGGTGATGAACTGTCATGTGGTACGTTCTCCTACAATGACGTCAACGACTATGGTGGCTGGTCATTCCTTACTATACAAGGTTCGAAAATACCGATTACAAACTTCTCGTGCATATTCTATATGCAGAACTATGAAAAAAAGTTCATGTAAATATATGTCCGCAAATACTTTTTAAGAAAGTTACGGTCCTTCGAATGTGGAGCCCTAGAATAGGTTGTTACTTAATATTTCATTAACTCCTTGTGCTGCACTGCTGCAGCGATGAGAATCGGTACATTATTAAGTATCTATAAGGGCTATTATTTCGTAATATCGGCCAAATTTAAATTCGCACTAGATGGCGCTCTATGAAAATTAGCTGTTACTTACACCTCAATCTATTCCACAAAACAAAATCATGCAGGGTACATCAACTTTCCTACAGAAGTGTACTCGAGCTCTGGATTATCCTGCATGCATCACACATTCATTCGTCACTGCCATAATAATAATAATAATAATTTATTGGTGCCATAATACAAAGTATTTACACAAGCCAGAAAAGTAAACAACATGATACCTACATACAGGGTGTCCCATAAGTAATTGTACACAGAGCAAGAGCAGATTCCTTACGTGAAAATATTACGATTCAACCAAACTTACCTCAGTTCAAAAGTTGATAATAACAGAGATACACGGTGTCAAAGTTAAATTTTTTTTTTGGTTTTTTTAAAATAATTTCTTTAAAAAGTTAAATATTTTAACAAAATTTGGTGATTGGGGGTTTTTTGAGGCGAGGGATTTAAATATTTTCATAGTTTTGTTGTTGTTTGTAGAGGGCGCCACCTACGGTAGTTTGCGTGTCGTTTATACGTCATATTTTTTTGGAGATTTTTTAAAAAATTTTTTAAAATAAAAATTCCCGTTTTCCTGTCATTTTTACGTAAAAAAGGCATACCTTCTAAATGTCGCGACGTAGATAGCTGCAAACTCTACTTAACTTAATAACTCAGTATTTAAATATGTAGTGAATATAATATATTTATTTACCAAAACCGCAATATAGGCTTTCATGTTTTATGACAAATTTATGAGTTGCCTACGAAGAAGAAAAATGTGAACTTATGAAAAATTTGATGAAAACGTTTGTATTCTCATTTTAGTAATGCCAATGTTCCTGTGCGAACCACCACCTCCTCAAGAATTTGCAGTCGATCATCCGTTTGTAACAATTCTTCAGGTTAGGCAGGCAAACAAAACTAATGTTTTATTCGAAGGACGCATCTATAAACCCCAATACTGAAATGTAACATGGCTGTATAGAACTAAAAGTTTTAACTTTGAAATATTGTCATATAAATTAGATTTCGTTCATTCCTGTTAACTTAATAGTAAATGCATCAAAGAAAAGTTTCTATATTACGGGGGGTGGGGGGGAGGTGGAACCTTAAAAAGACAAAAACGTTGGAGCTGAAGGAGAATAAAATTTTGAGAAGAAAATACTGTATTAACTTTTTTATACAAATTGATAGTCTTTAAGTTATTTCCGTTTGTTTCTAGTTTCTGTAGAATTAATGGTTTCGGATATCTAGAAGTATAAAGATGGTCCGAACGTTTATAAGACGAAGTAACTAGTTTAAATGTTAAATATCTCACAAACTATGGCAGTTATGGCACCTACGTTAATGTAAAAGAATATTATGAAACCGCCAAAAATGCTAACGACCAAAATTAAAGACTATTAATTAGGCTTTTAAATGTTTTTTTTTCATTATTTCTATAGCATAAAAAACAAAGAATTTATTACAGAAACAATGTACTTCTTTAAATTTTCTAAATAAAAACGTCGCCATTTTGTTAATGTAAGAAGTCAGTAATTACAAAAAATATATTTTCATGTACTCTATTTCTCGTTAACATATAGTATGTCCTAGACGCTCAAGTTTTTCGTCCGTGTACAGTACTTACTATAGAAAAACAAATGCATGTGCGTATTTTTTTAGTTTTTTTACAATAATTTAACTATTAATTTATTCCTAGAGTAGTTCATAAAAACAAAAGAGTCTACTCTATACATACATCAAATTTTATTCTTTTAGTGACCACCCCATATATCTTTTTCAATAAAACTAAAATAGGTTTCTTCCCTAATAGTTGTGTTAACTACATGTTAAATATTGTTTCTTCACAACCATTATAGAATGTAATAATTCCGAAATAAATTTTAATAACAGAAAGTAAAAATCCTCACTCTTGAGATAGAATATTTATTCTGAAACACTTACTTCTTATGTGTTTTGCATGTATTGTCATTCTATAACAAGTGCCAGAATGAATGTTTCATAATTATGATGAACGAAATACATAGATTGCCGTGGATGTCAAAACTGTCAGTGTCAATTCAGTAATTGTACAAACACTATAAATATAAATATTACAATGTAATATAATTGTTTCAATAAATAACTTGTTTTGTTCAGAAATATTGTTTTTTTTACTAATGGTCGTTGAGAAAATACAGCCTGTTACTCAGTTAGAATGAAAATGAGGTGAGGTACGGTACCGGTTTCAGTGACGGGTCCTCGATCGGCGAAGTCAAGCACGCCGGAACGAGTCCGTCACTTGGATGGGTGACCCTATCTTATCTCGTCGTCCTGAGTAGCATTAGCTAAATATTTCGCCAGGACGTTAATATAAACAAGGCATTAAAAAAAAAAAAGAAAAACTCGATCCACTCGAATCGAATTTTCATTCTAACCTGTTATTCTGTAACAGAATATACTATTCCGCAACATTTTTTTTTAATTATTTTTTTGGGGTATTCATGGGGTATATATTTTCCGATCAAAATATACCAGATTTTTTCCATGACAATAAGCCTTATTTACCTGCCGAATATTATATTTTCAGTCAAATATTAGCCTAAGTAATCTGGAATAGTGATTTTTTTACGATTACTCTACTTCTCCTCGATAAGCGAGGAATATAGAGAATTTATAAAATTATTTGCAAATATCTTAACTCTCTATTTGACACCTTCTATTCATTAATTATTTTATTCTTTCAATGATCACTTTACATTTTTTTAACAAAATTATATCAGATTGTCCTCCTTGTCAACCACATTCCAGATATTATATAATTAGCTACAAATAATATTTTATGAACCCTAGTCAAAACCTTCTTCGTTGATATCGTCTCCACATACCCCAAATAAATAATTAGAAAATAATTGACTAATGCACTGCGATGCAATGAAATTCAACATGACCAACGTATGCACCATATAACGATAACAAATTTTCAAATTAAGTTACAAATGTCTGTGTATAAGATAGGTCACAAATAACGAAGCACCTTCATAATATTAAATAAACAAATTAACAAATAAACAATTGCCATCACCTAAAATGGGAATAACATGTTTCATGATATTCAAGATATTCTAGAAAAATACTTTAATTCAAACTCGTTTTCTACTTAACATGCGATATGCGATACACACATGCTGACAATCACTGACTCTGATTGATTTTCTCGGATTTCTTCTCTCTGTCTTGTGTTTTAAATATATAGATGAACAGTTTTATTTCCAGATGGAGTGCAAATGTAATAGGTATCATCATTTCTTTTCATTTTAAGAGATTTGGATAGGAAATCGGTATGTGGGAACAATTATTTATTAGGCAGCGGTTTTACTTTTGATGGAGTTAGTATTTTTTGAAAGATAAAATCATCCGCGTTAATAATAATTTATTACCTACTTCACCTCTAATCTCACACTAACTCTGACATTAATTTTCTTTATTTTGAAAGCTTGCTACATTTTGCGTTAATACAGGATTATAAAGTTTGAATTGCTGTTTAAAGGCTAGTTGATATCGAATTATTTGATAAATAGATTTATGAGAAATTGAAATTATGCATTATTTATTCTAGGGTTCCGTCGCCAACTCTGTTGTGCGCGAATTCCAAAACAGTTTACAGCTGACCATCCATTCATAATAATTCTTCAAGCTGGACGAGACGATATAATAAACGTTTTATTTGAAGGACGAGTTGGCAGACCACAATACTAGTTTATTAAAATTATATGCAATTAGATATAATATGTCTAGTCTTAGGCACAGTATATTTTGCTGTCAAAGTCAAATAAAACATAAAAAAAAGTGAATAAAAAATTCTCTGGCTGCAGTAATTTTATTGTTTTAAATTGTTGTAGACGGGTGCAGTGCTGGACGACCCGTATTACCGAGCGATACTGGTTTCCGTGATCTATATACAGTACCGGCAAGTCCTGGATTAGGTATTGCATAGTTTCAACGACTTAACCGACCGCCCACAATAAAGGCGTCTACCAGTACCCTAGCAGAGCAAAGTGTGACACGCCCCTTAATTTACATCATTGCTTGCTTCGCTCTCGTTTGCTCTTATTACCGTACCTAATCAAACGCTAGCCGATACTGTAGATTTGACAATATTCTATAAAGATCTGCCGATAAAGATTTCAACTGTATAGAATATTTACAGTATAACTAACTATTTCGTCTAGATATTAGTCGGGGGGCATACTTGATGAAATATACACTCCGTGGGAAATTTCATGATGAAATTGTGGGAGTAAGTTTAATACATTCCTTATGTCCTCCATAATCATACCTTACCAGGTGCTTTGCTTGAATTTGTGGCAGGTGGCCTATATGGCGTCATATATTCAAGATGGCGACCACCTCAGACATCATCGGAAGTTCTCGATTATAACTGTTGGTAGGCCCTAGCCCTAGCAATATTTTGTACTGAATCTTTTTTGTTCTAAATAAAATTTTAAACAAAAAACGTTGTAAGAGTTTTTGTGGTATAACCTACCGGTTATCAGTTATAGCCTGTTAAAAAGTGTATTAACCAATTTTTAATTTTTGGTTTTAAAGGATTTTTAGATTTTTAGGTTGAAAAATAACAACTAGTTAAGAAATTAATATTTATTTAAATATTTTTATGAACTAATTGTAATGTTGTATTGCATGTAAACTGTTTTCAACTTAATACTCTTCGTCTGAAAGGTCACCGCTATCAAAATGTTGGCCATGATTCTCGCATGTCTTCTTCGCCTCCACACATACAGTGTCGGCAAGTCCTGGATTAGATATGTATAGTTTCAACGACTTAACAATTAAACAATAAAACAATTATTTTTCCGTTTGACTATTTTTTTTTTCTAAGGCTATGTCGAAATTCTAACCGTGAAGGAGATTGAAGTGGGAATACATGCAAAACCTATTCAATGATACAGAGATCATAAAGAACGTGGACATCTAATAGCAATTAATTGCAGTACCTGGCCAACAATCACTCGTTTACAATTTTCTCGAAAACTTTTTAGAAAAAAAAGTTTCAAATAAAAAAGTCACGTCCATCTTTTATCTTCGTTACTTCTCGATACACTTGGTGTCTATTTCGAAAGATAAAAAAGTTTCCCGCATGTTACATTTGAGAATGCAAATTTTCGACATAGCCTTAGAAAAAAAATAATGCTTACTACACTTATCAAAATTTAACCTAAATATTAACACATTATGTTAACAAATATATAGTGATAACACGATAAAAATTTGAGAGTAATCCATTGTGCCGTTTTTGAGTTAGAGCGAGTTAACCGGAAAAATAATTGTTTTATGCGGTCGGTTAAGTCGTTGAAACTATACATACCTAATCCAGGACTTGCCAATAGTGTATAAAGCTCAGTGCATAAAATGTTTTGGGATTTACATTCACAGGATACACCACATTTCCCTTTTACATATGAACAATGGTTTCAGGTGCACAAGGAAGTGTTGGTAGATTAGCGTGCTGCTGGTCAGCAAGATGCTATTCTATAACCTGATAATGTGCTTTTCGAATAAAAGGAGATAGTGACGCTTTCGTAGGAGGCAGATTTTCACTTTGCATCTTGGCTTGGAAAACATCAACCAAAGAAGCTCCCCTATGTCTGAAATCTTCGTCCCTGGTGTATATACCTTACGAATAAATTTTTCAATGATGGTTTCAGGTTTTAGCTTCATCCCCGAATTCTTCAATGGATCCAAGTTTCCCAAAAATGTCATTATCTGCAGTCTTATAAAACTTCCAAAACGATGATTTTCCCTTCTTTGCAAGTGAAATAGTGACATCATATTCTGACAGAGCGTCCAGACCTAGTAACCCTTTTATTTTTTCTGGCCGCCAACGTCAATCATTCTTTTTTTTGTGGCTTTGGTTTTACCATTAGCCAATGTCACCGAATTAAGACAAATATCAATCATTCTTCGATTATTTCCTATACCAGTGAGAAACATGCTTAGACATGACCACCACAATGCTAGCAGAAATACGTCTGTATCAGGCGAATATATATGAATCGCAGTAGCTCCTTTTAGGGAGGCAAAAAGGCAGTGCAGTATTATTTTAACGTCAGCTTCTTCATGACTACTTTGAAGTTCACTTACGTCACTTCCGAAAGACGATTTGAATTCAGTCCTCCAGCTTTTGATCAGGCTTCTCTCAATATTGCGTTCGTACAATAAAGCTTCTTCTGCAAGATACGCTGTTAGCTATCCTTTGTTTTTATATTTGCAATGTTTGTGGAGTCGGTTATTTTGTACTCAGTGGGTGTTACTGTAGATGTTCTTTTATGTCACATCGCAGATTTAAGAGAATTTTCAAGATATGTATCAAACACCAAGTGAATTTCATCATATTTTAAAAGAGTTCCCTTGATTTTATTGTTAAACTCCAAAGCATCATTGCATGTTATAACCTGCACTGATTTTTTCAACGATTGCAGCTTTGCTATTCTATCAAGAACAACGACACAGTGGAATTTTGCATTCAGATGCTCTGTTATATTTGAATCCACCAAAGGTATAGACAAGTTTGTACAGTATTATCAATTTTTGGGGGATGCTGCTCTTCTAAGATCTTCATTAGTTTATATTTATTTGTAGATAACTTCATTGATTCACCCAGATTAAATATTAATATGGAGAACGGAACAGCACAGAATTCATAATGATTACTCTCGATATAACAAGCGTGTGAATAATGATTGGTCGCATTGTACTACAGTGTCGGTTAACTTGTTGTTTTGAGTGTTGCTTTACATAAATTAAGTTTTCCTTTCTATATTGGGTCCCAGAAATTCGTGCTGTCAGTTTCAATTCGGTTTTTTTTAAAGCGGTGTACATTTCACAACCCTTTTCTAAAATGTTTAGTGTATCCGTTTGTATGGTTTCATGAAATACACACTTTGTTGTTGTGTTAAACAGTTCACTGCCTTCATATGTTATAGGGTTGGTCGATGTTCTGATAGTGTTATAGACACATCTTCATGTTGTCGCTTTCCTCTAGATCGTGTCAAATGGTGGTATTTTGTTTTTACTTCTTCTGCAATTCCAATCATTGCTTTGGTTTCTGTAGAAAGTCTTGCCAGGAGAGGTAAAAAAGAAACGTGTTAAAGTATTTTTCTTTTGTGTTATGTAATTTGAAATGATACGAGTGATAACAAAATTAAAAATGTTTTTATACAAAACACCTAAATGATAAAAGATATCGATAAATTCCTAAGGACCTTCTTTATAGAGAATTTCCTTGTAAATAAAAAATGATCAGTACAAAATATTGATAGGATGGCTCTATCAAGAGTTTTAATCGAGAACTTCCGATGATGTCTGGGTGGACGCCATCTTGGATATATGATGTCATATTGGCCGTCTGCCACAAAATCAAGCAAAGCACCTGGTAAGGCATGATTATGGAGGGCATAAGGAATGTATTAACATTGGTCCCACAATTTCATCATCAAATTTCCCACGGGATGTGTTACTTCCCCCGACTATATATTCTGTATTTGATCTGTACAGTGCTTATAAAGTATTATCTTTATATATTTTCCCTATATATATATATGATTTACATGCAGAGACGTAGCGAGCCAACTTTTTTGGGAGGTTATTTTTCAAATTTGCCAACTTCTTAAACTTAAGAAGCCAACACTGTAAATAAGCAAATAATAATTATTTCAAAAAATTGATGAGCAGGTGCGAGAAAATCTAAAAAAAAAAAAAATTTCCGCCAAAATAAAAATTGACGTGGGGGGGGTTTAAAAAAATGCCTTGTCAACTTATGTCTCAAATTTCCAAATTTTTTTGCCAAGTCTGACAAACCCTTGGCTACGGCCCTGTTTACATGTATAGCACCTATAAAGTATCGGTATATTATCGATAACTCATCAATATAGATCCTGTAAAATTCTTCGACAAAAACATATCATTTTGGAGAAAGTACTACTACTACTTTATTAGGGCCGTGAACGCAATTCGACAATTTCTCCTACATCCCTGAACCGATTCAAAAAATTTGTTGATAGGTTTTTAGAGACAACTTTAGATACTAAGCTATTGGAAACTAAAGAAAAGAATTTTTTTTTTCTTGTGCGAAAATCAAGAAAAAATTTTTTATTCACTTTTCAATAGCCTAGTATCATTCTGTAAAGTTGTCTCTAACAGCCTATCAAAAAATTTTTTTAACCGGTTCGGAGATGTAGGAGAAATTGTCGAATTACGAATAATTTTCTTAAGCACGGCGCCGCGCCGCCACCCTTAAATCTATGTATATGTCATCTACATGAAAATGGCTATGGGTATTCTATACTAAACAGTTATTGAATCTTGATACCCGTGATTGATACCGATATTTCTGCATTTATCGCAGTAAAAAGTGTAATTCTATTATAGACTAGATAACGCACCAGTATAGCTCAAATTCTAGTTCTAGAAGATTCATCAGTTCTTTGTTCAGATTGAAGATCAGGGTAAACTATTTTAGTTTTATTTCCAGAAGATAATGCTGGTTCACCTTTGATATAACATTTTGCACAATAATAAGTAATAACTACCATGACTTTTGGTAGCTTTTACACAAGTCATGGCTGGGGCATCACATATACTATGGCTTTTTATTTTACAGGATGAATTACTCAATTCCACAAAAATACATTTTCCATTAAATCTTTAATTTCCTCAACAAATTCTAATAAATAACACGGGTCCACAAAAAAGTATCTAAGGTTCTCATCTAACTTTTCTCAAGTGTTTTGATGCGCTGAAGTCAATATCGGACAAAATAAAATTTTCTATCGTGTCAGTTGCCATCTACCATCTCCTAAAAAAGGCAAAAGGTCTTGTTTATCCTAAGATTCTGACCTAAAATTTCTTTTTATCTCCTAAAAAGGGCTACAAAAGGTTATGTCTTAAGGTTCTGATCTAACTTTTCTGAAATATTTTGATACGCTGAAGCCAATTTTGGAAAAATTTCTATCGTGTCAGTTTACCTAAAAGGGAGGTGATATTGTATTTTCGTCAGGAATTTCATTGTCTGTAGAATAATCAGCAGAGTATACCTACGTAAACATATACAACGTGATCTACCAAGAAATGCGGAAAATAAAATGGTGTGCTAGTCTTCAATGTGGGAAAGCCCCTGCAAAATTTAAGAGGATTCTGAGGTAATTTAGTATATTAAATTATTAGTCAATTTGCGAAGATACACTACTGATGTTGTATAAGTCCTGACCTAATTCTGAAGAGGTCGACGAACTTACTGGTGAAAGAACGTATTCGAGTTGTTTACATTTCCTTAATTGGCATAAAAAGTGAAGCCGGCCGGCGAGATCAAAAAAAGAGGTCTACACACGATCCAGCGGCATGTAGTCAACATTGTTGGTACGCTTTGAAGATAATTTGAATTCCAACGGACCAATTCACTTTTACGAATGAGTTCAAAGCATGCCGACAAGGCTGGCTCCGTGCTGCTGGATCGTGTGTAGACCCCTAGACAGCCGCGTTTTTTGCTTCCGGTCGAACAATAGTTACACGGCCGTGTCATTGACCGGTTTAACTAAATATCTCGTCTATCTGCTTGTCATTTCAGCATGAGATCAATATGTATTCGATTTATTTCGGTATTTTTGTAGTGTGATTTGATTAAAACCAAAAAGTCACTTCTATCTTATTATCCAGCTTTGCTGTCAGTAGTGTCAATTCCAAGTCTGATAAAGTGATATGGTTGTACCGCGTTACGTTAGATTAGTTGAAGTCATTGGCGGCGCATTCCTACAAAAAAATAAGGTAATTTTTTTGGTCATTTTTTAAAAACTTCTCATTTTTTTTACTCCTTTCGGTGGGGACAACCTACTGTTAAATTTTCCGCATGTCCTGGTAGATCACGTTGTATATTACAAGCGATATCCGTTTAACGGCACGGGATCTGGTAGCCGGGAGCGTTAAGCCACCCAGCAACTATTGTTAATTTACCTGAAACCCACACCTCCACAAAAACACATCTCCCTCAAAATTATTGCCCATTAATCCTTATCAACATCCCCTCTACCTACCCTGACCCCTCGCTGAATTTTTATATACATAAAAAATTTGCATTTATGTTTTTCTTAAAATGTTTTCTTTTTTTTAAGAAAAACATAAATGCAAATTTTTTCTTAAAATGTTTTCTTAACCGCTTCTCAAGTCACCGAAGTAACTCCTTGAAAATCCAGAATGATTTTGTGTTAGGTAAAGAGAAACGAGGCCCTACAGCTTATAGTGGAGTCCGAACCACTTCTTGGGGATAATTTTATAATTAAAATTATTTCGCGATGAGCAGGGATTGAACCTGCTTCGCTAGGTACGCCAGTATGCAAGCTAGACGCGCTAAACCACTGAGCTACCGTCCCCATTTATGCAAATACTGTTTTTATTTTCTGACACCTTGAGTAGTAGTCTGGGTGCCAAATAAGGATTTTTACCCTAACTTGGAATTAAAGTATAGTAAAGGTTTTTGGGCTGTTTTTGGTTTTTCAAAGGGTCAACATTACGATTCCAATTGATGCCACTTTGGCACTATTGGGCATTTTGAGATATTCAAGATGGCAACTGGCTTAGAGTGAAAAAACAGTTGTTTCCAAATATTTCATTATATGGATGTGTGACACATCGTTTTATATATTTTTAAGGCCTGTGAATTAGTATTTGAGGTTAAAAATCGTGTAGGAAGTAATCTTTAAGTGTTGCTAATTTACTTTATTAAGTGGGCAGCTGATTCGGAGAATAAAATAATTTTTTTTTGAAGCAGAAAAAAATAGTACCTAGTTTTGCTGCATAACCAAATTAGGCTTTAAGAATACGGATAACACCATATCCTTAAAAGTGGTATGCGTGAGCAAGTTGAATGACCTTTTAAAAACCGCTGCCCAAGGAATCACTACTTCCACATCCAGATTTTTTATCTAAGTCACTCACAACGAAAAAATTTTGTATGTGGAAATAATTGTTTATGGAACATTAATAATATAATATTTGAAATCCTCTACCCCAAAAACCCATAAAATGATACCCCACATCGGTAGCGGGGTGGGGGTGGTGATAGGGGGTGGTAGTGGGGGGTGGATGAAGTAAAAAAACATTTCGAGGTTCTTGTACACACCCTAAATCACAATTTTCTTTCATCCCCTTTAATAATGGGGTGGGGGTGGTAATGGGGGTGGTTAATGCCAAAATTTTTTTTGAGACCTCAGCTTCTCTTGTATATACTAAATACCAATTTTATGGACTCTTACCTGCTTGATTTACCTATTTTCCCCTAATTTACCCCAATTTACCCCCAACCCTTCGACGGAACAAGATGAAAATATAATCTAGTTCTAGATCTCGTTAAAGTACATATGTGTACCAAATTTCAAGTCAATATCTTAAACGGTTCCAGAGTAAACGTGCGCACAAAAAAAAGTTAGACAGACCGACACACCGACAGACAGACAGAAATTTTTTTTTTCGCTCAAACTTAAAATCTCGACGTTTCATGACATTTTAAGCCTATTTGGACAATAAAAATTTTTAAAAATTTTTTTGTCGTTACTATACTTCCACTGGACGTGGAAGTAAAACTATAGTTAAAAGGACCTGCTAGATCAAAAACAAGTTTTTAAAAAATTAAACAAACGTAAACTTAATATTCTGTATTTTTTTAGGGTGGAAATACTTAATCAACCTTTCTTTATTTTGTATTTTTTATGATTTACTTACTTTTTTGTTTTTCTTTATTCTATATTCTTATTTTTTGTTTGTTTTTTATTAAATTCTTATTGTAAAAACTGTAAACAACGAAACGTCAAAACCAACATTTAATCCTCTTCGTAATCTTCACTGTCAGAAGTTATATTTTCAGAAATTCTCGTATGAGGATTTTGGCAAGAATGTTCTGTGCTTAGTGGCAGGCAATTGCACATTAAGCTGCATGACAATCCATTAGCCACGCAGCTGCATCGTGTTGTGTTACACGGATTTATTGACTTGCATGAGCATTTTGCTAATGCCAAAATGTAATCTGGGGCAATTTGAATCTTTCTTGGCAAGGCTATTGGATCTAATTCCATTTTATCCTCGTCAGCCTGCCATCCGTATTGAGTGGCGTCTATATTTGGTCAAGAGAAATCCATTACAGGCAACCACAAAATTGTTTGTAAATGTGCCCGTTTTACGTTTTCTTGAAAACATCCAGTAGTTGGTGGAAAAGCAGAGAATGGCAGTGCTTTTAGTTGGGCTTGTCCGACTTTTTTAGCTCATAGAGAAGTTCTAACATAAGTCATTTTGCTAGCATTGTTTACTCCATAACACGAAGCTACAAAAATTGTACATTCTTGAAAAACATCCTCAATATTGATGTTAAATCGACTCAAATGCGTTAAAACCCGACCATCCGTTAAACATTTAATGACCTTTTTTTTTTTTCAATCCCATGGTACTGAGCCACCGCGTTGCAACCAGATCAAGAATGTGCGGCTGGTAAATATGGTATGATTTGCTTGTGTTTTAAAACTGTGGCCCTAAATATCTGTGGTGGCTCGTAGTGACTTAAAAGAAACCATAGAAATCTCGTTTTTCAAATCTAATAAATTATAATAATATTAATTATCCCAAAAAATTTAGCGAAGTAGGTATGTAAATTGTATGTTGTACAGAATTTTATCGCATTTGCCAAAATTATGTCAAATTAACAGACATGATTGAATTTGCCATCTCACTATATCTGATCCTTCAAGTATTCTAATTTTAATTTGAATTTTTATGGGTAAAATGTTAGTAGCTACTATGCTAATTTCTTTCCCTTTTGTAAGATCGGGTTTCGTACAGGTGATTATTGTCTAATAATTACCTAGGTACCAACAAAACCTCATTAACAAAACATCCTAATACAATTATTAAAAAGCCATAGTATGTATGTGAAAAAATTGTGAATAAATTGAATTGAATTGAATTGAAAAAAAAAACATCGGTGTCATCACTTATTTACATTTACGACGTCTCGATTTTCTTTAATCTCGTGAATAAGTTGCTGTACCATAATGGTATCCGCTTCTTCATGTTACGTTGCTAGATCAGCCCTCTCAGATATCACTCTCAAAAAAGGTAAATTATGTACTTTCTTCCGTAAGAAATTAAAAATAACTTTTTAATTCCTTATAGAAGAAAGTTTAATATTAAGTTATTAAATAAAGGGGGAATTATTTGTTGTAAAACATAATTGCATCTTATTTCTGAGGTATGTTTCTTTTTGTATCGAATTTGTTTTTAACACCCACAATCGACATCTATTTTATATTTTGACTCGGCAGAAGGAATTGCCCCTAAGTCTTTTTAGACCTCATGTTTGTGTTCTTGAACCTAAAAAACATAAAAAACGTTGTATCACATGCCAACATTTGGAAAATTAAAATTTTAAAAAAATTACACCTTAGATAAGCCGCCATCTTGAATATCTCAAAATGCCCAAGGGTGCCAGAGTGGCATCAACCGGATTCTTAAACTAGACTTACTAAAGTGTCGATAACCCCTATAGGACTATAGGGGTTTTTAAACCATTTTCCTTACCTAATCCTCCTACAAAACTCATTTCCAAAAATACAAAAAGCGAATTAAGAGTGAAATCAATAGATTTAAAAAGATGTAATACGATTGAGCTTTCTAGAAAATCGTTTTAAATAAAAATAAAATTCATGTCTTGTGATAACGCTGTCGGGATCAAGTTGGTAGTATGGAGGATTGGATTGGCAGGAACGAAGCGAGTACCCCCTTGTAGGAGTACTCACGTAAATAAAAATTGGTGATGGATGACACATCTGTAGATAAAGAGCTTTATTTAAAAAAAATAACCATCAAAATCGGTCCAGTGGGAGCCGCTGTCGAAGCCGGAAAAGAAAACAGCGTGTGTTTTAAATATATAGATGAACAATTTTATTTCCAGATAGATAATGAAGTGCAAATGTGATAGGTATCGTCATTTCTTTTAATTAACCCCCGACCTCAAAAAAGGGTGTTATAAATTTGACTCGTATGTTTGTATGTTTGTGTGTCTGTCTGTCTGTGGCTTCATATCTCTTCAACAGGTGATCAGATTTTGATGCAGTTTTTTTTAATTGAAAGAGTATTTTGTCGAGAAGGTTATAGGCCATATTAGATTTTGATGTTTGGTCGCCATCTTGAATGCGCCATGTTGAATTTCTCTAGAAATTGTCCGATTGAAGTAAAATTGAAAATGTGCAGACAATTATGGTAGCCGAACATGATTTCGGCTTCATTTTGATTCGTTCATATGAAACTGGTACGGTTAGATACATTGATCGGGGGCTTTTAAAAATTTTCAATTTTACTTGTTTTAAGAGACTTGGATAGGAAATCGGGACGTGGAAACAATTATTCCTTAGGTAGCGGTTTTACTTTTGATGTACTCAGTATTTTTTGAAAGATAAAATCATCTAAGTTAATAATAATTTATTACCTACTTCATCTCTAATCTCATACTATGACATTAATTTTCTTTATTTTGAAAGTTTGCTACATTTTGCGTTAATATAGGAATACAAAGTTTGAAGTTGCTGTTAAAAGGCTAGCTGATATCGAATTATTTGATAAATACTTTTAAGAGAAATTGAAATTATGCATTCTTTATTTTAGGGATGGGTCTTCGACTCTGTTGTGGGCGAATTCCATTACCTCCTAAACAGTTTACAGCTGACCATCCATTCTTAATAATTCTTCAAGTTGGACGAGGCGATATAACAAACGTTTTATTTGAAGGACGAGTTGGCAGACCACAATACTAGTTTACTAAATATAATATAATAATACTAAAATTATGGTGCAATGAGATATATATGTGTAGTCTTAGGCACAGTATATTTCGTTGTGAATATAGAGTGGAGTCAAATAAAACATCAAAAAAAAGATAAAGAAGTCTCTGGCTGCAGCAATTTTATTGTTTTAATTTGTTGTAGGTACCAAATTAACAAATTACCAAATTGTCATACTTTTTATTCTGTTTACCTATTTGTACATTTCATTTTGTATCGCATTTATATATCAGTTTACAATATAAATGCGATATAAAATAAAATGTACAAATAGCTAAACAAAATAAAAAGTATGATAATTTGGTAATGGTGCAGTGCTGGGCGACCCGTATAACCAAGCGATACAGGTTTGCGCGAACTACGTTTTGACAATATTCTTTCTATAAAGATCTGTCGATAAAAATTTCAACTGTATAGAATATTTACAGTATAACTAACTATTTCCTGCAGACCTATTCTGTATTTGATTTGTACAGCGATTATAAAGTATTATCTTTATATACTTCCCTATACAACGTGATCTACCAGGACATGCGGAAAATTTAACAGTAGGTTGTCCCCACCGAAAGGAGTAAAAAAATGAAAAATTTTTAAAAAAATGACCAAAAAAATTACCTTATTTTTTTTGTAGGAATGCGCCGCCAATGACTTCAACTAATCTAACGTAACGCGGTACAACCATATCACTTTATCACACTACTGACAGCAAAGCTGGATAATAAGATAGAAGTGACTTTTGGTTTTAATCAAATCACACTACAAAAATACCGAAATAAATCGAAATAAATCGAAGACGTTGATCTCATGCTGAAATGACAAACAGATATACGAGATATTTAGTTAAACCGGTCAATGACACGGCCGTGTAACTATTGTTCGGCCGGAAGCAAAAAACGCGGCTCTCTAAAGGTCTACACACGATCCAGCGGCACGGAGCCAGCCTTGTCGACATGCTTTGAACTCATTCGTAAAAGTGAATTGGTCCGCTGGAATTCCAATTATCTTCAAAGCGTACCAACAATATTGACTACCTGCCGCTGGATCGTGTGTAGACCTCTTTTTTTGATCTCGCTGGCCGGCTCACTTTTTATGCCAATTAAGGAAATGTAAACAACTCGAATACGTTCTTTCACCAGTAAGTTCGTCGACCTCTTCAGATTTAGGTCAGGACTTACACAACATCAGTAGTGTACCTTCGCAAATTGACTAATAATTTATATACTAAATTACCTCAGAATCCTCTAAAATTTTGCAGGGGCTTTCCCACATTGAAGACTAGCACACCATTTTATTTTCCGCATTTCTTGGTAGATCACGTTGTATAGTATACATATATGATTTACATGTATAGCACATATAAAGTATCGTTATAGTATCGACAACTCATCAATATAGATCCTGTAAAGTTCTCCGACAAAGACATTTTCTGTTTTGGAGAAAGTATTACCACTTTATTATATGTATCTATGTCATCTATACGAAAATGGTTATGGGTATTCTATACTAAACAGAATCTGTACGTGATCGATACCGATATTTCTGCATTTATCGCACATATAAAGTGACATTATATTATAGACTAGATAACTCACCAGTATAGATCATATTCTAGTAATAAAAGATTCGTGATCAGTTCTTTGTTCAGATTGAAGATCAGGGTAAACTATTTTAGTTTTATTTCCAGAATATAATACTGGTTCACTGATATAACATTTAGCCACCATGACTTTTGATAGCTTTTACAAAAGTCATAGCTGGGGCATATACTATATGGCTTTTTACTTCCACGTCCAATTGAAGTAGGGGAGATGTGAGAGAGTTAGTACCATGGGAGAATTGGGACAGTGACTTTTTATACCGATTGGTTGGTAGTTTGATATTGTGTGTCATACGGGTTATGTATTTTTGTGAGAGAAGTAAATAAACTGCCGTCCCAGATAGCATTTTTACATTCAGAGCATGTGCTCGGAATGTACTTTATGTACCCATGGAACTAAGAATGAATATTCATTTTGTATTCCGTGTAGAAAATCTGAATATCAGAGAGACGTACAGATGACCGCCTCTCGATATACGAGTAAGATTCCTACAACGTACCCATAGACCAAAACGGAACTTGATATGAACCAGAAACGTATATTGACATACTGATAGATACATGAGGTATATAGGAGGAAGGTCCATCCTACATTCACAATGTACACTGCATGTTCATGGTATATGAGTACTACCTTCGCAGGAATTAAACCGTAGGTGCCTGGTATGTTACACATGGATCATAAATCTATGATGCATGTATATTGTAGGAATGAACATTAAGTATCAGTGGCAGCTATAAGTACTTCACTCATGCCATGTATTTTCTTCAAAGTTTAATTATTATAAAAATGTATTACTTATTGTAATCATTGATGAGTCGCTGCTTCATTCTGAATATGTTCAGTATGACGCAGCGACTCATCTATGATTATAGCAAATAATAAATTATTATAATAATTAAACTCAAGAGAATACATGACATGAGTGAAGTACTTGCATATAATAAATCCAATATCTAATTTTAAAGTTTAATTGTTAGTCAATTATTAGGTACTTACTCTAATTTTCCACATTTCATATTCCTTGTGAAGAATATTATGTAAGTAAATGTGGAATGTATGCACAGAAAATTTGTTTTTACTACTAGTTTTCCACTAAAGTCAAATGTTTTATTCATCAAATTTTATTGAATGGAGCACACAAATGCTAAATAAACTTAAATAAAACTGTATTTGCTATAACAATACTTTACAAAGGTCCACGAATATATGTAAAAAAAATAGTTTTACGTTAATAAGATCTGTTAAAAACCATTTTAAAATGGATCAAACATTTATCACTCTAAAACTTCAGTTTAAAAATCATATTTAACGTGTTATTTATGAAAAAATCTAATGATCATATTACACTACCTTAAAGTTTTATCTATTTCAAATCGTGTTTTAAATTGCCATGATTTTATTTTATTAATTAATTTACATTGTTGTAACAATTAAGTATGCATCTTAAATTATAAAATAGGAAGAGGTATAAATAAAACAGTTGTGTTACTTTAAATATATTTTTATTTTTTGTTACAAAAATGAATTGTAATAATAAAAAACAATTGTGACAAAAATTTCAATTGAGATTTTTTTTAACAAAAAAAATTTCTTTGCAACTTATGAACTGTCATATTTTACTATAACGAATTTTTTGTCAGTAAGTAAAAAATAGTAAAAATTGGAGGGCTTACATTTTCAAAACCAAGTGTCCAGGTGTTGCCGATGGTGATACTTGTAATTGCGAAAGTCCACTTTTCATTCTCAACACGTCATCTGTGACTGATTCTATTGGCTGAATACTTTCTTTTGGCTTTTCCAATTTTTAAGAAGGTATTTCCTTCCTGTCCAGAGGAGGTACACGTGCTAGTCCAACTACAAAAGAAAATACATTGTATTATATTTGAATAGGTACTTATTTCTCTTTAAAAACTGGCCATGATAAAGTTGAAAAATATAAAAACATCTTACAAAGATCTTACAGAAAAAATAAAACTGATCAAACATAAATTAAACAAATTGATATTATCATAAAGGACACGGCAGGCACAAAATAAATGGAAAAGAAGGTACAGTCAAATGGGCTGAAACTGTAGTATAATATCCTGATCAAAAGTTTTCATGGGCACAATATCTGAAAATCGCCAGTTTTTGAGATATGAAAGGTCAAAGATCAGGAATATCGGTACCCGCTGTCATAGTTGAGAGTACCATATTATGACGAGGATTTGTTTAACGTGTGATTTTAAATGTACCTGAAGTTTCGAACGTTCACTTGAATGAATTTTAGATGAAAAAGAAAAGTTAATAAAAACCACACATCGATTTAGGCATAAACACTTCATTGCCACATTTGCTGACAATAAATATCCACAATACTTAAGTTTTTACACCTAAATCGAAGTGTGGCTTTTATTAATTTTTCTTTTTCATACCTATGAAATTCGTTCAAGTGAACGTTCGAAATTTCAGGTACTTGATTTTAAATGTCTACCAGAGTTATTAAAAGAACAACATACCTATCTTCTTTCAACTTCTAGTAAAGACAAAATTTCTCGGGAAGTCGACGGCTTCCAATATGTTCTTCGATATCATCTGACAGGAGGAATAACGTGCTTTTTGTACATAGTCCTTTGATTTGTTTTTATTCACTCTGTACATCAGATCTCTGCCCTTTTCAATTAATTGCAGCTCTTCTATAATCCTCTGAAATAGGTATAAAGCAAATTACTACAAATGGGTAAATACCTATCACAACTCGTATGTTGTAATCAAATTCAATGGTTGTGATTTAAATAAACAAAAGCTCCTTAATATTGAAATAGATCGAACCTACCTTCTTGAAAATAAGATTTAAACACCCCGTAAAGTGTTCACATTTCATCTGCATTTTCACCTGTTTTTCAATGATCAGTCAATTGTTTGAATGGTGACCACCAAGCTTCCTTTTCGTGGACCGAGACCATTACAAAGACTCCTCAGTTTCTTTTCTAAAAATCGATACCTACAAACGCCGTAATTATTATAACTAATATAGGTGGTATGCTTAGTATAATATGTACAAAGGGATACACATTAAACTTTAGTGTCTAAATATAAAATATCTGCAAATGACAACAAAACTATGTGGTAGTTATATTGTATACAATTGTAAAATACAGCAATGCAATTAATGTATATACTTGGAATAATTATAATAAATCAGGGAGAACAAAAAACAAAACATACATTTGACAGCAGAAACGTGACGTATACTAATAGCAGTACGATGAGCATGCGCACTAACCTAATGACCGTGGCGCGCCTTTAAAAAATTCTACAAGGGGATTGTAATGACATGGAAAACGGAAATCTAAATATAAAAGATAAAAAGTAATTAAATACCCATTCTAAGTCTGAACTATCTGCTTAAGAAATGCCGATAGTTACCGAGATAGTTACTAATTAATTGAACAAAGTACATAAATTAAAAAAGGGTTATTATTCATTATTATTTAATATTTCATTCATTATTATTTAATATTTCATATTCATTATTATTCAATATTCGATCACAAATCTAAAGTCTGGATTCAAAATTTAAAACATATTTCATATACACAATAATATTGACGAACGATTTAAAATTTATAAAACGTCATACACCGCACAGGGGATGATTATAAATGTACTTAAATCAAATCTATATAGATAGAGAAATATCATAATTATTTTTGTAGGTAGGTAGATAGGTACTATAAAACTAGCATTGCTGTCTCATCAGTTGTGATGCAGGTTTATTTTTATTAGTTCAAAAATCGAACCAATCAGCGTTCGCGTTAAAAGTACTGAACTTTTGATGATATTACTGTCGGCGCGGCGCTCGAGCGATGCAAATATTTCTACAAAAAATGTACCTGTATTATACAGATAAAATCATTGACGAATGTTTATACGATGTACATGAACACATATACGAAGAACGTTCCCTGATACGTGTACACAGTATATGCGACTGTGAATATAAACTTTTCTGCATATTCCATTTATATCGTATGTATAATCATATTGTATATGTGAAAATATTATTTATATCGGAATGTTGAGGGAACATACATGGCAAGTACAAAATGCAATTAGAACATTGGGAATGCAAAATGTACATTCGTGGAATAATAAATGCTATCTGGGGTATTTCGCCCGTGTGTTGTGTACTTCAAATCTCAGGTAATTTGAATTGTTTTATGACCTGAAAAGTAACTTTTTTTTTCAAATTACCCAATTTCATTGCTTTGTGGGTGCAAGTGTTGCTGGAGAGTTATTTTACATGTAACGACCGACGTTTTAGCCATGATGTAAGGAGATAAGGTGTGCTTATGCGCAGCTTTCGGGATCAGCCAATCCCGATCGCGTCCATGTTGAATTTCTGACGAACGAGAAACAGGCATGAAATAGCGGCAAATTTAAAATGCAATTATATTTGTCTTGTCACATGATTATGTTATTTTAGTTAGCTTAGTTCCATAAAGTTGGCAATGGCCAGAGATAAATTATTTGGTTAAGTTAATAGCTTATAAAAAGCAAAGTATTAATATGATTATTAATACCTAATAAGCATCACACAGAACATGACAAGTCTAATAAAATATTTATGAAACATTAATGAATATAGGAATTCCCTGGTATAATGAAAATTTATATTTGTGCTCTGTACTTTGCATACAAGTAGGTCGATGTTTGCATAGCAGTTTTTGCCGAGTGATGAGCAAATAGGCAATATACCAAATAAGTATGCACTTAGGGCCAATTAAGATGGACATTTTTAAGAATGTATATGGAAGTATCAATAATTTCGAGAAATCATATAAGTATATTAGGTTCGTATGCATCAAGATAGATTAGTAGATGTTAAATTCGTAAAATTGGTCCCCCATTTTCGAAATTTAAATATTTTTGAATGTAAATAGTTCGCTCATAATTGCTTGTGAGTTCTTCTCGTTTGCTCATGCATTATCGCTTACATAGAGATTTGAAATGGATAGCTCCCTGCTTCTATTGATTAAAAAAAAAAATAACAATAACAAAACAGCAAATTGGGCAATTTGCTTGTTTTCTCATCTATTGTCTCTGTCAGTGGCGCAGCCAGAAAATTCATCTGGGGGGGGCAATAGAACCGGCCTCTCCAGAGGTTGAGGAAAACTTTTCAGAAAATGGTTGAAAACGGATGTGTATAGATTCCTCAACTAGATAATATTGGCATTAATTACAAAATATTAATTTCAAGAGATAATTTGGATACTGCTTTTAGTCCTTCATGATTTTCACCCCCGCAGTTCTAAAAAAATGTGTTTTTTTTTTTAGAAATATATACACATATATACGAATTTTAGCTATTTTTCGTCTTTTTCTCTATTTTGAGGAAAAACTATGCATTTTGGTGAAAAATATCACGAGAGCAAAGTTGTAGAGCATAAAATTTCCTGTTTCTCTACTTTTTTCGAATTCCGCTTAGTTTCGCCGCTAGAGGGCATTAAAGAAATAAATATACATATGGACTTTTGCGTCTTTTTTTAGATTTTGAGCCAAAATTATGCATTTTTATGAAAAATTATGTGAGATCAAAATTGTAGAACATAAAATATATACATTTTTATAAAAAAAAAAAACTAGAAAACACCTAAAGGTAGTGAATTTTGTTCTACAACTTTGATCTCATGTAATTTTTCATAAAAATGCATAATTTTGGCTCAAAATCTAAAAAAGGCGCAAAAGTCTAATGTATATTTATTTATTTCGCGCCCTCTAGCGACGAAACTAAGTGGAATTCGAAAAAAAAAAGGTAGGGGCAAAATTTATAGGAAATTTTATGTTATACTACTTTGCTCTCTTGATTATTTTTCACCAAAATGCATAGTTTTTCCTCAATATAGGGAAAAAGACGAAAAAACGCTAAAATTCATATATATATGTACATATTTCTCAAAAACCACCCTTTTTTAGAACTGCGGGGGGTGAAAATCATGTTTAGACAACCGAAATATTTCACTTTTTACAGGTCTCATAACTGTGGGAAATTTTTCTTAAATATTTCGTAATTTGACTCTTTGTACTAACAGTGATTATGCTTCTTTATTTTTTGGTTCATGGAAGAGGGCTTGGGGGGGCGGGCCCCATGCCCCCCCCCCTGGCTGCGCGCCTGGTCTCTGTTTGCTCGTCATTATTTATAATGATATTCAAAAGTGGGTAATTTTTTTAAGCAGCAAGCAAACAAAAGACACTGACGAGCAAATGATTCGCATTCAAATATATTTCAATATCGAAAATTGCAGACCAACTTCACAGGTATCGATATTGTTCATTAGCTAATCTAAGGAATGCTGTACAATAAATAAAACAATCAATATTAGTTTACAGAGAAAACATATATTCATAATAAAATAGCATTTCCTATTATTATATTATATTTAATATTTCTATTAAATTGTTACGTTGTTAAGTAGTTTTATATAATATTATAATGCACTCATTTTTTTAACCTCCCCACAATAAAATTGTGGGAGGTTACTACAATTAGTCCAAAATCGAAAATTGAGATAACATCAAATCTTTACGTTTTGAGGTCCCAGGAACCCAAAAAAGTTGTTTTTGAAAAATGTCTGTGTGTGTGTATGTGTGTGTGTGTGTGTGTGTGTGTGTGTGTGTGTGTGTATGTCTGTTAGCACGATAGCGGCGAAGCCACTAAACGGATTTGGATGAAACTTTGCATGAGGGTTTCTTTAGTGCTCCAGAAGATCTGAAAAGGTTTTGGTTGAGATCGGATTACGTTTGTTGCTGTTTTGGCACAACAAGCTGTTTATTTTATGATTACTTACAATTTGTAATCGAACCATTGAAAAGCAGTAAAAATTCCGATTTCAACGATATATCACACTTGCACTCTTTAGCTTTGGTTTCCGTGAAAAAAATTAAAAACCAAATAACACGCTTCTTGTGTAAAATATATTTTATAGTGGAACCACAGAATACAGTAACTGCACAGAGGCGAAGTCTTTGGCGGTTCCTTTCAGTTTTGATGGCTCGTTTTCTGTGACCTTGCGTACCAGTTGCGTCTACACCACGGTGTATTAAATAGGTGGTCCGGCACTTTCCTATTATAATAATGGCTTCGTAAGTGCATGGTTTCTATTTACTTTAATAGATGGCGCGAGCAATAAGGTCCTACAATTACCTGGCCATGTGCATCGTATAACTAACACAACCTCAAATTTTAAGGTGTTTTCGTTTATTCTCATATTTAATGTTTGTATAGGCATTTTTAGCTCGGAGCCATACTGGCTCCAAGCAAATATTTAAAATTTCACGCAAATAATTTTTCAATATTGTTGATTAATAAAAATAGACTGCTAATTATAGGTTAGATTCCTAACCTGCAAAAGTGTCTTGTTTTATTGTGACAAACTATTTAAAACTTCATACATATTACGTTGAACTTGACTTTGGTTGAAAGTACAGGAACCAGGCAGAAATTTTAATAATAGCTACGTAATACCTGTAAATCTTAAGAAATGTATATTTTTGAGGTTAGCTGTGACGACACGTGCAATACTGCAATGTTTTAATTTAGCTAATTAATGTCAGATGTCACTGGACTCTTGTCAAAAACAAGAAGCCGGGAATGTATGCAACACTGTATGTACGTATGCACAGAACCTGTAAAATTATCTATCTATGCGTAAGTAATGAGAGAACTTATTGGTCCTGCCATCTATTACAAACTAGTTAGAACTTTATAAACATTACATTGAACTAGATTTTGGTCGAAAGTATGGGAACCAGGCAGAAATTTTAATAATAGCTACGTAGTACTAAATTTTAAGAAATATATATTTTTGAGGTTAGCTATGACGTCATGTGCAGATCCCCATTTAAGGATACACAGAAAAGACAGTGTATTTCGAGTTGGATTGAAAAATATTACGATTTGAATTGCTTATAATCGGCGCCTATTTTCAATTGAGTTGTACACTAGGTTTTATTTATGAGAATTTTAATTCTCGCTTAATGTTTTCAATATCCCAAAATGAGTGGAAAAAAAAATTCACAAATCCAAACTTAACACGATAAACGTCAACAGTGTCAAGATAAAAGTGAGGTTGATTGTTAAACAATTAAGAAATGGCGATGAGTATACAAATTTGGTTTTGGCGGGAAGGCTAGCCTTCGCCTCTGTATAGTTACTGTACTCAGTGGTCTAACCTAACGTTCAATAGACTAGTGTGTTAAAGCGTGCAGACTGTATGCTGAGTAAATTTGAGTGTCAAGTGCATCGAGACATTACACGACGTTCATAAAGCCCACGGAAGGTGTGAGAAGCCTTCGTGAACCGCTCACAAGCCCTACAAGTATAAGCAATCTTACCGGAACGTTTTCGGTGAGTTTTTTCCAATAAAACTTTAAAAGTGACATTATATTTTAAAAACTGTTTCCGCTACTTCCGCCATCCCACCGGAAATTCTTCCGGCAACATAACCTAAAAATAGTGCTACATAACTTAAAAATAATTTAAGACATTGGTACCAACCTAAAATATTTTTTCGAAAACTGTCAAAAACCAAATTCCCCCAGAAAAACATTGAAACCAAAAATTTGACAGCTTACTTCCCCGACCGATTTAGTGAAAAATCGGCCGAGGCCAGAAGATAAAACAAAATATCTCAACTCAAACTTAAATGATCCACCATGAACACTACTCCGGCCACATCTGGCAGGAAAGCTGTCCACCAAGAGTTATATGGTTTTTCCAAAAGATGGCCATCCCTACCACCCATTACCAACGAACGGATGTTTTCGTTTAGTTGTTTCCCGCATCAATAATCAAAATTATTAAGTGCTCTTGCCTACGAACTTAGTTTTTATAGTGTTGTGTTTATTAACCTCCCCACAATAATTCAAAATCGAAAATTGAGATAACATCAAATCTTTACGATTTCGAGGTCCCGGAAACCCAAAAAAGTGGTTTGTAACTAATGCCTGTGTGTTAGCACGATAGCTACGAAGCTACTAAACGGATTTGGATGAAACTTTTACATGAGGGTTTCTTTAGTGCTCCAGAAGATCTGAAAAGGTTTTGGTTGAGATCGGATTACGTTTAGTGCCATTTTGGCACAAGTTGTTTATTTTATGATTACTTAGAATTTGTAATTGAACCATTAAAAAGCAGTATAAATTCCAATTTCAACGATATATCACACTTACACACTTTCGATTTGGTTTCCATTAAAAAAATTAAAAATAATTCGTTATATGCGCACATATGACAGCATCCAAAAAATATCATTGGTATTATTGTTAGGGGAAAACGTATTTTGCCATCTGTCAAAAATATTTGGGTTGGTAACCTTTGTGAATGTTGATTTATAGCTTATGGTACGTGACGTCACAGATAACCTCAAAAATATATATTTCTTAAGATTTAAGAATATTACGTAGCTATTATTAAAATTTCTGCCTGGTTCCCGTACTTTCAACTAAAATCTAGTACAGTGTAATGTTTATGAAGTCCTAAATACTTTGTCCTAATAAAATAGGACTCTTTTTGCGGGTTAGAAATCTAACCTGTAATTAGCAATCTATTTTTTTATTAATCAATCATTTTTAGGTCACATGGTTTTGACAATTTTGACATTTTGCTTGAGGGACAACAAAACGCAGTTTGCGTGGTTTTATATATTTTTTTCTGATTTTCTTGAGAAACTGTGTGTGTTTTCGTAATAATGTCATATAGTGAATATTATCCAATCCTTATGGGTGATGTAAAGTGTCGCTACGATGAGAAAATCAAAATAATAGACAATATTGACCCATACACCCTTGGAGTGGAGACTGGAGACCTTTCTGCAGATTTATCTATTTTACCTTGTGTGTCCGTAATTAATATGGTAAATTACTTAGTGTCGACTCACAGCTTCTTCGCAGATCAGCAGTTAAAGGCATACAAATCTTTACAAGCATATAAATATTATGAGGCTGGATTTGTGCAAGAAGTTTGTGCAAGAAAGATAAACTCAAATGTATTCATTGTTATGGGCAAGGCAAGTTTACATTTAAATAACTAAGTGCTAGATTTCAGTGATATATTATCCGTATGTAGTATTCAATAGACTCTGCCAGAAAGTGATTTTTTTACCTTTCTTCTAAGGTTTTTTACATTCAAAATAAACCTTATCTCACAATCGCACCTTGTCGCAAAAAAAGATGGTGTTTTATTTTTATTTCACATTTAAAACTGAGATTACTTCTTTGTTTACATTGGAATAAAAAGTTTGGTTATCCCTCAGGCAATATGGTCGACTTATCGTGACGTCATCCTAAGATGGTCTATATAGAAAAATTATTTGCATGAGTTTTTTAACTATCTGCTCGGAGTCACTGTGGCTCCAAGCTAAAAATGCTTAGTCAAACATTAAAAATGAGAATAAACTTGAAAAACTTAAACATGTTATGTCCCTAAATATATTTCATAACCTAAAAATCAACATTCGTAAAGGTTACCAACCCAAATATTTTTGACAATGTCAAAACTTATTTTAGTTGTTTTTTTTAAGGTAATAATTGTTTATAGCCGTGTTCGGATATTACGTCTGATTGATGCGACACATCACAATCGTTCATTGCAAATCGAGCTAACTGAGCTAAATCTTAAACGTTCGAATATTACAAAATAAAGGCCTCGGACGAAGCTCGACTTGCTCAACCTTTTTGATCGAGCAGGAAGATTTTAATTTGATGCATGCGTAGTCTGCTTGAACAGTCCATAATGTTATTGACTTGTTGAAGTTAGAGTGTCATTTGGGCTAAATTCTGTGTTATTATTTTTTTTCCATTATCCAATATTTTACAAAATCTTCGAAACGTTATCTGTTAATACCCTTATAATATCCGGCAATTGATTAACATGCAACATAAACAAACATGAGAGGTTATGTTTTAACAGATTGCTTGTAGTCCGCTTCAGTTCGTTCGATATTTGTTGATGAAATAAATGGCTCCAAAGTCACGTGTAATTTATCTGTTTGCTCAGTGCTCTGATTTCCGATGTAATATCCAAATACAGCTGATAAGGATCCACCGTGTGGGGAGGTTCCAGCCGCTTCCAGTAGCTGCCGATTTTTTTTCTTAAAAATCTGTAACCCTGGATGACACGCTCCGTAGTGGTTAATGCAGAAGTAATGTCTTCAAACGACCACTTCATACACTTTTTATTAAGCCGTTAAATTTGTTCAATTATGAAATGTGTGAATTTCAAAATTTCATATACTCTTTATTGTGATCTTTCGCCATCTTTTCAGTTGCTTTTTTCAATGGAACTTTCATCCTTTAGTTCTGAAATTTCAACGTGCACTTCAAGATCTTCAGCTCGTAATTTAGTATTCTCAGTTTCTACTTCGTTAAGGCTAAAACTATCTTGCCTGAAAAAATATTTACGAATTATTTTCTAGTTTTATCAGACTACAGTTTCATTTTAACTTACTGTCGTTGAGGTTAACTACGTCGCGGTCACAAGAATTAATTCACATTTTTACAATATTTTCATCCTTTAGGAATCAAAAGTAACTAATATTACTATTTTTGCTGTTCACGTTACAGTTTTTGCAACTTTGTACTGAACAACCTGACATTTCAACTGCTTTGTCAACATAAATAAATGACAGATATATTAAACATGGCGGCGTTTGGGAAGGCGCAGTAGAGGACGAAAATGAGACCTTCATTTGCACACATCATATCTCCTTACATCATGGTTTTAGCTATCAAATGTTGGGATAATTTCATGACTCCCTTTCACCTAAAAATAAATATGGTCACTTTTAGTGACACCGAGTCGTGAGGGTGAGTTGGGGCGTTATTTTAAGGGAGAGTTGGCCCATCCTATGTCTCCTCCATTCCATGAATTAATTAATTTTCTTGTATTATTTGGATCGTTTTTAGGTATGCCGTTACGCTACAAGAAAAAAAAAAGAACAATCCTGTCGTTTCAAAAATATCGAATTTCCACGTAAATATTTTTGCAGTATTAGTGATTTGCGTTAGCAAAAATTTGTATTCGTTTGTTGCAATATATTTTTGTTTTTCTTCTGAGCGTTTGTCAAATTTTTGAATGAAGTTTATTCTTTCTCTTTGTTATTTTTTTGCAATAATTAAATATTTTTCCATATCTTTGTGAAGATTTAATTACCTGTCCCAAATTTCCCCATCGCTATCCCAACTCTCCCTCGCAAGAGGGAGATTTGGGACAAATACATGGCACTAGAAAATATTTTTCCGTATCGCTATTTACCAAGGAAAATTAACTAATATTTGCAAGAAGTGGTCCAATATACAGAATCAGAAAGTCCTGCGTTTGGCATTGTGCTATTAACCGACCGCCCACAATAAAGACACGCCCCTTCAAATGAATTATGTACATCATTGATTGCCTCGCTCTCGCTTGCTCTTATTGCCGTACCGAAACAAACATTTTCCGATACTGTATGAAGATATATTAGTGTTTTTAATTTTTTTAAATTTTCAAAAATTAAAATTTTAAAAATTAATTTGTGAAAACTCTCCAGATCTCCCGTATAGTAACGACAAAAAAATTTTTGAAAATTTTTATTGTTCAAATAGGCTTAGAATATCATGAAACGTCGTAATTTTAAGTTTGAGCGAAAAGAAAAAAATCTGTAACATTTTTTTTGTGCGCACGATTACTCTGGAACCGTTTAAGAAAGTACCTATGTATTTTAACGTGATCTGGAACTAGATTATATTTTCATCTTATTCCGTTGAAGGGTTGGGGGGTAAATTGGGGTAAATAGATAAAACAAGCAGGTAAGAGTCCTTAAAATTGGTATATAGTATATACAAGAGAAGCTATAAGGTCTTAAAAAATTTTCGACATTAGCCACCCCCACCCCATTATTAAAGGGGGCGATAAAAGAATTATGAGTTAGTGTGTATACTCGTGTGTGTATAAGAACCAAGAACTTCAAAATGTTTTTTTACTTCATCTGCCCCCATCACCAGCCCCACCCCACTACTGATGTAGGATATCGTTTTATGGGCCTAGTTTTTATATATGAATGTTACTTTCTCGGCTTAGGCCGGGAAAGTGGAAATCCCGGACCGCTTTTTATATATATTTTAACATGTATATATATATTTTTATTTTTATATATTTATAATGATATTGATTGCGATTTCATAAAAAATAGTATCTGTACCTCGTTGTAAAAGCACATTCCCGGACTTCAATGCTTGTTGGCATCGGCTAACAATTTACATCGTCGTCCGTCGTCCGGGAATGTATGTTTTTTACTACTAGATACACTCAAAGAAAATGATAGGTAAATTCAACCAAAAAGAGCATATGAAATCGCGCCTATCTAGTTTCATAGTTAAATCAATCAGAAAAGAATAGTCATACAACTTTATTTGTTTTCGTAAACAAATAGTAGTTTAATAATCATATCTTCTCGTAACAAATTAAATAGTACAAAGACATTTTTTTATGTTCACTAACCATTTTCAATTTGGTCTACAATTAAATAGTACAACGACTTTGTTTTTTGTTCACCAACTAATTTTTAGGTTGATCTACATAATTATTGTATGATGAAGTTTTTTTTGGTTAGCCAAGATCTCAGTATTGAGACATCAGACCACCCAAACCAAAGATTAGAGATCGTTTATAAGATCCATCCAAATATATCGATGATCCCTGAGAGAATTTGAACATTGCAATCATGTTATTAATTTTCTATAAATTCATAAGAGCATAAGATAATGCATGATTGATTATTGTCAGTGATTTGTATGTGGCGTCATCTGGGAATAATTTCTGTAATAGACTACGTGGTAAGCAAGCAAATTTTATGGTAATTCTTTTAGAACTTCTAGAAGACGACAATAATATTGGTTTGTCTACCAAGTACAATAATATAGCGAACTAATACTGGGTTAGAATTACAATTCGATAATAGTTAAAAATAAAATATACTATTATCTAGTTTAATTTGACAGAATTCAACAAAATAATAGTCAGACCAACAAAATAATATATCTATTTTTTAAGTTAATGTTTGTTTTGTTGTACGACAACTTTTTATTAATTAAAATAACAATCACCTCTTGTTTAAAAATACCATCAATATAGTTTGGTTTAACAAAATTAACGATATTGTTAGTTAACTATTTTTTTTTGTTGAATTTACCCATACTATTTCTTTGAGTGTACACAATGTATTATGAGAAATTGATGATGCATTCTTTATTTTAGGATGTGGTGTTCGATTCCATTGTGGGCGAATTGCATTACCTCCAAAACAGTTCACAGCTGACCATCCATTCATAATAATTCTTCAAGCTAGACAAGACGATGAAACAAATGTTTTATTTGAAGGACGCGTTTTCAGACCACAAAATAAATTAACAGTGGGGGCACAACCATCAAAAATGAGCCGGAAACGAAAATTTGGTATTTTCCAAAGCTCTCAAATGCTCTAAACTAAAAAGTCAAAAATTTGACTTGCAAAAACAGTTTATTCGAAAAATGGGTTTCATTGAACGAATTTTCGTTTGAATAATTGTAATCTCTTAAACATTTCAGTTCTTTAAGTGGGACAATCTGTATTTAATTTACAAATTTTAAAAGAAAATCATATTTAAAGAATTTTTCATATAATTGTTTTGTTATTAGGTTAAATATATTAAAAATAGTTGATATCTAGGAAGCTCAATAAGCTCATACCTTATAAATTAAATACAATTAGGAAGTTTCCATTTTTCTCATTTTCTCGTAATAAATAGTCGTAAAAATCTAAAAAACATCTGTAATTTTTTTTTTAAATTATCTCTATAAATAAAAAAGTTATGGTCCTTCCAAGTTTAAAATGCTGCGATCATCTGGGCTGAGGTCGATTACGTCACAATACATGATTCCGCCAACAGCGAGCGGGCGCGGGCACCTTTATACTCGCTAGAGCAGGCACCGGCAGTTTATAGCCAGCTTGCATTTGAGAGCCGAAAAAATTGCTAAAACATGCAATTTTGACACGTTCATATTTTTCGAAAAACACCATTGGGACGGCCGTATGATGTCGCGACGTAAAGAGGAAGTCTTCCAGATAAACCTGATCGTAAATTGCACGGCGAAATTCGAAAATTCGGCTCGGCACGAACGAATCAAAAGTGACATTTTGTGACATTTCAGAAAATCGAGCACATACACTAAATAAAGGGAACATACGGCGGGCCGCCGACATGGCAAGTCAGCGAGTTATGTATTGTGACGTCACGGTGGACTTCAGCCGAGGCGAAGTATTCAAATAAGAAATTGAATAAGTTCGTGAGTATTTCAGATATAGGGATAATTTTTTTTTGTTTGACTAATTATCTGAAAGACTACTAAATGAGGTTGAATGTACATGATATTTCTAAAATAGGAAACTTCCTAATTGAAGTTACCTTTAGAATAATAAATAGTTATGATATTTCTTAATTTCAATCACATTTTTGTTTATTGATATGTCAATAGAACTGTATTAGAGTACCCAATTATTGTTTTCTTTGTGAATGTGTGTTATTAATTATGATTTGTCATACAAATCAAGATACATTAAACATGATTTTAATTTATAGAGAATGTCGTAAAATGCTTCAAGAGCCAGTGGCGTAACTAGAGCCGATGAGGCCCGTATGCAAGATTATCTGGATGCCGCCCCTAAACTTTATGAAACAAATAAGTTTCGTTAAAATAAAATAATTCAGTTTATTTAACATAAAATAAAAAAAACTTTTTTTTTTCAATGTATAGCAGCTCCTAGAGGCCCTGTGAGGCCCTCTAAGTTCTGAAGTCCGTGTACGCCGCACCCCTTGCACCCCATGTAGTTACGCCACTGTCAAGAGCTGTATATGTAAGTTTATATGAAATACGTTTTCCTGACGGTCTCGTCCTAGTTGCGGATGTCTCGTTTGCGTACATAGTAAAAACTAGTAGAGATGAGTTGCTATTTAACAACATGTTATTTTATAACTGTTATTTGTAAATAGCATTAACATACGTTTATTTCTGTTCAAAAATAACAGGTGAGAAAATAACAGGTAAGAGACACGACGTAGAAAAAATGTTTATATAGCATAGGTAAACCACAAATAGATCAGTATCTCAGCAACAAAAATTTAATTTGTATTAGATAGTACTGTAGTACCCGAGTTTATCTATGATTATGATATTCATTTCAGACAAATAAATATATACATACCTATATGTATCTATGCTGATATTTCTTTATTAATTTAACATGAAATAATAATAATTAAAGGTTGAGGCTTAGAAACGATTTATGTAAATAAAATTATTTATACTTTATTTATGAACGTAAAAAAAATCAATTAATACCTCTATAAAACATAAAAATCAAACAATTTTTCCTGCCCGTCGGCCAGCGGCAGCAGCATGATGTATAAAGTAACGTCTCTGAAATAACATTTGCAGAGATCTGTTATTTTTAAACTGTTATTTTCAAAATAGCAGTAGCAGTTAAACCTGTTATTAAAAAATAACAGCGTTTACCCATAAGTAGAAACTAGGATCATTTGCATATAAAAAGTTGTCTTCAGGTCTACGAAGCACTCAAAAATTGTCGGCGCCTTTGACCTTCAAACACGTCGCACCGCATCAAGAACAGTACATTATAGTGTACTATTCTTGGCATCGCATCGCCAAAGACGCCGACATTTTTTACACGCTTAACAAGTGTGTAGTCAACTTTACCGGGTGGCTCAGTCGATAGGGACACTCTTGTTACTTTTGAATGGGCAAATGGACTTTTTTCAAATTTGGTGTAGTGATATGGGATGAAATTTCCAATTATATGAGGTAAAGAACCAAAATGGCCGACTTTCGGTTTCGACTGAATTTACATAAAAATCAAATTTTTAAATAGGACAACCTATACCGGGTGACTCAGAAAGTACCTATCCCCCCCCCCCCACTTTTTTATACAGTTTTAAAAATAAAATTATGAAATTTGGGAAATCAAATATAGGTATCAATGACCACATTTTGACCACTCGATGGTAAATAGATATGGCCGGAAATTGCCACGACTTTCTTATTTTAAATGTATATTATATATTAAAGTCACTTTTCTCATTAAGCTGTAATTTCTCTTTCCAACGCTTTTTTCAGATTTAAAATCGGATGAAAAATAACCTTTCCAGTTGGCCTTGAAATTCAAGAACAAATTTAAAAAATTTCGAAGTAGGCTTTGAATTTGAATAAAAGGGTATTTCTCAACAAATTAAATGTAAAATTGGCCTATTTTGTTCATTTCTTTGGATTTAGAAATGTTTTTCCCATTTTTTCATTTCATGAAAACAACATCCTTTCAAATAATCAATTCGGATTCAGACAAAATAAATGCACCCAGGATGCAATTACGGCCTTGACAACAAAAATGTATAATGATGTAAATAAAAGCGTACCGACAGCTACTATCTTTCTAGATCTAGCAAAGGCATTTGATACTATCAGCCATGTAAAGCTTCTGGAAAAATTAGAAATGTACGGGGTCCGAGGCTGTTCCTATAATTTAATAAAAACTTATCTCAGCAACAGACAACAATATGTTGTATCAAATAATGAAAGGAGTAGCGAATCAACAGTAACGTGTGGTGTACCACAAGGTACAGTCCTTGGCCCTGTACTTTTCATAATTTACGTTAATGATTTGTTTATAAATACTGATACGGATAGTGTGAGTATCTTTGCTTATGCCGACGATACAGTTATTCACATTAGCGGTGATTCTTGGGAGGATGTTCGCTCAAAATCTGAACACATTACAACTTATAACAATATGGTTGAATAGCAGTTTGCTAAAACTGAATACATCAAAATCAAAATGTATATGTTTTTCACTTCGTGACAGAGTCAATTTAAATCAATTAATTTTACAACAGGATATATGCAATCGAAATGCATGTAATTGTCCCTCGTATATTGAACAAACTAATAACATCAAATACCTCGGCGTAATCATTGATCAGTCTCTTAAATGGCATGAACACATTAACTGTTTAACAAAAAGATGTAAAAAATGCATGTTCATATTTAAAAGTCTAAGCGGCATTCTTAATAATAATTTGATTAGGAATTGTTACTATGCTCTTGTACAGCCTTTGTTAACTTATGGCATTCTGTCCTGGGGTGGAATTTATAAAAATAATCTAGAAAAAGTATTTGTCTGCCAGAAAATAATTATTAAAACCATCCTTAGGAAACCAATGCGTTACCCAACTAGAATCTTGTTCTCGAATTTTAATGTTTTCACTTTAAGAGAACTGTATGTATTTGATATACTGAAATATTATTATAAGCATAAAAATTTCGTAACCCGTTGAACATGAATATAACACCAGAGCGATAAAAAATCATAAATGTATACTTCCTATCTCACACAAAACGACAACTCAAAAATATTTCCTGTATTACCTATCTAAAATTTACAATATACTACCGAATGAACTTAGACTATTTAATGGCAGCATCATTTTATACAATAAAAAAATTAAAATGTGGATTTAAATCTTGATCACATATTTATCTAGCGTCCTACATTTTTGCTATTATAGAATACCCTAGCTTGTATAATTAGTACATTACTTAAAACCTTATATTATTTTAGTGTAAGAATTTTATTTTCAATTTTACTTTAGTAAAAAGTACTATTTAAGTAATTGTATTTATAAGAAACTTGTGAAATTAGTAACTTAACACTTTATATTATTTTATTGTAAGAATGTACCTTGTACTATTTCATTTAGATTTACTATAGTTGTAAGTACTATTTTATTGTTTTTAGAAACTTTCTATATGTAACGTTATTACAGCCCTATCAACAAATTGTAAATATTACAGGAGTCACGAACAAACCTTTTACTAGGTTTCTGTGACATAACTGTTTATTTTTGTACAATTTCTATACATTTTTGCACAAATAAAAAGTTATTCTATTCTATTCTATTCTATGGAAATTCAATTTGTCATAACTCCAATTTTTCAAATAGTACACTGTATGTTTTATTTTTTTATCAGATAGAGTGGTAAATTTGCTTTAGACTGGTTTTTCCTGGTTAAAAATTGAATATAAATTAAAATAAATATTGAGCTTTTTTTAGAAGCGTTTCGAATTATGTGTCCATATCTTGCAGTAAGCCATGAAAAACAGATGAGTTGTTTGTAATTAGAGAAAATTTATTTTGTTAAATATAACAAAAATTTTGATGAATCATTAGCAAAAAACAAATTCACACAATTAAAACCAATTTATAAGTTATCTGGACAGCAACTTACTAAATTTATAAATATTATAATTAGAACAACACAACTAAATACCAAACCTATAACAGGTGCTCAAAATGACGCCCACCCATTTCAGAACACTTGTTCACTCTTCGAATAGTTTCTCTCATAACACATTGTAACATGACTGCAGTTATGGATTCAAAGGCATTTAAAATTTTATTTTTGAGTTCTTCTAATGTTGCAGACGGCGTTGAGTATACTTTGTCCCTCAGATAACCCCAAAGAAAAAAATCAATGTGGAGTTAGGTCTGGTGACCTAGCAGGCCACCTAATAGTTCCATTAGTAGATATTACCCGGTTGTTGGACTAAGGTAATTTCCCACAAAACCAGCATTATGGTGCGGTGCTCCATCTTTTTGGAAGTACATATTTCTGAAATCTTGTAAGGAAAGTTCATCCAGTTCGTTTTCTATTTCATTTTGCAAAAAGCTTAAGTAACGCGTGGCGATTAGTGGTCCTTGAAATAGTATGCTACCAATAATTTTTGTACCGAATATTCCAGCCCACACATTCACTCCAAATCTATCCTGATGTTTACCTTCATATATTTCGGGTAAATTTTCTTTGGACCAATAATGTAGATTATGTCTGTTGTACATACCATTATTCGTAAAACGAGATTCCCCACATAGCACAAGGACATCCTATGTATGTACCGACGATATACACACATGGATAATGGACATCATAGGGATGTACATAAATAGCATTGTATACGTCCTATGTACGTACATAGTATATCCGTTTGTCCCGCTCTGACAGGTCCCACACATATCCGTGGGACGTACATATGTATACGTATGAACTACCTATGTATATACGCTTGTAGCCTGCATGAAGTACACATGTACATTATATGTATATTCATAATTGGTTCATTTGATGTCCATAATACGTTCTAATGCACATGTTTATGTATTTACTATGGATGTGTTATTTACATTATTTTCATATACATATGTGGTTCCTATGAATTGCACTTATCACTCTATAGCGACATCGAGCGTCGCGACCCCTCCCACATAGCATAAGGACATCCTATGTATATACCAATGATGTACTCACATGGATATCGTAGGGACGTACATAAATAGTATTGTGTACGTCATATGTACGTACATAGTATATCCGTTTGTCCCGCTCTGACAGGTCCCACATCCGTGGGACGTACATATGTATATGTATGAACTACCTATGTATATACGCTTATAATTTTTCTTTTTCATATGAAATTCGTTCAAGAAAACATTCGAAACTTCAGGTAGAGTTCATTTATCACTTTAGAGTGACATTGAGCGTCGCTACGCCATTTACGTTTTTACCCACGCATACCCACTTCTTATAGCATATTTATGAAAGACCGCCTTAAGAGTAACAACTTTTCTTAATATTATAAGATGTTTAATCTGTTTCTAGTCGTGTAACTAGGTTAATATAATTTAGTTATACTCTGTGACCTAAAATAAAATAAATTGAAATTGCTGAAAAATGTTATTAAACTCTACTTACTAACTTCCTTGTCGACATAGATAAAAAAATTATTAAAACAAAAAAATCTATTTGAAATTTATTTATTTTTTATTTCTGTAACTTTTGTCTTCGCATCGTGTCAAAGAATTTGGTACTTAGAATACTTTGTTTAATAATATATTCAGCATTTTCAAGTTGTAAGCTCACAATATAAATAGCTCTGCTCATAACTAGAGAATAAATAAACAACAATAAAATTCAAACTAACACTTGTTATTTTATTCTTTTTTATTCTTAAAGAGTGATCTTTCTTAAAAAATATACTACCAAAAAATGGGCATCTGTGAAAGAAATAGTTATTTAGGTAAAGTTTCGAGAATTGTATTTTACTGGACAAGTAAGCAAATTCTAGGGTGAGCCGCCAAGCGAGTCCTGGGGCTCGATTCTCGACTTGTAAGAGAAAGGAAAGATAAGTAAATAGGAAACGTAATAAAATAAAAAATAATAAAATACCTATTTCCCATTGGAATAATTTCGAGAATTGAGCCCTTGGAAGCTTGCGAGTATGCGAGTCCAGTGAAAACACTTTCGACACATGATACGTAGGTAAGTACACTATTTTTTTTGCAATCACCACTGTAATCTAATGTGATTAATGTAAATATACTGAAATATAGTTTTTATTTATTGACATAATAAACACAGAACACTCAAAAACATAAAATAAAGCAAACTTGATCGAAAAACCCCAATGCAAAACTCCAACGCTGAAAGCTGAAACGCTATGCTCTTACCTTAAAAGTTAAAACTGTCAAAACGAAAACATGATTTGTCTGTTTCTCTTTAGCTAAAATGAATTGAATGATGGCATCTTTTTTTAACTGTGACAGGGTGTGCCATAGATAATTCAACGGATTCGTAGAGTAGTATCACAAGCATGTTCAATTATTCCACAATTTAAATAATTTATTATAATTATAATCCATATTTGAATAATTTATAATTATAAGAATTAAAAGTATAGAGTAGAGTAAAAGTATAGAGTTTAATAATATAACATAATATACCTATATTAATAGTATATTATATTACTAGGAGTAGAACGCACTCTTTTTTTGTGTTGAGCCCAGGATTTACGGCTGAGGCGAAGCCGAAGCCGCAAACTGGGCGAAACACAAAAAAGGCGTTCTACTCCATGTAATATATACTATTTTTTCTTCAAGCGTATTAAAATGCAAAAATTCATTTATTTATCATAAATGTATAAATATTCAAACTACAGTCTTACATGTTGACACAATATGACAAGTGGCTAGTGGATAGCGCGCCACCGGTGGCTTTCGGTTTTAACATTATGTTACTAGTAAAACAATACCCACTACGGCGGCGCTTTCGGAACTAACATTATGTTACTAGTAAAACAATGTCCACTACGGTGGCGTTCGGTACTAACATTTTGTTACTAGTAAAACAATGTCCTACTTCTACTTCTGTTTTTGGTGACATAATTTAAACATTTTAATACGCTTGAAGAAAAAATAATATAGGTATTATGAGTTAATTAATGACAAATATGATTATAGACTTTACCTACATAAAGAAGTCTTAAAACCTCTGTTTCTTCGCTAAATTTAAAGACAACTAATAATAAGATTATATTCATCTTTTTGCCATATAAACTAAGACAATATATGAAGTCACAGATGCCCTTGGAAGTTGGAAGTAAATATAGTTATAGAAAGGGAGTTTTTTTATATTGGGAGCCTTCTACAATTGACTTGTATTTCCTTGTTACTCCATTTTTTCCATACTTGGCGGTATTTTTCATTAATATAACATACATGGTGTGTACTAGTATATGTACAGTTATGTATGTGGTAGGTACGTCCATGCGCAAGGATATTCTTGCGACATGCATCAAGGGATATCGTAAGAATGTACATCGTTGGAATGTCCATTACATGTATGTCGCTGGTACATGTACACCATGGACATTCATACGTGTACATACCTAGTATCTTCAAGATGTACAAAAAACATACTTTTGCATATTATGTACATTTTTTGCATATACATAGGACGTCCCGTGCTATGTGGATCATCACTAAATAAAATTCTATAGTTCAAGTATACGTGTTGAGTAAACCAATTACAAAAGATCAATCTTCTGTTTCCGTCGTTTTCATATAATTCTTGATGCAATTGGTACTTGTAGCATCTAAAAATTTTTTTAATATACGTCTTACTGTCTCACGACCAATATCTATATCTCTTTTGCCAGCTCTCTTGTAGAAACATTTGGGTAAACACACTGACCTCTATATATTAAATGGATAGCCTATACCATAGGAATGCGCGTGAAATTTTAGCCAAAATTGAAGAATTCAATAAAGGCGAAAGTCATCTGCTACGGAGCTTTACGTCTTGCGCAGTATACCTGTTTTTAGTTCTGAAGTTAGCAACACGTTGCTAGCAATGCGTTGCTAACAAAGCAGTCCGACAACGATCAGGTAGGAAATAAGTTTTGAGACATTATTGGAAAAATAAATGAAATTTGTGGAGTTGGAGTTTATTATTCCTTCATGTAATAAATACATTCAAGTGGCATGTGTCTGACGTCACAACTCTAAAAAGTGAAGAAAAACAAATAGCTGTCTTCTATCCGAATTTCGAACTATTCACTAAGAAATTTAAAATGACCATGAATCATTTACCATCAGATAAACGAAAACTTTGTTCAACTTACGTATTTAGGGCCGGGATACCGTGCAAAATATAACATATAAAATATGGATATAACCTATAAAATGTAGATAAAAAGATGTGCTTTTCTTCATTTATAAACAGAAATTTGAATTGTTCGTATTTTGATCATCTTTCAGCTCACAGAACGGTTATTAATTTAATGTATTGAAATGTGGTAATGTCATATTCATTAATAATTGTTTTGTGACCAAATACTGAATTTATAATTTTCTAATCATAAATACACGATTGCCTCAAAACTTATTTACGTTGCCAAAAATTAATTGACAGCGTGAAGTTGGCAACGTGTTGTAGTCCAATTAAATAAGTCGGCAAATCAAAATTTTGAGGTAAATACTTGAATTTTTGATATAACTTACTTTGATGTATTAGAACACGATTAATGAAAGAATTTTTTTTCTGAACCCCCGGGAAGGGGTGAAAAAAAAAGTGTTTTTTCAAAATTACTCAAAATGTGTAAAAGCTAGTAAAAAAAGTTTCAAACAAAAATTGTAAAGCATGTAATTTTATATAAAAATGATCTCTAGACTTTTTTTGGTATTACTAAAATTAACGGAGTTAGGCTGGTTAGAAATTGAGGGATAATATGTACAACTTTAAAAAACCATAGAGTGCTGAAAAGTTAATGAATTTAAAAAATTTTTTTTTCTATTTACTCAGAAAAATATAAACATTCGTTTCAGAGAAATGGATTTTTTTTTAAATTGTTAATAAAAAAGTTATAAAAATTTTATTTTTTTTATTTTCAATTAAAACCACTTTGAACGGTGAAAGGAAATTTTTTGTATACCATTCTGTTCATTATTTAATATATTGAACATTTACTTTTGAAATTTTTTTTTACCCTTCATTTTCAAGAAGGTATGAATTTATTTACTTGCTTAGTTTTTTGCAAACGTAAGACACTGCTCTTATGACGTCATGTTAACTGAAAAGAAATAAAGAATGCATACGACAAAGATAAAATTGTTTCGTAGCTGCTGCCTTGTCTACAAGACGCGCATGCGTCACATCTATAGAGTATCTGCACGTGACGTTACAGCTAACCTCAAAAATATGTGTTTCTTAAGATTTAAGAGTATTACGCAGCTATTATTAAAATTTCTGCCTGTTTCCCGTATTTTTAACTAAAATCTAGTTCAGTGTAATGTTTATGAAGTTCTAAACACTTTGTCCTAATAAAATAGGCCTCTTTTTGTAGGTTGGAAATCTAACCTGTAATTAGCAGTCTATTTCTATTAATCATGAATATTGAAAAATTATTTTCGTGAATTTTTAAATATTTGCTTGGAGCCAGTAACGGCTCCAAGCTAAAAATGCGTACACAAACATTAAAAAAGAGAATAAACCTGAAAAACTTAAAATCTAAGGTTATGTTAGGTACATGATGCAGATGCAGACTAGTTTACAAGTTCAAGGCTGTGTTAGTGCTTGATAAAGCTCGTAAAAATATTAGTGAGGGCTCATTGAATTCGGAATGACATCTAGAAAAAGTGTAAAAGTTTCACACCCACACATAAACAGTTGCAAAAGTTATAAACAAATGAAGATTGAAAATATAACAATTTCGTCTTTTGCAAATAACTGGAAAACTATTAATATTTAAGAAAATTGAAAGAACGATTCTTAAAAAAGCCAAACTCCCGAAACTCTATCTCTCAGAGCTCTGCGCGGCGAACACTAAGCCGTTACGATGCTCTGAAATCGGCCGTAATAAGTAAAAATATTTTTTTATGTTATCAAATATTAATTTAAAAATTTTTTAAAATTATGGTATTATTTAGACACTTAACGGAACAATATCCCGTTGAAAAAAAATTGTTTCACCGATTTTTCATAAAAATGGGCCTATTGTTAATTAACAAATTTTTTTTAGAGTTTACGTTTATCAAGTCGGATAATTGTTAAACAAAAGCCACTAAAATTATTTCGCTTCATGGAGACCCTATAAAAATTTTTTTGCCATTTTATTATTCGCGAAAATCAAACAAATGAACCCAGTAGGGATTTACCTTCGATACAAAGGAATTCACGTATAAGGAAAAGTTTATATAGTAAAGTAACAGCGGAAATTTGTCATGATATATAAATCGCTGTCGCGAATACAGTATTGTGATTAAAAATTAAAAAAATGTCTTAAAATTTTTTTTTAATTGTTTATCATAACGTTTTTCTTTTTTTCATTATTTAAACAAATTATTAAGAAAAAAATGTATTCTTAAAATTTATTATTTGCAATTCTCTACAAGACGAAAAACAGAAAAATTTTTGTTGTTAATTTATTTGTTTATTTAATAAACAATTTGTTATTAACAATCGCCGAATGTTTTTAAATAGAAAAAAAAAACAAAAACAACCGTATACATAAACATGTAAAAAGAAAAATAAATTTAACATGTTTATGTATACGGTTGTTTTTGTTATTTTTTTTTTCTATCTAAAAAGAATGTAAACACATTCGGCGATTGTTAACAACAAATTGTTTATTAAATAAACAAATAAATTAACAATTTTTTTTTCTTTTTTCCATCTTGTAGAGAATTGCAAATAATACAGTTTAAGAATGATTTTTTTTCTTAATAATTTGTTTAAATAATGAAATAATGGAACAAAATATTATAAACAATTAAAAAAAAAATTTTTATTTTTAATCACAATATTTTTAGGCTATTGTCTATGTCCAAAAAACGAGGGTTGAAAGGAACTAAAACGTTAAAGGGTTTTACTGTTTCTTATGTTCAATTGACCCCAAAATTAAAGCGGTGCGTTTTTGAGATCGAAATAAAAAAGTCCACTTTTCACATTTTTGAGTTTTACTGAAAAACTATGCATTTTTCCTATAAACACGTCAATAGAAAAGTTGTAAAGAATTAAATTTCCAATCGAAGTGATACCTTCAGAAGTCAATTTTTTTTTACAAAAATACGACCAGAAAATAAAACAAAAAAAAAACGGAAAAATGCATTTTTTTGTTTGTTTTAGCCTTAACTTTTTTTTGGGTACATTTAGGCATAGATATTCTGCATAAAAAAAGCTGACGTTTTACCCGTTAATAATCATTTTAACGGTAAAACGCCAGCTTTTTTTATGCAGCAATGTCTATGCCTAAATGTACCCGAAAAAAGTTACAGGCTAAAATTTAAAAAAATAAAAATTTTTGCATTTTTTCGTTTTTTTTTGTTTTGTTTTCTGGGCGCTTTTGTAAAAAAAAATTTGACTTCTGAAGGTGCCATTTCGATTGGAAATTTAATTCTCAACAACTTTTCTATTGACGTGTTTATAGGAAAAATGCATAGTTTTCGAGCAAAACTCAAAGCAACAATAGGCTCATTTTATGAAAAATCGGTGAAACAATTTTTTTCCAACGGGATATTGTTCCTTTAAGTGTCTAAATAATACCATAATTTTTTAAAATTTTTCAAATTAATATTTAATAACATAAAAAATATTTTTACTTATTACGGCCGGTTTCAGAGCATCGTAACGGCTTAGTGTTCGCCGCGCAGAGCTCCATTTTCAACATTAAATTGAAATTATTAATAATAGACAGAGTTTCGGGAGTTCGGACTTTTTTATTTGAAATTCATTCCTCTTTAAAAATCTTCCTTTAAATTTTCTTAAATATTAATAGTTTTCCAGTTATTTGCAAAAAACGAAACTCGTTATTTTTTCAATCTTCATTTGTTTGTAACTTTTGCAATTGTTTATATGCGGGTTTGAAACTTTTGCACATTTTTCTAGGTGTCATTCCGAATCCAATGAGCCCTCACTCATATGTTCACGAGCTTCATTAAGCATTAACACGGCTTCGAACTTGTGAACTAGTCTATATATCTCAATGCAGCGGTGGTGTATGTTTTGGTGAACAAATGATCCTAAAAATTGTTAACAAATTTGTTTTTAGTAATTCTTATTTTAACTTTTCATAAGATTAATTTAATATAGAATGGATCATACATTTTGTTTTAAGAATGAATTATTTTCTTCCAATTGTCATTATCCATCCATCCAAAAAATGGTTCAATTATTTATTATTTAATTTATCCAATTTTATTTTTTAAACTGTTTATTTTTATTTAGATTAGGAATAGAATAATATCAATGATCTATTTTAATGGAAATGTATCGATCATTTTTTTTAATGTCATTTTTTTTTCATTCAAAGTTGAAATTAATGATCCAAAAAAAAATGTGTAGATTAATATATTTCTGAGTACACAATTTTTAAAATATGTATACAACTATACAATTATAATAATTTTTATAATAATTTCTTATGGTCTTAAAAAATAATAAATTAAAATAATTGAAATTTTGTAAGTTAAAAAAATAAGTAATGTAAATATTTGTAATTGCCAATTTTTTTGAAATTAAGAAGAAAAATTATTTCAATTGTTAATGTGGAAAAAAAAAAATTTTCACTATTGCAAATATTCATTTTTGCAAATAATTTTTACTTCTACATTACGGATTAGTTTATTAATTTAATCGAAAATGCATAAAAAAACCATTTTTTGCAACCTTGGTTGAAGTACGCGAATTTCGACTAATTTAAAACGATGTTTCAAACAATTATTTCCAATACTCCAATAATTCGTCTGCAAAATTTTCTCGCAAAAAAAATTTATATTTTGTACTTTATTTTTAATTTATATCAATAATGTCAAACAAATAATTCTAAATTTAGTAGAAATCAGCAAGTGTTGACAGTAATAATAATTTCTTTCACTACAATTCAAAGATTAATTTTAAAAATATTTAGATCACAAAATTCCACGTGTCTAATACCTATAACCAAAATGTACATAAAACGAAGCGTGTACAAGTATGTAGATTTCGCAATACACTCTTATTATACTTGACCACAATTAAAAATTTTGTTAACAATTTGTAGGAGCATTTATTCACCAAAACATTCACAACCGCTGCATTGAGATATCGGGTATCTGCATCATGTAACCAACATAACCTTAAATTTTAAGTTTTTCAAGTTTATTCTCATTTTTAATGTTTGTATACGCATTTTTAGCTTGGAGCCGGTACTGGCTCTAAGCAAATATTTAAAAATTCGCGTAAATAATTTTTTAATATTGTTGATTAATAGAAATAGACTGCTAATTACAGGTTAGATTTCCAACCTACAAAAAGAGTCCTATTTTATTGGGACAAAGTATTTAGAACTTCATAAACATTACACTGAACTAGATTTTAGTTGAAAATACGGGAACCAGGCAGAAATTTTAATAATAGTTGCGTAATACTCTTAAATCTTAAGAAACACATATTTTTGAGGTTAGTTGTGACGTCATTGGTAGATGCCCTTACTGCCGTCATAAGGTGAAAAGCAGCATCTAGATATTTGTCATAAATGAGATTCTAATAATATGTGAGCACCCAAGAGTTCTGCAGTTAAAAATATTATTAAAAAATTATAAAGTACAAAAACATAAGTGGATAAAAAGCAGCTACATGATTTTCTTAATTAATATTTACTAGTTGGGAAAAAAACAAACGCCTTTGTTACTTTCCTCGCCAACCGACAATTTACAGATGGGCTATTCTCCTTATGACTTATGACGGCAGTATAGATGTGACGTATACGCGTCTTGTAGGCAACGCAGCAGCTACGAAACCATTTTATCTTTGTTGTACGCATTCTTTATTTCTTTTCAGTTATCGTGACGTCACAAGAGCAGTGTCTTACGTTTGGAAAAAAATTAAACAGGTAAATAAATTCATACCTGCTCGAAAATGATGGGTAAAAAAAATGTCAAAAGCAAATGTTCAATATATTAAATAATGAACAGAATGGTATAAAAAAAAATTCGTTTCACCGTTCAAAGTGGTTTTAATTGAAAATAAAAAAATTAAAATTTTTATAACTTTTTTATTAACAATTTAAAAAAAAAATCCATTTCTCTGAAACGAATGTTTATATTTTTCTAAGTAAATAGAAAAAAAAAAATTTTTAATTCATTAACTTTTCAGCACGCTATGATTTTTTAAAGTTGTACATACCATCCCTTAATTTCTAACCAGCCTAACTCCGTTAATTTTAGTAATACCAAAAAAAGTCTAGAGATCATTTTTATATAATATTTCATGCTTTACAATTTTTGTTTGAAACTTTTTTTACTAGCTTTTACACATTTTGAGTAATTTTGAAAAAACACTTTATTTTATTTTTTTTCACCCCTTCCCGGGGGTTCAGAAAAAAAATTCTTTCATTAATCGTGTTCTAATACATCAAAGTAAGTCATATCAAAAATTCAAGTATTTACCTCAAAATTTTGATTTGCCGACTTATTTAATTGGACTATTGCCAGCAACGAGTGGCTAAGTTCAGTCTTCCTACTGCGCAAACTCGGCAGCCCCGTGCGCAAAGTGCATTTGTACCATTTTTCAGCTCACATCGGCTACTATCCATTTAATATATAGAGGTCAGTGGGTATACATGTGTGTAAGCCAATACATTTGTCTCAGTTTCTTCACTTATATTACTATAAATCTGTCCTCCGCCACCTCAATATCTATTTTCTACATTTCGGAATGACTCTTCTAGAATTTTAAAATACTGCCGGTATGGCTGACGACGATCGGGATATTTCATAATATAGACGTGCGGCCGCTTGGGCATTTTTCTGACATTCGCCGTAAATTAAAAGAATCTACCTTTTCATTTTGTGTATATTGCATCGTAAATCGTATCTTATTTTGAATAAAGCACCTAATTATAAATTTACGAATAATAAATACGCCTCTATTTCAATCAACAATAACGTTTTGACAGATGCTGTGTGCAATTTTTCATGTTTTTCACAGATTATTGCAAGATATGGACACATAATTCGAAACTTTTCCACAAAAAGCTTAATATTTATTTTAATTTATATTCAATTTTTAATCGGGAAAAACCATCTAAAGCAAATCTACCACTCCATCTGATAAAAAAATAAAACATACAGGGTACTATTTGAAAAAGTGAAGTTCTGATAAATTGAATTTCCATGAAATGGAAAAATGGGAAAAACATTTCTAAATCCAAGCAAATGAACAAAATAGGCCAATTTTACATTTAATTTGTTGAGAAATACCCTTTTATTCAAATTCAAAGCCTACTTCGAATTTTTTTAAATTTGTTCCTGAATTCCAAAGCCAACTAGAAATAGCATATAAATGCCATTTCCAAGGTTATTTTTCATCCGATTTTAAATCTGAAAACAGCGTTGGAAAGAGAAATTACAGCTTTATGAAAAAAGTGACTTAAATATACAGGGTGCTATTTAAAATAAGAAAGTTGTGGCAATTTCCGGCCATACCGGAAGTGATCTATTTACCACCGAATGGTTAAAATGTGGCCATTGATACCTATATTTGATTTCCCAAATTTCAGAATTTTATTTTTAGAACTGTATAAAAAAAGTGGGGGTGTAGGTACTTTCTTGGTCACCCGGTATATTTTTGCATAGTTGGATCCTGCTGGTCAAAATAGATATGATGTGACCCTCAAAAAATATAGATTTTTTAAAATTTTTAGTTTATTATTGTAAAAAATCAAAGTATTTCTTTTTTTAATTATAGATTTAGTACAAAGAGAAGGCAGACATTATGCATATATTTTTTTCGTAATTTAAAGATCTAATTAAATAACAGGTGACCCATAGGAGTTCAATTGAAAAAAAATAGTTTTCGTTGAAAAACCAATATCATTAAACTTAATGAAGAATAAATCGTGTTTAATGTTACTATCTGAAGAGAATATTTTAGAGGTGATTGCAGATCGATTTTTAATAATTTTGGCAAAATCACAGCCCAGCAAACATTTATACGCGGGTTTTTGTTGGCCCTATGTCATACACCCGGCATATGAATTGACGGCCTGTTACTGGCATACTTCATTGGGCCGGCATAGATAGGTCACTACGGCCGGGCAGCCGGGTACAGATCATTTGCCATCACTTGCCGTCTTTGGGCCGACATTGTGCCATCATATGGAAATCACAATGTCGACACTTCTACTATGGGCCGTTAAATTAAATTTGACTTTACTTAAGTGGCCCTGCATATGGCCTATCCAAGGTATCTAGTATTGTCATGTTCAAACTTTGGGAGCGTAAAGTAGATTTAATTGCAAGACTAAAAAACGCAAAAGTGGTAGCTCAATTTTTATGTTTGGAAGTTACAAGACTATAAAATTTTTGATCAGTAAATACAAAAAAAGCATCTGTCATCCGTGGTCAAATGGTTCGTTTTTTGTCAGTTATTCCCACATGACAAGTTTTTTTTTTTAATTTACTGTTCATAAATTTAATAGGCCTGTAACTTCGGAACAAATAAAAATCGCGCTACCACTTTTGTGTTTTTTAGTCTTACAATTAAGTCTACTTTATGCTCCCAAAATTTGAACATAACGATATGGGACACCTTGTACATATACCTGCAACTTAATTAGGCCATAAGTAACGATTTTTATTATTTTATTTTTTTGCTACTTTAAAAATTAAGTTACCACCATATGCATATTTATATTCAAAACTTCTTTTACATATTACGCATGTCGTCAATAACCACATGCATCACGTAACACATACCTACTGCTTGATTAGAATTATCAACCGACATATTTGGGAACGTCTAAATGAATGTTTGATTAAATAAATATACCCATATCGTGGTTTTTAGTTTTGACCCTTCTAAAAAAATGAAAACCGGTATATTTCTATAAAGTCGACACATTACTTCTTAAGAACTGACTCCAAGTTACTAAGAGAAAATAAAAATTTATTCAATACTTTAACATTAAAAATCAACAAAACGCAGTTCTCTGAACTTAATAAAATACATTTCATATTCCAACGTATATATCGTCTTATTTCTGTTCTCCTTTGCTTTCAATTATATTCTTCATCTTCTCGATTAGTAAAAGATCGTACCAAACCGGTTATGGTAGCTCCTATTTCCCATTGGATTTCCTCGTATTACAGCTGAAACAAGTTTTCTTACATCATATTTCCGAATTTATTTATTTTTTGACCTGATAGTATGAAATATTAGGAAAACAAATCACAATTTTATTCTCGAGGATTTAAATCCTTAAAATTTAAGAAAACGTGAACATGTCCACTTAAACCTAATAGGTAGTCTATATTACAGGTTCAAAGCAGTAAGACTCAGAATATTTGTTTTAATGTTATGCAACAAAATTTCAGACAAGGAAGAAAGAGTTGTTTAATGTGCATATGACATATTGTGATTTTAAAATGTTTTGTACCTTATACATACATTCGTACTGTCCGTGTTGTACCTTTTTATAATATTTACAATTTATATGACCTATACTTATATTATGTTACCCATATTTGCTGCTTTTGTATTAGTTTTACTTACCAAATATGCATGTAATGTATCACATAAATAAAGAATTTAATTTAATATACGATAAGTACGCAACAAGTGTAGATCCGGCCATTGTAAAATCCAAAGTAAAAAAAAAACACCTCGAAAACAACACTTGGAGGATCTGAATTAAAGTACCTACTTGTATATTCGTGCATATTATACCCTCATTTTGGAATTTTGGTAACCGGCATCTCAAAAAAATATAGGGTAATGATCATTAATTTTCAATGGCATCAGGGGTTGTTTTTGACATTGTTAAAAGAGTAATGGTTGAAAATTTTTCACGTGTGTTTTGTAAACATAACAAAAATTATTATTAATCAAATGTGGGAAAGCTACAGCAAGTAATCCTAATGTTATGTAATATGTACTCACTTTTGTCCATAATAAAAGTAGATGTATGTTGACTCCAGTTTTCTTTTTAATTTGAAAAACTATCTCATCCGTCTGCTGAAAATTCCAACAAATCATCACCACTATCAACGTATAGATATAACCTACAAAACCTAGAAAAACAGTATAATCAATACCATCTGTAGGATATATAGTACCGATGGATATTATTGGGCTTCGACATATACTAAACACAATTTGAAAATTGATTAGGTACCGCACATGAAAGAAAGAAAATTAACTAAAAAGAAGTTAAGTATTAATTAGTATAGCAAACCTTCTATCAAACGGGGGTGACGTAATAGAGCCGTGAGTCTTTTCCATTCTTGTGTACACACCGCTTGTCTCAATTTCAATTTTATCCTGCCGAAAGTGTAATTGACAGACCTTAAAATAAAAATAAATAGAAAATTATACCTTATTTCATTTTGAAAATAAAATATAAAATTAAAGTACTTATTAATTCAATCGAAAAATTGTAAACATAACCTTCAAGCAAATCATGACACAATTATAATTTTTTCATAAACTTAACACAACATATACATATTTTATAGAGCCATCAATTACTTACTTCTTCACGACAATAAAGACTATTCAATAAATAAACAAGTAAAACTCCAAAACTCGAAAAAATAACCAATAACGCTATTTATGAGCCTTGTCCACGCACTTTGTCCTTGTGTTGATGACTCATCAATTGTGAATTTGTGCTTGCCAGTGCTAGGTGGTGTTGGTATATACAATTCACATTTTTTCCTACATTAATACCCAAAAAATGTAATATTTACCTACATATAGTCTATTTTATGATTAAATAAAACATAATAGCTATATTACATATTGCAACAGATTAACTGTTGAAATAATCAACGGTCAATTGCCATTTTATCGTTGTTGGGCCATCAAAGCATTTTTATCATCGCCCTATAGTTACTTATAAGACACAAAGCCAGCATCATTACACGACAAGCGACAGTCGCCCGGCAATAAATTCATTGGCCCGGCACTTTGCCGGACTTGCTATGTTTACTGGGAGCCTTCTATGATTAAATCTAAAAATTAAGAAACCTATATTTTTTTGAAAATCAAAGTAATATTTGAGGATCAGATCATATGTATTTTGAAGGGCAGGATCCAAATATGCAAAAATATATAGGTTTTCTCATTTAAAAATTTGATTTAATGTCAATTGCATCGAAACCGGACGTCAGCTATTTTACATCATATAATTGGAAATTTCATCCCATATCAGAACGCCAAATTTGAAAGAAATCCATTAGCCCATTCAACAGTTACAACAGTGTCCGTTCGACTGAGCCACCCGGTATATCACTACTCACTTTTGTATGTGAAATTTTATTCTCTTCCTATATTTATTTTCACATTTCTTATCATTTTAGCAGCGTCTATTCATTTTAATGCGGGTAAGTTATAACATAACTTATTTATTTCGTTTGAGTACACCAAAATAATTAATAAAAGCTTCTTTTTAAAAATATTTTTGATATTTACTGGTCCACTGGCAACTCTGACCAGATGATAACATAGTTCCGAAAAGTGAAGCGAAAACAAAACAACACTTCTCAGATTTGAATGTAATTTAAGCTAAAAATTCAAGGTCAATCACTGACTAAAAATAATAAAACCAGTTTTCGCATGATAGTCGCGTCATTTGTTCAATGTGGTTCGTTTACGTCGGAGTAACTCAGTTTGCTGCCCGAATTCCCGGCCGGAACATTTGGTGATTGATAATATGATAATGACCTATTTTGAAAATAAAATATAAAATTATTTTATAATTAGTTCTGTAGTGGAGTCACGTTAGGTTTTTACCACGGAAAACGGTTAATAGACCAGTAAACCAGGCTCGAGTGACTAAGGTAAGATAGGCATTTTTTCCCCCCGTAAACCAAACTTGGGGGGGTATAGAGTAGTCCATTGAAATATTACATTTGCATTTTGGGTAGGAAAAGGTTTTTTTTCGTTGTGTATGGAGAGGGAGTGTAATTTTAAAATTGAGTTATCGGGGTCAGCTGCCTCCCCTTTTGGCCGCCATCTTGAAAAAAACGGGTGCTAACAGTTCTTGCCCTATATTTCCGTAACATTTTACAAAAAATTTTTGGTTTTTCGTTTAGAATCGAATTATCTACAACTTTAATTCTCTACAACTTTATTGTCGTAAATTGAATAATTAAAAATTTATAACCCTTGGTAGATAAAAATTTGTCACACAATTTTCTTTTAAGCTCTAAAATGTAAGAGTTATCAGAAAGAAGCAAACACGGATGAAAATTATAAATATAATAATAATAAAATAAACCAATACACACTAAATATTGAATAACAATGTCTCATGCTATATTGATTACTATCGAATGTCTCTCCACTGCCAAATCCAATTCCTGGCGTTCTATGTTTTTGCTGAGAAGGCACTTACGATGATGTCATCACCCAAACAATGCGCCTCTCAGCCTCCCGCCGCGGTAGCTGTAGATCTTGCAAATCTCAGGCCGCTAACAGTCGGCCATCCTGATGACTCTGGTTGTCCTCAATCAGCTCAGAATTGGATCCAGAACCCTAATAGATATTAATAACAATTACTTCAATGCGGGATTGAACAAACCTATTAGCATGTGCAAAAGCAAAAATACTAAGGTTACATGCATGAAAGTTAACTATTAGTATTTAGCAAAGCATCAGCCAAACTTTAAGCAGCTTCACCACCCTCTTTTTTTTAAGCAAATACTTTTGTATAGGTGTTTTCTACAAAAATGGGCATGGCTCATAAGTAACATTATGGGGGAAAGGTAGGCAAACATCTACCCGAGTTCGTGCAATTCATAGGCAAACATCTATGAAAAATGTGGGCAAACATCCACTTGAGCACGGGCAAACATATAATTTATAGGCAAACATCTATAAATATTGTGGGCAAACATCCACTTGAAAAGAAATAATTCATAGGCAAACATTTATGAATATTGTGGGCAAACATCCACTTGAAAAGAAAGAATTCATAGGCAAACATCTATGAATATTGTGGGCAAACATCCACTCGAGAACAAATAATCACAGGCAAACATCCATGAAAATCGTGGGCAAACATCCACGTGTTCTCCACACTACCAAACATTCACTCGAGAACAATTCATAGGCAAACATCTATGAAAATTGTGGGCAAACATCCACATGTTCTCACACAGCCAAACATTGTTTAAATTTGTCAAGAATTCAAGAATTTACCTGTTCTTTCATGGTTATCCAGGGTTTCAACTTATCTACGGCTGTAATCGTCAAGCTGGTCTTGGCATTAACTTTAATAACGGCATATCTGTCATTTGGCAACACTGCAGTTACCTGAAATGGACCCTTATACTTAGGAAGTAACTTGCGGCTTTGGCCTGTAGCAGGCGCATCTGTCTTCCGTACCATCACAACATCCCCAACGTTATATTGACGTGCCGTTGTTCGCTTTCTATCATACCTTCTTTTCTGATCCTCTTGACCTTGATCAATACGATTTTTGACCTGCTTACGAATTGAAGCCAGATCAGTACGATCCATCTGTTGTTTAATTTCTGTCAGTAGGATAGCATTGGTAAGTCCTCTTGGTTTGCTACCAAACAATACTTCGGACGGCGTTGTTCCTAGGGCCTTATGTACTGTAGTATTTAACCCCCTCTGAACTGTCTTAACTTGCGTGTCCCACATGTCATCTTCCACGTTACCAGTGAGGGCTGCTAATGAACTCAACACAGTGCGATTTACCCTTTCACATTGGCCGTTTGCTCTCGGTGTAGCAACGGCATTTTGAACATGTTTGATACCCAGATCCAAACAAAACTGTTGAAAGGTATGCGATGTAAATGCTGTGCCCCTATCAGTAATTATGCGTGTGGGGACGCCAAAAATGTCGATGACGGCTTTAAGGCTCTTCACCACATGCTTGGTTTTGGTGTTTCGTACAGGCTCAAGAATTGTGAATTTGGTAAATCCGTCTACCATAACTAACAATTGCCCTTTCGGGATTTAATAAATGGACCTAAATGATCCATGTGCAGCGTATGATATGGAATAGTAACCTTTTCTATTGGATACAACTGACCAGGCATTTTGCCCGAATGACTTTTGTAATAGACAATTAAGACAAGATTTAACATACTTGGTAACAAACTGACGCAGTTTCGGGAACCAATAGTTCTCCTGAATTTTATTCAAAGTATTTTCTAGTCCAAAATGACCTTGGTCGTCATGACATAATCTACAAATTTGCATTTTGTTTAGACGTGGTACAAGCCACTTACTTGCTTTTCCAACTTTTCTATACACAACATTTCCTTTTAATTCATAATTATCGTGGTATACTTTATTACTAGGATCTCGGTCCTGAGTCAAAAGAATATCTCGAATTTTACATATTTCCTCGTCTTGGAGTTGAGCGGCTAATATCCACTCTATTTCTGTAATATTAATGGTTAAGACTTGCTGAGGAATTCGACTCAAACAATCAATGTGTGTCATTTTAGTTCCGGCCCGATACTCGATTTCAAAATCGTAATCTTGTAACTGGAGCCACCATCTCGCAACACGGGGTATTATATCTTTTTTTGTGGCAGTACTACGAATTGCATTGCAATCCGTTACTAACTTGAATTTTATTCCCACTAGATATACTCTGAAACGCCTGCAGGATTCAACGGCCGCCAACGTTTCTAATTCATAAGAGTGATACCTACTTTCTAAGGACGTAGTCTGTCGACTAAAGTACGCAACAACGTGTTTCGTACTGCCTTCAAATTGCAGTAACATTCCAGAAACCCCATCTTTACACGCATCAGTGTGAACTTCGGTGCTTAAATTTGGATCGAAAATTTTTAAAATCGGTCGTTTAATATTTTGGACCGCATCTTCCTGTTCCTGTGTCCATTCCCAGTTCATATTTTTCTTAAGTAATTTGTTGAGAGGTTTTAAACCTCCTTCAACTGCTCGATTTGTCTCTGCATGTGTTCAACTGTCATCGGCGGGGTATGGGACCTTTCCGTCAGCTCGGCGGAAGCAACAGGTGTACTCACTATGGCCCGGGATGAACTCGGCGTTGACCACTGGTCACTTAATCGATTCATGTTTTGTTTTGTTGATTGTTCTTTATCCCACTTCTGAGATGTAAGAGTTATCAGAAAGAAGCAAACACGGATGAAAATTATAAATATAATAATAATAAAATAAACCAATACACACTAAATATTGAATAACAATGTCTCATGCTATATTGATTACTATCGAATGTCTCTCCACTGCCAAATCCAATTCCTGGCGTTCTATGTTTTTGCTGAGAAGGCACTTACGATGATGTCATCACCCAAACAATGCGCCTCTCAGCCTCCCGCCGCGGTAGCTGTAGATCTTGCAAATCTCAGGCCGCTAACAAAAACTTTTTTTCTTCAATTTTAACAGAAAAATAGACATCATATTATTCTCTTCAACTTTTACTCTATATTTTTCCATTTTAAATTGATAGTTTTTTTGATATATATTTTTTTTAGGTTTAGTGTTTTTTTCACTCCTCTCCAAAAGTCAAATTTCAACGCGCATTCTTGATGCTTGATGTAGAAGGGTTAAGGGAAAAGATACAAGTCTTCTTAAAGCAAGCGCGGATCTAGAATTTTCAATAATTTTTTTCTCGTCTGTGGCGCATGGGACCCATACGAAATATGGGAAATAACATATCGAGAAGCACTTCTCTAACGACCCCTAAAAAATTTTGAAAAAAAAGCAGTTTGCGAAAAATTTTTTCAAAATTCGATTACCCCCACCAGGTTTAGGGATTCCTGTTTAAAATTATTTTTTTTGTCATAGACCCCCTAATCGAATTTTGAAAAAATTTTTCGCAAACTGCTTTTTCAAAATTTTTTAGGGGTTGTTAGAGAAGTGCTTCTCGAGATGTTATTTCCCATATTTCGTATGGGTCCCATGCGCCACAGACGAGAAAAAAATTATTGAAATTTCTAGATTCGCGCTTGTCTTAAAGTTAATTATTTAATGTGAAAATTAACTACTCGAATTAGTACTGCTTTAATGACGGACTCTGAATGAATAATAATTGTTTTAGTGAATAGTAATTGTTTATTCATACAACTTAAGTATTCAAATTCAAGTAACAATATAATATTGTATGACTTACATTTCAAAATAAACGTGTGTATGGACATTTAGATATATAAACATATTATTTTAATCCAATATTTATTTGTTTTTAACTCTATGAATATTGTGGGAGGTAATCAGGCCTATGATGGAACGTTTACGTTATTCAACATACACTGTTATGTTGAGCGCTTACCAGAGAATACATGAAAGTGAGAGAGACAGATGACGATAACCTAGGCGTTATGGCTAACGTAAACGTTCCATCATAGGCCTGAATGGCTTGGTAAACCCATCGGCTAGCTGCTCACCAGTGGCGTAACTAGAGTCGATGAGGCCCGTGTGCAAGATGATCTGGTTGTCCTCTAAACTTTATAAAACAAATAAATTTCGTTAAAATAAAATAATTCAGTTTAGTTAACATAAAATAAAAAACATTTTTTCATGTATAGCTCCTAGAGGCCCTGTAAGGCCCTCTAAGTTCTGAGGCCCGTGTGCGCCGCACCCTTTGTCCCATGTAGTTACGCCACTGCTGCTCACCTATGGGGATATATTTGAGCATTATGTTTTGTTAGCAATTTGTTCTCTTATAAAATAGTATTAATTAATACGTTTAGTACGTGTATTATACCTATTTTATTTAATCACCATATATCGTAGAAAAGAATAATGTATAGAGAAATTCATTTCATAACAGCCTGAATTCAAATATCGAATAAAAATGTCTGACTGTGGGTGTGTATGTGGTGTGTAGATCGTTTTAACGGTGTAAACACGATAACTTCTGTTAGACTTGGAATATATAATGGAATATATATAAACCAGCATAGTAGAATACTTTAGAGCAAAATGTTATTAAGGTTTTTTATTAAGCACACAAAAATATGAACACGCACACAACTTCTGAACCCAATATACAGAGTGTCTCTTTCGAACCAACTTTATCTAGATTAGATGATATATCAATTTTACAATAAAATATGGTATATGGTATTTTTAGTAAGACTTTTTTGTTTTTTTTTAATGCCTTATTTATATGTGAAGTTTAGCTGATGCTACTCTACCACTTAACCAGGACGGCGAGATGCGATACGGTCACCCATTCAAGTGACGGATTCACCCGGCGTGCTTAACTCTGCCGATCGAGCACCAGTCTTCGAAACCGGTACCGTACTTCACCTCACTATTTAGAGCAGCGAAAAAGAAGTAAAATTGTGTCGTTTTTTTTATCAGCTTAGAACAAGATCAGACACAGTGGGTATTACCAACAACATCATTTTACACATAAAAACACGAAATACGACATTTTTTAGTGGTCACAGATATTCTTATTTAAAAAAAGTGTAAGATTTTTTTTTTTTTAAATCATGTTTTTTGTACATCTATTGCCATATCTCAAAAATGAATTGAGCTATCGATGTGAACTTTTTTTTGTTATAAAACACACACTTAAGCGCTTCTTTTTATACCTAGGATTGCTAATAAAAAAAAAATGTGAACATGCCAAAAACGTAGATGACCCTGAAAGTTTAGAGAATACGCCATCAAATTTTCACTAAGCGAGGAACTTTTTTGTTTTTGAAAATTTTGTGTAACATGCTATGAAGAAAATGAAGTCAATAGACTAAACAAGTTTTTAGAAAAACACTATTTTCATTATTAGCAATAGTTTGTTAGTTACGAATTTTTTAGTATGGAGGAATTGTCGAAGCGTACGCGCGCGGCACTTAAGAATAATAATGATTATGTATTGTGTGTAACGGAACTTTTCATTATTATTTTTTTATGTTTAGGACTGTTATCATGTTTTAGGATTTGAAAGGATAACTTATTTTTTCCAGTGGCGCATTAAGGACTAAGGTTGAAGGCAAAAAGGAATTAAAAATCTTAAATAGGAGTATCTGGGATAAAAATGCATTGCATTGGTATCTCGGAAACGGTAAAAAATAATATTATAGTAAATGGAAAAAAAAAAATGCGCGACTAGGGGGCTAATAAAATTCCATAAACAGAAGTTTAGGAAAAGTAATAATTTTGTGTTTTGATAAAAAGTAAACTATCGAGTTTTTCTTTTTTTTGCGTTATTATTGGAGCTAAATAGAAAAGACAGTTTCTTAAAGCACTTTTTTTTTAACGTGGCAATCTTAATATTTGTATCCGACATTTCCTGTCTCAGAGTCCCTATCCGAAACTCCCATGCATTGCATTTTTACCCTAGATCCACACAATAATTGAGTAAACGTGTTATTTTCGCCTAAATTAGGTAACAAAAAAGAAAAAAATATCCTAAATTAAGTCTCTTTTAATTTCCGCAGCCCTAAGTATAGAAACCCTGTTTCCATAGCTTGTGCACAAGTTTACCGTTCTCCTCTATTACTACGCCACATAAAATCCACTCCATTTTATGATGAAACTTAGATTGCTTTTTTATCTTAAATATTTTTTTAGCAGATAATCCACGCACAATTCGCACAATGGTCATACGCTCTACAATATAATACAAGTGGTAATAAGGGAAAGAATATCGTTACACATTTTACTTCCACATCCAGTGTAAGTACAGTATCGACAAAAATATTTTTGAAAATTTCTGTTGTTCAAATAGGCTTAGAATGTCATGAAACGTCGAGATTTTAAGTTTGAGCAAAAAAAATTCTGTCTGTCAGTCTGCCTGTAACTTTTTTGTGCGCACAATTACTCTGGAACCGTTTAAGATAAACGGTTCCAGAGCAAATCAAGCTAGTAAGAGTCCATAAAATTGGTATTTAGTATATATAAGAGAAGCTAAGGTGTCAAAATTTTTTGGCATTAACCACCCCATTACCAACTCCCACCCCATTATTCAAGGGGGCGAAAAAAATAAAATTGTCATTTAGTGTGTGTTCAAAAACCAAAGGCCTCAAAATTTTTTTTACTTTATCCACCACTACTACCACTCCCCTTCCACCACCCTCAGCACCACTACCGATGTGGTATATCGTTTTTTCTACGATTGTGCTGAAAGTCAAATTTTCTAACTTCAAAATGACTGCAGAAAATGTCACTTTGCCACACGCCTTGATTACATCTTCACACACACAAAAAATTTTATATTTTTTACTGGTAATAACAATTAAATTCTATAAATGTACATCAATTACACATGAATTGCAATTACAAAGTTAAATTTTCAAACTTCAGAATGACTGCGGAAAATGTCACTTTAAATAAAATCTGACAGGCAGCAAATTTAAAATTTTGGAAAGACTTTAAAAAAGGGAAATAACTTCACAACCGTAGAAAAAATAGTATGTAACACACATGTGGCAAGCTTCATTGCAAAACTCGTATGATAGGAACACTCGCTGCGCTCGTGTTCCTACTTTCATACATCGTTTTGCAATGAAGCCCTTGCCGCACTTGTATTACAATCTACTATTATAGGTTTTTGGGGTAGACGATTTCAAATATTTTATTAAAGTTCCATAAACAATTATTTCCACATTCAAATTTGTTTCGTTGTGAGAGACTTGGATAGAAGATCTGGATGTGGAAGTAGTGATTCCTTGGGCAGCGGTTTTATAATTTGACCTTCGACGAAAACGAATAACGTAAATCGTACACCGCCCTGATACTAGTTAGTTTTAGTGGACGCGGGCGTATTAATACTCAATTTCTGCAATTCGCGCGCTCCAAAAAAATCACTGTACCTAAACTATCAAAGACACACTAAGAATTATGCTATCAAAAACTTTTTTGGTCTTTTGGCTTTATTTTCTTCGCAGCATGTTATACAAAATTTCCAAAAACAAAAAAGTTCCTCGCTTAGTGAAAATTTGACTGCGTATTTTCTGAACTTTCAAGGTTATCTAAGTTTTTAACATGCTTAAAAATGTTTTAATTAACAATACTATACACAGATAGAAGCCCTTAAGTGTGTGTTTTATAACAAAAAAAAGTTCATGTGGATATCTCCATTCGTTTTTGAGATATGGCATTAGATGTTCAAAGAAACATGATTAACAAAAAAAAAAAAAAATTCACACCTTTTTAAAAATAACAATGTCCGTGACCACTAAAAAATGTCGTATTTCATGATTTCTAATGAACATCGACCTACTTAACGAAATGGTATATGGCTCAGTTTGTTCTAAGATTAAAAAAAAAAACTCGAGAAGGAAGCGACTTTTCCCCTGTTTTTTACTCCACTAATTATGAAATAAATAAAGTTGTAGTCGGGTGTAGCCGACTGTGAATATCTAATACGATAAACTCTGTTGGGCTTAATATTTTTCTTTAGAATTTGGAATATATAAAATAGCATGGCAGAATACTTCCTACTGAAATTGGATCATTTTCGTCATACAGGGTGATCGTCACAAGCGTAAATCATGTGTATCATGTTTATGTAAACTATATTTTATTATACCCTTAAAGGCCAAAGGTTTTTAAACATTTCTGAATAAAATTTAATTCTCTACAATTTTCTTCATATCTCTTACTATTTTGGCACCGTCTTCATTTTATAACGTTTGTTATTTTCTTGAGGGCAAATTATAAATCTTTAAAAAAATGTCAAATAGCAAAGCCCGGCTATTTTTAAAAAACTATATTTTTATGGCTGTTGAAATAAAACATATCTAATTAACAATAACAAATTTATTATGAAGCGAAAAGACATGGTAGAGCAATTGACAAAGCAGCAAATAAAATTTGTGCTTGGAGTATGATCACAAAAATCAAACAGAGCAAAAAAATTGGTACAGAGAGACAGACATTTATAAAATAGGTACTCACAATAAATCACAGATACGGTACCATAAAAAGAAACACCTTTGTCGGCAAAAGGCCACAATACACAAAATAATATTGCAAAATATATAGATAACTAAATTATTAATATATATGAATAGTTGGCCAACGTATTTGTCCTTAAGTAGAAAGGTAAAATGACATCCTACTAATAAACAAATTGTAATTTTTATAGGTATCAAAACAAATCTCTATATGTAACTAAAGTTAATAAACATAACAAATGAAATGTAGCATTTCATGCTACAAGGCACATATAAAAACAAAAGGTACGAAACATAGAAAATGTTTATAACTATTAAATGAGAAATTTCATTATCAGTCTTTTTAAACGGGACTAGGCACTCGCGATCTCGAAATGCCGCACGTAGCACTTAAGAGTTAGTTTTTGCGATGATTGCCTTTGAAATATAGAATAGTTATAGAACAGCATTAAAACACTATTTTTACGTACAATTGTACACACAAAAGAATATTTTTAGATTACACTCTTAAAAAAAACAAACATAACCATTTAATGAACTCCCATTAACGGGAAATGGTTAATTGTACTAAACAAATCATAAAGATAGGTAATAAAATCAGGGTTTATAAAGACTCAACCCTCTAACACTAGGACGATTATTCATCTTACGAATTTCACGTCAAAATCAATCATGTCTGCCGCTTGGTTCGGTATTTATCTCTTCCCCCACTAGTAGTCGAAATACCTCTACTCCTTAAACCCGCGAATTTAAACTATGGTTTCTCATTGGAGGAAAGGCATTATTTTCAAATGTTTACCAGTAAAGCCGAGAACTAGGCGACGGTTACGTTACCTTCTAGAAACTTACAGTAGCGGCGATAATTTATTTTTTAAGAGGTAACAAAATAGGTAATTTATGTACGGAAAATACGAAATAATGTAATTTGAGGGCTTTTATGCCTGGAAATAAAAATGACCGTTACAATTTTAATGTGTGTATTGTCTTCTACATATATAGATTGACTACAATATTACAGCCGTCACTTCTGCCGTCACCATTCTCCATGCCAAATTTCAAGGCCCCAGCTCATCGGGAAGTACCCCAAACGATACACCGGACAGAAAAATATAGGTAAAAACAGACCCTGATCGAATGGAGGATTTTATATGTATCAACCATCCACAAAAAAGGTACAAAAAATGACTCAAAAAATGATCATGGTGTAGCAGTAATAGCAACCGTAATGAGAAACCTGATCGAAGAAGACATTGAAGACAAACAACCCGAGGAACAATCAGGATTTTCGAGCTGGCAGATCAACCAGCAACAATCTGTTCACCCTAAAAATAACAATGGAAAAGAGGGTTCAACGAAACAGTGAAACACACATAGCTCTGATAGACCTAGAAAAAGCGTTCCAGAATCACAACTGTGTGGTGTAGAAATGCAAAAACTCAACATACGTTGCCAAGCTACTCAGCGATACTAAAGATAATACTGCTAGACTAGAGTAAAAATCGGCAGTACACTCACGGAACCATGTAGAACAGCGAATGGGCTAAGACAAGGCTGTTGTTTAAAATATACATAGACCAAGTCTTGAGAGGATGAGTCGGTAAATGTCAAAACATTGGCAAGCAAGTAGGAGACTTTAGAGCTCTTTTTCAGATGACCAAGTTGTGATTGTGGAAGATGAGCTATATGATTAGAAAGCTCAATGAAGAATACAAACGCGCTGGTCTTAAAATAAATCTAAATAAGTGTGAATACCTGATAGTAGGTAGTGATTCCAAAGGTACATAGCCTTTGGAAAATGGGAACATTGAAGGCGTGAAAAAATGCAAATACCTAGAGGTCGTCTTAAACAAATGGAACAAGTAACGATGAGATTCAGGAAAGAATAAGTAAAGGAAAGAAAGCTATCGGAGCCCTGGACTGTGGGAAAAGATATAAAAAGAGAAACGAAAAAGCGCATATACAAGACCATTGTCCAAAGCATCACTATATACGGGGTGGAAGTTTGGACCTAAGTAAATACAATAGGAGAAAACTTTTGGCTACGGAGATGGATTGTTTGAGACGGAGCTGCAGAACTTCGAGACCTGAAAATATACGAAACGAGATCATTAGAGGGAATATGAGCATGGAAATAGATATTACAGACGAAGTTGAACGGAAACAACTGATTTGGTTTGGTCATACAAAAAGGATGCCTGAAAATAGATGGCCCAAAATAACATTAAATTGTATACATCATAAGGGGTAAACAAAAGGACATATGTTAGGCAAAGTAACAATGCCACATATAAAACGAAATCGCATAATCATTGCGGAGCTGTGGCATAGCACGGTTGTGCACTGCATAAATTGTGGCCTACATTTTTTTTGTTTTCGTGTGCTACATTTTTTCATTGAGCAAATATTTCAAATATAGCTCAGGGGCTCAGTTTTCTGCACAAGGGTCTTACGACTCCTTGCTCCGTCACTGCGCATAATATTACGATTTCCCATAAGAACGCATGTTAAAATGATTAAAAATTCCGAGCTAATTTTCTCTTGAATCATGAAGACCAAAAATCTGATATTTGGCAAGGTGTCTTATAAACACATAAACTTTACTTTAACTAAATTTCATTTAATTCTGAGTGAAAATATGTCTCTCCCGTACATCCTTAACACGTTCGCTGTCTCTATGGTTAGCCATGAACCATACGCAAGAAGTCCCCTATATAAAAAACCACATACCATAATCAGATCATGGGACTCTGTAATTAAAAAATTACATGCATAGAGTCCAATGAGATATGTTTTAATATCCAAGTCCGTGCCCCAAATATGGTACAAACGTATGTTTTGTATAGTAACCTTATTATACAAGGGAGTCCTTGTAGATAACCTGCCTATTCGTCGACAGTCCGTCTTAGAATCCAGTATGAAATAGAACCTAAACGTGAGCAAATTATGGGGCACAGGACTTACGAAAAACATAAGTAATGACCCGGTCACTAGTCAGTGAATGTGTTAAGTAATTTACAACCTGCCAAATTACTTATTTAGTTCATGACTAAGCGATCGTTATTATGATCAATATTAGGTGAATTTTTACATTGAAAAAGATCTAATAATCCCGTGACTCTAAAGGCATTTTTCAAGTAAAATTTAGGTTTTAATTTGGGTTTGTAAAATAACTTAATTTATGTATGACATATTAAGAATTTTCGGGGACATTTCTGAGGGAAGTTTTAGGTGATTCTTAACACAGCACAATAATACATAAGGCCATTGTACTCTGAAGAAATATCTTAGATAGAAAATAAGTACTCTACAAATGAGGCATGTAATTTCAAACAGTTATGATTTCATAGCTCAGCTATTAAGGCGAGATTAAGTAATTCTCGACTTCATGAAATTATTCTTGTCTTAGTGGTTGATCTATATTGCTTGTTTGCTGATTAAGTAGTAACATAGCTAATTGAAAGTATGTTTCTGTTGCAGTTCTATTTCTGATTTTGATGGCGTTCATATCATTCTTTAGGATGGGTGAAAATCAGGAGACATTGAAAGCAGTGCTTCAAGGAAATGGGGAATTCTCTAAACAATTGTACACTTCTCTAGCGAAAACACCAGGCAATGTCTTCTTCTCACCAATTAGTATTCATGCTATCCTTTCGCTTGCATCCCAGGTTTCCGGAGGCGTAACTGAAGAAGCGTTCACCAAAGTATTGAACGTTCCCGACTTGAAGACAGCTGCAAAAGGTTATAAAGAAGTCATGAAACGTCTCAACTCCGTTAAAGATGTAACTCTACTGATAGCGAATAAAGTGTTTGTGAAAGATAGTTATAAGCTGCAAAAGGCATTTCAGACCGTGGCTAAGAAGCATTATTTGTCTGAAGTGCAGTCGTTAGATTTTAAACAAGGGGCATCCGCAGCAAAATCAATTAACAGTTGGGTCGAGAGTAAGACTAAGAATAAAATTAAGGATGTCATCAATGCCAGCGGTTTAAACGATGAGACCCGTTTGGTGCTGGTAAACGCCATTTACTTTAAGGGCAAATGGGCTTTACCTTTCAACGTACGAATGACAAGAATTAAAAAGTTCTACTTGAACGACAACGACACCGTGGATGTCCAAATGATGCATATAACTGACGATTTTTTCTTTAAGCATGATGAGAACTTGGACGCGAAGATTCTGGAGATGCGGTATACCAACAAGGACATCAGTTTGATTATCATTTTGCCCAATAATAGAAACGGGATAGCTGAGCTGGAGCAGAAACTTTCCGGAACTGATCTCACAAAGGTTACAGAAAATATGTGTAAACAAGAGGTGCAAGTGTCCCTTCCCAAGTTTAAGATCGAGCAGACGATCGATCTTCAGGATTCCTTGACCGCGGTAAGATATGCAAAAAATTAAAATGGTTGGTAAAACCAACCAAGGTGTACACCTCGCAAGTTGCTTTACCCAATAGGCAAGCCTCTGATTTCCACCAAAAATTACTTCAACTTTAGCTCGTTAATCTGTAAAAACAAACAAGAGAAATTAATATATATACAGTGTGTCCAACTAAGTCGGCACCATATGGGAAACTTTTTTATTATTAGTTTTATGAAAAAAAGTTATTCTTGATAAAAAGTTTTGCATGGCCTAAAACCCAAAATAAAATAATCAGATATCAATTTTTTGTAGTCGTATACGAGGTTTGTCAAAAAATGTAAATTTTGCTCAAGAGTAAAGTACCTTTATTTATTACAATATCGACAATCGTTATTAAGAAAAGTTGATATCCAATATTATCCATCTACCATGAAAAAACGATTTTTAATAATTGTTGGGTGTAATATCTGTTTTCTCATGGTAGATGGATAATATTGGATATCTGACCGTCAGTGGCGGCTGATGAAATTTCAATATTTTTTTTCTCGTCTATGGCGCATGGGACCCATACGAAATTTGGGAAATAACATCTAGAGAAACACTTCTCTAATGACTCCAAAAAAATTTTGAAAACGCAGTTTGCGAAAAAATTTTTGAAAATTCGTTAGCCTCCCCTGGGTCTAGGAGCTCCTGTTTATTATTTTTTTTTTTTTGTCATATGCATTTGACTTTTCATAAAAATACAACAATAGATTTTGGATTTTGTGAAAATATTTTCATTACTAACTGGAATACAACGAACTGAAATTTTGTAATTTACAATTTAACAAATTACAATATTTCAATTCGTTGTATCTCAGTTAGTAATAAAACTATTTTCATAAACTCAAAAATCTGTTGTATTTTTATGAAAAGTCAAATGCATATGACAAAAAAAAAAATAAAAATAAACAGGAGTCCCTAGACCCAGGGAAGGCTAACGAATTTTCAAAAATTTTTTCGCAAACTGCTTTTTCAAAATTTTTCATTAGAGAAGTGCTTCTCTAGATGTTATTTCCCAAGTTTCGTATGGGTCCCATGCGCCACAGACGAGAAAAAAAATATTGAAATTTCACCAACCGCCACTGCTGACCGTAGTTTTCAATTAAGATCAACTTTTCTTAATAACGATTGTCGATTTTGTAATAAATAAAGGTAAAGTATGTCCAACTAAGCCGGCACCATATGGGATACTTTTTTATTATTGGTTTTATGAAAAGAAGTTATTCTTGATAAAAAGTTTTGCATGGCCTGAAACTCAAAGTGAAATAATCAGATATCAATTTTTTATAGTCGTATACGAGGTTTGTCGAAAAATGTAAATTTTGCTCAAGAGTAAAGTACCTTCATTTATTACAATATCGACAATCGTTATTAAGAAAAGTTGATCCTAATTGAAAACTACGGTCAGATATCCAATATTATCCACCTACCATGAGAAAACAGATATTATACCCAAAAATTATTAAAGATCGTTTTCTCATGGTAGATGGATAATATTGGATATCTGACCGTAGTTTTCAATTAGGATCAACTTTTCTTAATAACGAGTGTCGATATTGTAATGAATAAAGGTATTTTACTCTTGAGCAAAATTTACATCTTTTGACAAACCTCGTATACGACTACAAAAAATTGATATCTGATTATTTCATTTTGGGTTTTAGGCCATGCAAAACTTTTTATCAAGAATAACTTTTTTTCATAAAACTAATAATAAAAAAGTTTCCCATATGGTGCCGACTTAGTTGGACACACTGTATATATATGTTAGATCACGGTTCACACGAATGACTTTTTAAAAACTTTTATTTACTTAAGTGGAGCCAACGTTGGCTCTTGGAGAAGGAATATAATAATAATTAGAAGTGTTTCATTCTAAGTGAGTTTAATAACTGAATCAACAAAGCGTGTTTAGTCATATTTATAACATACAGAACCTGAGTAAGCAAAATATAGAACAAAGGAAATCCAGTTCTGCAGTCATCACAAGTTATGAGAAACAAAGGTGAAATATGATATCTTGAAGATAAGCAATTAATAAGAGAAGTCGTTATCATGAAATATGATATACCTGTGAAGGTTTGTTATGGCTAAGTCTTGGTAATAAGCGTATAATTTTATATAACAACTTCCCCCTTAATAAAAAAGTTGATGTTATGCAGCAACTTTTGAAAATTGTTAGAAACGTTAAATGAATATAATGCAAAATAAATTGAAACAATGTTGAATGAATACAAAGCAAAATAATAAAATACATAAAAGTTAAAATTGGTAAATGATAATAATAATAAGCGAGTAGTACATTACATAAATGTGATAAGAATAAAATACAATGGTCTAAATTAATAGACAAGGGTAAAACTCCACATATGAAAGTCTATGTTAACTCGATGTCCTCTTCTTCTTGAGGTTTAATACCGGGTCGCTTTCTTGGAGGGATCAGTCTAGGAAATTTGGTAAAAACTCTGCTTCGCTCTGAAGGAGGTGAAGGAGGGTTGTCCATTTTGGGTTGGATTCGCAATGCTCCACATCTTCTTCTTCTGCATTTACAAGTTATGTAAAGTAGAACTAATAGAATGATGAGAGTGATTATGAAATATGTGAACCAAGATACGTGTTTGGTCACAAAAGGCTCGTTTATGAGGTCATCCAGGTCTTTGGAATATTGGTCTAATTTGGTTTTTGCAATATCTAGATCTTCTACGTCGAGACTGTTTAATTTGAGTGGTTTTAATTTTGGAATTTCGATTTTGTCGGGCATGTGATTACAGCATTCAAAAGGAATTTGGATAGGATGTGAATTGTCCTTAATTTCGGAAAAGTCTTTGGCACTGGCTTGTATTCTAGTAATGCCTGCATAGGCGTAACATCCTGGTTGTAGTTTGATGATGGAATTTTTGTTGATTAACTCTGTTGTGGATTCTCTCTTTGGACAGTTGATGGTAATGTGAAGTGGTTCGGAATTAATTACTAGCCATGTGTTGTCTTCAAGTTCTTGGACGTTGTATCCCCGACTAATAATGAAGGAAGTTTGACAGTTCTCTGGAAGTTTTGGCAATGGTTTTAGTATTCTGGCTGCACATATGGCATTTTGGTCGATAGGATATGCAAACAGGTTAGAACATAGTTTGGTTCCAAAATAAAGTGGTTTGCGTTCTTTCAAATTTTGTATAGGTATGTACATCAAAGAATCATCATCTCTCGCGATATATTTTTGTGAAATAGATAAAATATGATGTAGACCAGTTCTGTTATCAAGTATCGGGATAGGGTATAGGTGATAGGTGTTATAGTTTTGGGGTTCAACAAGTGGTATTGTTAAAACAAATACTAAGTTAGAATCCATTTGAAACGCTTGCAATTCAATAATGTCCAAATACTTAGCAACTGCCGATAATTTAATGGGGAGAGGCAAATTGTTCCTTCGTAAGCTCTGTGAAATTTCTTGTAGTGCTGTCACTAAGTGATTAGGAGTTATGATTGACGTGTGAATGATTCCTAGTCTGGCAAATGTTATTGAATTTAGAATGTCGTTTAAGTTATCTTCGATATACAAATAGCTTGCCAGTAATTGTTCGCAAATATATAAAAATTTTAGTTTTATGTGAGCAGCCTCAATAGCTTGAGTCATTGTTTGAATTGTGTGTTCTATTTCTTCGAGATCTTTGTTAAAGGTTTCCTCGTCAATTTGTAATTTTTGTATAGTCGAGTTGAAGTTTTTAATAACAGAAGTTGTAACTGAAATTTGATCTTTGATTAAGTTTTCCAATTGATGTTCGTCATTATTTAGTTTATTTATACAATTAGTATAGTACTGGCCATCTTCAGCATCTAGGTTACCAGTTATGGATTTGAATATTGTACCGATACCGTTAAGTATTCCTCGTTTATATCTTTTTGTATCTGAAAAGATTTCGTCAAATTTTATTTTTATAGAGTTGGATATTTGTGTTAAAAGGTTAAAGTCTGTTTTAATTTCACTCGTAAAAATAATTGACTTATGATCACCATTATGGAGAGTGTACAAGATTCTGTCTAAGATATTTTGATTTTTGTCAAAAGCTAGTTTGAGGGATGAAATGTTTTTATGCACTAGAGTCCTAGAGTCCATTTGTCATTTGTCACCACGATGTCCGTGTCTTGGTGGTAGTATACACCAACGGTGTTATTGATTGGGGTAATTTTGTATTGACAGAGTGCTGATCCGAACAGCAGGAGAAACCTGAAAATAAATTTAATTTTCAGTATATGGTTTCATTCTATCAAAATTTACTTTGGTTTCTTGTTTCGTTTCGAGATTTAATAAGGTAGCAGAATTTTGAAAAATTTCTTTTATTTTAAAAGGACCGTTAAATTTGTTTTGCAATTTGTTTTTGATTTGTGATTCTTTTACGTAAACTAAGTCACCTATTTTGTACTCAGATCGTTTTTGGGGAACGTTTCTGTCGAAACGAACTTTTGCTTTCTCTTTTTGAGATTGTGTTCGACTACGGGCTATTTTATAGTAGTGGGATATTCTGTTGTTTAAATCTCTAACGTATTTGGTTATTAATTCTTTTTGGTTATATAAAGTTTCGGGTGGTCTGTTAGACGTATGCCCAAATACAAGTTCGTATGGGGTGAAACCGTGTGTTTTATTTACCGAATTGTTATAGCATATTACCGCATATGGTAAGATTGTGAAAGGATGTTCGTTCGGATTCTCGGTTTTATGAATTCTTATCATTTCGGCTAAAGTAGCATGAAATCTTTCTATGGATCCGTTCGATTGGGGATGTCCTACGCTTGAATAAGTTAATTTTATGTCGTAGAGGGTGCAGAGATCTTTGAGCAAACGGTTGTCAAATTCGCCACCGTAATCGCAATGGATTCTCAATGGGGTACCATAATGTTGAAAATATAACAACAAAGTGTTTACGACAGATTTTGCGGATTTATTCGGGACTGCGTAGGCTTGCGTGAATTTGGTTAATTCATCGCGAATGGTTAAAGCGTAATTTCGAGTGAGGAATTCAAATAGATCGATATTGATTCTTTCGAATGATGTTCTTGGGGTTTCTGTGACTACCAGAGGGTTATTAAGGTTTTTCCGGCATACTTTAGTCTTTTGGCAAGTTTCGCAATTTTTTATAAAATTTTCAACGTCTTTAGTTAGACCTTGCCAAGTGTATTTTTCTCTAATTCTTCGAATCGTTTCATTTATTCCGCGGTGTAGATTATTTTTACCAAAATGATTTTGCTCCAATATAATTGGGATTTCATCTTCGTCGGCAGTTCTGACGATATCTTGACAAATTACTACTTTTAAAGCTTTTTCCGCAAAAATGAATGATAGAATTTCGAGTACGGGGAGGTCTAGGTTATTTTCGACAAAGTATGTCTTAGAAAGGTCTAAAACATCTTGGTTTTTAAATAATACCAAAAATAAATGTTCAATTACTGATTCGATATCAAACGGTAGGGGAATGATAAAATATCTCCTATGTCTGACTGTTTTGCTCGATACAATATTGATTTTATCGTTGTGAAATTCGGGGTTTTCTTCGAATATGTCCTCAATAATTTTGTGATGTAGGTCTTGTAAGTTATTTTGTTGGAAGAAGGTTATAATATCTTTATGTTCTCGGTATAAGAGTTGTTTGTTTGAGGCTTTGATTTTTGAATAATCTATTAAAGATGTCGTTGGTGAAAGTTTCAAATTCTCGGGAAATTTGTTCGTTAGTGATTTCGTTGTTATCGTCTGGGTTTTCGTCGTCGTCTGACTCTTCGTCATTCGCGGCTAGAACCTTTGAATAGAATTTGGAACATTCGGAAAAATGATTAATTTTGATTCTGGAAAGTGCGTCCGCGTTCTTATTGATTTTGCCGGGTTTATAAATTATTTCGTAGTCGTACTCTTCTAATTTGAGTCGCCAACGGGCAAGTCTACTTCCTGGGTCTTTTATAGAGAATAGCCAGGTGAGTGGTCTGTGGTCGGTTACAAGCTTGAACTTTCTACCATACAGATAGGGTCTAAAGTGCTTTACACTCCATACTATCGATAAAAGATCGCGTTCCATCGTTGAATACTTAGTTTCTGCACTGCACAAGGTTCTAGAAGCATAGGCAATGGGTAAATCTTTGCCAATAGGCCCCTGGCTCAGCACCGAGCCGACGGCAAATGCGCTCGCATCAGTGGTTAGAACGAAAGGTTCATCAAAGTTAGGGTAGGTTAATATCGGAGTTGTCGTTAATGTTTGTTTTAAATTTTGAAAGGAATTTATACAATCATTGTCGAAGAGAAATGGTATGTCTTTTTGTAGTAGTTTTGTTAAGGGCTTGGTAATCTTGGAGAAATTGGGGATAAAGCGCCTATAATATCCGGCTAAGCCTAGAAATGATTTAATTTCTTTTTGATTTTTTGGTTGAGAGAAATTTAGAATAGCGTCAACTTTCGAAGGATTCGGTTTTACGCCGTCTTTTGTAATGAGATGTCCTAAATAAGCGACATCTTTGCGGAGAAACTCGCATTTGTCGGGTTGAATTTTGAGATTGGCTTTCTGTAATCTTTTGAATCCTTCTGTTAATCGAGAAATATGCTCGTGAATAGTAGGGGAGTAAACAATAATATCGTCCATATAAACGAGACATCGTTCGTTTTGTAACAAAACAAAATGTTATCCATCACTCTTTGAAACGTTGATGGAGCATTCTTAAGTCCAAAAGGCATTCTTACGAATTCAAAATGACCATTTTCAACTGTGAAAGCAGTTTTTTGAATGTCTGCGGGATTAATTTCAATTTGGTGAAAACCAGAAGCCAAGTCTAAGGTTGTGAAATATTGGCATTTGCCAAGTTGGTCTAAAAGATCGGAAATGTTGGGCAGAGGATATTTGTCACCAATTGTAACCTCGTTGAGTTTGCGGTAGTCGACTACGACGCGCCATTTCTGTTTACCAGAAGCGTCCAGTTTTTTGGGAACTACCCAGACAGGAGAGGACCAAGGTGAGATTGAGGGTTGAATAATACCTTGACTTAACATTTTCGATACTTGGGACTTAACTTCTTCTTTATGGACCTGAGGATATCGATACGATTTAGTGAGTATCGGTCGGGAATTTTCGGTGTCAATAGGGTGTTTGATTTCATTAGTAAAGGTCAAATTGTCTCCTTCTAAATAGAATATATCTTGAAAGTCTAAACAAAGCTGCGTTACTATTTCGGCCTCTTCTTCGTTTAGACGATCCAAGCGCAATTCGTTCCTGATTTCGAAGGATCTGTCCGTCGTTAGTTGTTGGTCAGAGTTTTGAGCGTTTAAGTTAAAAATTGACTTGAATTTTTGTACTGGTTCTAGTTCGAGGTTCGAGAAATTTACCGTTTTTGGTATTGCATTCGCGTTTATAATTGAGGTTAAAAATTCTCCATTGCTATCGATTTTTACGAGAGCATTCGGTAAGCGTACCCTTTCGTTTTCCTGGGCTAACAGTATAGCTTCGGTATTTCGCAGGTTACATTTTAGTTTACAAATTTTTTCCATGCGAGGTTCAATAGAAATAAAATTTTTGATGTTGCTTAAATTTGAATTTTTTGTATCAGAATTAATAGTTGGTTGTAAAGGTAAATTTACTGTAGTTTCTTCCGTAACTTTAAATAGTGGTACGGTTTTGAAATTTGTGACTAGTTGTTTATTTTTAAAGTCTACTTTGCATTCGTAATGTTCTAGGAAGTCTGCGCCTAATAATCCATCGAAATCTATATCTAGATTATAGATATAAACTTTGTGTGACTGATTTGAAAAGGGGATGAGAACAGATTCGTTGATATAAATTTTTTGATCAGTGATACCCTGTATGATTACATTTTCAGGAGATCTACGTCTGTAATTTTCAGCTGTTTTAGGTTTAAAAATTGATATACCTGCGCCTGTGTCAATTAGAATTTTAAATTTACCAGTTGCATCCTTCATATAATAGAGATTTTTTGAATTTACAGTTAGTAGGGTATGGGAAAGCGTATTTACATGAACGTCTGTTCTGGGAAATTCAGCATTGGGTCGAAACTGTCGTTGAGGTTCATAGTTTGTACTTGAGTTTCTAGTTCCGTAATTGATTCGAATTGGTCTGTTTGTTGTGTCGGAGTATCCGTGGGGTACTCCGGATCTAATCGAAAATCCTGAGGATTAGCAGTATAATCCTCGTACTGTTCGTATTGAGAATTAGCTATATAATTCTCTTGGAAATTTTGGTTAGTTTCAAAGTTATAATTTTCGTAAGTATCTTCTGCAGTTTGGTAATCAGAAGAATAGTCACTGTATTGATTAAAATCGCATTGGTTTTCATAAGGTTCGTAATTTAAATGGTGCGTTTTTTTGTTGATTAAAACGGTTGAAATTTGGCTTTGGTTGAATAGCAGAGGGTCTTTGTTGGTTGAAATTCGGGTTCGGCCTTATGGCTGAGGGCCTGTTTTGTTGTGGTTGACTAGATTGATTATTTTGAGGAAATGTCCTCTGATTAAAAAGATTGGTTTGAGAAAAATTGTGAAAATTTGGGTTTCCTTGATAATTTGGTCTTTGAAAATTTTGTGACGTTGTTGGCCTTATTTGCGATTATTGCCTTGTGCGGCATTCGCTTATTACATGTCCATTTCTTTTACAAAATGAACAAAATTTTTGTTGGAAATTGGGACCTTGTGGTCGTTTTTGTTGAGGAGGCATTGTATTTTTTACTTGGTTATTTTTTGGGAATTTCTGTGATTCGAAGTAGGAAAGTTGTAGCTCTCTACGGATTCTGCTAACGGCTTTTAGTATACTAGGAGGATTGCTAGCACGAATGATGCGGCCTAAGTTTGGTTCTAAGCCCGTTAGTAAATTATTAAGTGTCATCGTTTCGATGAGATCTGATTGTGCAGCTCTTTGCGTTGTCGTGAGAGTTTGCTTTTGCACTGCAGCGTGCATTTTCGCATTGTGCGTTTGTAAACGCGAAACAAATGTTAGGGCGGATTCACCTGGCAATTGGTGAATGCGCTGCAGGTCCTGAATTAGGGCCGTTAAATCTCGGGAATCTCCAAAATGAGTTTCTAAAAGCGCTTTTATTTCTGGCCATGTGCCAGGATTAGGCGAATTTATTAATTCGGCAGCTTTGCCTTTTAATTTATTTTTTATGTGGACGGTCAAAAGAATTTTTTGATCTCCAATTGCCATGCTTTGGGCGCAATGACAGGAATTTAAGAATGTTTGTAAATTTATGGCATTGCCATCAAATTCTGGTATTAGTGAAAAAATTTCAGAGAGCTTGTAAGGCTCAATTTGCTCTGGTTGTTGTTGTTGACGTAGTAGCAGTAGTAGTAGTAGTAGTAGTAGTAGTAGTAGTAGTAGTAGTAGTAGTTGTTGTTGTTGTTGTTGTTGTTGTTGTTGTTGTTGTTGTTGTTCGGCTGGTGCCGGTGCTGTTGGTTGAGCTGTCTCTGGTTGAGCTCTATCTGGCATTTCGCTTTGTGTATTTAGAAATTATTTGAACTAAAAGAATTGTCTGCGTATCAGCAGTATGATACGAGAATTAAATTAAAATTAGCTTGTTACGTTGCGTGCGTAAATGGATCGTATATTAGCTGTATAATACACAATGTTTCGTAAATACGAAAATAAATAAACTTAAAATTAAATCAACTTGTTTCGTTGCGTTTGTAAAAGAATGGATTCACTTTGACAAGAGAACTGGCTTTGTGCGCCGAGTGTATTAGCAGTATAATACACTTTTAATAGAATAAGTTGCGAAGAATAATAAAATAGTAAAAATGGTACGAGATGATTCTTAAATGACTTACGTTAGTTTCGTTTCCATGGGTAGGTTCTTCGTCCGTCAAGGGATTGGGATCCGCCACCACCAGTGAAGAAGGTCTCCTTGTTCTCGCAGGTGTACACGCACTAGTTAGGCACCTTCTGCAGATGTTGTCCTTGTTCTTTTGCGCTTCACTACCAGTTAGGCTTCTTGTTCTGATGATGTTTACGGATCCTACCGACTGCGCCAATGTTAGATCACGGTTCACATGAATGACTTTTTAAAAACTTTTATTTACTTAAGTGGAGCCAACGTTGGCTCTTGGAGAAGGAATATAATAATAATTAGAAGTGTTTCATTCTAAGTGAGTTTAATAACTGAATCAACAAAGCGTGTTTAGTCATATTTATAACATACAGAACCTGAGTAAACAAAATATAGAACAAAGGAAATGCAGTTCTGCAGTCATCACAAGTTATGAGAAACAAAGGTGAAATATGATATCTTGAAGATAAGCAATTAATAAGAGAAGTCGTTATCATGTAATATGATATACCTGTGAAGGTTTGTTGTGGCTAAGTCTTGGTAATAAGCGTATAATTTTATATAACAACTTCCCCCTTAATAAAAAAGTTGATGTTATGCAGCAACTTTTGAAAATTGTTAGAAACGTTAAATGAATATAATGCAAAATAAATTGAAACAATGTTGAATGAATACAAAGCAAAATAATAAAATACATAAAAGTTAAAATTGGTAAATGATAATAATAATAAGCGAGTAGTACATTACATAAATGTGATAAGAATAAAATACAATGGTCTAAATTATATATATATATATATATATATATATATATATATATATATTTTTTATCTAACCTATAAAGTGATAAAAAAATTCTGAAAAAATTTCTTGACCTTTATTGGACTTGAACCCTTGCAATTTTTTGCTAAAGTCAATAGTTTAGGATTAAAAAGTTCTTAAATGTCTAAAAAATAACGCAAATTACCTAACTTTAGCAAGCTGTATTTCAAAAACTGTCCATAGGATTGGCTCGATGTGATAAGAAATTTTGATCAGCATGACATGAACTACAAAATACCAATTTTAGCCAATTCCACCGAATTAACATTTTCATGGGTTTTGTTCCGGAGTCCTTTATAAAACAGTTAAATGTGGCGAGTCGATTGTCAAAAATCGGCTTAGTATATTTCTTCAACTGGTCTTCTTGAAAAGTGATTACAAAACAGAAGCAATTGTAAATAGTAACTAGAAATAGTGTCTCTGGCGTACGCGAGTGCATATAATTGGAGGCAGCTCCTAAAATATTTCCATAAACCTTAAAAAAGGTAATTTTAAAATGATTGACAGTGACATTTGATTTAATTTAAATATAAAGAATTTTTGCGTCGGGCATTTCTTCCCACGTCGACCGGCTTTTCTAATAGCCGTGAAGTCAGCAACTTATAGACATTAGCGAAATTAGAAACATAAGCTAACATCTAAATTCTTCAACATCTTCGTGAACACCTACCCCCGATCAGTGGAAACTGATTTAGGGGGTACGGATAGTATGGAGGGAAACGCTAAAATAAAGCTGGATATGCTAACAAATAAAAACGTTACTCCGTCCACTTCAAATCCCCACCTTGACAACCTGACCACTGACACTGAAAGTGAAGCGTTCTGGGAATCAAACAAAGAAAGGCGCGTTCTAAGGAAAAAACTGAAGCTGACGAAAAGAAATGAACAATTAACAGGATCTGACACAGAAGTGAGTCAAAGTAGCAAAATTAGTCAGAATAGCATTGTGGAAAAAATGATCGAAGGTGAAAGCGATGGAGAGATGGCCAGAGCTTTCAGATTGAAAGCAAGGAAAAGACGACTGACGGACGAAGAAGACGACACATTTACACATCCTACGACAAAAACACAAACACAAACTGTGAACCAAATACCCACCGCAATAACAATTACAAACAAATTTGAAAGAGCTGGTAAAATTAGAACGCAACCAGATATGCACATCACACCTAAACCAAGAAATGAAACAGAAAACAACACTGACACGAAGACAAAGGCGAAAAGGCCACCACCTCCAATAGTTATACATGAACAATTCTTGGATCACAAAACATTAAACACCTATTTGACTGCAAAATTGAAGGACAAATTTTATTGGAAGCACACGGCAAATACGACCATACTCCAGACCGCGACATATGAGGACTGGGTTCTGGCCAACAAGAATTTTGACTCTGGAAAAATCGAGTTTCACACCTATACCCCCAGAGAGGAGAAGAATCATGCTTTCGTTTTACGGGGTCTCTACCATGAGGTAGACGTCGAAGAAATTAAAAAAGAGTTGAAAATTCATGATATTGTGGTAAAGGAAGTCTATACCATGAAAGGTACTAAGTTTCAATCCTTCATGGTTGTAACTACAAGTGCCACAACATTGAAAAATCTTGAGCAAAATGTCAAGTATTTAGACTATACGGCAATTCACTGGGAAAGGCACAACAATAGCAAGAAAATAATCCAGTGTCACAGATGCCAGATGTGGGGACACGCCACATCAAATTGCCGCGCCTCTCCAAGGTGTTTAAAATTTGCCAAATCGCACTTAACAAATCAGTGCACCAAAAGTATAGAGGAACCTGCCAAATGTGTTAACTGCGGAGAAGCACATCCAGCCAACAACGTGGCGTGTTCAGTTTATCAAAACAAGATCTGGCAGCTAGAAAAACGGAATACAAGAGTACCTCCTCGACCGGAAAGCAAATATGTGGTTGCCGCCCCTCCAGAAATAAACGCGTGGAGTAATAAAGCCACAAAGCAACAAAGACAACAACCCCAGTTATCTTTTAATTCTAAAAACTTCCCTCCTCTACCACAGAGGACGTCAAATCAAGATCAAACCAGGGCATCCACTCAGGCGTCTCAGGTTGTAGCAACTTCCAGACCTTCAGTAAATCCATCGTCAATAGATGAGTTGCAGTACCAATACCAAAGAGTAGAAGCTCTTATTAATATTGATCAAATGACGAATAGGGTAAGATCGTTGGCTGATCAACTTGAACTTTGTAATAGCGAGAGTGCCAAATTTCAGGTTTTTTATAAATTTATGTTAAATATCGATTCTTCTAATGCCTAATAATTTCAAACTCTCTTCGTGGAACGCTAATGGTATTGGCAACAAAATTCCTTTTCTAATCAATTATTTAACGAGGCATAAAATTGACATTATGCTCTTAAACGAAACCAAATCGACTGGACGTGACAAGCTAAGCGTTCGAGGGTACACGACAATTAGACGAGATAGGGCTGACCAACACAGAGGCGGAGGTGTGGCCGTGCTCATAAAATCAAATATACTCACACACATCGTACTCTACGGAATACTTCCGTGGAGAATGTGTGTGTGACGTTAGAAGGTGGCATGAACATCGTCGCCGTGTACAATAAACCTTCGAACAGCTTCACAGCGGGTTGTCTGGAGAATTTGATAAATGCTGGCCCACGCTGTCTGGTAATAGGCGATCTTAACGCTAGACATAATGCATGGAACTGCCATCGTAACAATACGAATGGCTGCACTCTGTTCCAATATGTCAATAATCACAATGTCATTCTCCAGTATTCAAATGATCCGACTCACTTTCCGGATAACGGCGGTACACCGACAACCATTGACATAGTGGTCAATAAGGGCGTGATCAACTCCACGCTACCTGTTGCGCTGGAGGAGCTCACCTCTGACCATAATCCAATTCAGATTGAATTAAAAAATATGTCAAGGGAAGACACTACACGAAAAATCACTTCTTATAGGGACGCTGACTGGCGTCGTGATGTCGACGTGATGTCGACGCTAAGATCGAAATGACCAGATTGCAACGGCGCATTCGAGATTCCATAACCGCCTGGAGAAACAGGAAATGGAGTGAGAAGCTAGAAGCTTTAAATCCTCAGGATAACTCGCTGTGGAAACTGACCAGGGCGCTAAAAACCACACGGCAAGTCATGCCTGCGCTGACCAAAATTAACGGACAGACAGCCTTAACAGACTTGCAGAAGGCGAATGAACTAGCTGACAACTATGAAAGAGTACATAACGAAAACACACCAAACAATCCTGAACACGACCGCATTGAAAGAGACGTAAACAATGTTATTGGCCATGACATCCAATTAACGAGACCTGAGTTTATAAAAGTCATGGTCAAACCCTTTGAATTAGCGAAGCTAATAAAGGCACTTCCAAGTAATAAGGCGCCGGGGAAAGACGGCATCGAATATAAATTACTAAAATATCTGCCTAAAAAAGGCATTGTACAGCTCATGTATATCATTAATGCGATTCTACGATTACAACACTGGCCTGACATGTGGAAATGCGCTGTGGTCGTCCCCATTCTGAAATCGAATAAGAACCCAAAGATCGCGGGCAGTTATCGGCCAATCTCGTTGCTGTCTGCGATCTCCAAGTTAGTGGAGAAGGTCATCCTAGACAGACTAAGTGCTGCGCAGGATGGACTTCACATTGATGATGAACAACAATTCGGCTTTAGGAAGGGAAGGAGCACAGTACAACAAATCGTGAGAATCGTTAATGATGTGGCTATACAATGCAACCTGGGAAAAAGTACCACAATGGTACTTTTGGATGTCGAAAAAGCCTTTGATACCGTCTGGATCCCGGGCCTAATATCAAAAATGATGGGATATCGCTTTCCGCGGCACCTCGTCAAACTTATACACTCGTACCTGACTGGCAGAACGCTGCAGATTCGAGTGAGTAACAAACTATCTACACAGCGGGACATTCGAGCGGGCGTCCCGTAAGGGTCGGTCCTTGCACTCAAATTGTATAATTTGTATGTTTCAGACTTCCGCACATTCCCAAATACCAAACTTGCGAAGTACGCTGATGACACGGCCATGTACGCTCATAGCCATAGTGCACAAGCAGCCAACATGCTTCTCAAGGCATATATGGCTCGTGCCATGGCGTATTATGGCAAGTGGAAGATTCGAGTAAATGTGGAGAAGTCGGAAGCAATGGTCTTCACGCACAACTTTACTAAAAATAAAATTATTACACCTATTTCGATCAGGGGAAATCAAATTCCAACCAGGGAGTGCGTGAAGTACTTGGGGGTTCACCTTGACAAAAGACTGACATTCTCCAAACACATTAACGAAACTGTACGAACAGTCTATTTTATGTCCAGGAGTCTGTACCCGCTCCTGGCCAAGAATAGCAGACTAAGCAGACAGAACAAAAAATTAATTTACACCGTTATAGTGAGGCCGGCCCTTACATATGCAGCACCAGTATGGTGCAGCGCATCGATGACGACAATTAAAAAACTAAGAGTCTTGGAACACAAATTTATGCGCCTCATATCAAATTCATCTAGATACATCTCCCTCAGAGATCTCTATGAACGTTGCAATGATATAACACCACTAGCAGACTACATCAAGATTACATCTGAGAAATTTTATCAATTCAAACTTGGTGATAGCCCGCTAACAAACAACATCGCGCATCAGAGAGCATAATGCACCATTTAGGATAAAACACAAATTACCATATCAGGCGTTGCCCATCTTCCGGCAACTTAACTAGCCAATAATCTCTCTTCCATACTCACACAACTTTCAACTTTAACTTTTTCCTGCTCTTTTTTTTATTTTTGTCATTTTTTGTTATTCACTGTTTTTTGTCCTTTTAAATTCCTTTTCACTGCAACAATTTTAAATTATTAATAACAATTTTTTAATAAACAGAATATTTTTAATAGAAAATTATGTGGCAAAATTTTACCGCACGTTTTTTTCGCATTACAAAAAAGGGTTTTTTTGACTAACGATTTTTCCCTTGCCGTCAATTATGCTTTTATACATATTTTTACAATAGCGTCTTTTGCATACATTAATTATCTTAAGTAGTTTTTCTTTATACCTAATTAATCTTATACACATTTTAATTCGTTTTATTGCGAAAGGAGTTTGTGTTCAATTTTCAGTTGTTTATAATCTGAACTGGCCTCGTCCCGTCCAGCCTTTCAATTCCACGGCGCCTCGCACACTGGATGTCTGGCTGGCTCCGAAGCGTGTGCTTGTGGAGGAAATTTTTATTTATTATTTAATTTGAAATAAAGTTTATTTGATTTGATTTGATTTTGATTATAAAACAGTTCAGTTGCAGGCAACCAGATAGTGATTTCTTCAACTCTAATATCATCAATTAGCATTTTAGAAGCATTAATAAAATAACAATAAAACAAAATAATCCTATAACATTTAAATTATAAAACAAATTTGCTGGTTGGGTAATAAGTGCTATGAAAAGTTTAAGGTGAAATCGGTCCATTGCTTCTTGTAAAATTTGAACAATTTATGTATTAACATTCAAATATTCTGCTAAGTTCTTAATTATTTCCGGTTCTAGTTATCACATGGCAATAATAAAAATACCAAATTGTTCGCAAAAAAGTTTCGAATAAAACTAGACAATGAAAGATTTCTTTTTGATAATTTGTTAATTTATAAAAAAAATGAAAACCACTAAAATTTCATTTTTTGGATATAATAATAATTTATGAAGCACAATGTAATAATACATCAATTTTAATTAAAATTGGTGAATTCACGTCCTTTGTTGAACTAAACCTTCCTGCCGAAAAGCGCAAAATATCTATTTAAACTGTTAAAAATAAAGAACGATTTCGAAATTTAAGAGGGAGCAACGCGATCAAATCAGAGGGGAGTGGGTGGAAATTAGCTAATAAAGTACAGAGAGCTGTTGTGTTGGTTGTCTAGTTTTGGCGTTTGTACTTTCTTTACTATTGCTCTACCTACTTACAATAACGCCTGAAAGGTCAAGAACACATCGAGACCAAGATTCAAATACACGAAATGAGTGCGCATCGGTTATAAATGCAATTTTTGCAATCATTTTTAATTATATCGAACTCCATCTACTAAAACAGAATGTACTAAAAAAAAATTCCAGCAAAAAGCATTTTTTAGCGAACTGGATTATGTTATTAAACTGATCAAAAGATATTCTTGTAAGTAAATTAATACTACACTTCTATTGAAGAACATTTTTAGCTAAAACTTGTTTATTAACCAACGTGAAGAGAGATCTTCCTAATAAACAAGGAGTCTACATCATGTAACCAACATAACCTTAAATTTTAAGTTTTTTAAGTATATTCTCATTTTACTTCCACATCCAGTGGAAGTATAGTAACGACAAAAAATGTTTTAAAAATTTTTATTGTTCAAATAGGCTTACAATGTCATGAAACGTCGAGATTTTAAATTTGAGCGAAAAAAAATTTTCTGTCTGTCTGTCTGCCGGTCTGTCTGTAACTTTTTTTGTGCGCACGTTTACTCTGGAACCGTTTGAGATATTGACTTGAAATTTGGTACACATATGTACTTTAATGAGATCTGGAATTAGATTATATTTTCATCTTGTTCCATCGGAGGGTTGGGGGGTAAATTGGGGTAAATTTGGGGTAAATAGGTAAATCAAGCAGGTAAGAGTCCATAAAATTGGTATTTAGTATATACAAGAGAAGCTAAGGGCTCAAAAAAATTTTTGGCATTAGCCACCCCCATTTTTAAAGGGAATGAAAAGAAAATGTGATTTAGTGTGTGTACAAGAACCAGAAACCTCAAAATATTTTTTATTTCATCCACCCCCACTACCACCTCCCTATCACCACCCCCATCCCACTACCAATGTGGGGTATCGTTTTATGGGTTTTTGGGGTAGAGGATTTCAAATATTATATTATTAAAGTTCCATAAACAATTATTTCCACATACAAAATTTTTTCGTTGTGAGTGACTTGGGTAGAAAATCTGGATGTGGAAGTAGTGGTTCCTTGGGCAGCGGTTTTTAATGTTTGTATACGCATTTTTAGCTTGAAGCCGTACTGGTTCCAAACAAATATTTAAAAATTCACGTAAATAAATGTTTCAATATTGTTAATTAATAAAAATAGACTGCTAATTACAGGTTAGGTTTTCAACCTACAAAAAGAGTCCTATTCTATTAGGACAAAGTATTTAGAACTTAATAAACATTACACTTAACTAGATTTTAGTTGATAATACGGGAACCAGGCAGAAATTTTAATAACAGCTGCGTAACACTCTTAAATCTTAAGAAACACATATTATGTGACGTCACGTGCAGATGACCTATAATAGCCACACTGCCTACCCTTCACCCCACTTCAGCTTTAGCTTTACTGATGAAACTTTGTAATTGGCATTGTCCCCTCTTAAGTGCATCAACTCATCGGGGGGATAATTTTTTTTTTTCGAAATTGAATTATTACGTGTATCTTACGATGGTATTAACAAAACAAAGTGTTTTTTTTTTCATTTAAACGGTTATTTTTGGAATTTGTTTATAATTTTCGAAATTATGGTTATAAAAAAAAATAAAATAACTCTGGATTTTTTATCACATCAAAAACGGTAAACGAATTATGAATGTAGATAAAAAACCAAAATAAAAAAGTATTAATGCTCGGTCGCTTATAAGTGAACGACTGAACGTCGTGTTAATAAATGGATTTATGTAATATTTAGAAGTACTTTTGTCAAAAATCGGAATTCATTAGTATTATGAACTATATTTTTTTCAGTGTATGAGAAGTCAAGTTCTCAAAATTATTTTGGCTTCAGCCACCCGTATTAGCACTCCATTATTAAAGGGGGTAAAAAAACCAAATTGTGATTTTATTTAGCATGTGTACAAGAACCAAGGAAGGCCTCAAAAATTTTTTTCGCATCAGCGACCCCCACCACCGACGTGGCATATCGTTTTACGCATTTTTGGAGTAAACAATTTCAAATATTACAAGTATTTCCACATAATGGAATGCAAATATAGTATCGACATTTTTTTCTTTATAAGAGACTTAGAATAGGATGTGGAAGTAGTGATTCCTTAGGCAACTGTTTTTTTTAGATTACGTATGAGTATTCAGTGTGATTTTTTGTTCCAGCTCGGTCTTGGTAACATCTTCAGCCGAAGTGCTGATTTCTCGAACATGATCGATAGTTCGGAGCCTCTCTATGTCAGTAAAGTTGTCCAAAAGGCATTTATTGAAGTCAACGAAGAAGGAGCTGAAGCAGCTGCGGCCACTGGTAAGTGTCTCTTATTAAATCTTTTAACCAGGTTTGGCATTTTTTGGTTCGCTTTAGCTTGGCTGCTTTCCTCGATTGCTGTGTATTCGTCCCTGTACTAGTCCGTCTGTACTTCTGTAGGGAAATTGATGTATCCTAATTTTTCTTTTTCTTTATAGGACGGTTAGAGGTGGTTATAACAACTAATTTTCAATCGGGAGATGAACCGTCGTTTGGTACGTTTTCCTACAATGACGTCAGCAACTATGGTGGCTGGTCATTCCTTACTATACAAGGTGTCCGGAAATACCGATTACAAACTTCTCGTGCATATTCTACATGCAAAACTATGAAAAAAAAGTTCATGTAAATATGTCCTCAAATGCTTCCCAAGTAACCCAGTCACTTTATATAAAAAAAAGGCCAATCCTCTAAAAAAATCCAACCGAAGATTCTCTAGCGGGATTCTCTTTACTTTGACGTCACAAGTAATTTCTCAAAAGCCCATAAAGCCAACTTGACGGCTACAAAAGTTACAGAAGTTCAAAGGCACGAAAATCAGTTTTTCTCAAGTATCTCGTAAATGGGCTCATTTAGCACTTTTTTTTTATTTGATTATCTGAAAGATTTTATCATTTTAAGACCCTGTGCAAAAAACCAGAATTTTGCGAGACCTATAAATCGTCTAAAAAAAATTATAAAAATGGACCGCACCCGAGGTCGAGTATGGGCCGTGACGTCTCTTGATAGGAACCAGCTAGCCGAAGCGGCTAGCTGCAGCGCGTTATTATAGTTTCACAATATTACAAATCGTTAACTTAAGCAGTATGTTTTGAAACTTATGCGTATTTGCGAAGAATGTCAGTTTATCAACTATTTGCACCGATTTATATTACTATCCTCTGACGTCACGATGTTGGTCGCACCGTGATCTTTAAAAGTCGTATATTTCGAAAACCACATATCGGATTCATCTGAAATTGTCAATATCGTCTAATTTTAAGTAATACTTTATCGACAAGAAGTAAAAACTACTAAATGAAATTCATTGAATGAGCTCATTATCGGTTTTACGTTAATTTTGGTTATTATAGAATTTGTTCGCCAGATAAATCTGCATAAAAAAGGTTCTATACAAAATTTACATAGAACCAATAGTTTTCGAGATAGATTCTCGTGACCTTTGACCTTTGAGCAACTTCGACGTATGAACATAACTCAAAAATCCGCTGATATTCTTTTCGAATAAATTGAATAAAATTAAATGTATTTCCTTACTAATGACCAAATTAGAAATGTTTAAAATTAATAGCATACAAGCCCCGGATGATGCTGATGTTTTATCATGATCATTGATCACCGAAACAGCTTTGAAGCGGTCAATTGAGAGCATTATAGTTGTTAGAGAAGATATTGATCTCTTAATACTTTTAATAGGACGCACTCCGATTACTCACAATATTTATTTTCTTAAACCCGAAAAAGGAAACGTCCAATCGAAGATCTAAAATCCCTGGGCAACCCAGACGTATGCAGATTGTAAAGAACATATTCTATTTTTACATGCTGTTAGTGGTTGCGATACCACTGTTGCTTTATTTCGAAAAGGAAAAATAATAGAAAATTGTTCGAAAAATGTGCTAATAAATAGTGGCACATTGTTTATTTTAGCTATGTACGGAGCTCCAAAAAAAGATACTTCAATTGATAATTATAGATATTTTAGTTTTGCAAAATGCACTAAATAAGCCTGTGCAATTCACAGCTCCGCAACGGCAGCTACTTAACAATATCATTGTATATAGAGTCTATATACAATGACAATATCTATTCAGGGTATATTACCAGGTTCAAACTTGCTTGGGAAAAGATTTAGACCCTCAGCAATGGGGTTGGACTTTAAACAATAATTTATTAGAGCCAACAACTACTCTGATTCCTCCTGCACCAGATGAACTTCTCAATTCTATTTTCTGTAACTGCACAAAAGGTTGTGGCAGCAATTGTGAATGCAGAAAAATAGGATTGCCATGTCCCGTAGTGTGTGGCATTTTTCGGGGCCTATCGTGTCTCAATACGATGTCCGAGGATACAACCGTTGAATCTGAGTTCAACGATAATGAAGCCAACCTCATTTCGTTATTTTTCGCTGAAATGATTGTTGATGAAGATGAAAATATTGAAAAAGTGGAAATAGTAGAGATAGACGGAGACGAAGAAGAAGAAGTCAGTAAAATTATTAATTATAACCCATGAATTGGGTCTACAGGGGACGCCATGTAAAAAAAAACGCGCCTTGCATTCTACCTCAAAGGTGATGCGGAAACGAATGCAGCGCAATGCCCGAGTTTTCTCAGCCCCATATCTCAAAAACTATTGGTTCTACATAAATTTTTTACAGGACCTTTTTTATGCAAATTTACCTCACAAAGAAATTTTATAATAACCGAAATTAACGTAAAACCGATGATTAACGAGATATTTGAGAAAAACTGAGTTTCGTAACCTTTGACGTTCTGTAACTTTTGTAGCCCTTCAATAGACCTTTTCATCATAGAAGCGCGCATGTGCTGCTTCTACGTTTGTTTGCGGGAACTATGAAATGTTCGGACACTTGGTTGTCAAAATGGCTGGACCGGTATCATTTTTCCACATTAATTTAGACGAAAGTGTGATTGACGGTGCAAAATTAGTACACAACATTGTGGAAGAACACACTTGCGCTCAATTAAGGCGCTGGCTCAAGTATCCTGGCCGTAAAATGAGTGGAAGTAAGAATAAAGAACTGGTTGCAAGGTTAGAATTCAACTATCAACTTATCAATTTATATACAAGTGCATTAAAAGAAAACAAATGTGTTTAGTCTACAATATGCTTAATAACATTCTTCGTGCAGTAATTGATAATGCAGTAAAAATATTTTCTGTATTTTTACGAAAATGTAGGGTCAAAAATACAATTGAAAATGAGGTTTTTTTGTCGATCCTTCTGTGGATAAAGCTGGTTTCTTTTTACTTCCACATCTAGTGGAAGTATAGTAACGACAAAAAAATTTTTAAAAATTTTTATTGTTCAAATAGGCTTAAAATGTCATGAAACGTCGAGATTTTAAGTTTCAGCGAAAAAAAATTTCTGTCTGTCTGTCTGTCGGTCTGTCTGCCTGTCGGTCTGTCTGCCTGTCGGTCTGTCTGTAACTTTTTTTTGTGCGCACGTTTACTCTGGAACCGTTTAAGATATTGAAATTTGGTACACGTATGTACTTTAACGAGATCTGGAACTAGATTATATTTACATCTTGTTCCGTCGAAGGGTTGGGTGGTAAATTGGGGTAAATTTGGGGTAAATGGGTAAATCAAGCAGATAAGAGTCCATAAAATTGGTATTTAATATATACAAGAGAAGCTAAGGTCTTAAAAAAAATTTGGCATTAGCCACCCCCATTACCACCCCCCACCCCCTTTTTAAAGGGGATGAAAAAAAAATTGTGATTTAGTGTATGTACACGAACCAGAAACCTCAAAATATTTTTTACTTCATCCACCCCCACTACCACCCCCTTATCACCACCCCCACCCCACTACCGATGTGGGGTATCGTTTTATGGGTTTTTGGGGTAGAGGATTTCAAATATGATATTATTAAAGTTCCATGAACAATTATTTCCACATACAAAGTTTTTTTCGTTGTGAGTGACTTGAATAGAGAATCTGGATGTGGAAGTAGTGATTCCTTGGGCAGCGGTTTTTTCTAATTCTTTCAAATAGGTAAACTATACGATATAGCACTACCTAGTTTCAAATAATTGGTAACAGATTCATCATTATTTGTTTAAAAAACGTCGAGTTCCATGTTTGTTCGGACAATTTTCGCATGTCAATACTGACTTTGACATAAACATTACGTTTTTTAACCAAATAATGATGAATTTGTTACCAATTTTCTGGAAAATGTAGTGCCATATCGTATAGTTTACCTATTTGAAAAAATTAGAAAAAAAGGAGCCAGTTTTATCCACACAAAGATCGTCAAAAAACTCATTTTCAATTGCATTTTTGACTCTACATTTTCGTAAAAAAACAGAAAATATTTTTACTGCATTATCAATTACTGCACGAAGAATTTTATTAAGCATATTGTAGATCAAACACATTTGTTTTCTTTTAATGCACTTGTATATAAATTGATAAGTTGATAGTTGAATTCTAACCTTGCAACCAGTTCTTTATTCTTGCTTCCAGTCATTTTACGCAGGATACTTGAGCCAGCGCCTTAATTGAGCGCAAGTGTGTTCTTCCACAATGTTGTGTACTAATTTTGCACCGCCAATCACACTTTCGTCACCGTCTAAATTAATGTGAAAAAATGATACCAGTCCAACCATTTTGACAATCCAAGTGTCCGAACATTTCATAGTTCCCGCAAACAAACGTAGAGGCAGCACATGCGCGCTTCTATGATGAAAAGGTCTACTGGCTTTATGGACTTTTGAGATATTATTTGTGACGCCGAAATAAAGAGAATGGAAAATCTTCAGCTGGATTTTTTTAGAGGTTCATGTATAAAGTGACTGGGCTAAAAAGTTACGGCCCTTCGAATGTGGAGTCCTAGAGTAGGTTTTACTTAATATTTCAGGAACTCCCTGTGCTGCAACGATGATGATTGTTTCATGGTATCGGCCAAATTAAAATTAGTACCAGATGGCTCTCTATCACCCGAGTGAAAATATCTGTTACTTACACCTCAATCCATTCCACAAAACAAAATCAGGGTACATTAACTTTCCTACAAAAATTTACTCGGGATCTTGATTATCCTGCATGCATCATGCATTCATTCGTCACTGCCATAATAATAATAATAATAATATCTACAATCCTAGCTACCTGTAGCACGGTTCGAAGGGTGTTGACCCATGAGCATACCGTTGGTCGTTTAGACCCCGAACCAAAAATTCTTCCACTATTTAGCTGTGAAAAAAAAAACAATAGCCTGTCAGAATTCGGCAGAATGGTTGGCAGACCAGATTCAGAAAGCGGTTATCTTGGGGTCACTTCGTCTACTTAGGGCACACGATTTAGGTATTTACAGTCACTAACTCCACAGGACGTGAAGAGTGGCTGTAAAGAATTTGCCGGCGCGGCTACTGTGTGGTATCGAAGGCCACGGAAGTCCTGTCCGGCAGCGGGCTAAGCGAAAAAATATATAATAATAATAATAAGTCAACAAACCTGACGTAGTCCTCCTCGACCGCCAACTCAAGACAATGTTTGTCGTGGAGTTCTCGGCTTCCGCGGAGAACAACATTGTCTTGAAGGAGGAGGAAAAACGGACAAAATATCGAGATTTGCTCTTCGAACTCCGCAGACTCTATCCAGACCATACTGTTAAGATAGTGGTACTGATTATAGGAGCCCTCGGTGGAACGAGACACACACTGCTTTCAGAACTTAAGATCATACCGGCATGCCGAAATTCGGCAGAGGTCTTAGCCGGCAGAATGCAGAAGACCGTCATCTTCGGTTCATTACGTCTGCTCAGGGTACACGATTCGTGGACCCAGTAGTCACTTACCCCACGGGCGTGGGGAGTGGCTACCGGAACTACCAGCTCCCCTCTGTGAGTGTCGGAGCCACAGAGTTTAAAGGCTTTTACAAAAATATAGTAATAATAATAATAATAATAATAATAATAATAATAATAATAATAATAATAATAATAATAATAATAATAATAATAATAATAATAATAATGGTGGGGTGAGGCGTACACTGCTTTCGGAATTGAAGACGATACCGGCATGCCGAGAGTCGGCAGAAATCTTAGCCGGAAGAATGCAGAAGGCCGTTATCCTTGGTTCGTTACGCCTGCTCAGAGCACACGATTCGCGGACCCAGTGATCACTGACTCTACGGCGTAGGGAGTGGTCACTGGTATTACCAGCGTACCCTCTCTGGTATCGGAGGCAGAGAGAAGGGCGACTGGATTGGAGAAAAAAAAAAAAAATAATAATAATAATAATAATAATAATAATAATTGCTATAACGCTCCACCCAAGAAGTGTCAACAGTGAAAAACGCTCTCCGCGGCAAGTATCAGCACCTCCTCCGGCAGATCTGGTCTTCAGAGCTGTCGGGGAAGAATAAGGTGTCTGCAACTAACATGCTTGCCGTTCCAATCCTCCTACACTCCTTTGGGGTAGTGAAGTGGACACAAGGCGAGCTGCGCCAACTCGATGTAGGAACCCGAAAGATGATGCATCTCAACAGAAGCTTGCATCCAAAATCGTCCGTTCCGCGATTATACCTCTCACGACAACAGGGAGGCCGCGGACTCTTGAGTTTGGAGTATCTACATAGCAGGTCGGCTCTGGATGGAGCTTGCAAGATCATCAAGAGTTCGGATCCCCTTCTCTGCATGGTTCGCGACCATGAAAATGCAGGGATAGGAGCGTTCTTATTTAAGGCAGCACAAAGAGCAGCCGGTGAACTTGGTCTCGACTTCGATACTGGGCGGGTAAACCCGAGCTCTGTCACCGAGCTGGAACCCGCCCAGCTGAAAGCCCATACAAAAGCAGCAGAGCAAAGGAAATTTCTGCAACTGCATAAAGATAAGCCCTTGCATGGAGTCTTCTACAAGAACATTGAAGAGAGGGGCTTATCTGAGAAGCTGACCTTTGCTTTCCTAAGGTCAGCTGGGCTGAAGTCTGAGACCGAAGGGTTCATTATGGCTTGCCAGGATGGTGTCTTTAACACACTCGTCTATCGAAGTCATGTCTTGGGTATAGAGGTCCCTGACGTAAACTGCAGGGCCTGCCGAAGAGCGCCGGAGACACTTATGCACCTGTTGTCGGCATGTCCGACATACGCTGTCTCGGCCTATATTCACAGACATGATGGAGCATTACGTGTGCTGTACTATCATCTGCGGCACACATATGGGATAGACGAGACACCAGTGCTGCCTTACGCTCCGGGAGATATTGAGTCCGTAGTGGGGAATGAGCGGTGTCTAATTTATTGGAACTACTCGTTTCCCACCCTTAGGCAAATACAGGCCAATAAACCTGATGTAGTCCTCCTCGACCACCAACTCAGGACAATGTTTGTTATTGAATTCTCCGCCCCAGGGGAAACAAACATTGTTCTAAAAGAGGAGGAAAAACGGACTAAATATCGAGATCTTCTCTTCGAACTCCGTAGACTCTATCCGGACCACACTGTTAAACTAGTGGTTCTTATCATAGGATGCCTAGGTGGGGTGAGGCGTACACTGCTTTCGGAATTGAAGACGATACCGGCATGCCGAGAGTCGGCAGAAATCTTAGCCGGAAGAATGCAGAAGGCCGTTATCCTTGGTTCGTTACGCCTGCTCAGAGCACACGATTCGCGGACCCAGTGATCACTAACTCTACGGCGTAGGGAGTGGTCACTGGTATTACCAGCGTACCCTCTCTGGTATCGGAGGCAGAGAGAAGGGCGACTGGATTGGAAGAAAAAAAAAAAAAAAAAAAAAATAATTGCTATTATAATTATAATAATAATTGCTATTAGTGAGAGATCATAAGCAGGAGGGGCTGACTTTCATCAATCAAGCCTTTGGTGAGTAGCGCCACCACTTACTCCAGCTGGGGGTGTAAAATCGAACCGGCAGCCCTAGTGCACCCGGGAGGGGAAAGCTCCTTCCCCTCTGGTGTCGGTCGTGGGCTTGCTGGGCTAACCACCCACAAGCCCTAACTTCTGGTTCCCGCAGGCAGAAGACAGGGCCCCCACAATCGACCCCATCCGGATAGGGGTCAAGGGCAAGGTGGTGGGGCCCAACCGGATCGGGCGCCCGTTGACGACGAACGCCATGAACTAGGACGCTTTAAGTGGACAGATGAGCTAAGGGACGACCTTCTGCATTGCTACGAAAGCAGTGAGCCCGCACGAAGGGGATACATGGGGCGAATGCATGTTCTGTGGTGTGCAAGGCACCCAGAGCACAACGCCCTCACGCCACAGAACCTGCGTGACTATGTATCCCACCTTCGTCGCAGGGGCTACGTGAGAGCTGCTCCTCAGCCGGTGAATGAGGTGGCCGAAGGTCCACCGAATGAACAGGTTGAGGATGTAGTCCCTGACGTTCCACCAATACCAGAGGGCCTCAGTACCAGACGGGTACACTACATAAAAGCCCCTGGGCCACAAGACCTGGCCAGAGTGGATGAAGAACTTCGTGAAGCGCTTCCAGAACGGGCTGACATCTGGCACATAAACTGTGTCGTGTATGCTGCTGCTCAACGCTTTTCTCAGGTGGAGAGGCGTAATACTGCCTCCCCACAGGAGAGAGCGAGGCGGCGCATACAAAAGATGGAAGCCAAGATCCGGTCGGCGAGGCAACACGCATCCCGTATCCAATGTGTGATGGACTATATGGCGGCCAAGAGACCGTTCACGCCTAAGGTGCGTCGAATAGCCGCCAACTTAAGACGCGTCCATCACACACTCAATGAGGCAGTGCTGCGAACCACCAAACAGCACTGTCTCGATAGGATACGGATGCTAGTGGTTTGTAAAAAATCACTAGTGAGGCGAGCGAGGGGGCTGGCGGAAAATAAACTCTTCCGCCAAAAGCCCTCGCGCCTATTCGAACCGCCTCCGCGTGTTGCAGAGAATCCGCCGACTGTAGATCAGGTTGAAAATTTCTGGAAAACGCTCTACGAGGAGAAGCTTCCACTCAACCGAGACTCTCCGGCCCTTGCACACTTTGAAACCTTTTGTCAAAGGTTTCAACAACCACAGGAAGTGTGCCAACCAATAACCCCAGAAGAGGTTCGAAGAGCTCTCGAGGGCTCTAAGAACTTTGCTGCTCCAGGTCCCGATGGGATAAATAACTTTTGGTGGAAAAAGTTACCGAGCACCCACCACCATTTGGCCAGAATTTTTAATGCCTGGCTAAATGGGGAGCAGCAAATTCCTTCTTGGGTGGTTGAAGGGCGGACAGTGCTGATCCTTAAGAACGGAGATTTGTCCAACCCAAGGAACTACCGACCGATAACCTGTTTAAACGTATGTTACAAGGTGTTTACGCGCATCTTGTACATGCGAGTGCTCCACGCAGTTGAACCGGTTTACGAACGGATATATGAGCAACGAGGGTCGAAGAGAGGTGTCGCTGGCTGCAAGGAGAACCTGTTGATTGACAGATGTGTCACGCAGGACTCCGTGCAGTATAAGCGGAACCTCTCCATGGCCTGGATCGACTACCGCAAGGCATTTGATATGACATCACATGAGCTTATTGTTCACTTGCTCCGATGTCTTGCGGTACCCGGTCCCGTAGTGAGATGCATCGAAGAACTGATGCCGCTCTGGAGGACTCGCTTTACCATTACATCGGGTAACGATAGAGTCCAGACGGAGTCGGTAACATTCAGAAGGGGAGTATTTCAGGGAGACTCCCTCAGCCCCCTTCTGTTTTGCATCTCACTACTGCCATTATCCGTTTCGCTCCGGAAAACCCGTGGATACAACTGCGGTACCCCCGGCGATAGGAGGCATAAGGTCACCCATCTGTTTTACATGGATGACCTTAAACTTTATGCCTCCGGAGAGAGGGACCTACACCAGTCCCTCAGGGTGGTACAGGAGTACACGCAGGCTGTCGGTATGGAGTTCGGGTTGGACAAATGTGCACTGGTCCATCTCAAGAGAGGACGATGCGGGAACTAGGGAGAGGACGCGCAACTCGTTGACGGAAGCATCTTACATCATCTAGATGCCGGAGAGTCGTACACTTACTTGGGTGTCGAGCAACGCTCCACCCAAGAAGTGGGTGTAGTGAAAAACGCTCTCCGCGGCAAGTATCAGCACCGACTCCGACAGATCTGGTCCTCAGAACTGTCGGGGAAGAACAAGGTGTCTGCTACCAACATGCTTGCCGTTCCGATCCTACTCTACTCCTTTGGAGTAGTGAAGTGGACTCGAGAGGAGTTGCGTCAACTCGACGTAGGAACCCGCAAGAAGATGCATCTCAATAGAAGTTTGCATCCTAAATCGTCCGTTCCACGGCTATACCTCCCACGACATCGGGGAGGCCGTGGACTCTTGAGTTTGGAGAGTCTCCATAATAGGATGGTTCTGGATGGAGCCTGTAAGGTCATCAGGAGTTCGGATCCCCTCCTCTGCATGGTCCGAGACCATGAAAGTGCAGGAATAGGAGCCTTTTTGTTTAAGGCAGCACAAAGAGCAGCCGATGAACTTGGTCTCTCCTTCGACGTCGAGCGGGTAAATCCCGACTCTGTCACCGAGTTGGAACCTGCTCGACGAAAAGCCCAAATTAAAGCTGCAGAACACAACATCTTTCTGCAGCTTCACACGGATAAGCCAATGCATGGAGTTTTCTATAAAAATATAGAGAACCTTGGCTTATCCGAAAGGCTGACCTTTGCCTTCTTAAGGTCAGCCGGGCTGAAGTCTGAGACCGAGGGATTCATAATGGCTTGCCAGGATGGTGTATTTAATACCCTCGTCTATCGTAGTCGTGTCATGGGTATAGAGGTCCCTGATGTCAGCTGCAGGGCCTGCCGCAGGGCGCCAGAGACTTTAATGCACCTGTTGTCGGCTTGTCCGACATATGCAGTCTCGGCCTATATCCAGAGGCACGACGGAGCATTACGAGTGCTTTATTATCACCTAAGGCACTCGTATGGGATAGACGAGACACCAGTGCTGCCTTACGCTCCGGAGGATATTGAGTCCGTTGTGGGAAATGAGAAGTGTCTGATTTATTGGAACTACTCTTTTCCCACCGTTAGGCAAATACAAGCCAACAAGCCTGACGTAGTACTCCTCGACCATCAACTCAAGACAATGTTTGTCGTGGAGTTCTCGGCTCCCGCGGAGAACAACATTGTCTTGAAGGAGGAGGAAAAACGGACAAAATATCGAGATCTGCTCTTCGAACTCCGCAGACTGTATCCAGACCATACTGTTAAGATAGTGGTACTGATTATAGGAGCCCTCGGTGGAACGAGACACACACTGCTTTCAGAACTTAAGATCATACCGGCATGCCGAAATTCGGCAGAGGTCTTAGCCGGCAGAATGCAGAAGGCCGTCATCCTCGGTTCATTACGTCTGCTCAGGGCACACGATTCCCGGACCCAGTAGTCACTTACCCCACGGGTGTGGGGAGTGGCTGCCGGTACTACCAGCTCCCCTCTGTGAGGGTCGGAGCCACAGAGAAGGGTGACTGGTTTTTAACAAAAAAAAAAAATAAATAAAAATAATAATTGCTATTAGTGAGAGATCACGAAATCGCAGGGGTGGGCGCAGGATTGTTTAAGGCAGCAAAAAGAGCCGCAGATGAACTTGGTCTCGTATTCGACGTCAGACGAGGTGGCCAGCGCGGTGCTGATCCAGAGTCAGTCACCGAGCTTCAGCCAAATCGTCTGAAAGCCCAAATAAAAGCTGCCGAACAGGAGAATCTGTTCAGGCAGCATGTCGATAAACCCATGCACGGTGTGTACTATAAGAACATAGAAACACTGGGTTTATCGACTAGGCTGACATTCGCCTTTTTAAGGTCAGCTGGGCTTAAGTCGGAGACCGAGGGATTCATTGTGGCCTGTCAGGATGGTGTAATAAACACCTTGGTCTACCGAAGCCGCGTAATGGGTGTAGAGGTCCCTGATATCAACTGCAGGACCTGCCGTCAGGCGCCGGAATCGCTGATGCATTTGCTTTCAGCATGCCCGATATACGCAATTTCGGCCTACATCCACCGCCATAACGCGGCTTTACGAGTGCTATACTACCATCTAAGGCACTCGTACGGGGTAGATCAAACACCAGTGCTGCCTTACATCCCCGGAGATATTGAGTCCGTTGTCGAGAACGAGAGGTGCCGAATTTTTTGGAACTACTCGTTCCCGACCGTCAGGCTCATTCAAGCCAACAAGCCTGACATAGTCCTCCTCGACCATCAGAACAAAGTGATGTTTGTCATCGAATTCTCAGCACCTGCTGAGACAAACATCGCTTTGAAGGAGGGGGAAAAACGGACCAAATATCGTGATCTCCGGTATGAGCTCCAAGTGCTGTACCCAGACTACTCGGTCAAGATGGTCGTCCTAATAATCGGCGTACTCGGAGGGATGAAGCCTTCGCTGCTCTGAGAATTAAAGATCATACCGGCCTGTCAGAATTCGGCAGAATGGTTGGCAGGTCAGATGCAGAAGGCGGTTGTCTTGGGGTCCCTTCGTCTGCTTAGGGCACATGATTCAGGTGTTTACAGTCACTAACTCCACAGGTCGTGGAGAGTGGCTGTAATTAATTAGCCGGCGCGGCTACCGTGTGGTGTCGGAGGCCACGGAAGCCCTGTCCGGCAACGGGAAACCGAAAAAAAAAAAAAAATAATAATAATAATAATAATACGCAAGTACCAACAACTAGCAGTGGAGTTAAACGATATATATATATATAGGTTAAAATCGGTAGAAATCGTACCTTTGGTTATCTCCACAAATGGGCTAGTCACAAAAGACTGGGCAGCAGGAAAAGATAAATTGAATCTTCAAGAGAGACATTTACGGCTGATGCAAAAAGCTGCACTCCTAGGCACTGTCAACATTGCGCGCAAAGTTCTTAGCTTAGACTAAATGAACTGAGAAAAAAAAAATCTTCACAATAAACACACTAGGCACGGGCTCTTGTAACTTGGAATACTGTAATATCTTGGATCGCACTAGATCCCGATTTTATAGGAAAATACAAAGAAAAACAGGATGATAATAATAATAATCCTCGACCATCAGAACAAAGTGATGTTTGTCATCGAATTCTCAGCACCTGCTGAGACAAAAATCGCTTTGAAGGAGGGGGAAAAACGGACCAAATATCGCGATCTCCGGTATGAGCTCCAAGTGCTGTACCCAGACTACTCGGTCAAGATGGTCGTCCTAATAATCGGCGTACTCGGAGGAATGAAGCCTTCGCTGCTCTCAGAATTAAAGATCATACCGGCCTGTCAGAATTCGGCCTACATCCACCGCCATAACGCGGCTTTACGAGTGCTATACTACCATCTAAGGCACTCGTACGGGGTAGATCAAACACCAGTGCTGCCTTACATCCCCGGAGATATTGAGTCCGTTGTCGAGAACGAGAGGTGCCGAATTTTTTGGAACTACTCGTTCCCGACCGTCAGGCTCATTCAAGCCAACAAGCCTGACATAGTCCTCCTCGACCATCAGAACAAAGTGATGTTTGTCATCGAATTCTCAGCACCTGCTGAGACAAACATCGCTTTGAAGGAGGGGGAAAAACGGACCAAATATCGTGATCTCCGGTATGAGCTCCAAGTGCTGTACCCAGACTACTCGGTCAAGATGGTCGTCCTAATAATCGGCGTACTCGGAGGGATGAAGCCTTCGCTGCTCTGAGAATTAAAGATCATACCGGCCTGTCAGAATTCGGCAGAATGGTTGGCAGGTCAGATGCAGAAGGCGGTTGTCTTGGGGTCCCTTCGTCTGCTTAGGGCACATGATTCAGGTGTTTACAGTCACTAACTCCACAGGTCGTGGAGAGTGGCTGTAATTAATTAGCCGGCGCGGCTACCGTGTGGTGTCGGAGGCCACGGAAGCCCTGTCCGGCAACGGGAAACCGAAAAAAAAAAAAAAAATAATAATAATAATAATACGCAAGTACCAACAACTAGCAGTGGAGTTAAACGATATATATATATATATATAGGTTAAAATCGGTAGAAATCGTACCTTTGGTTATCTCCACAAATGGGCTAGTCACAAAAGACTGGGCAGCAGGAAAAGATAAATTGAATCTTCAAGAGAGACATTTACGGCTGATGCAAAAAGCTGCACTCCTAGGCACTGTCAACATTGTGCGCAAAGTTCTTAGCTTAGACTAAATGAACTGAGAAAAAAAAAATCTTCACAATAAACACACTAGGCACGGGCTCTTGTAACTTGGAATACTGTAATATCTTGGATCGCACTAGATCCCGATTTTATAGGAAAATACAAAGAAAAACAGGATGATAATAATAATAATCCTCGACCATCAGAACAAAGTGATGTTTGTCATCGAATTCTCAGCACCTGCTGAGACAAAAATCGCTTTGAAGGAGGGGGAAAAACGGACCAAATATCGCGATCTCCGGTATGAGCTCCAAGTGCTGTACCCAGACTACTCGGTCAAGATGGTCGTCCTAATAATCGGCGTACTCGGAGGAATGAAGCCTTCGCTGCTCTCAGAATTAAAGATCATACCGGCCTGTCAGAATTCGGCAGAATGGTTGGCAGGTCAGATGCAGAAGGCGGTTATCTTGGGGTCTCTTCGTCTGCTTAGGGCACATGATTCAGGTGTTTACAGTCACTAACTTCACAGGTCGTGGAGAGTGGCTGTAATGAATTAGCCGGCGCGGCTACCGTGTGATGTCGGAGGCCACGGAAGCCCTGTCCGGCAACGGGAAACCGGAAAATAATAATAATAAAAATAATAATAATAATTTATTGTTGCCATATTACGAAATAATTACACAAGTCAGAAAAATAACATGATACCTATATATAACATATAAATATAAAATTACTTTAAATGTAAAAACACAAAACGAACGTATGGCATAACACAATATAATCCAGTCAAATTGTGTTTTTACCAGGAAAGTTGTGGGGTAGTTTTGATTTCTTCCATTTTATATGTTTTTTGGGGTGCTGAATCCGAATCTGAGGTTTGCTAACAAAATTTCGTGAGGCAACATTGAAAAAAAATGCAAAAAAATGTAAAAAAAATCTCATTTTCTTGCGGTTTTTGCTTATAACTCGAAAACTATCAACTTTTCGTAAATAACCTCTCTATTCAAAATGAAAATACATAAAATTTCCTTCAAATTTCATTATATAGGTTTTCTTCTCCGACGAATCGTTCGGGATCAAGCGCTAGCTAAAAATTGGCGTATTTCGGCTGTTCCGCAAAAACCACTCCGTCAATGCTGTCATTTAGTGAATTCCTTCTAGTTTTAAGTTGAATACAATTTAGACACTGGTTTCAACTGTTATGCCATCTCCAGCACTAAAAAAAAGCATTTTCAAAATCATATTATATTTAAATTCTGTGCAAATTCCGTCTTGTACGTCTTTTCATTTTATTTATTCTCTCCCAGCCTCCCCAAATGATTTTATAACTGCCCCATCTGGTATAAACGCCCTCTGTCTATGCTAATGGAAAAATTTGATGAAGTAAAAATTGATTCACAGCAAGCTGTGGCAGAAGCTGATATCCTATCACAACACCTTTTATGTTGGCCCCGTCAAATGAATATGTGACAGTGGTGGGGGAAGATATCGACCTTTTAGTGATTTTGATTGGCCTAGGTTTTTGCGGAGGCAGACAAAATACACTAGTTTTCAACTAGCGCTTGAGCCTGAACGGTTCGTCGGAGAAAAGAAAACTTATACGATGAAATTTATAGGAAATTATATGTACTTTTATTTTGAATAAGGTTATTTACGAAAAGTTGGTAGTCTTCGAGTTCTAAGCAAAAACCGGTAAAAAATGAGATTTTTTAACTTTTTTGCATTTGTTTCAATGTTGCGTCACGAAATTTTGTTCAGCACCCCAAAAAGCATATAAAATGGAAGAAATCAAAACTACCCCACAACTTTCCCGCTAGAGGCCCTTTGGAGCACAAATTGAATGCACTAATAGTGTTATTGTAAAATGCGTAATAAAATTCTAAAAAAAAAGATACTCTATATATATATTATGTTATTGATATTTGTTAAGACATATAATGAATGTTAAAATTACCGTATCAATAATATAATATTTTGTTTTAACTTCAATCTGATATGCTCTTTATTGTATCTATTTAATTTAGAATAAAATATAAAAATATCTTAATTTGAATTCAGTTTTATATTATCTTGATCTACATTGATACATATACCATTATCGAAGTTTTACCATCAGATTTTATTTATTAATGTCGATGTTTAATTTTGAAGTTTAATTCCCATTTGGCATTTCTATTTTGAATGTTTTAGGTTATTTTTCTATATGTCATCGACTACCTTCTGTAACGGTACGAGAGAGACTGTCCGGATTTCGTCCATTTTGAATAAATAATCAAAATTTTACGTAAATTGGTACCTACATTGTACTTACTTAAATTGACATTTAAGTGACATTTTAAAATTGAAAAGCAAATAATTCTCTTGAGAAATATTTTTCAATTACAAAATTTATTATAATAAAATTCTATGTTTTATTATCTATCTTTTGATATGGGTCTTGCCCTAATTGATTTAAAATATTTTAATCTGATAATAAAATTTTCAATTCAACAAAGATTCTTAAAATTACTTAATTACATAAAGTTTCCTAAAGCAATGATCAAAGTTAAACAATTATATACTAACTATTACATTAACGAAATTAATTCTATTTATACTATTTTTACAATGATTTCTCTTAAGAAGATTAAACTTCAGTTCATAACTGTCTTTCATTGTAAATAAAAACTGCTGCTGTAAATTCTTTACTGTATAAAGTTCAAATTGTATATTTACTTTATTCACAGCTAAAATTTGCAAACCCGATTTGCATATTTCGGCTCAAATGTCTATATCTTTACCGAAATGACTTTTTTATTGATTAAGAAAACCTTTTAGCGAAGCACTAGTTTACTTAATTAAAAATGTTTTAAGTTGCTTGGCTTTACTTCATAAAAATCTTCAGATTTGATTCTATGGTTTCACTTTTAGTCCTTTCTACGAATGTTCTGATAGTTAACTTTTTATCGAATCAGAATACTTATTTAGTATAGTACATTTAAATTTATTTGATTTATCATATATTTAAATATGAATGTAAATGTTATAATACTAGTTGCAAACAATGCAAAGTTCATTTGATGTAAATACGTTTTCTTATTGTTATAAGCGAATAAATACAATATTATGGATATCATATATATATATATATATATATATATATATATATATATATATATATATAATGTTGTTTCTTAGGTTTTCGCGGGTGCTAAATGAAAGGTTGTTGTGCTTCCGGGTGTTTTCCCGCGTAGTTGACAGGCTCCTGCTGGGGCCACGGTTGTCTAAACGACGTTTCGGCAGAATCCCATCTGCCATTTTCAGGTTCTCGCTGAAAGCTGCCTACTGCTGCTCCTCGTTGCTCGAACTGAACTGACGTTCCCCGCGCTGTGCGGTTCCTTATATATGCTGGGGCCTAGAGCGCGCATGCGTAACTGGCTACGCGTTGTTGGCCCTCTACTATGTGTGGGAGGCGTAGCGGGCGCCTGAGATAATCCGACAAGTGGCCTCGCTGTGACGTCACGTCTCACGTGACTTCCCGTTGGTGGTCGTGGATCCTCGTGTCTAATCGTCTTCGTAGGTAGTCGTGTTTCTGTTTGATTGCGCGACTGGCTACGTGTTATTGGCCCTCTACTGTATGTGGGAGGCGTAGCGGGCGCCTGAGCTAACTCGACAAGTGGCCTCGCTGAAACGTCACGTTTCACGTGACTTCTCGTTGCTCGTCGTGCATCCTCTTGTCTGATCGTCACCAGAGGTTGTCGTGTTTCTCTTTGATTGGCCAGCGCATGACTTCGGCTCCTCGTGATAGGTCCTCTTGTGGCAGGCTGTGGTGTCTCTTCGTGGTTTGTCACTGCTCGAACGTGCCTTCTCGGGATTGGTTCATTTTCCGTGGGTCGCCGTATGTTTTCCGTTATGTATCTGCCTGAAAGTGCGGGCTTCCATGCAGTAGGTAATCTCAGCGTATCATCTCGTTTGTTAAGGTTTTGGGGTCTCTTTTCGATCTCTATGGCCTCTCTGGTAATTCTTGATGTACAATGCTCGATATTGGCTACTGTTCTGGTGTTGTCGAAGTCTATTTTGTGGCCTGTGACTTTTACGTGTTGTGCTAGGGACGATGTTTTCTCCTCTTTTTGTACTGCATTCCTATGTTCTTCCCGTCTTACACTTATCCGTCTATTGGTCTGTCCTATGTATGATTTGCTGCAATCTTGACACGGGATTTCATATACTCCTTGGCTTTCTAGGGCAATTTTTGATTTTGGGTTGCGGAGGACTGTGCTGATTTTTCGGTCTGTTTTGAATATTGTGTCTATGTTGTGTCTACGTAGAAGTTTCCCGATTCTATCCGTTGTTCCTTTCACGTACGGTAGATATGCTTTTGCCACTGGTTTCTCGGATTCTTCCTGGGTTCTTGGTCTGGATGGCTCTTGCGATTTTTGTATTGTGAAAAATGGGTTTTCAAAGCACACAATACAAAAATCGCAAGAGCCATCCAGACCAAGAACCCAGGAAGAATCCGAGAAACCAGTGGCAAAAGCATATCTACCGTACGTGAAAGGAACAACGGATAGAATCGGGAAACTTCTACGTAGACACAACATAGACACAATATTCAAAACAGACCGAAAAATCAGCACAGTCCTCCGCAACCCAAAATCAAAAATTGCCCTAGAAAGCCAAGGAGTATATGAAATCCCGTGTCAAGATTGCAGCAAATCATACATAGGACAGACCAATAGACGGATAAGTGTAAGACGGGAAGAACATAGGAATGCAGTACAAAAAGAGGAGAAAACATCGTCCCTAGCACAACACGTAAAAGTCACAGGCCACAAAATAGACTTCGACAACACCAGAACAGTAGCCAATATCGAGCATTGTACATCAAGAATTACCAGAGAGGCCATAGAGATCGAAAAGAGACCCCAAAACCTTAACAAACGAGATGATACGCTGAGATTACCTACTGCATGGAAGCCCGCACTTTCAGGCAGATACATAACGGAAAACATACGGCGACCCACGGAAAATGAACCAATCCCGAGAAGGCACGTTCGAGCAGTGACAAACCACGAAGAGACACCACAGCCTGCCACAAGAGGACCTATCACGAGGAGCCGAAGTCATGCGCTGGCCAATCAAAGAGAAACACGACAACCTCTGGTGACGATCAGACAAGAGGATGCACGACGAGCAACGAGAAGTCACGTGAAACGTGACGTTTCAGCGAGGCCACTTGTCGAGTTAGCTCAGGCGCCCGCTACGCCTCCCACATACAGTAGAGGGCCAATAACACGTAGCCAGTCGCGCAATCAAACAGAAACACGACTACCTACGAAGACGATTAGACACGAGGATCCACGACCACCAACGGGAAGTCACGTGAGACGTGACGTCACAGCGAGGCCACTTGCCGGATTATCTCAGGCGCCCGCTACGCCTCCCACACATAGTAGAGGGCCAACAACGCGTAGCCAGTTACGCATGCGCGCTCTAGGCCCCAGCATATATAAGGAACCGCACAGCGCGGGGAACGTCAGTTCAGTTCGAGCAACGAGGAGCAGCAGTAGGCAGCTTTCAGCGAGAACCTGAAGATGGCAGATGGGATTCTGCCGAAACGTCGTTTAGACAACCGTGGCCCCAGCAGGAGCCTGTCAACTACGCGGGAAAACACCCGGAAGCACAACAACCTTTCATATATATATATATATATATATATATATATGTTGTTTCTTAGGTTTCTTAGGTTTTCGCGATTGTTGAATGAAGTGTTGGTGTGCTTCCGGGTGTTTTCCCACGTAGTTGATAGGCAGCTTTCAGCGACAGCCTGAAGATGGCAGATGGGATTCTGCCGAAACGTCGTTTAGACAGCAATGGCTCGCGCAGTAGCCTATCAACTACGTGGGAAAACACCCGGAAGCACACCAACACATCCAAGTAGATACAGAGAAGCCATTGAAATAAATAAATAGCCTAATAACTATAGTCGTGACAGCGGACTACAATGGACCCGTTTAATAGTGACGTCAAATATTAGACAACCAACAATACAAGTGGGATAACGAAATTTGCAGTTTTTATTTTCGTTCTTATGCACTTTGCTATTAAGGATGACAAAAACTGCTGTTAACAACTTTGTGTTCTATTATATGATTTATTTAAGACAATTAAATTCATAGGGCATATACCTAACATACGTTAGATTAGTTCTACATATATTTTACTCAATTAAATTAATATGTGTTTTAACCAAATAAAATTAGAGGCACTGATCAACGGCCATATTTTTCGCCCTTAAATGTATAGTACATAAGGCTCAAAATCTTTAGCAACACACCCTTGTATTGTTGGTTGCCTAGAATCTGACGTCACACTAAACGGGTCCATTACCAATAACGTGGCCATGAGCAATAGTCCAGAACATGCCTCCTGATAACCTGTATAAATTAAATAGCTCACTTCGCTTAAGAAGTAGACCACAAGGCTATCAAAAGATTGAAAGATTGTTTGAAGTCCACTCCAGTTCGTTGGCCTAAATTTGATCTGCTTGTCTAAGCTCTGAAATTGAGCGGATAACCGGCAGATAACTGCAAACTCCACCTAACTTAATAATTCAGTAATTAAAGTGAACATAATAAATTAATTTACCAAAACCGCAATGTAGGGTCTCATGTTTTTCGTAGGCAACTTTATGAGTTGCCTATGAAGAAGAAAAATGTGAACTTATGAAAGATTTGATGAAAACTTGTGTATTCTCATTTTAGCAATGGGACAAGTGTTAATGTGTTCGCTTTCATCTCCTCGAGAATTTGCAGTCGATCATCCATTTGTAACAATTCTTCAAGCTAGGCAGGCAAACAAAACGAATGTTTTATTTGAAGGACGCATCTATAAACCCCAATACTGAAATGTAAGATGGTTTTGTAGTACAGAACTAGAAGTTTTAAATCTAAAATAGTATCATATAAATTAGATTTCGTTCATTCTTGCCAACTCAGTAGTAAATGTATCAAAGAAAAGTTTATATATTATGTGAGAGGGGGAGTTTTTAGGGGGTGGCACCTAAGAAAACAAAAACGTTGGAGCTGAAGGAAGATCAAATTTTGAAAAGAAACGGTAACTCATTCATGGCTCAATTATTAATAAATCAGTCTATTTTAAACTTGGGACAGTTGTAGACTTCTTCGAGGTAACTAAAACCTCATATACCTATTAGATTATGGGTGTGAAAATGGAATCAATTTTCAGCTAAATCGTATTAGGGATCTTTTTATAAAATAAATATTACCACCATTTTATAGGTCATCCTATAGAACCTCTTCGTGCCAAATTTTGTTAAAACATCTCGAGTGGTTTGAGTCATAAACAGGTAAGTATTATGTTTAAGTTAGAAATAAAGTTATTTTACATTTCTTGCTACATTGAAATGATTAGCAAAAAAAGTTATGTCATGGGCCTTTTCAGTTTACCTTTGAAATCATAAACAAAATTTTTAACTTGACAGTAATTGAGGCTTAAGGCCTTGTCGTTTCTTTCTGTCGTTATCTGTTGTTTAAATAATTATTTTTTTTATTTTTTTTTATTTCAACATAATTTAGCACTATGAGGTTTTGAAGGATGCTCTATGTGGTAATATTTTTTGTATAAAAATCCCCACTTTCGCTATTTTTGCATTACGAGCACATTTTTTTACCTATTGATTGGATTAAAAGCAGATTTCTTAAGTTGATTAAAGAACAACATAAACAAACATGATAGGTTATAATACATTGAACTGAATGGTCAATTCCTCGTGAACCATCTTGTAAATAATTCTAATTACAAGAAAAAACTGCCTTTTAATATTTTAAAATAAGTATATTGATCTACCGTGCGTGTAATTTCCCATTAGGCATGTACATTCACGTAGCGCGAGAGATTTGACAACACCGTCAGCCGTAAATTCGTCCGTCGATGGAGCATTCCAGCTCTGTTATTCCATTTCAGCCAGCTGGCACGCGCGATGTTGTAATTCTTCTCCCCATGCCTAGCCCGCGACTACACACACGGTATATATGTTTCGGCTTATTAGGCCTTTCTCTAGTGTAAATACAAAGATTACTAGGAGGTTATGTCGGTGCTAAGACTTTCAGAGAGCTGGTGATATGGTTGTTGGTTCTCGTGTCTTCTTCCACGTTGGGTGCTTGACATTTCGACTATTTTGTCGTGGTGTTCTGAAGCGAAGTGAGCTCTGCTGGGCTGATCTTCTCTATTTATACAGTACAATGGAGTGGACATCACGTAGTATATCCGATGGAGCTTTGTATCAACTCGACCTAGTTCAACTTCAATCAAAAATATGAAGCAGCAATAGGTTCACCTTTATCACCAGTACTCGCTTATGTTGCATTCGAAATATACCCCCTGGACAACTGCCAATTAAAACCGAAATGTTGGTTTCGATATGTGGATGACATTATATGGCAGCAAGGTAATGAGGAGCTGGAGAATTTCAAGGACCACCTGAACAACTTTCACCATAAAATCGAATTCACCATGGAAGTAAACACATCTAGTAAACTTCCGTTTCTGGACGTCCTCATATATAAAAAGAAGAATGGAGGATCAGGGCACAATACAGAAAACAGACGCACACCGACAGATACTTACACGCTAACTCTCATCACTACCCAGTACAAAACCATGCCATCGTTGACACATTGGTACACAGAGCAAAGCAAATTTGCGAGACCGAACATCTCCAAGAAGGATATCGGACTTTAAAGACGTCACTACAGAAAAATTGATGCAACCGAAGGACATAGACAACGCAATAAAGAGACAAGATACAACGAGGATAGAAGAAGGAAAGAAATACACGGCAACAACTTACCTAGATATATACAAGGATGTGCGTATACTAGGGAAAGAAAAATTTTTGTAGTATTTTATTGTGTTAGAATTATTTGTATTATTATTGTTTTTGTGTTACTTATCGATATATTCTTATGTAGGTATATATGTGTGTATACAATATTATGCTTTTACTTCCACATCCAGTGGAAGTAGTATAGTAACGACAAAAAAATTTTTAAAATTTTTATTGTTCAAATATGCTTAGAATGTCATGAAACGTCGAGATTTTAAGTTTGAGTGAAAAAAAAATTTCTGCCTGTCTGTCGGTCTGTCGGTCTGTCCGTCGGTCTGTCTGTAACTTTTTTTGTGCGCACGTTTACTCTGGAACCGTTTGAGATATTGACTTGAAATTTGGTACACGTATGTACTTTAACGAGATCTAGAACTAGATTATATTTTCGTCTTGTTCCGTCGAAGGGTTGGGGGGTAAATTGGGGTAAATATGGGGTAAATAAATCAAGCAGGTAAGAGTCCATAAAATTGGTATTTAGTACATACAAGAGAAGCTAAGGTCTCAAAAAAAATTTTGGCATTAGCCACCCCCGTCACCGCCCCCATCCCATTATTAAAGGGGATGAAAAAAAAATGTGATTTAGTGTGTGTACAAGAACCAGAAACCTCAAAATATTTTTTTACTTCATCCACCCCCACTACCACCCCCTATCACCACCCCCACCTCACTACCGATGTGGGGTATAGTTTTATGGGTTTTTGGGGTAGAGGATTTCAAATATTATATTATTAAAGTTCCATAAACAATTATTTCCACATACAAATTTTTTTCGTTGTGAGTGACTTGAATAGAAAATCTGAATGTAGAAGTAGTGATTCCTTGGGCAGCGGTTTTTATACACATAATGGAAATTGCACTTAATTGTAACTTTGTACTGACAACATTCATGCAAAATATTTTTGTAAATGAGGGCTTATGAAATAAATAAATAAAACTACGATCGGAAGAGTTTTGGAGAAAAAGAACATCAAAGTAATATATAATGCGAAACAGAACGTTGCACAACTTTTTCTCAAATATCAAGATCCAGAGGAACTAGAAACGCCAGGAGTATATGGCATCCCATGTTCTTGCGAATAAGTTTACATCAGAGAAACCAAACGGAATATAAATACCAGCTCAAAGAACACATTAGCCATCCAAAGAATAGAAATTCTACAAAATCAGCAGTTGCCAAACACTCAGGCGGCAGTTTGATAAAATTCAATGAGACAAAAAAATTAGCCAACACCAAGAATTATTGATCAAGTAGATACAGAGAAGCCATTGAAATAAATAAATCGCCTAATAACTATGATCGTTACAGCTGACTGCAATTACCAATAACGTGGCAATGAGCAATAATCCAGGACATGCCTCCTGATAACCTGTATAAATAAAGGAGCGAACTTCGCTCCAGAAGAAGACCACAAGATGGTCAAAACTTCAAGAACAAGACAAAGTCAACGCAGAAGGAGACCTGGGACCCGGAAGCCAACAGATGAGAGGTTATGTTTTGACAGATTGCTTGTAGTCCACTCCAGTTCGTTCGTTTATTGTTCATGAAATAAATGACTAAATTTAATCTGCTTGTCTGTACTCTGATCTCCAATTCAATTGACATAGAATTATCGAACTTTTCAATCTTGAAATTGACCAACTAACCGGTAAATAACTACAAACTCTACCTAACTTAATAATTCAGTATTTAAAGATGTAGTGAGTTTAATAGATTTATTTACCATAATCGCAATGTAGGCTTTCATGTTTTTCGTAGGCAACTTTATGAGTTACCTACGACGGAGAAAAATGTGAATTTATGAAAGATTTGATGAAAACCTGTGTATTCTCATTTTAGCAATGGGAGTAATGTCGCTGTGCGCACCACCACCTCCTGAAGAATTTGCAGTAGATCATCCCTTTGTAACAATTCTTCAAGCTAGACAGGCAAACAAAACTAATATATTATTCGAAGGACGCATCTATAAACCCCAATCCTGAAATGTAACATGGCTTTGTAGTACAGAACTAGAGGTTTTAACTTTGGAATAATGACATATAAATTAGATTTCGTTCATTCTTGTTAACTTTATAGCAAACGTATCAAAGAGAAGTTTCAATATTTGGGGAGTTTTTAGGGGGCGGCACCTAAAAAAAAAAAAGAAAAACGTTGGAGCTAAAGGAAAATCAAATTTTGAGAAGAAAAGGCTCTGTTGACCTTTTTTATATAAAATGATAGTCTTTAAGTTATAACCACTCGAAAATTGGGAGAAAAGAGGTACGTATTTCAAAACGATCTTCGTCAAATAACTCGAAAAGTATGGCATCGAGCGAAAACGTGCTAGAGATAAATAAAAAAGCTACTAAACTGAGGATGACTTCCGTTTGTTTCTAGTTTTTGTAGAATTAACGGTTTCGGATATCTAGAAGTATAAAAATGGCGTCCTAAGAGAGTTACGGTCCTTCAAATGTGGAGCACTAGAGTAGGATTTACTTAATATTTCAAGACCTCCTAGTGCTGCAACAATGAGAATCGGTACATTATTAAGTATCTATAAGGGCTGTTATGCATGGTATCGGCCAAATGGAAATTCGTACCAGATGGCACCCTAACACACGAGTGCTACTGTTACTTACACCTCAATCCATTGCACAAAACAAAATCAGGGTACATCAACTTTCCTACAGATTATTCCGCATGCATCACACATTCATTCGTCACTGCTATAATAATAATAATAATAATTTATTGGTGACATAATACAAAGTATTTACACAAGTCAGAAAAACAAACAACCTGATTAGATTAGATTGAAAAAGGAGCTGGCTGATTGGCCTTGGCCACCGCGACCAATCTATTGTGGCTCTCCTTGTCTAATTTTACTTAGAGCTCCTTATACAGCTTTGTCTTTTGTATCAGACTCCACAGCCTTGATAAGGGCTCCTTGGAATAGCTATCTGCCCTTGGTTTCTCTTCGCCAAGTAGTTGGAACCTCAGTCTGGCTAGGCCTTCGCAATGCCACGGCACATGTACTGAGGTTTCCTCTACCTCTTGACAGAATTTGCATGTTGCATCCTCTGCCAGGCCCATTAGACTCATGTGTCTATTAAGCATACAATGTCCAGTTAGAAGAGCTACTATTATTCTAATGGCCTTTCTATTTTGGCGTAGTAGGTCTTCCGTGAATTTGGCCGATCGTTCTTTAATGAACTTCTTGGCCTGTCTCTGTTGTGGGAAATTCTTCCACCAATCTAGATTTATTTTGTACTCATTCGTTAATGGATGTTCGTATACGTGGCTTAGCCACACCGCAAAAGGGTTCGGGTCCTAGATGGGGCCTTAGATGCGCCTTCTCGGAACAGTTCATCAGCATTCTCATTTCCCCTGTGTCCCTCGTGTCCTGGTACCCATGCTACGGTCACTTTGTTCTGACTGGGTTTAGGTCTGTAAGGGCATTTATACAATCCCATACTAGTCTTGAATCGACCTTTAGCGCTGCTTGGCTATCGGAAAAAATGGCAATTGACTGGTGTGCAATTCCTTGCCTCATTATTTCATTTTCACACCACTGCATAGCGGCCACTTCAGCCTGAAATATTGTAGCGTGTATTCCTAGACTTATCGGGATCTTCATTTTCGACCTTATCCCGTAAATCCCACCTCCCACTCCTTGCTCTGTCTTGGAGCCGTCCCTATACCAAATTGTTTGCGCCGATATTGGAGGACCGTTTTTCCAGTCCTCTCTGTCTGGTATTTTGATTTGAAAATTTTTGTAGAAGTTATACTTTGGGACCTTGGCATGTCCTTGGGCATTCCCAAAATGGGATCTGCCTTCAGTTTTAAGTATTACTTTTGGTGCTCTGTTCCGTGTTGTGCCTTGCATTAGCCTATGTACCACTGAATGAGGTTCTCCTTGGATAAATATGTGTAGTGGTGTCAGGTCTAAAAGGACTTCCAATGCAGCCGTGGGAGCAGTTTTTATGGCCCCAGTGGCACACAGGCAAGCAAGCCTTTGTACGCCACTTAATAGCCTTACTGCTCCAAGCTGCAGTGTCTCGGTCCACCATACCACCGATCCATAGGTTATCATGGGTCTTACAACCCTAGTGTATAACCATAGGGTCATCCTGGGGTTTAACCCCCAGTTTTTTCCACACATCTGCCTGCACCTTCCTAGGGCAATTGTTGCTTTCTGTGTGACTTTTTGGATGTGGGAATTCCATGTCAGCTTTTGGTCGAAAATGACTCCTAGGTATTTAACCTCGCTGGCAAATGGAATTTCTAGTCCATTGAGCCTTAGAGGTTTTAATCCTCTCAAGGCTCTTTTCCGTGTAAAGGTGACGACTGTAGTTTTGTGAGGATTTATGGAAAGTCCTTCCTTACTATACCATCTGTCGACAATATTTAAGGCTCTTTGTGAACGCTCTGATATCGTGTTCCCAAATCGCCCCTTGACAACTATCGCTAGATCGTCAGCATATCCTAAGCAGGAAAAGCCTTCTGCGGAAATTTTTCGGAGTTCGTCAACAAGGGTTGCCCACAGCTGTGGAGATAATACCCATGTACTCACTTTTGCCTCAATGGTAGCCTCGCCTAGAGTGGATACTATTATCCTCTTTTCTAGGCTGGCTTTAATCCACTAGCAGAGTACTGTTGGGACTCATCTATTTAACAACGCATTCGTTAAAGATTGCCTTGTCGCGTTATTGAACGCTCCTTCTATATCTAGAAATATTGCTACTGCCATTTCTGTGTCATCTAATGACTTTGTCAGTAGCCTATTTAAATCATCCAGCGAGAGGTCTGTTGACTTTCCCTGCTGGTATGCATACTGACGCTCACTAGGGGGGTTTTTCCCTTAGTATTTCGTCTCTAATGTACCTGTCCAGTAGTCTCCAACGTTTTAAGTAGGAAAGAGGAGAGGCTTATGGGTCTATATGACTACCTATCTTTGGTACTACATATAACATGCTTAATTTTTGTGTGGATATTACCTTCTATATATTATAGATTGGCTATATTTGAGACACGCCATTTTGCAATTTTTTTAATTTTCTCCATGCCAAATTTCAAGTTCTCAGCTCATCGAGAACTACCTCAAACGATTCACCGGACAGAAAAATAACAAACAAACGTTTTTACACTTTGCTTTATATAAGTACGGCGTGTTCTAACTTACACATTCATATCTCAATTATTAATAAGTCAATTTATTTTAAAACTGGAGCAGTTGTACACCTCTTGAAGGTAAATAAAAGCGCATATAGGTACCTATTCAGTTTATTCCATAGACACGTGGATTAGGGGATCAATTTTCAGCTAAATCGTGTTAGGGATCTTTTTATAAAAGAAATATTATCACCATTTTCTAGGTCATCCTTTAGAACCCCTTCGTGTCAAATTTTGTTAAAATATCTCGAGTGGTTCAGCAGTTATAAACAAGTATGACGTTTCAAATATGACGTTAGAAATAAAGTTATTTTACATTTTTTGCTACAAATTTGAAATAATAATCGAAAATATCATCGTACTCTCCAAAATCGCAAAAAAAGTTCTGTCACGGGCCTTTTCAGTTTATTTTTGAAATCATAAACAAAATTTTTAACTTGACAGTAATGGAAGCTTAAGGCTTTGTCGTTTCTTTCGGTCATTATTGGTTGTTTAAATAATTATTTGGATTTTTTATTTTCTTTTTTATTATTTTTTATTTCAATGAAATTTAGCACAATGAGATTTTAAAGGAGAATCTATATGGTAATATTTTTTTATTAAAAATCTCCACTTTCGCTATTTTTGCATTACGAACACACTTTCTTTACCTAGCAGATTTTTTTTAATTGATTAAAGTACAATATAAACAAACATGATAGGTATTTTCATAATAAATAAAAAAGTGTGTGTAAGTTGTGATTTGCATAATACCTATATAATATTCTCTAATGATAGGTTATAATACAAAATTATCGAACTTTCCAACCTTGAAATTGACCGGCTAACCGGTAGATAACTGCAAACTCTACCTAACTTAATAATTCAGTAATTAAAGATGTAGTGAGTATGATAAATTTATTTACCAAAATAGCATGTTTTTCGTAGGCAACTTTATGAGTTGCCTATGAAGAAGAAAAATGTGAACTTATGAAAGATTTTATGAAAACTTGTGTATTCTCATTTTAGCAATGGGACAAGTGTTAATGTGTGGGCTTTCACCTTCTCAAGAATTTGCAGTCGATCATCCATTTGTAACAATTCTTCAAGCTAGGCAGGCAAACAAAATGAATGTTTTATTTGAAGGACGCATCTATAAACCCCAATACTGAAATGTAACATAGCTTTGTAGTACAGAACCAGAACCAGAACCTATTAGATTTCGTTCATTCTTTCTCAACTCAATAGTAAATGTATATATAAAAGTTTATATATTATGGGGGGGGGGGGGGGGGGGGGGGAGGTTGGGGAGTTTTTAGGAGGTGGCACCTAAAAAAAAACAAAAACGTTGGAGCTGAAGGAGAATCAAATTTTGAAAAGAAACGGTAACATATTCATTGCTCAGTTATTAATAAATCAGTCTATTTTAAACTTGGGGCAGTTGTACACCTCTTCAAGGTAACTAAAAGCGCATATACACATTCAATTTATTCCATAGACGCGTGGATTAGGGGTGTGAAAATTATTTATTATTTATTTATTTTTATTTATTTTATTACAACAAAATTAACAAAACAAAGTGTCTTAAATGGGATCAATTTTCAGCTAGATCGTATTTAGTGCAGGCAAATCCAGATTTGAGTATGAACTATCTGGGGACAGCTATTTCTTTATCGAAATGGATTCATTCATGTATAATGAGGATATTAAAGTCCCGAAAAATCACGATGTGAGCTAAAGCCACCATTTAGAAAAAATGGCCGCCAGAACTGTTTCTTTAGAAGGACATATCTCAGTAACCATTGCTCCGATTTTAGATTTCTTTTTTTCGTTCTCTTCCCCTTTTTATGTACAATCGAAAGTGTTATTACATCTTTGGGCATAAAATAGAAGATAACTGAAGAAAATAAGACTTAAGTTCTTGGAAATATACAAGGTGTCCAGTTAGTGCTTCCTCGGAAGATTGTGCAAAAACGGGTAACTTTATAAAAAAACTTTTTTAACAAAACTTTCAATGTTTCGTTTCTACTATAACGTGAAATTATTTTCAATTATACAAGGTGTCACAAAAAGGAGTTACACAAGAATGTATAATTTTTTTAATGTAATACTCTCTAATTTTTTAGCGCCAGTTAAGCGTCTAAGGGTCCTGAATTACACCCTGAAATTTTTTGCCAATCGGATGCAGCGTTGCCAAGTTATAATTTTTTTTCCTGTTTTTTTTTAGCAAATTACAAACATTTTTTTGACTACCATATGTCCGTGATTTATTAATTGTTTTTTCAAAAAATGTAGGGTGTTATTCGATAATGATGCATTTACTGAAAAACATTTTTGAAATAAATTATTATTATACCGGGTGTCCAAAATATTTGTTTACATTTCTTGTTATTTAATTATTATTTTTCTCAAATTTTTTAAATGGAATTCCTATATTTTTTTACATGAATGAATAAAGCATAAAATTCCCCACATTCTAATATTATACATTTAATTTTTTTATTTCAAACCGTTTTTGAGATATGATTATTTTAAATAAGTTTTGCGTAAATTGAGGTGCTTTTTATTTTAGCATTAAAATCTAGTATGGCTTTGGTCTTTTGTTTTGCGCTTGTTTTTCACTCTATTCTATGACATTTCTCGAATGTGTTTAAGATTATCGTGATTAAGTTGAATTAATATTGTTAATATTTAAAAATACGAATTATAATTATTGTCAATAAGATTCTATGGTAAATGTTATGTTATTGGTGAATATGATGGAAACTGTTTATTGGCATCAAGAATGTATGGTCAAAAATATCCCTATAGGAGATGTCCTGATGTGAGGTCTCTAGAAAATTTGAAAGAACGTTTTGAACGTACTGGAAATTTTGCATATGAAAAGAAGGCGAGACGACGAAATATATTGTAATGAAGAAAATGAGCTGGCTATAACTTTAGCGGTAATCGAAAATCCTACGGCACGTGTTCGGGACTTAAGTAGGGATTTAGAGGTCTGTGAATCTAGTGTTCCCCTATGTCTTCGTAAAAATATATTTCACCCCTATCGAGCTCAGATGCATCAAGAGCTTTGGGATGTGGATTTAAATCTTAGATTAAATTTTTGCCAGTGGGCTCAAAACCAAATTGGAGAAAATTAAGAATTTTTCAAATTTGTATTGTTCACGGATGAATCAACGTTTCATCGCAACGGATTTGTGAATAGGCACAATTTCCATTATTATGCCAGAGAAAACCCTCATGTTGTACAGAAAAATCAGAACCAGAGTTTAAATGTAAGGGAAGGAATTGTACATGATTATGTTATTCATGCTTCTTAGATTTTACGCAAATTACGTTTCCACAAATAATCGAGCATATTCCTGATTATATTACAAATAATATGTGATTACAACTTGAAGGTGCACCACCACATTTTAGTAGAAATGTTCGTCAGGTCATTGGTAATCAGTTTCCTGAAAGGTGGATAGGAAGAGGAGGTCCAATATTTTAATAAACTGTTAAATAATATCTAATTTATTGTTTTATTAAATTATGTTAGGTCTCATGGCATGGCCACCTAAGTCACCCGACCTGACTTCAGTGGGTTTTTTCTTTGGGTATTTGTGAAGTCAGACGTTTATAAAGTAGAACCAACGACTCGAGAAGATATGATGGAAAGGATTCGTCGATGTTTCAATCGTATAAATGTTGATATGTTACACTGTGTAAGGCCCTCATTTATCATGAGACCTCAGTGTTACCTGAATCAAAATGGTGGACCTTTAGAGCAGTTGTTAGCTTAGTTTCAATATCGTGAAAAAAAATTATTGCTCAAGAACCGTTCATAAAAGAAAGTGTACGATAACAAAATGTGAGAAATTGTAAGCGTTACTCATCCATTTAAAAAATATAGGCATTCCATTTAAAAAAATGAAAAAAATGTAAAACAAAATATAGATTTTAATGCTAAAATAAAGAGCACCTTAATTTACGCAAAAATTATTTGATATAATCATATCTCAAAAAACGTCTGAAATAAAAATAAAGAGATATTAAAATGTGAGGAATTGTATGTTTTATTCTTTCATGTAAAAAAAGTATACCTAGGCATTCCATTTAAAAAAAAAAATGGGAAAAATAATAATTAAATATCAAGAAATGTACGCAAATATTTTGGACACCCGATATACCTACTAAAGATTTATTTCAAAAATGATTTTTAGTAAATACATCATTATCAAACAACATCCCACATTTTTAGAAATAACGATTAATAAATTGCGGAGATATGCCAGTCAAAAATGTTTGTAAACTGCCCAAAAAAACGGAAAAAAATAACTTGGCAAAATATTTTAGGGTGTAATACAGGGCCCTTGGAGGCTTAACTGGCGTTAAAGAAATGCAGGCTGTTCTATTTAAATTAATTATACTTTCTTGTGTGATTCGTTTTTGTGACACCTTGTATAATTGAAAATAATTTTAAGTTGTAGTAGAGACGAATCATTGAAAGTTTTGTTAAGAAAGTTTTTTTATAAAGTTAGCCGTTTTGCACAATCTTCCGAGAGAACACTGACTTTATAACTTAATGTACATTATTAGAAATGATTACAATTTTATATATAAATAACTATTACTCCGTTAATATTTGAGTTAGTATCATCGGCCAAAAAACAAATGAAACCTAATTGTGTGCTCTAGAACTTTTATTAAAATTATTTTTTCAAAAAGTGACTAGAAATTCCAGTACAAACGTCTCGAGTTTACAAAAGTTTAAATTTCCGTAATATTTAAATTATTTTTAAATTTACTAAGTTTATCGTTTAATTTATCGTAAAATATGTAATCATACTTTCTGTAAAATGTGAAGTGAGGAATGGAACAAAAAAAAATCTAGCAGCGGTTACTAAGATATATGATTTTAAAGAAAATGTCTCTGGTGGTCATTTTTTATAAATGGCGGCGTTAGCTCACGTCGGGATTTTTTGCGGCTTTATGTACTTATTCTACATTAATAGAGCTATCCATTGCAATAAACAAATAACTGTCCCCGAATAGTTCACGCCAAACCCATTTTACACTGAGATTTGCCTGGTCTAATTAGGGGTCTTCTTATAAAAGAAATGTTACCACCATTTTGTAGGTCATCATTCGTGCCAAATTTTGTTAAAATATCTCGAGTGGTTTAAGAGTTATGTTATAAACAGGTAAGTATGACGTTGAAGTTAGAAATAGAGTTATTTTACATTTTTTGCTACAAATTTGAAATAATAAACGAAAATATTATAGTATTCGCCAAAATCGCAAAAAAAGTTCTGTCACGGGCCTTTTCAGTTTATCTTTGAAATCATAAATAAAATTTTTAAATGACAGTAATGAAAGCTTAAGGCTTTGTCGTTTCTTTCGGTCATTACAGGTTGTTTAAATAATTATTCGGATTTTTTTTTATTTTTTATTTTTTTTATTTCAACAAAATTTAGCACAATGAGATTTTAAAAGATGCTCTATATGGTAATAATTTTTATAAAAAAATCTTCACTATTTTTGCCTTTCGAAACTCACCTATTGATTGAATTAAAAGCAGATTTTTTTTAATTGATTAAAGTAAAACATAAACAAACATGATTGGTTATAATACAGAATTATCGAACTTTCCAACTTTGAAATTGACCGACTAACCCGTAGAAAACTGCAAACTCTACGTAACTTAATAATTCAGTAATAAAAGATGTAGTGAATATAATAAATAGATTTAAAGGGTGTTTTTTTTAGAGGAATAGAACTTTGAAATGAAATAAAACACATAAAAATCTTGCTAACGCCCATGGTATTGAATTTATTGAAAATGTAATTTTATGCCATTAGTGCTTAAATATGATTTCGGGCATGTGGGTGCCGCGGCTGGCTCGAATGTAGGGCAATCTGGAAGCCCAATTTTTGATCTCTTTTTCGAACAGTTGGGGCTGTATGTCGGCAATAACTCGTCTATTGTTGGCTTCCAATATTTCTGGATTATCGGCGTAGACTAGCGACTTCACATGTCCCCACAGAAAATAATCCAAGGTGTGATATCACACGACCGTGGAGGCCAATTCACAGGTCTACGACGCAAAATTTTTTGGTGAAAATGAGGATCAACAACAATCTTGTTTACGGCCCTTTCACCGAACGTCCGACGCAAGTGATGGTCACGCGGCTTTACTTCGTGCACGAGCTGAATCTTGTAAGCTCGTAACTCAGGATCTTTCCTCAAAATCTTCCATAAGGTGGATGGACACAGCTCCAATTGCTGTGCACGACGGCGAATCGACTCATTCGGATCCTCCTCAACACTACGCTCCACAGCAGCAACAACTTCTTGGGTGCGCACTGTACGACGTCTCTGCGGATGTACATTATCAATCAGAGTATGCGTGGTGCGAATGGTTGTTCGAATAAGTTGCTCGGATGGACGATTATGTCGACCGTAAAATGGACGTAGCGCACGGTAAGTTTCGCAAACTGAACCCTGATTTTCGAAATAAATTTGCACAATTTGCAAGCGTTGTTCTACCGTAAGTCTATTTATGGTGAAATGGCAAAACATACTGAGCACAAATCAGCTGTCAGTTGTTAAATTAACTGTCTCTAGAAACAGTGTCGCCCATTCAAAAAACAAACTTCTAAAAAAAACACCCTTTATTTATCAAAACCGCACTGTAGGCTTTCATGGTTTTCGTAGGCAACTTTATGAGTTGCCTACGAAGAAGAAAAATGAAAATGTATGAAAGATTTGATGAAAACCTGTGTATTCTCATTTTAGCAATGGGAGAAATGGTAATGTGCCAACCACCACCTCCTCAAAAATTTGCAGTCGATCATCCATTTGTAACAATTCTTCAAGCTAGGCAGGCAAACAAAACGAATGTTTTATTTGAAGGACGCATCTATAAACCCCAATACTGAAATGTAACATGGCTTTGTAGTACAGAACTAGAGGTTTTAACCCTGAAATAGTGTCATATAAATAAGATTTCGTTCATTCTTGCCAACTCAATAGTAAATGTATCAAAGAAAAGTTTAGATATTACGTGAGAGGGGAGAGTTTTTAGGCACATAAGAAAACAAAAACGTTGGAGCTGAAGGAGAATCAAATTTTGAGAAGAAACGGTAACACATTCATGGCTCAATTATTAATAAATCAGTCTATTTTAAACTTGGGACAGTTGTAGATTTCTTCGAGGTAACTAAAACCGCATATTCCTATTGGATTATGGGTGTGAAAATAGGATCAATTTTCAGCTAAATCGTATTAGGGATCTTTTTATAAAAGAAATATTACCCCATTTTATAAGTCATCCTTCGTGCTAAATTTTATTAAAACATCTCGAGTGGTTTGAGTCATAAACAGGTAAGTATTATGTTTAAGTTAGAAATAAAGTTATTTTACATTTTTTGCTACATTGAAATGATAATAGAAAATGTCATCGTACTCGCCAAAATCGCAAAAAATTCTGTCATGGGCCTTTTCAGTTTTCCTTTGAAATCATAAACAAAATTTTTGACTTGACAGTAATTGAAGCTTAAGGCCTTGCCGTTTCTTTCTGTCATTATCTGTTGTTTAAATAATAATTTTAAAATTTTTTTTTATTTCAACAAAATTTAGCACAATGAAGTTTTGAAGGATGCTTTATGTGGTAATATATATATTTTTTTAAATCCCCACTTTCGCAATTTTTGCATTACGAACACATTTTTTACCTATTGATTAGATTAAAATCAGATTTCTTAAGGTAAATAAAGTACAACATAAACAAACATGATAGGTTATAATACATTGAACTGAATGGTCAATTCCTCGTGAACCATCTTGTAAATAATTCTAATTAAAAAAACCTGCCTTTTAATATTTTAAAATAATTATATTGATCCCCTATATATGTTTTGGCTTATTAGGCCTTTCTCTAGTGTAAACACAAAGATTACTAAGAGGTTATGTTGGTGCTAAGACTTTCAGAGGCTGCTGATCTGGTTGTTGTTTTTCGTGTCTTCTTCTACGTTGGATGCTTAACATTTCGACCATCTTGTCGTGGTCTTCTTCTGAAGCGAAGTGAGCTCTGCTGGGCTAAGCTCCTCTATTTATACAGTACCTACAAAGGATTGGACACCACCTTAGTAGATCTGATGGAGCTTTGTGTCAAGTCGACCTACTTCAACTTCAATGGAAGCCTATGTAAATAAAAATATGGAGCAGCAATAGGTTGACCTTTATCACCAGCACTCGCCAACTTGGAATGGAAGTATTCTAAATATACGCCCTGGACAACTGCCAATTAAAACTAAAATGTTGGTTTCGATATGTGGATGATACTCTCATTATATGGCAGCAAGGCCATGAGGAGCTGGAGAATGTCAAGTACTACCTAAACAACTTACATCATGAAATCGAATTCACCATAGAAGTAAAAACATATAGTAAACTTCCGTTTCTGGACGTCCTCATATATAAGAAGAAAAATGGAGGATTAGGGCACAATACAGAAAACAGACGCACACCGACAGATACTTACACGCTAACTCTCATCACTACCGAGTACAAAAACATGCCGTCGTTGACACATTGGTAAACAGAGCAAAGCAAATTTGCGAGACAGAACATCTCCAAGAAAGATATAGGACTTTAAAAGCGTCTCTACAGAAAAATGGACATAAACCGAAGGACATAGACAACGCAATAAAGAGACAAGATACAACCAGGACAGAAAAAGGAAAGAACTACACGGCAGCAATTTATCTACTACTGGATATCGATTAGCAAATGTGCTGCAAGTTCTTGATATTACCTTATCACTTTCTCCATAAATAATAAACAAATTTAAAAAGTCTTCGTGGGTGTAATTTAAACGTGCTGGTATTTTTTGACATAAGATAATGACTGATTGTTTCTAATCCTGGCTATTTTGATGAAATGATTACAACAATTCATGAATTTCTAATAAAATCGCAAATATCTCAAAAAGTTGAAAACTTTAACCCCACAATGCTATCAGAAAAAAGGGAATTCAATTTTACACAACTTGTAAAAAAATACAGGGTGTTCCATTTGACCTAAACAAGTTTTCGCGGTTTGAAGTTGACAAAATGTAACGCGAAAAACGGAACACTTGATATGATATTATTGAATTTATTTCAGTTGTAGAACGTAGTTCTCCTTGTGTTCTTTTTAGGTGCCAAGAAGCAAATGAGGATATTTTACACGAAGAAAGTTATAACGGTTCTTGCAAACCGTTGCACCTGTCAAATTTTCTATAAAATGTCAAATATCTCTGAAACGGATGGATTTAGGCATAGGGTATCCTACATGTTTTTGACTCAGAATTTTACGCTCTTTTTGAAAACCCTGAAATATATAGTTCCATTTAAAATAAGCAAGTTGGTATCGACTTCCGGTATAAGCGGAAGTGTCAGCTGCTTGTAATTATTTTAGTTGGATTGGCCACACTGACTTTAGTAACTTCCAAAATTTTCAAAATTTTCTGATGCGTACTTTTCTTTACATCGATCGATTCAGTTCCCGGTGAGACACCCTGTATATAAGGATGTACGGATAGGATCGGAAGAGTTGCACGACTTTTTCTCAAATATCAAGATCCAGAGAAACTAGAAACGCCAGGAGTATATAGCATTCCATGTTCTTTCGGAGAAACCAGACGGCATAAATACCAGCTCAAAGAACAGATGAAAACAGATGGAAATTCTACAAAATCAGCAGTAGTTGCCGAAAACTCGGAAGAAACCGCGGCCGTTTGATAAAATTCGATTAGACAATAAAATTAACCAAGAATTATTCGCCAAGTAGATACAGAGAAGCCATTGAAATAGATATATAGCCTAATAACTATATAATCGTGACAGCGGACTACAATTACCAATAACGTGGCAATGAGCAGTAATCCAGAACATGCCTCCTGAAAACCTGTATAAATAAAGGAGCTCACTTCGCTTCAAAAGAAGATAACAAGATGGTCAAAACTTCAAACACCCAACAAAGTCAACGCGGAAGGAGACCCGGGACCCGGAAGCCAACAGCCAGATGAGAGGTTATGTTTGAACAGTATTGACAGATTGTTTGTAGTCTACTCCAGTTCATTCGTTTATTTTCATGAAATAAATGCCTAAATTTAATCTGTTTGTCTATGCTCTGATCTTCGATTCAATTGACATAGAATTATCAAACTTTCCAACCTTGAAATTGACCGGCTAACCGGTAGATAACTGCAAACTCTACCTAACTTAATAATTTAGTAATTAAAGATGTAGTGATTATAATAAATTTATTTACCAAAACCGTAATGTAAGCTTTTATATTTTTCGTAGGCAACTTTATAAGTTGCCTACGAAGAAGAAAAATGTGAATTTAAGAAAGATTTTATGAAAACTTGTGTATTCTCATTTTAGCAATGGGACTAATGTTAATGTGCCGGCCACCACCTCCTCAAGAATTTGCAGTCGATCATCCCTTTGTAACAATTCTTCAAGCTAGGCAGGCAAACAAAACTAATGTTTTATTTGAAGGAAGCGTCTATAAACCCCAATATTGAAATGTAACATATCTTCGTAGTACAGAACTAGAGGTTTTAACTCTGAAATAGTGTCATATAAATTAGATTTCGTTCATTCTTGTCGACTTAATAGTAAATGTATCAAAGAAAAATTTCTATATTATGGGGGGGGGATTGGGGCGTGTTTAGGGGGTGGCACCTAAAAAATAAAACGTTGGAGCTGAAGGAGAATCAAATTTTGAGAAGAAAGGACTCTATTTTTTTGTATAAACTAATAATCTTTAGGTTATAAATAACCACTCGAAAACTCAAATAACTCGAAAAGTATTACATCGGGTGAAAACATACTAGAGACAAATAAAAAAGCTACTAAATTGAGGATGACTTCCGTTTGTTTCTAGTTTCTGTAGAAATAATGGTTTCGGATATCGAGAAGTATAAAAATGGCGTCAGCACGTTTATAAAGGCGTAGTAATTAGTTCAAATGTGAAATATTTCAGAAACTGTGGCAGTTATGGCACTTACGTCAATATAAAAGAATATTATTAAAACGTCAAAAATGCTAACGACCAAAATGAAAGACTATTAATTAGGCTTTTAAATGGTTTATTTCTATAGCATAAAGAAACAAAGAAGTTATGACACAAACAATGTGCTTCGTCACATTTTCTAAACAAAAACCTCGCCAATTTGTTAATGTAAGAAATCAGTAGTCACTAATTAGAAAAAATATATATTCATGTACTGTCGTGAGCAAAAAAAAATAGGACAACTATTTTTATTCTAATGTAAATCTGCCTCTATTTGCACGTAATGAATTTTGACAAATAACTGACAATGTCACAAAACTAGATTTTAGCAAAAATACGTTATAAGACTTGTTTCATTTTTTTTGCGACACAGTACTCTATTTCTCGTTAACATATAGTACGTCCTAGACACTGAAATTTCTTCGTTCGTTACAGCACTTGCTTAAGAAAAAGATGCATATTAAACTATAAAAGAATTTTCGAAAAACTTAAAGTTTTCATTTATCTTAATATTATTTATTCATCTCAATCAATATTAGTTTAGCAAAAAATGCTGGATATCAAAAATAAAGCTTACAAACCGAGCATGAATCTGTTTTCATTAATATTTGTGTAGGATGAATAGTTTCGGAGATATTTAAGTTTATAGATGGCATCCGAATGTTTATAGGTAGATATATACTCAGTGACGTAGCCAGGATTTTTATTCAGGGGGGGTCCGAACATTTTAAAGATACGAGTAGAGTAATCCAGTTGGGATATACAGTGTGTTTCACTTGAAATGGTAACACCCCAAAAACTTTATAATTTTTTTTCCGATTTGAATCGAATATTACTTAAGTATAGAACAAATTAGGATCTACTTATAACCAGAAAAACATTCTCCTCCTACAAATGCAAAGCCACCTGCGGTACCAAAGTATGTGGAAAAAATGAAAAAATTATATTAGGCATTTTTTTATCGGAAAATTTTGTTAATGGAACTTGTTCAGAATTGTCCAAAAACTTTATGCCCAAAATTCAATTAAAATTAAAAAATTAAAAAGATTAAATTTTAACAATGGTTATTTAAAATAAAACTAAATTGCTTGACAACTACCTAACAGCTTGGGTTTACTTTCAAACAAAATTGTCATAGTTTTCTAAACAAAAAAGCCATTAAAATGATATTTTCGGATTTGGACATTATTTTAATCAAAATTTATATATTTTTTTATTTTGATTAAAGTTTGGACAATTCTGAAAAAGTTTCACTAACAATTTTTCGATAAAAATATACCTAATATGATTTTTTGATTTTTTCCGCATATTTTGATGCTTTCAAAGGACCCCACACCATTAGCATTGGAAAAATCATTTCGGTGGAAGTTTCTTCAAACTTTGGGAATAGCTAATTCAAATGCTTCCGAACAAAAAATGTCATATGAAAAAATTTATTTAATGCGTAAATGATTTTTAATTTTTTTAAATTTTTCAAAGATTTTTAACTTCCAGTCACTGTAATTCTGCAGGGTAGGCATTGAATCAATTTTTTCATATGAAATTTTTTTGTTCGGAAGCCCTCGAACCACCTATTGCCAAAGTTTGAAGAAAATTCCACCGAAATGATTTTTAATTTTTTCAAAAATGTTGAACTTCCAGTCACTCTAATTCTGCAGGGAAGGTATTAAATCAATTTTTTCATATGACATTTTTTGTTCGGTTCTTGAACTACTTATTCCCAAAGTTTGAAGAAAATTCCACCGAAATAATTTTTCCAATTCTAATGGTGCGGGGTCTTTTCCGCATTGTAAATGTCCCTTCAGTCGATTTACATTTTCGAAGCATCGCGACCCACAGCTTGTTGAAGTAGATGAAATTCTATCACTTTGAAAAAATGCTAGTTGTTCCACCTCCCTTTTACAGAATTCAAATATCTTCATTTCTTTTCGAGAATTGAAGCTCAGAGTTTTGAGTGAAAAACCCTGTATTTATAGTTCTGCTAAAAACCAAAATTATTTCAAATGTAATAATATCACATATTGAAATGCATTGTTTTTTAATAAGCAGGGTGCTAATGTTGGTCCCACATGCAGGCGACCAAGCATCTAGGAATGGCCCTGTGGTAAACTAAAAAGAAACAATTTTCTTTACTTCATCTTGTTCAGTTCTGTTTATTTTTGAAAAAAAAAAAATGTTATTGAGGAATCTCTGGAACGCTTCATTATAAAAAGGAACTAGATTTATACAATCACATCACATCCGTCATATTCGTATGCAGCAGGTATGCAGCTATGTCATATATTGTGATCAAAGAGATCAATAAATTATTATTATTATTATTTTATTATGATGTTGACTTCGTCATCAATATGGCTGCAATAAAATTGCAAGAAACCAAACCACGATTTGCAACAAGGCTGGCGGCTGGAATAGAAACTTCAAGTTAACCAGACAAATTTTCAACAAAAACCAAAAATAAAATTAGTATAATAATTTTTAATACCATGTGTGTCAATTATTTAAATGTCAATTAATTTCGGGGGGGGGGGGGTCCGGCCCCCCTGGACTCCTCCCCTGGCTACGTCACTGATATACTATATATTTAGTTTAAATGCTGAATATCTTAGATACTTTCATAAAAAATTCTGAGGAAATAAATTAATAGTAAATTATTCAGTGAGCGTGTACTGATTGCTATTAGTCAAGAGGATGATGTTTCAAGCACGAACCGAAGACGAGTGTTGTAATTCATCCAAGTGAATAATAATTGTTATTATATAGTAGAATACTATACCTTTTCTACCTCTAATCATCGGTTGAAATCATTTTTTCGTAAAAAACTTGTGTAAATTATTAAAAAACCTAATGGTATGGGGTAGTTTCCATTTTTTTAATTCAGTTTTGGTGATATATATCGAGTAATGTTATTATTTTAGCAATTACTGCATAATCAATTTAAACCAAAACAATAATTTCTTAAATAAAAATAAGAAACAAGAATACGCCCGTCTAGACGCAGATTTCAAACGATTTTATTTGGCGGGAAATAATTTAACCAATAACAGACAACTTTCGCTTAGACTGTAACCAGCTTATTTGAATGCCAAATTGTGTATTTTCTTTACATTATTTTGCCACTTCTTATAACACTTCTATTTTGCTCAACATCTTTAAAATCAATAAATATTATATACATGTATTTAGAAGGAATTTAAAGTTATTTATATTTGTTATTATTTAGAAGTTATCTTGAAAAGGTAAACAAAATTCGTGGCGAGTATTATGTCGCAACATTGTATAAAAACGGCTCTCTTCCAACTTTCAACTTTGCTTGCTTGCTGTTAGTTGTCAATTCTTGTCATATAATAAGTGAAAGAAACATAGGTTAGATTTACTTGTTTGTTTATGTAGCGTTTGATTTCGTTTTTTTATATTTTATCAATAAACTGTTAAGATGGAGTTGAATTTTGTGAAAGGAGATTCATCCAATCTGCCCAAAGTTGATTACGACATGATAGATTCTTTCTATAAACAAAATTTGGATTTTTTGTCAGCAAACGTGAAAAATGTGAAAACGCAAAGGTAAACACTTCTAGAAGTATGTAAGTACACTTATTATTAGTAAGTGTATTTTGGATCTATAGAACTGGTTTAAACTTACTTCAAAATGATCTTCATAACAAAATATAAACGAACCTGAAGGGATGGGATCAGAATTATTTGAAGCATGCCACCAAGTTCTTCGAATATCCATATTTCTTGGAACAGTTACAAACATTTTTTCCCACGCACTTATGTGTTTCCACAACTTTTTATAAAACATCTTTTCGACGACATTATCTATTATTTTAAAATAACAGCAAATACCTCGATAAAATAAATTGAAATGTTTTAAATCAACACGATCGTCAGAACACATCTGTCATTTGACTGGCCGTTGACATTGTTGTCATGTTTTGCTAAATATGTTTTCAAAAATCTAATGGGCATTAAAAATTATTTAAAATATTAATAATTCACGCCTATTATTATTTTTTACATAAGAAAATTAAATTTCGTGGATAAATATATTAAAATTGATTTAATAAATAAGCTTTATACTCCTGTTTTCTTCAAACATCCTCACTAGAACTAGAGAAGGAATTTCAACTTGGCAACACCACATTGTTTTGTATAAAAACATTCTATCAACCAATATATACAGTTCAACTACGTCACCGGCAAGTTTAACGACGTCACCAATTTAAAACACCTGTTGCTCCACTTATTATAACTTCTGTTTTCTCAAAAATTTGATAATTATTTTCGCGGAAATCTGTATTGGAAGGCTTGTTTCTACATATTCTATGATATTATTCAATAAAAAAAAAATAGGAAAAGACCCCAATGTATGACAGATTGACATTTGCGTGACAGATTCAATTGAGTGATGGCATAAGTACGCGATATTTTTGAACTTTCAATCGTCTTTTGTGATTGTTCCACAACTGTTGAGTAATGAAGATGAACTCTTGTGACTGATTCTAGCCCATTAAGTAATGAATTGTTACCCACAGCCGTGAGCAATGAGCCCCATTACTTGTTCAAAAAAGTATCTGTAATAAATGAATTATTCAATAGTCGCAGAAAAAGATAATTAATCAATCTTTAAAATGATATTCTATTTGTTTCTGTATCATAAAAAAACCGCTGCCCAAGGAATCACTACTTCCACATCCAGATTTTCTATATCCACCAAGTCTCTCACAACGAAAAAATTTTGTATGTGGAAATAATTGTTTATGGAACTAAAATGATATCCCACATCGGCAGAGGGATGGGGGTGGTGATAGGGGGGTGGTAACTGGAGTGGATGAAGTAAAAAAGTATTTTGAGGTTTTTGGTTCTTGTACACACACTAAATCATTTTTTTTTCCATTTCCTTTAATAATGGGTGGGGGTGGTAATGGGGGTGGCTAGTGCCAAAAAAAATTTTGAGACCTTAGCTTCTCTTGTATATACTAAATGCCAATTTATGGACACTTACCTGCTTGATTTACCTATTTACCCCCCATTTACCCCAATGTACCCCCCAACCCTTCGACGGGATAAGATGAAAATAGAATCTAGTTCCAGATCCTGCTAAAGTACATACGTGTACCAAATTTTAAGTCAATATCTTAAACGGTTCCAGAGTAATCAAGCGCACAAAAAAAAAGTTACAGACAGACCGACACACAGATCGACAGACAGACAGAATTTTTTTCGCTTAAACTTAAAATCTCGACGTTTCATGACATTCTAAGCCTATCTGAACAATAAAAATTTTCAAAATTATTTTTGCCATTACTATAATACTTTCACTAGATGTGGACGAAGTTATGGCCGAAATAATGTGCGTTTTCACATTTTTTTAATGACATGCCGCCATTTTATTATTGTAATGATCCAGTAATAATTTTTTTCAAAAATGCTGTTTTTCGTTAATCACCTAGATGCTTATTTCTTTTATCTGTTTAAAACATTTGCTTTAGAAACAAAATTTCGTGCGTCATTTTGAAGCCGTCATTTTGAATTTTTTAATTTTGGCTTCAGATTTGTAATCAGTTATCCCAAAAACATGAATATCCTACGTTCCAAAAATAAATTCTAAATACTTTTTCAAATATTAAGGTGGGCACGTCGTGAACGTAATTTCTCCTACATCCCTAAACCGATTGAAAAATTTTTCTGATAGGCTGTTAGAGACGACTATAAAATGACACTAGCAGGCCTGTAGCTAGAGGGGGGGGGCAGGACGGGCACTGCCCGTCCTGGAATAAGTTTCGCCCGACCTACGGTGATCATAATGGGGGCAATTTTAACTGTCTTTTTAATATTTTGAAAGAGATTGGGTAAAAATTGTAAAATTTTTGGGACTTTTTTTACGGGCCCGTCCTGAAAAATTGTTTGCCCGCCCTGAAAGCACTTTCTAGATACAGGCTTGGATACTAGGTTACTGAGAACAAAAGAAAGAAAATATTTTTATTTGTGTGACAATCAAAAAAAAACTTTTGTTGACTTTTCAATAGTCTAGTTCTATAAAATTGTCTCTAAAAGCTTATCAAATTTTTTTGATTTGATTTCGGGGATGTAAGAGAAATTGTCGAATTACGAAATTAGTTTGTTAAGCACGAAATCGCCATATCTAAATTTAGAGGTAATTTTCACCCCTTGACGGTAAGAGTAAGTATTCGGACCATATAGAAACTGATGACGATACATTTTACTACAATATTAACCCAAAATGAAAAATTATAGATACATAATATGAGATTATTTCTAAATTTTACATATTTTTTACCTCTAAGCACTGTACTATTGGCTACTGCACAATTTTCTAATTCATATTGTTTAGATCTGTACTATTGTTTATATTATTTTGCTTATTAAATACTATATTTTATCACTCTGTGTTATTATCTCTGCACTAAATTAATTTATTTAAAGGAACAAGCCTTATGTGAATATACACGATGGTCTAAAATTGTCTCCCGAAATTCTGTGGCCAGGGCCGTACTGAAGCCTACTACTTTGGGGGGGGGGGGGGGGGGGGAGAAGAAAAAAAAAGCCAACTTATATCCTTTACATCGCATAATTTCAATAAAATAAAAACTTTATATGGGAAAAGCTACTAAGACTAATAAATTTAAATCGAATTCAAATTCACTATGTACAATGTACAGGGTGCCGTAACCAAAGACGGAACAAGGACATTTTTCCGTCGATAGAACCGTTTATAACAAAAACTAAAATTACCATTTGATGTATTTTTTCCGCCGAATCAAGAAGTTATAATAAAAAAACGAATATAAAATATGCTATTTCAAGGTTCAGACTTCACGTAGCTGAAAAAAATCCCTGAATTTTCCAGGTTTTCCATGATAAAATAAATGTTTTTCAATGACAAATAATAATAATTATTAATATGTGGTGATTTTTACTTTAATTTTCGATTTTATAAAAAAAAATACTTTGTTTCATAAAATCGTCAGCGAATGAATAGAAGGTTGCAATTTAAAAATAATTTAAAACAAGCTAAAAACGTACTCTTCGCCTGATCACTGAACTTTTTATATAATTGTTACACATTCTATAGGATACTCTTCGCAGTTTTCTTGTAAATAATGTTAGTTTTTAGACATCCTAAATTTTGTGATACCATCTTTGTTGTGAAAAAAATTATATGAAAAAAAAAAAATGAAAAAAAAAATACTCAACCTGTGCGGGATTCGAACACGGGACTTTTGGATTGCAACGCAAAACTCTAGCCGCTGCGTCACCACATATTGCTAGGAAAATTGATTGTCTGTGATATATATATCTTTCAACAATCATACATATTTCAACTCCTATTTTTATGGAATATATTAGTAAAATCCATAAACAAAAAAAAAATATATTATGGAAATAATATTTCGCAAGATTTCCATTTTAGTACAATCGACAAAAATTAAGAGAATATGTGTTTTTTTTTAATTAAATAATTAATAACTTTTTTATTTACCGATCGATTTTCTTCAAAAATAGGGTTCTTCCTATAGCTAACACTAACTTACTTTCTAAATTTCAATCCAATCGGACTTTTCTTTCTTAAGTTATCGTGCTTACAAGAAACGTGACGGACGGACGGACGGACGGACGGACGGACGGACGGACAGACGGACGGACGGACGGACGGACGGACGGACGGACGGACGGACGGACGGACGGACGAACAGACGGACATTTTGAAAGTTGTTCAGAATTCGTTCACTAACACAATGATATGAAAATTTTTTCTCTACGAGCGATATTTACGATTTTAGAAATGTGCCGATCAAATACAAGAGTATAATAAAAATAAAGAAAACTATACCGTACCCCATTTGGGTTTCGAACCCGGGATCCTTGGATTCCGAGTCAAAAGCGTAAGAACTACACCACCACTTAACACGTAAAAAAATGTAAATTTTTACATTATAAGAGACGAGCTAAAATCATATTTCCACGGTTGTATATTACATTATGAAATGTATATTTGTAAAATATATAAATATTTAAATATTAAAATGAAATATCATTTCACCAGATTTCTATTCAATTACAAAAACATAAGAATAAAAAAAATTTCAAATTTTAATCATTAAGTAATAACATTTTTTTTACTGATCGATTTTGTTCAAAAACAATAGGATTCTTCCTCTAGCTAACACTAACTTACTGTCCAAATTTCAGTACAATCGGATTTTTGAGTTATCGTGCTTACAAGAAACGTGACGGACGGACGGACGGACGGACAGACTGACATTTTGAAAGTTGTTCAGAATTCCTTCACTAACACAATGATATGAACATTTTTTTGTTTGCGGGCGATATTTACGGTTTTAGAAATGTGCCGATTAAATGCAATATACTCTTCGTTTTCGTATTTGCGAAGAGTATAATAACAGTAGGAACTCGTAAGTAGTTTATTGTTTTTCATATTGTGACTCAAAATTCCATGATTTTTGCGAAATATTTAAAATTCACTGAGATTTCCATGATTTTCTTAGGATTTTTGAAATTCCCTGAATTTTCCACGCTCTTCAGGTTTTCCATATGAGCCCGAACTCTGTATTTTTGTGTCATAAATCTTTTGTTTTCAATTTATTTGTTTTCGTTTATGATAATTTTCGGTTTCTGCGGAAAAAAATATATCGAATGGCTTTTTTGGTTTTCGACATAAACATTTGTATCGTTTGAAAAACGGCTTTGTTCAATCATTATTGGATCATCATGTACCTAAACCTAATACTTACTACTTAAAAGAAATTTAAAAAATCCTTGGTTTAATAAAATAAAAAAATAAGAACTGTTAAACAAAAATAGGTCTTTGATCATATTAAAAATAAAAAAAAATTAGCCTAAACAAAGTAAAGAAAAAGAATAATAATAATAATAATAATGATAAACTTTATTGTCCAAAAGACCATACAGTAACATAGTGTGGGACACGTCGAAATGATTGACCAAAGTCATCAATACAATAAAAAATAATTACAATAGGTGGAAACAGGAAAAAGTTCCGTAAATACCAAGTTAGACTTTGTTGTCTAATATCACAATATCAAAATACTACCAAACAAAACTAATAGGTACGTATACCTGATAATATTATATTAGATCAGTAGTAGAAACATATAGAATGTATTTAAAAATCATTGCTAGTTCTAGTATTTTTAGTAAATGAATTTATGTATAATAAATTAATATTAAAAATAGGGATTCCGTGTCGTGTAATCAATGGAAAACACACTACTGATAAAACAAAATATTTACAGGGTGGCCAATCGCTTAATAATAATTATTGTGTTAATTTCGCGATTGTGGGAGTTAGTGTAAAATTCAAATTATATATTTGTATGTGATGATTAGTTAGATTTAGCCAACGCCAACCGCCTTTGAACCAACTGCCTGAACTTTGGGGGGGCTCCCCCCTACCCGCCCCTGGGCCCGGCCCTGTCTATGGCTGATAGCACGTCCAAAAATAAAGGCAATCTATTATATAAAATTATTTTCGAAAACGAATAATAAGGGAGTTATATTCCTTTAAAGGGAGGTAATGAAAATCAGTTTTTCTGTAATATCTTCCGACCTCCTCAAAATATAAAATTAATATTTTAAATTTGGATACAGCCCGTCTGGATGCCAGTTTACATAGTATCAGTTAAATCGTAGCATCTCCTTAGGCTGACAGTCATTTACACGTAACTTTTTTATTTTTTACACCGGTATTTCTAAAAACTCTTATAAAACAATTATTCTCAGATCATTAGAAACAAAAACGGCTGCCCAAGGAATCACTACTTCCACATCCAAGTCAATCACAACGAAAAAACTTTGTATGTGGAAATAATTGTTTATGGAACTTTAATAATATAATATTTGAAATCCTCTACCCCAAAAACCCATAAAACGATACCCCACATCGATAGTGGGGTGGGGGTGGTGAAAGGGGTGGTAGTGGGGGTGGATGAAGTAAAAAAATATTTTGAGGTTTTTGGTTCTTGTACATACACTAAATCACAATTTTTTTCATCCCCTTTAATAAGGGGGGTGGGGGTGGTAATGGGGGTGGCTAATGCCAAAAATTTTTTTGAGACCTTAGCTTCTCTTGTATATACTAAATACCAATTTTATGGATTCTTACCTGCTTTATTTACCCATTTACCCCAAATTTACCCCAATTTATCCCCCTACCCTTCATCGGAACAACATGAAAATATAATCTAGTTCCAGATCTCGTTAAAGTACATATGTGTACCAAATTTCAAGTCAATATCTTAAACTGTTCCAGAATAAACGTGCGCACAAAAAAAAGTTACAGACAGATAGAAATATTTTTTCGCTCAAACTTGAAATCTCGACGTTTCATGACATTTTAAGCCTATTTGAACAATAAAAATTTTTGAACATTTTTTTGTCATTACTATACTTCCACTGGACGTGGAAGTAAAAAGGTATTCTTATGCATTTCGATAAACTGAGCCGTTCTCCAGTAATGTATACTTAAAAATCAACGTGCATTTACAACATTTTATTAGGAAATCCTTTCACACAAAGAATGCCTTGAAATTTAGTTTGACATATCTCGAAACAGTTAACTTTCCCAACTAGCAATGTTGGTATTTTATAAAAGCTGCAGAAATGTTTTCGACACAACGTTTATAAAACAACATTACTCTCAGAAACACTTTCAAAACGTTATTACGACAGCTATAAATGTAAAACTGGCACCATCTGTTGATATTCTGTAAAGCTTATGGCAACCATTACAAAATAATTGTACCTATAAACAATTCGACAGTCTCTAAAAAAATTCGCTACCACCACCATAAAACAGTTTTATTGAAGCTTCATTTAAATGCATTATAAAGCATATACTTCACTGTTTGTTATTATTGCTATAAAAACAAAATTGCTGTGTAGAGACACACCAATAAAATAAAACGATTGCTTAAATGTATTAAAAAAGTCGCATATGGATTGGATTGTAGAGCTTGAATTGAATTGGTCTCATTTATTAAATTGTAATTTTATTCAATTACGGCTATAAAAAGTAATACAAAAAAATAGGAACAGTTATCATTTACGCCACCTCATGCTTCCAGGTAATCGGAATCTTCTCCATCATCATCGGCTGAATCTTAATCACTCGACACTCCCCTGTCAAAAAATCCTATTTCAAACTTATAGATAATTATACATTTTTTATGGGTAATCATAAGAACCTATCTGGTTTATAAGGTTTTATACAGTACATTAATTTTGCCATATAGAAATTATATTGGGATGAATAAGTATCTAAAGGAGCCTTAATTGAGTTGGAATACCCATGTTGTTATTGGTATGTTTCCATAAGTATTTATACTAAAAACAGTTTTTATATGGCATTACAACTTTTAAGTTGATAAGTTCTCATGGGATCTGAATAGTGTTGAAACTGAAAAGGTTTCATCAGTAAAATTAAATACGAGTTCTGTAATCTTTTATAAGAAACAATTAGTATATGGTTTTTGTAAGATCTTTTTGTAAGATATGTATCAGTTTAGTTTATATAATAATTTAATGAGGATTTATAAGGATACGTATTAAAAAGTGTTAATAAGGTATTACATCGAATATTTTTGTGGTTTTTTATGGGATCTGAAGAGTAATGAAATTGAAAAGATATACTAAGGAGTTCCTAGTAGACATTTTATACATTTTTATAAGGATATATTTGTACTTATTTTTATAAGATTTCATAGGTATATATCAGTTTAGTTTATATAAGAATTTAATGGAAACGTGTTAGGATGCATGTTAAAAATTATGAATAAGGTATTATCGAATACTTTTGTGAGTTTTTTTGGAATCTGAAGAGTAATGAAATTGAAAAGATATACCAAGAAGTTCCTAGTAGGCATTTTATACATTTTTATAAGAATATATTTGTACTTATTTTTATAAGACTTCATGCATATCAGTTTAGTTTATATAAGAATTTAATAAGGATTTATAGGGACATCTGTTAAAAAGTATTAATAATGATTTACGACTATTCATTTGATTAGTGTTCATGGGGTTCCAATAGTAGTAAAACTAATAATGTTTCATCAGGAAACCAGGAATGAATTTTATAACATTTAATAAGAAATAATTAGTATATATAAGATTTGAAGTGTTATTATTAGTTTAGTTTTATATAAGAATTTAATAAGAATTTCTCAGTGCACCAATTGAAAAGTATTATTTACAACTATTAATTTGAAAATTTTTCATGGGATTTCAATAGTAGTCAATCTCAAAAAGTTACAATACTTACTAAACTAAACTTACTAATACAATAAATTTCATATAATTTACATTAAAATTCATTATAAGATTAAAATCCATTGCAAGTATATACACATTGTATTTTAGAAAACCCTGTTATTCCCATAAAAGCATAAAAGTTTTACAATAGACCTCAAGCGAGGAATATACATTAAAAACTCACAGAATCCATAAAATTTTCATGTTTCAAACGCCATAAAAACTTATAAATACTTATAGGCCTCGTACTGAGAGTTTACATTAATATCTTTCAAATTCATATAAGAACCTATAAAACTTCGCAAAATTTAATTACCATAAATACTTATAAATATACCGATAGAGTTCATTCAGAGAATTTACTTTAAAGTCCCATTGCATATCCTCATAGAATGTTATAAAAACTTCGTGTTTATTATTAAAACGTGCACGCGTTGATAGACTTCAGGCAAGGAATTTACATTCAAAACACATTTCAAATACTTCAAGAACTTAAACACATCTGAACCACTTAAAATCTTCGTATTTCAAACACCATATAAGAACTTACAAATACTGATAGGCCTCGTATGAAGAATTTTCATTAAAAATACTTTTCAAATACATATAAAATATCTATAACACTTCATATTTCAATTACCGTGAAAACGTATAACTACTGATAGACCTTATAGGGAATTTACATTAAAAACCCATTGTACGCAGCAAATATTATAAAAACTTCGTATTTCCTATTAATATATGCAAATGTTGATAGACCTCAGGTAAGGAATTTACATTAAAAACACATCTCAAATAGCCACATCAAACCATATTCAGAACTTATAAAAAACTTTGTATTTCGAATACTATAAAAACTTAAATATACTAATACATATAACTACTGATAGACTCCATATAGGTAATTTACATTAAAAATCCATTGTACGCAGCAAATATTATAAAAACTTCGCATTTCCCCCAATATATGCAAATGCTGATAAACCTCAGGCAAGAAATTCACATTAAAAACATATTTCAAATAGCCGCACATCAGACCACATTTAGAACTTATAAAAAAACTTTGTATTTCAAATACTATAAAAACTTACGTATTCTAATAGGTTTCATACGAGGAATGTACATTTAAAACACACACACACACATAATTAAAACTTATGAAAGTTTAGTGTTACATCATGATACTATGAAATATAAGATACGCTCGGTACGAGTACCAGCTTTTGACCTGTTGTGCGCATAGCGTCACCCTCTAGTCAACTTCAAATAGAGCCCGCGCCCGCGACAGTCCCGTGTCCAATATCTACCTAAAAATACATCGAAAACCGTAATATAAGACCTAGAAAGCTGATTGCAGGCAATTTTACTTTTTAATATCATAGAATTCTATGACTGCTTCTGTCAGCACTTTTCATTTTGCATAAGGCCGTTGTGGATTTAAATGTTTGTGAAAACACCTCCAAAATAATTGATGCAAGCTCGTATGATCTTTTGCACCGTTGATTTTTCAACGGGTTATAAGCTATTTATTTTGTTTTTATTTAATATTAAATTTTCATTCGTTTAATTAAACACAATAAATAGTAGTAGTAAATAATATACTACTTTAATTAGTTTAATTATGAAACAGTGCATTAATCTAACGCTATTCAGGAAAATAGACAAACAGTCAAGAATGAAAAATATTTTTTCTGTTATTTCGAAATAAATTGCCGGATTCTTTAATGTTTCTATTATGAAAAACATGTTGCATCTGCAAAATACTGTTTTCGCAGTATGACTTAATTTAATAGCGCAGGATATCCCGTGTGTGTAGTCGCGGGCTAGGCATGGGGAGTAAGAATTACAACATCGCGTGTGCCAGCTGGCTGAAATGAAATAACAGAGCTGGGATGCCCACCGACGGATGAATTTACGGCTGCCGGTGTTGTCATATTTCTCGCGCTACGTGAATGTACATGCCTAATGGGAAATTACACGCACGGTATCAATGTGTTCTCTCATGTGTTCTCTCATGGTAATTATTACAAATATTTAATAACCCTCTATTGATTTGCTGAAAAATCTCAAGAAAATCTGAATTCGATTTCATGAAACAACACTAACGTAGTTATTTCTCACACCGCATTCTCTGCGCTGATGTATCGTTAGCGAGGGCGTTCCGTATACTTAATTGCAACTTTCTCGAAAACTGTTAGTCCTAGAAAAAAAAGTTTCAAATAAAAAAGTTAGCTCCATCCTTTACCTTCATACGTCCTCAATATACTTGGTATCTAATTCGAAAGATAAAAAAGTTTCTCGCTTGTCTTATTAGAGCCTGTAAAATTTCACAGTTTAGCGACATGGTCTTAGAAAAAAAATCATATTTTCTTTACTTATTAATTCTTTTACTTTTACCTTCATATTAACACCTTTTATTAACAGATATAGAGTCATGACGTAGTAAAAATTTGAGATTAACTCGTTGGCCCGTTTCGGAGTTAGGGCAAGTTAAACGAAAGAATAATTGAATCTATTATTCTTCAATTTTCTCACATTTTTGGATTCTATCTTTTGTCTCGATCAACCAAAAGAATCGTAATTTCTCATTTCATTGAGGGATAAGCTTCCAAACACTTCGGTTAAGGTAATTCTAGTTTACATCTAATATAAAAATTGACCGCTAAACTAGTTGACTTTTACGTGACGTAACAGCGGAGACTGCGGTAAGGGGAGGTATGCGTGAGAGCGTATCTTACTTTCTTAGTATCATGGTGTTACATACTCCAGCCTTCAGTAGAGGGAGCTGTTATACATGTCGCTAATTCATATCTAATCTAATGTGACCTAAGAAACTAGCGTGGGCTTTTTAAATTGAAAGTAAAGCAGTCTCTTTTACTGCTAACTTATTAACTGCGTTTAGACTAGAACGCTAGAGGAAACAAGAGGACTTTTGCAGTATTTAGTGTTTACCACTATATTTACTATTGATATTTGAAATATGAATAAGTAAGTAAATAATATTTACTTATCTATGTAAGTTTATGGGATTTGGCATTAAAAATATATTTCAAATACACAACCAAAATCCTTAAAATAACCTATAAATACTAATAGAATTTCTATGGGAAATTTACATTCAGAACACTATACAAACCTATAACAATCTATAGAAACTTTTAATTACATGTACTATAAAAGCTCATCAATACTAATGGATATCATATGGGAATTTATATTCAAAACACTACAAAAATCTATAAAAACTTTTAATTAAGTATACTATAACAACTTATCAATACTGGTAGATACCATATGAGAATTTACAATTAAAACACATTTCAAATACACACATCAAAAATTATAAAAACTTATACATTTTTTTTAATAAGTTTTTATAAGGATTTCTTGACAGGGTCGGGAGTCTACGTCTGTAAAACTTTAATGAAATGATTAGAAAAGTGTTATTCCTTTGTTATTGTACTTATTGTTGCTGTTCCGATCTTCATCTATATATTATTGGAATCATCTAAAAGTACCCAACAGTCAACGCGGAAGACCCGGAAGTCAACCTAGATTTGTAGAGTATAAGGTTGCCTCGTAACTCACGATCCCCAGCAAAAAATGCCATTAGCTAATGAGCAGCTGGTGTGAAATCACACCAGATGCAGGGCCTGGTTCAAAATATTGTAAGAATTTGTGTAATGTTGATAAATAAGCAAAGAACTCGCAATGACCTGCTTGAGGTAAGGGCTAATTATCCTCGCATTTTGAGTCACCGTCTTGCTTGGTGGTAATCAAGATAAGTTGTAGAATGTAACACTACAGATCATAGTATATTTCAACCCATATTTCGGGCCTCTACGAACCGTGCTTCTAGAGTGAGATAACTGCGCCGCTACTACGCGTTAGAAGAACAAGGATAGTCCGACTTTTCACCGCCGCACTCGCGTCATGCCTAAAAGCAGAATATGAGGGAACCTTATACTCTACAAATCTTGGAAGTCAACAGCCAGATGAGAGGTTATGTTTTAAAAGTATTGACAGATTACACAGCCCCACAAAAAAAAATGCTCAGAGCAGTGAACCAGACCCATGTATCCCTATGTATTTTCGGTCACTGAATCCGAATCCGAGCTCAAAAAAAATCGTACACCCCCAAAATCATTAGCTAGAGTAAAAAAATATCCCTGGAATGGGGTAAAAAGAAGATTAAGCTACGAGAATAGCTGTTACACCTTAATCAATCGAATTATACAAATTAAGGTTAAACAGCAGCGTACATACAATATACCGGGTGACACAGGAGATATGTAACACCCCGTAGCATGTTTATTTAAAAAGATATTATTTTGAAATTAGGTAGACTTATATAATACATGATTGTCCTTTTTTTGGTACAAACAAGAAATTTTTTCTACTTCCGGTTTCACCGGAAGTGACATCTACTTCGTTATTTTAAATAGCACCTTTTATATATTTTTTTCCTATCTGATTCTACTTAAATTTCTCTTTTCAACTATGTATACCAAGATGACATTCGTTTTTAAAATGGCTGCTGAAAACCATTTAATTGCACTAAGTCAAGTTGGCTATGGAATGAAATGTGGCGGTAATTAATGCTTAATATGCTGCGATATCAAAAGAACCCTGGTACACAATTTTGTGTTTCATATTTGTTTTGTTCTAATCAGTAGCCGAAGAGACTTTGTAGAATTTTTACATTAAATAAAAATCTCTAGAGTAAATCCCCGAAATCATAAAAACTAAGATAGAAACACTAATTTTAAATTTGACCCATTTGTAAAATTTTTATTCATCTTTCACTTTTACTCAATACAATTCATTGTTATGTCTGATTTTGCTTGCTTTTAAATAAAATTGTTTTCGAAGAATCTCAAAATGCTGGCCATTATTTTTCCTGCAGCGTCGAATTCTTGTAACCAGTACCTCTAAGCACATTTTCTAACTACATTTCAGTAAACTAATTTATTGCTAACCTAACTCTCATTTTTAAGTCTTCCCTATTTTGCAGTAGAGTTTTATAAACCATTTCCTTGAGATGGCCCCATATGAAAAAATCAAGTGGCGTAAAATTCGAACACCTCTTGGGTCATCTAATTGGTAAAAGTGAAATATGAATAAATATTTTGCAAATGGATAAAATTTAAAATTAGCGTTTCTATCTTAATTTTGTGATTTCGTGGATTTAGTCTAGAGATTTTTCTTTAATATAAAAATTGTAGAAAGTCTCTTCGGCTACTGATTAAAACAAAAAAAATATGAAACACAAAATTGGGTACCACGGTTCTTTTGATATTGCAGCACACTAAGCATTAATTACCACTACATTTCATACCATAGCTAACTTAACTTAATAAAATAAAATGGTTTTCAGTAGCCATTTTAAAAATGAATGCCACCTTGCTATACATAGTTGAAAAGAGGAATTTAAGGAGAACCAGATAGGAAAAAAATATATACAGGTTGCCATTTAAAATAACAGTAGATGTCACTTCCGGTGAAACCGGAAGTGGAAAAAATGTCTTGTTTGTACTAAAAAAGGATAATCACACATTATATAGGTCTACCAAATTTCAAAATAATATATTTTTAAATAAACATGCTACAGGGTGTTACATATTTCCTGTGTCACCCGGTATATGAAACACACCCCCAGGAAGGGATGAGAACTAGCCCCATATATAAAAAAATCGATCCAAAACAGCAATGACTGCTGAAAAAGCTCAAAATGTCTAAGTTTTGTTAAAGTAATAAGAAACTGCATCAGGATCGACGTAATCTTCATAAACTGCTCCTATAGGGTTGAGAAAAACCACCTTCAAGTTGAAAGGACACGAGAAAAATAAGAAAAAACGTAAAATCCAACAGGATTTCTATTTTCATGGATGCTATGATTGGCTGAAGTTGCGTAGTACTCTAAAATAGAACTGGAAACTAACGTACCATCAATGTCCTACACAAGCCTGTAGCTAGAAAGTACTTTAAGGGCGAGCAAACAATTTTTCAGGGGGGACCCGTAAAAAATTGTTTTAGTCCAAAAAATTGTTTTGTCCGAACAAAATTTTGATGAGCGGGGGGGAAAATCCAAAAAATTTTTTTCAGTCCGAAAAATTTTTAATGGGGAGAGAAATCCAAAAAATATATTTTTTTACCCAATCTCTTTCAAAATATTAGGAAGGCAATTGAAATTGCCCCCCCTTGCGGTCGCCATAGGTCGGGCGAAAATTATTCCAGGACGGGCGTGGCCCGTCCTGCCCCCCCCCCTAGCTACAGGCCTGGTCCTACAGTGTCAAACCTCAGAGGGTGTGAAAATTACCCCCTATGTAAGATTTAACCATAAAAAGTTACAGTGACTTCCTTCTATAAAAATTCGAAACACCTGCGTTGTATGGAAGTGGGAAGAAACTAGACTGTGTTCGACGCTGTGCTTGAAACCCACCCCTATGCTATGATTGGCAAAAATCGTGTTGTATACTCAGAGTTTGAAACTCATGTCAATGTTATTAAGTAACAACCCCAGAAAGGTAGTTTTCATCCCCTAAGGAAGTGGAATTGAATAACAACAGTAGTACGTGACTTTCTAAGTCTAACCAATCATAAAAATGGAAATACTTTTAGATCTATGTTTTTTTTTCTTGTTTTTTTTTTCTGTGTCATTACTGTCATTTAAGATAAGAGGTGATTTTTGGCAGCGCTGTTGGTGGTAGTTTTCAATATTTGAGCCAAAACTAATGCCGACTCTTCTCACTTTTACAAACCTCCGGAGTATCGAGCTTTTTCGAGAGTCACTGCGGCTTTTTTCAAGTTGAATCTTGAATGGGCGTAGTTTTCACACTCTCTGAGGGTTGACACTGTAGGGCGTTGATGGTGCGTAAGTTTCTAGTTCTATTTTAGAGTACTACGCAATTTCCTGCTGGATTTTACGTTTTTTCTTGTTTTTCTCGTGTCCTTTAAACTTGAGGGTGGTTGTTCTCAACCCTGAAATGGCAGTTTATGAAGATTACGTCGGACCTGATGCAGTTTCTTATCACTTTAACAAAACTTAGACATTTCGAGCTTTTTCAAACAGTCATTGCTATTTTGTATCGATTTTTTATATAAAGGGGCTAGTTTTCGCCCCTCCCTGAGGGTGTGTTTCATATATATTGTATGTACGCTGCTGTTTAACCTTAATTTGTATAATTCGATTGATTAAAGTGTAACAACTATTCTCTTAGCTTAATCTTCTTTTTACCCCATTTCAGGGGTATTTTTTGGCTCTAGCTCATGATTTTGGGGGTGTACGATTTTTTTTGAGCTCTGATTCGGATTCAGCGACCGAAAATACATGGGGATACATGGGTCTGGTTCTCTGCTCTGAACATTCTATTTTTTTTGTGGGGCTGTGTTATTTGTAGTACACTCCAGTTCGTTCGTTTATTGGTCATGAAATAAATGCCTAAAGGACCCCGCACATTTCTTATGTAAAATAATGCCCGGTAGATTTGGTTGAAATTGAAATATGTTATTTATGAAATCATCCTGAATAAAAGTCTCCATGGGAGCAAGGCCGAAAAATTAATAGTTTTTTATTTAGCATCCAAGTGTTCATAAGATAATTTAGAGTGAGAGTTAAATATCTCGGAAACTGTGACACCTACCTCAAGGATGCTAATAGGTAGAATAATAGGTTATTAATTAAGCTTTCAACTGTTTTTTATTTGTTTCTGTAGCATAAAAAACAAAGAAATTATGACCGAAGCAATGTGCGTCTACACATTTTTTTTTAATAACAACGTCGCCCTTTTGTTATTATACTCTTCGCAAAAACGAAGAGTATATTGTATTTGATCGGCACATTTCTAAAACCGGAAATATCGCTCGTAGAGAAAAAATTTTCATATCATTGTGTTAGTGAACGAATTCTGAACAACTTTCAAAATGTCCGTCTGTCCGTCTGTCTGTCCGTCCGTCACGTTTCTTGTAAGCACGATAACTTAAGAAAGAAAAGTCCGATTGTATTGAAAATTGGAAAGTAAGTTAGCGATAGCTAGAGGAAGAACCTTATTTTTGAAAAAAATCAATCAATTAATAAAAAAGTTATTAATCATTTAAATAAAAAAAATTTTTTTTCAAAATTTCTGTCATTTGTACTTAAATAGAAATCTTTCGAAATGCTATTCTTTATAATTTTTTTTTTGTTTTTACATTTTACCAATATATATATATATATATATATATATATATATATATATATATATATATATATATATATATATATATTTCATAATGATGTATCTAATCCGTTGAAATATAATTCTTGAATGATATTCATTCAAGTTTTCTGGTAAGATGAAATAGCCCAATGGCTAAAGCATTGCAATCCATAGGTCTCGTGTTCGATCCTCACATGGTGATTTTTTTTTTTTTTCATATATTTTTTTTCCACAACAAAGTTGGTATCACAAAATTTAGAATGTCCAAAAACTAACATTATTTACAAGAAAAATGCGAAGAGTATCCTATAGAATGTATAACAATCATATAAAAAGCTCAGTAAATCGGCAAAGAGTATAATGCTTCCACTAGTTGTAATTTGCCATTACTAATAAAAAAAAGGAATTTCAAACACTGCTTCTCATTAATATATAGCATGACGAATAAAAGTCTCCATGGGAGCAAGGCCGAAAAATTAATAGTTTTTAAGTTATGGAGCTTTGAAGTTGTCTATCCGTGGTATATAAAATTCGGAACGAATTATGATGCGGCTGAAGAACAGCTCGAGTTTGACACGAATTTTCAAAATTAGAAATCCAACAAACTAATTACCCTCCTCCCTAGATATGGACCACAATACGAACCGGAAGTACGAGCCGGAAGCTGCATAATTAAGTCCATTTTTTTAGAGTGAAAACTTTTTCTTTTTCAGTCTCAGTATAGACCTGCGTGTTAAGTACGTATAAAGGGTAAATAAATGGATTTCATGCCTTCTCGCTAGATATGGACCACAATAACACAAGGCTGAAGTCCGAACCGGAAGTTGCATAATTAAGTCCATTTTTAAGGGTGAAAACTTAGCGTATATATAGACCTGCGTAATAATTACGTATTCAGGATAAATGGACGAGTTTCAGGCCTCCACGCTAGATACGAATCACAATAATGCGAACCGGAAGTTGCACGATTAAGTCCATTTTTAAGGGTGAAAATTTTTTTAGTCTCAGTATAGACTTGCGCATTAAGTTGATATAAATACATGGATTTCAGGCCCCCTCATTAGATATGGATCACAATAACACAGGACTGAAGTCTGAACCGGAAGTAGCATAATTAAGTCCATTTTGAAAGGTGAAAAGTATTTCAGTGTATACAGGGTGAGTCATGAGGAACTGTACATACTTCTATCCTAAGTAGAAGCACCTAAGACGAATACCAAGTGACCATTAAAAAGTGTTTGTTCCCTTTCTTTACTATCATACAGAGTGATTTATGAATTTTGTCCAAAAATTGTTTTGGTCATAACATTTTAACGGTTAATCCGATTTGCCTGATATTTTACAACAATGTACACTGTTGCCTAACAATCATCATACATATCCAAAATTTAAAAAATCCAGGGACGGTTTCAAAAAAATTTGTTGGATTGCTTCGTATACGATAGTTCACCCTGTATATGATTTATCTAAAACTTGATATGAAATTTGTATAGGACACAAATAGGTGGTAAAACCTGAGTATTTGAAATTTTTGTCACTCTCAACAATTTTTTTTATTAACGATCAATTTTCAAGTTAAATGAAAAGTTTGGCAAAATGGAATATTTTAATGTATACTAATATTTATTAATACAAAAATTTAGCTAAAAAAAAATATATATCTACATAACTCGTGTCTAGGTTTAATAAGTACCATCAGTTTAATCAATTTCCAGGCCAGGTCTTAAAAATGTGGCTGATGTGGTTCATCTAAAAAGTTGCCTCTGTATGTAATTTCTCCAATTAGTCAAATTGCTTCCAAAAAGACAGAAATAAGTAGCCAAATTTGTGTTACCTTTTTAAAAACCATCCTGTTCAATGCAAGCATTGAATTTAAAATAAATACAACATACGGGTCTACGTTCTTTAGTTTGTCACAGACGTCTATGATCTCCATAAATTCAAAAAAAATGGATGCATAATGTCTGAAAATTAAATAAAATGGAAGTACCTACATAATAACAAGCACTAAAGGACGTAGATCCGTATGTTGTATTTATTTTAAATTCAATGCTTGCATTGAACAGGATGGTTTTTAAAAATATTTCGAAAAATTTATAATTATCGTTAAAACTGATCTTAAACTGAATATTTAGGTTGGACACTTTAAATGGGGGAAAGTTAGATAACAGAAATTAGACTACTTATTTCTGTCCTTTTTGGAAGCAATTTGACTAATTGGAGAAATCACATACAGCGGCAACTTTTTAGATTAACCACATCAGCCACATTTTTAAGACCTGGCCTAGAAATTTAATAAAATGATGGTACTTATTAAACCTAGGCACGAGTTATGTAGATATTATTTTTTTTTAGCTAAATTTTTGTATTAATAAATATTAGTATACATTAAAATATTCCATTTTGCCAAACTTTTCATTTGACTTGAAAATTGATCGTTATTAAAAAAGTTGTTGAGAGTGTGGCGAAAATTTCAAATGCTCAGGTTTTACTACCTATTTGTGTCTTATACAAATTTCATATCAATTTTAGATAAATCATATAACTATCGTATACGAAGTAATCCAACAAATTTTTTTGAAACCGTCCATGGATTTTTTTAATTTTGGATATGTATGATAGTTGTTAGGCAACAGTGTACATTGTTGTAAAAAATGAGGCAAATCGGATTAACCGTTAAAATGTTATGACCAAAACAATTTTTGGACAAAATTCATAAATCACTCTGTATGATAGTAAAGAAAGGGAACAAACACTTTTTAATGGTCACTACTTGGTATTCGTCTTAGGTGCTTCTACTTAGGGTAGAAGTATGTACAGTTCCTCATGACTCACCTGCGTAATAATTATGTATTCATGGTAAATGAACGGATTTCAGGCTCCCTCGCTAGATATGGACCACAATAACACAGCGCTGAAGTGCGAACCGGAAGTTTCATGATTAAGTCCATTTTGAAGGGTGAAAACATGCAATCTGTATATAGACCTGGATAATAACTTCCAGTTCGCACTTCAGCGATCCATATCTAGCGAGGAAGCCTGAAACCTGTTCATTTACCATGAATATGTAATTATTACGTAGGTCTATATATACGCTGAAAAAGTTTTCACTCTAAAAAATGGACTTAATTATGCAACTTCCGGTTCGGACTTCAGCCCTGTGTTATTGTGGTCCATATCTAGCGAGGAGGCCCGAAATCCATTTACTTACCCTCTATATGTACTTAACACGCAGGTCTATACTGAGACTGAAAAAGAAAAAGTTTTCACTCTAAAAAATGGACTTAATCGTGCTACTTCCTGTTCGTATGTTGGTCCATAGCTAGGGAGGAGGCTAGTTAGTTTGTTGTATTTCTAATTTTGAAAATTCGTGTCAAACTCGAGCTGTTCTTCAGCCACATTATAATTCGTTCCGAATTTGATATATCACGGATGGACAACTTCAAAGCTCTATAACTTAAAAACTATTAATTTTTCGGCCTTGCTCCCATGGAGACTTTTATTCACGATGATTTCATAAATAACATATTTCAATTTCAACCAAATCTACCGGGCATTATTTTACATAAGAAACGTGCGGGGTCCTTTTATCTGGTTGCTCTGTGCTTTGATCTCCGATTCAATTTACATAGAATTATCGAACTTTCCAACCCTGAAATTGACCGGTTAACGTAGATAACTGCAAACTCTTAACTTAATATCTCAGTATTTAATGATATAGTGAGTAGAATAGATTTATTTACCAAAAACCGCTATGTAGGCTTTAATCTTTTTCATAGACAACTTTATGAGTTGCCTATGAAGAAGAAAAATGTGAACTTAGAAAGATTTGATTAAAATCTGTGTATTCTTATTCTAGGAATGCAACGCAGGGTACTGTGCCTGCGACGGCCACTTCTGCAATTTGCAGTGGATCATCCGTTTGTAACAATTCTTCAAGCTAGGCAGGCAGGCAGGCAAAACTAATGTTTTATTCGAAGGACGTATCTACAAACCCCAATACTGAAATGTAACATGGCTTTGTAGTACAGTAACTAGAGGTTTTAACTTCGAAATGAATGACTGAAATAAATTTCGTTCATTTTGGCAACTTAATAGTAAATGCATCATAAATAATTTTCTATATAAATGCATCAATGAAAAGTTGGGAGGCTTGCTAATTTATAGGGGGTAGCACCAAAAAAGAAAAAAACAAAAACGGTGGAGCTCAAGGAGAATTAAATATTAGGATAGAAAGTTCTATGACACTTTTTATATCAGTTAATAGCCTTTAAGTTTTAACCACTTGGGAATTGATTGATTTTAGCTTGAGAAAAGAGGTATTTTACACAATCTTCGTCAAATAATTCGAAAAGTATTACATCGAGCGAAAACATGCTAGAGACAAATAGAAAAGCTACTAAATTGAGGATGACTTCCGTTTTCTCCAGTTTCTGTAGAATTAATGGTTTTGGATATTAGAATAAAGATGGCATGTCGTCCGAATATTATTTATAAGACGAAGTAATTAGTTTAAATGTTAAATATCTCAGAAACTATGGCATTTATGGCACCTACGTCAACATGAAAGAATATTATTAAAACGGCAAAAATTTTAACGATCAAAATGAAAGACCATTAATTAAGCTTTTAAATGGTTTCTTGATTATTTCTATAGCATAAAAAAAACAAAGAATTTATGGCAGAAACAATGTGCTTCTTCAATTTTTCTAAATAAAAACGTTTTGTTAATGTAAGTCAGTAGTTAGAACAAATATATTTTCATGTACTCTGTCGTTAATATACAGTGTGTCGTAGACGCTCAAATTTGTTCGTCTGTTTACAGCATTTGCTTTAGAAAAAAAATGTATTTTAAACCATAAAGGAATTTTCGAGAAATCGTAAAATGTTTGTTTTTCTTGCAGTCTCAATAAGTATTAGTTTTAGCAAAAAAAATTGTGGATATAAAAAATAAAGCTTATAAACTGAGAATGAATGTGTTTTTTTATATTTGTGTATGATTAATAATAGTTTCGGAGATACTTAAGTTTATAGATGTCATCCGAACGTTTATAGAATGAAATATTTAGTTTAAATCATGAATATCTTAAATAATATGACACTTTCATAAATAAATTCTGAGGAAATAAATTAATGGTATAATATTCAACGAGCGTGTAATGATAGCTATTACTCAAGAGGATGAGGTTTGCGGCACGAGCCGAAGGCGAGTGTGGTAATTCATCCAAGTGAATAATAATTAATGTGTACAACAGATTGACATTTCCATGACAGATTGAATCGCGTTATGGTATACGCGATATTTTTGAACTTTAAGTCGTCTTTTGTGATTGCTCCACAACTATTGAGTATCCAATATGAACTCTTGTTTAGTTATGGCCAAAATAATATGCGTTTTCACATTTTACTTCCACATCCAGTGGAAGTATAGTAACGACAAAAATTTTTTTTAAATTTTTATTGTTCAAATAGGCTTAGAATGTCACGAAACGTCGAGATTTTAAGTTTGAGCGAAAAAAAAATTTCTGTCTGTCGGTCTGGTCTGTCTGTAACTTTTTTGTGCGCACGTTTACTCTGGAACCGTTTGAGATATTGACTTGAAATTTGGTACACATATGTACTTTAACGAGATCTAGAACTAGATTATATTTTCATCTTGTTCCGTCGAAAGGTTGGGGGGTAAATTGGGGTAAATTTGGGGAAAACAGGTAAATCAAGCAGGTAAGAGTCCATAAAATTGGTATTTAGTATATACAAGAGAAGCTAAGGTCTCAAAAAAAATTTTGGCATTAGCCACCCCCCTTACCACCCCCACCCCATTATTAAAGGGGATGAAAAAAAAATATGATTTAGTGTGTGTACAAGAACCAGAAACCTCAAAATGTTTTTTTACTTCATCCATCCCCACCCCGCTACCGATGTGGGGTATCGTTTTATGGGTTTTTGGGGTAGAGGGTTTCAAATATTATATTATTAAAGTTCCATAAACAATTATTTCCACATACAAAAATTTTTTCGTTGTGAGTGACTTTGAAAAGAATCTGGATGTGGAAGTAGTGATTCCTTGGGCAGCGGTTTTTAATAAAATGATGCCGTTTTATTATTGAAATTGTTCAGTAATCATTTTTTTTTCAAGTCTGCTACCCATTACGCAGGACAGTCTTGTTTTTCGACAGTCTTGTTTTTCCTGTAAAGAAAACGTCCCACAAGAAGTCCCGCATTGGTTTATTAACTTATTTCTAAATCAAAAGCACGAGCAAAAATTGTCAACGGATGTGGTAAACCCAGGAGTTGGGGTAAAATCCCACCCTGCTACATTTGTGGTAATCAGGGGGAGGAGGTAAGGGGCGATTCTAAAATCCGGCTGCTACAGCGACCATTGTAATATCTGAGGAGTGGGGGTAATTATTTATTTATATATAATAAACGATAAGATTTAGCTGTCTCAATAGGGGTTAGAAGATTCGTTGCCACCACCCTGTATTAACAGGAAACAAAAATTCCTGGTAACTTTCTTGAAAGACGAGGGAGGGGGGTTCGTGAGCCCTGAAAGTTAAGTGGGAGAGAACTCTCGTCGAGAATAATACTACGTATCTAAATGTACCTGACTTTAATAAAATACCAAACTTACTGTAATAAAACACATCAATGATTAACAAACAATGACTTAGATTTTTAATAAAATGAAAACATTATTAACGTGAAGGTAAAATTTCTAGGTTTCGACAAAAGCATTTAAACAACATATAAAACAGTAAGAGAAGACTCAACCCTCCTGCAGTGAGTAGGCCCCCGCATCAAATTGCGGGGGCCTACTTAAAATTTTTGAAGCGTCTCTTTTGTCGAAAATGAAAATGGATGAGCGGAGGTATGGAAAATCTGAAAAAAAATGTTTTACCCGAGTTTCATAAGTGATGAGCGGGGGTAGAAATCCGAAAAAAATTGATGAGCAGAGCGGAACAAATCTGGAATATTTTTTTCCTGTCTCATAATCCAAAACGAATAATCACTTTAGATCGGACGGGCCCCTCACAGGCCCAGCCCCTAAAATCTGTACCCAATGGACCCCCCCATACGGGGGCCCTGGCAGTGAGTGTTATTTCGCAGTACGAGGACATTTAACAATATATAAAACAATAAAACACTTATAACATTTTTCTCATTCTTTCCTACGCCACTCACTATAATTTAACACACTGAGCCCGGTGTTGGTACAATTTGACCCCCTGGACCGCGAGGTACATACGCTACTCATACTCAGGTCACATTTTCGATCTGACAAATTTAGAACTTTGCAATTTTTTTTTTAATTTCGCCCCTCCCCCCGCTCATTAATTATTAAGCACGGGGACCCGCCAGAGATTTTATCCAAATTTTTTTTTTCAAAATTTTCCCCCCATTCATATCAATTATTAAGCGCGAGGGTCCGTTCCTCCCCACCCCGCTCATCAATTATTAAGCACGGGGGCCCGTTGGTATTGGAAGGGCCCGTAGCGGGGGCCCGCCAGAGATTTTGGAAAATTTTTTTTTGTCAAATTTTTCTCCCCCGCTCATCAGTTATTAAGCCCGTGGGCCCGTGGGCCCGTTGGCTTCCGAGAGGCCCGTAGCGAGGGCCCGAAAGATTTTTTTTCTCGCTCATCAATTATTAGGCGCGGGCCCGCCAGTGAATTTAGTACCGGGGCCCATGATTTGATGTGGGGGGCCTGCACTACACTCTTATAAACCCCAACTACTGTCTACTCTTTTTGCAGGCAGTATAATTTCACTTTGTTTTAAATAAAATGGAAAATTTCAATGACTGATATATATTTTGTCGGACTACCATGACAAAATATAAAATTTAATATCTAACAGTTTTTAAGAAAAATGCTGTTTTATATATCATTAAAAAGGTTATTTTATCACCTTTCAGATGATGTAAAGATACACTGGGTGTTCGTTTTAAAAATCCAAAATAAAGTTCATATCTCCGAAATGCTACTTTCAATTGATTTTCTGAAATGACTTTTGGAAAATACATGTGCTTTTCTATAACTTTTATTTTTGAACTTTTTTATGTAACTCCAAAAATAACGAAGATAAATGAGGTTCTAACGGTGGCACGACCACCTTGTACAATTCGATGAGCAAGCACATATTCTCTCTCATTCTGTGCAATTTTGAAATAAACAAATATTTCCTAGGTACCTTGTTTATATTTATTTCTGTAAGCGGAAATGCCTTATCTATGCTTTTAGACAAAATGTCTAGAAATGATTTCCGTTTATTGTTTATATCAAGATCTTCGTTCGTTATATTTACCCAACTCCAGTCAGCTGTCTCCATCAGTGATTTTTGTTGTAATAGTATTTTTGTGTGTCCGCATTCTCACAAAAGATTTTTTAGGTCTACAAATCTACAATCTAGGCAACGGTTTTACTTTTAATGTCGCCAGTATTTTTTGACAGATTATTTCACTCATTAACGCGATAGCCAATGCCATCCCGTTTTTTGTCAACATTGCACCAATCAAATGTCATAATTAGTGGTAAATTAACCTAGATCGGCTTTTGACAGTCGACAAATATCGCAACAATATTTTGACATATGTCATGTTTTGTTTCGTGAAATATTTTCCGCAAACAGGACCACTCGTGCCTTTTAGTTTTATCTATAAATTTCTTCTCTAGCCTATTGCTAACTGTTAACGTAACTTGTAAATTGTATTATATACGTAGTAATATAATAATATAAACATAACATAAACACACCAAATAAGTTGACAACTCCCAAGACTGTGTGGAATGTATAGGCTAGGGACAAGTTATACACAGCTTACAATGGATCATAATAACGTAATGACAAAATAATAATTATCACAAATTAAATACAAAAATACCTACCGAGCAGGCAAGTCAGTTATTTCACATTAAATACAAATGTACTTACATACGATAATCCATCAGAAAGTAACAATACAATAATTCAGAATACTTATTCCAACTCAACTCTCAGAGCATAAATACCCTTTGCTTAACTAAACAACTGTAACTTAATTTTTACACTCCTTAAATTGAAAATAAGAATTAAATAAGTAGACATATATCAATGAAAACTTTACAGTCGGTTCAAAGTATCTTTGAACTGACGTCATCATCTTATTTTGCCTGAACTAATTTGTTAAACGATGGCAATGATTTGGTACCATAGGCGGGGCAAATTGATTATTAAAGTAATAATTAATAATATTATTAATAATGATTAATAATAATAAATTCGACTAGACTAGACATAAAGAATCAGATTGGCATTTGGCAATAGACTCAATTAGAACAAAAAAAACAGATTTCTAGCTTGCAAATTTAGGTAAAAAGAATTAATTGCCTTACGAAGAAAAAACAATTCCTGTGCCACTGATGATTGAATCATGAGACCGATGTGCTTATATGTATGTAGTCTAGACGTATGAGTTACCATTACTTTCAAATTTAATGTGCAGGACGAGCGTGCGTAGGTCGTAGACTGTAGAAGGCATACATCCTTACATCCATTCCAGGAAGCTCGATTGTCATGAGTGAGACACCAATATACAAACGATAGTCTTTGATTGCTATATGTATTCGTGACGTCAATTCAATGATCCATTGCACCGATTATATATAATAATTCTTGTATATTACACTATCTGGCGATTCTCTGTATACAACGTGATCTACCATGACATGCGGAAAATAAAATGGTGGAAAAGCCCCTGTAAAATTTTACAGTGATCCGAGGTAATTTAGTAATTATAGTTGCATTAAAATTTGCAAAGATCGCTACTGAACCATGGAGTTTGGCTACTTTTAATGCTTTCAATTGTTTAGATGCTATTTTTAGTTGTCTGTGGTCAGTAAATAGTGACCTTACTTGAGCAAGACCATATCGAAGATGTTTACATTTCCTTAAGTAGCCAGCGCGTGCGATCAAAGAATGCCGCGTTGTTTGCAGGGGCGGACTAACAGGTTGCGGGGCCCTGGGCTATTAATGCTTTGGGGCCCTTCTAAATACTGAAGTAAACCATAATAATAATAGCACGTAGCCGCATTGCACTGACAAGACAAGAGCAAAAAATGTTACATATACTTTTATATTTATTATTTATACCGTCAATGAGATCACCAGTACACAGCATAGTTATAATCATATCATATTTGGTTTTTTTAAGTCTGTTTTCAGCGTTCGGGGGCCCCTCCAGCATCCGGGGCCCTGGGCTTAAGCCCCTAAAGTCCCCCCTTTAATCCGCCCCTGGTTGTTTGCTTTCGGTGAACGCCGCGGCAGGTATAAAGTACGGCCTAGTTTGGTGTTTTTTGTTATTCTCGGGTTTAAGTAAATATCTTACTTATTATTGTAGAGGAGTTTACTGGGTCAATGTGTCGAAAGACATTGACCCATGAGAATTAAATTTTAAATTGTATTCGTAAATCGATGTTCAATACGCCATTCGGTGCTTAGAAAACAGTGCATTTATTATAACATTTTCTTTGACTTTCCATTACTTTTACGTTTTTTGCTGTGCTGTATTCTACAAAAATTATTTAAATTGTTGCTATTTTTGTAGTGTGATTAAAACCAAAAAGTCACTTCTACTCTCTCCAGCTTTCCTGTCAGTCCCAAGTCTGATAAAGGGGGAGGAGAAGTGATATGGTTGTACCGCGTTACGTCAGATCGGTTAAAGTCATTAGCGGCGCATTTCTACAAAAAAATAAGGTAATTTTTTTGGTCATTTTTTTTATTTTTCATTTTTTTAACTCCTTTCGGTAGGGACAACATACTATTAAGTTTTCCGCATGTCACGGTAGATCACGTTGCTGTCACTAAATGGCGATACCACAACATAAATAGGCAGAACATTGGTAGTGCTCTCTCTGTCTTTATACATAATGTGATTGGTCAAAGCATGCTTAAAAATTGTTACAGTGAAGATTCTCCAATGCGTGGACCATTCTATACATTACAATACTTATGGTTCAAGGTTATTGGTTTATTGCTTGTCATTACATTTAAACTATTGCGAATTCCGTGGACTTTTAAGTATCTGCAGCTACGATTGTTAATCATTATACCTACTTTGTTCTTTATTAAATGAGTCGGTTTGGAAGTACATTTTTAGGTGACATAAATGATGAAATTAAAAATAAAGGTTAGTAACCACTAAAAAATTATAAGAAAACGTCTGGAGGCAGTTAATGGCAAAACTTAATATTAAAGATATTTTATGTATTTTATTTATTCGTGTAATATTCTCCCCAAATACCACTCGTGCTTTTAAATTTGCCAAAAGGTAATATAATTCTTTTAAATTGGCACTTTATTATCAAAAATTAAATTCTTCCTGCTAAAGCGCTCGAGATTTTAATCAGATAATAAATTATCACTCTGTATGTTACTAGGCAACAACGTTTTCGAAAAAATTTTACCGATAAAATTCTAAGCACTATAGTGATATTACATACGCTAAACTCATGTACGTTAATAATAATTTATTACCTACTTCATCTCTAATCTCATACTAACCGTGACATTAATTTTCTTTATTTTTTAAAGGCTAAGCTGATATCCAATTATTTGATAAATTAATTTTTCTGAAATCGATCAGAATGTCTAGTTTTTCGGCGCAATTTTATACCCCAAAATACACTATACTACTAGAATTTTAATCCGTTGCTAAGTAACTATCAGAAATCAGTCCGGGAAAGTTACCGTTTCAGGCCTAGTTTTTATATATACAAGTATTTTCCCGGCCTAGGCCGGGAAAGTGACCTTCCCGGACTGTTTTTTATATATTATGGTATATATATTTTTATTTTTATATGTTTATAATAATATTGATTGCGATTTCAGAAAAAATAGAATGGGTACCTCGTAGTAAAAGCATATTCCCTGACACCAATGCTTGTTTACATCGTCATCCGGGAATGTATTGTTTTTACTACTAGATACACAATGTACTATTATGAGAAATTGATAATGCATTCTTTATTTTAGGCTTTTGTCCTCAAGGCCTTTGTGCGCGAATTCCTAAAGAGTTTACAGCTGACCATCCATTCATAATAATTCTTCAAGCTGGACAAGACGATAAAACACGTGTTTTATTTGAAGGACGCGTTTTCAGACCACAATACTAGTTTTTTAAAATTATGATGTATATGTTTAGATACAGTGCGTGTAATTGCCTATTAGGTATGTACATTCACGTAGCGCGAGAGGTATGACAACACAGCAGAATATTTTCATAAACTCCAAAATCTGTTGTATTTTTATGAAAAGTCAAATGCATATGACAAAAAAAAATAAAAATAAACAGGAGCTTCTAGACCCAGGGAAGGCTAACGAATCTTCAAAAATTTTTTCGGAAACTGCTTTTTCAAAATTTTTTAGGGGTCATTAGAGAAGTGCTTCTCTAGATGTTATTTCTCAAATTTCGTATGGGTCCCATGCACCATAGACGAGAAAAAAAATATTGAAATTTCACCAGCCGCCGCTGTTTTCTAAACCATTTTTTTGGCCAAAATAAATGACGGGGGGGGGCACGTGCCCCCCCCCCCCCCTGGATCCGCCACTGGACCACAATACTAGTTTATTAAAATTATGATGCATATGTTTAGACACAGTATATTTAACTGTGGGTATTACATATGTCCAGTCAGTATGGGTGACTGGAAATTGAAGATATTCCTTTGAAGGGGTTAAAGTAGTAAATTTAATTATGTTATTAAGTACTAATGAAAAGTATAAGGATCAATAAAAATTGTTTTGAAAGTGATTTTTTTATTTTTAAATAAATTTAATAAAATAGAAAAACAAATGGCATAGATATGAAATGGATATCAATGAATTCAGAAAAAAATCTATACTTTATTGAACACGAGGAGCCACCACCCTCCCATATGAAAAAAAAAGTTTTCGATAAAAAGTGATTTGTTCAATTTTGGAGGCTTCGTAAAAGTTGATCATTTCCGGGTAAATCGGAAATGGTCTCATATCGTTTTTATTTCCAAAAATCCATTTTTACTGGTAGTTTATGCCCCAAATTTCAAATGAATAAGTTAAAAAATAAAGGAAATATAGGGGGGAGCCACTATTCTGTGGCACCCGGTATAAAAATTGTAAACATTTTTAGCTCTTTCAGATTTTGGAGGGTGATAGAAAAGACTATTTCCAAGATAGCATAATTGGGATTTAATAAATAACAGAGTTTAAGAGGGTAAAACACCTCAAAAGCTATCTAAAAATAATGTAACTATTGTAAACTTTATTAAATCCAAATTACGCTATCTTGGAAATAGTATTTTCTATCACCCTCCAACATCTAAAAGCGTGAAAAAATTTTACAATTTTTATATTATTTTTAAACAGTTTTTGGGGTGTATCACCCCCTTATCCCCTGGTTTTCGTTAAATAAAAATAATGCAATAATATTGGAAATGCTTTTTTCTAACATACCCTAAAATGGCAGAGTGTTGAAAACTTGTTTGCAATAGTTATATTATTTTTAGATAGCTTTTGGGGTGTTTTACCCTCTTAAACTCTTGTTTTTTATTAAATCCCAATTACGCTATCTTGGAAATAGTCTTTTCTATCACCCTCCAATGTCTAAAAGCGTGAAAAAATTTTACAATTTTCATATTATTTTTAAATAGTTTTTGGGGTGTATCCCCTGTTTTTCGTTAAATAAAAATAATGCAATATTGGAAATGCTATTTTCTAACATACCCTAAAATGGGAGAGTGTTGAAAACTTTTTTGCAATAGTTACATTATTTTTAGATAGCTTTTGGGGTGTTTTACCCTCTTAAAGTCTTGTTTTTTATTAAATCCCAATTACGCTATCTTGAAAAGAGTTTTTTTATCACCCTCCAATGTCTAGAAGCGTGAAAAAATTTTACAATTTTTATATTATTTTTAAAGAGTTTTGGAGTGTACCTCCCCCTTATCCCCTGTTTTTTTGTTAAATAAAAATTATCCAATATAGGAAGTGCACTTTTCTAACATACCCTAAAATAGGAAAGTGTTAGAAACTTTTTTGCAATAGTTACATTATTTATAGATAGTTTTTCTGGTGTTTTACCCCCTTAAACTCTGTTTTTTATTAAATTCCAATTATGCTATCTTGGAAATAGTCTTTTCTATCACCCTCCAAAATCTGAAAGCGCTGAAAATTTTTACAATTTTTATATAGTTTTTCCCCTGTTTTTAGTTAAATAAAAATTATGCAATATTGGAAACGCTCTTTTCTAACATACCTTAAAATAGGAAAGTGTTAGAAACTTCTTTGCAATAGTTACATTATTTTTAGATAGTTTTTGGGGTGTTTTACCCTCTTAAACTCTGTTTTTTATTAAATCAAAATTATGCAATATTGGAAATGCTCTTTTCTATCACACCCTAAAATATGAAAGTCTTAAAAACTTTCTTACATTAGTTGTCTTATAGTTATCTTTTTTTTACAGTTTACAGTTTTTGGGGTGTTTCGCCCTCTTAAAATCCGTGTTTTGCTTTAGATAACTTTAGCTGCTCAACCCTTTTCAACATACATGTTTGGTTTTATAGGAAAATACTTTTCAATTCTGTAATTACGAAGATTTTAACTTCATGTGCATTATTTCGTTGGTCCTCTCTAAATAATTGTTTCTCATTTCTGATTTCGTTTCTGTCTTCAGCCACATGTTTTTCGGCGCAATTTCAGATCGCATACACTATTCTAGTATTTTAATCCGTTGCCAAGCAACTATCAACTATCAGAAAACAGTCCGGGAAAGTTAACGTTCCCACTCTAGTTTTTATATATAAAAATTACTTTCCCGGCCTAGGCCGGGAAAGTTGCCTTCTCGGACTATTTTTTATATATATTTTAATATGTATATACTTTTTGTTTTTATATATTTATAATAATATTGATTGCGATTTAAGAAAAAAATAGTATGTGTACTTCGTAGTAAAAGCACATTCCTGGACTTCAATGCTTGCTTCAATTTACATCGTCGTCCGGGAATGTACTGTTGTTATTACTACTAGATACACAATGTACTATTATGAAAAATTGATTATGCATTTTTTATTTTAGGGTGTTTTGTTCAATTCCGCCGTGGGCTAATTCGATTACCTCCTAAACAGTTTACAGCTGACCATCCATTCATAATAATTCTTCAAGCTAGACAAGACAATGAAACAAATGTTTTATTTGAAGGACGCATTTTCAGGCCACAACAACAGCGGCGGATCCAAAATAAATTAACAGAAGGGGCACAACCATCAAAAATAAGCCGGAAGCGAAAATTTGGTATTTTCCAAGGTTCTCAAACGCCCCAAAATAAAAAGTCAAAAATTTGACTTGCAAAAACAGTGTATTCGAAAAATAGGTTTCGTCGAACGAATTTTCCTTATTTATCTGTAAAATATTAAAATGTATACGAGTTGCATGCCGACTCTTACTTGCTTTATAGTCTATTTTGAATTATGTTAAGTAAGTTGAAAAACCAACAAATATAGTTTACTCATTTATTGTTCGATTTATTAACAACTGGTAACAAACTTTTCCAATTTAATTGTTATACAAGCATCTGAGTATTTCTTAAACCTATGGTTATTGTGCTCCTAACTTTGTATACAGAGTATTTTACTTTCATATAAAACAATTGCAGAATAACATTGAAACACAAATATATTGAAAGTACTCTTAATTTGATAGAAAACATTTATTTTCTAAAGTTAAATGCTGAAACAATATGGGTTATATGGCAGCGCTATCTACAAATGAACTTTTCTATGCAGTGGCGGCTGGTGAAATTTCAATATTTTTTTTCTCGTCTATGGCGCATGGGACCCATACGAAATTTGAGAAATAACATCTAGAGAAGCACTTCTCTAATGACCCCTAAAAAATTTTGAAAAAGCAGTTTGCGAAAAAATTTTTGAAGATTCGTTAGCCTTCCCTGGGTCTAGGAGCTCCTGTTTATTTTTATTTTTTTTTGTCATATGCATTTGACTTTTCATAAAAATACAACAACAGATTTTGGACTTTATGTGAAAATATTTTCATTACTAACTGAAATACAATGAACTGAAATTTTGTAATTTACAATTTAACAAATTACAATATTTCAATTCGTTGTATCTCAGTTAGTAATGAAAATATTTTCATAAAGTCCAAAATCTGTTGTTGTATTTTAACGGTCAAATGTATATGACAAAAAAAAAATAAAAATAAACAGGAGCTCCTAGACCCAGGGAAGGCTAACGAATCTTCAAAAATTTTTTCGCAAACTGCTTTTTCAAAATTTTTTAGGGGTCATTAGAGAAGTGCTTCTCTAGATGTTATTTCTCAAATTTCGTATGGGTCCCATGCGCCATAGACGAGAAAAAAAAAATTGAAATTTCACCAGCCGCCGCTGTTTTCTAAACCATTTTTTTGGCCAAAATAAATGACGGGGGAGGGCACGTGCCCCCCCCCCCCCCCCTCACCCGCCACTGGACCACAATACTAGTTTATTAAAATTATGATGCATATGTTTAGACACAGTACATTTAACTGTGGGTATTACATATGTCCAGTCAGTATGGGTGACTGGAAATTGAAGATATTCCTTTGAAGGGATTAAAGTAGTAAATTTAATTATGTGTTACCCTTCCGAAAATGAGTAGTTTTCGAGATAATCCAATATCAATTTTTTTGAGAAAATTCCCGATTTTTAAACAAAAAATTAAATAAATAATAAACAACTCATGTTTTTGGGCACTTATTTGAGTGTTTGCTGATAGCTAACAAATCAGTAGATGATTTTAAAAAAATAAATTCTCAAAATGACCGTAAGATTTGAAGTAACGGGGCTAAATTCATATATGTTGATAAAAAAATTGAAATTTTAGTTCGCAGGAAAATGATTTTCCCAGAAAAATTGTGACACTTACCGTACAAATTGCTTAAATAACTTCCTTGCATCATTAGCTATCCAACAAGGTACATACGTTGTCAAAAATCACACACATTAGGAAATACATTACGATAGATAACTCAGGTAGCGCGTTTTGTAAAGAGTGGCCGCAAAATTTGCCTCCTTTTACGTAGTGCGAAGGAAAGTTACAAAATTAACCCCCTATTTAAGGCATGCAAATATTGAAACAATAAATATTTTAAAATTTGGAACAATTATTGCAACTTCGTCACGTCGCCGAGCTATGTAACCTTGAATGAGGGTATAACTTTTATTTTATGATTGATTCTAGTATTGTTTGATGTACTTAACCATAATCCGTGGGGTGCCAGAGTGGCACCCTTGGGCAATTTAAAATATCGAAGGTCAAAGGTCACGGAGGACAAAAAAGCTGAACCACTCATTTTATTGCGATCTAAGGGCAATCGGTCAACCCAAATAAAATATTTGTAGTTAGATATTATAATATATATTATTTATATTGTTTCACAAAGAGGAAAGTACAGCAAGAATTACTTCTGATGAAGAAGATAGGCAGAAAATAAGAAATAAATTTAAAACATCCCTATGTCTATTGAGGATCACCCTGACGGTATTGTTAATATGGTCGTATTGGAAATACCAAAGTTAATGTAGATGATGCTGTATACATTGGAAAAAAGCAACGACAAAGATTTGAGGAATCACTGCCAAAAGGATTTTATGTTCTTTTGAAAAAGGAAGTCATTACTTTGTCTAATGATAAGAAACATATGCTGGTACAGCAAACCAGTGTTTGTAACACAGAGGCCATCTACGCACATGCCCTGCAACTGATGACACGTGCTGTTGAAATATGCAGCCTTCCAACTTTGTTTGGATATGAATTATCACCAGTTCCGTCAGCACTATTTGATGAATTTGGAGACATGAATCCCACATCCCAGAAATCAAAATTAATGAGTGAAATAAGAGTGCAGGTCTCGACTAGGGGGAAATCTGCAAATGCATTAATTATAGATGCTATTTTAGCATGTTCATTGGCCAAAGATTGGTACAATACAAACTTACATTGATAATGTAATTGCAGTGATCATGAAGCATGTTGTAGAACAGGACACATTCCTCGTATTTGATAGGTACTATGAGTACAGTCCAAAGAGTGCAACTCGATCTAAAAGAGGAGTTAGCAGTTCTTCCATACAACTAAGAGCAGATGCACCTATCCCAAGTCGCAACAGTATATTAACTCAATCAAGCAATGAAATTCAACTAACAGTCATGATTTGCAAGCAACTGTTAAAACATAGCGGTTTTCTTCCACACAAGTTGGTCATTACTGGTATTGATACAAGCCCAACTGAATTGCAAAATCCTGGAATTCCACGCCCTGATTTAGAAACTCACCATGAAGAAGTAGACGTTATAATTGTACAACAGGCCATTTTTTTGTCAAGATGTGGAACACACAATATAAAGATTTTATCAGACGACACCGACGTTTTTGTTCTGCTTGTACACTTTTACCGAAAGATGAAACTTGAATGCGCTATGTGGATGGAGTCTGTTGACAAAGAAAAGCTCTCAGATATAGCGGCAACAGTTAGTAATCCAGGAACCCTATGCAGACTCACTATTAGCAGTACATTGTCTCACTGGCTGTGATACTACTTCACAACTTTTTGGCATTGGAAAGAATAAAGCCATAAAAGTTCTGAGATCTGGTGTTGAACTTAAGCATTTAGGTTGTGTAGAATCTTCAATGCAACAATGTACAACAGAATGCACAAAATTCATTGCACATTGCTACGGATACAAGAAGGAAGTTCACAACATGACAGATGTTCGATACAGAGTGTGGTTGTCTAAGAAAATCCCTCCTAAAATTAAGAACCTCCCCCGTTATGTATAAAAATCACATTCTACAATAAAACGTTTGGTTTGATTGAAGCAAATACTAGCATGACTAGCATGAAAGTTCCTTTAATTAGGAATAAATCTTTCGGCTGGTGTTTGCTTCAATCAAAACCAAGCGTTTTGTTGTAGAATGTGATTTCTATACATAATGCGGCCAGGCTAGCAGTTCGTTGCAGTTTGGTTTATTATCCTTATGAAAATAAGGATTCATAGAGGTGATTGACAGAAATATTTTATTTTAATATATAATATATACAATATATATTATTATATCTTACTACAAATATTTGATTTGGGTGGACCTATTTCTCTTAATTCGCAATAAAATGGGTGGTTCAGCTTTTTTTACCCTCGTGACCTTTGACCTTCAATAGTTTAAATTGCCTAAGGGTGCCACTCTGGCACCCCACGGATTATGGTTCTGTATATCAAACAAGACTAGAATCAATCATAAAATAAAAGTTGTACCCTCATTCAAGGTCCAAGCTTTTTTCCTTAGTTGGCGACGTGACTAACTCTGATTTTAATAATAATTGCAATAAAATAATGCTTGAGTAACGAACATGAACCCCTCTGCACTATACGCAATGGAAAATAACCCCTAGCGAGGGGATTAAAAATCAATAATTACAAAATACAGTGAATAATATGCATTTGGACTACAAAATGATCCTTATATTATAATACTTACTAATTAAACTACTGATATTATATCACAATATAAGGGCCATTTTATAGTCCAAATGCTTATTACTTCCACGTCCAGTATTCACATCAGTATGTTAACTTACGACAGTAGCGGCTGGTAAAATTTCAATATTTTTTTTTCTCGTCTGTGGCGCATGGCACCCATACGAAATATGGGAAATAACATCTAGAGAAGCAATTCTCTAATGACCCACAAAAAATTTTGAAAAAGTAATTTGCGAAAATGTTTTTTAAAATTCGGTAGCCTCCCCTGGTCTAGGGACTCCTGTTTATTTATTTATTTTTGACATATACATTTAACTTTTCATAAAAATACAACAACCCGTTTTGTAGTTTATGAAAATATTTTCATTATTAACTGAAATGCAATGAACTGAAATTATTTAATTTACAATTTAACAAATTACAATATTTCAATTCGTTGTATCTCAGTTAGTAATAAAAATATTTTCATAAACTCCAAAAGGGGTTGTTGTATTTTTATGAAAAGTCAAATGTATGTAACAAAAAAAAGTAAATAAACAGTCCCTAGACCAGGGGAAGCTACAGAATTTTTTTAAAAAAATTTCGCAAACTACTTTTTCAAAATATTTTAGGGGACATTAGAGAAGTGCTTCTCTAAATGTCATGTCCCATATTTTGTATGGGTCTCATGTGCTACAGACGAAAAAAAAACATTGAAATTTCACCGGCCGCCACTGGTTTACGACATAAAACGTAAAACTCAGTTTACAGGATTGATTCGGAATATTTAAAACTAAATATGGGTGTTCCACAGGGATCCTTATTGGGTCCTGTTTTGTTTTTGTTATGTATTAATGATATAGACTCTTTGGCGTCACATGCACATTTTACAATGTATGCAGATGATAAATCTATTATAATATTTAATCCTAGAGATAATCTTTTGGAAGATAATTCTAACAGTTTATTGACTAATTTGAACAATTGGTTTTCTCATAATTCTCTATATTTCAATGCAGAAAGAACTCACCTAATTAGATTTCAGACCAGGCAAGAGAAATGTAATAGTTTAAATATTGATAATGAGGAAAGTATAAAGATTTTAGGCATGTACCTGGATGAAACCCTGAACTGGAAACATCACTGTGAAGACTTAGTTGTTCAGAAATATCAGATCCTTTCTAAATAAAGAACAGTTAATTAACTTATACTATGCCCAAGTTGATACACGCTTGAGGTATGGTGTCTATTTCTTGGGATAACCACCCTAGCAGCAAATGTTTTTATTGTGCAAAAACGTATTTTGCGATGTATCGCCGGCGTACCGGCCATTCACACATGTAAAGATATTTTTAAAGAATTTCTTTTCTCTTACCAGTTTTATCATTGACTAATTTAAATATTTGCTTCTATTTTATAGTTTCGTCTTTACTTAATTTATTTTGAAAATGGGTTTTTTTAGTATGTATTATAAGAGACTTATATTCTTTTTTCTTTTGACAATAATTATTTTTTAACTGATTATCCCCTATATTTTTAAGTAACCAAAGCATATAACCATAACTATGGAACCTGCTGGAATACAAATCTTTCCATACAAGTGCCGATATACCGGAAGATGCATACCCAACGATTTATTTTCTATTATGGACCCAAACTATATAATATGTTACCCACAAAATTAAAAAGCATAAAAAACAAGCATGAATTAAAAAAAAATCTCAAACTATTTCTAAATGAAAACTACAGACAAATAAAAGTAATTTTCCAGTAGTATAACGTTCAATATCTATAACAATTTTGGGGCGAGCGTAGAGGCGACTTCAATGTGAATATCAGTCGATATTCCGTTGAAGCAACGTCGAGCGCGGTTAGTACTTGGATGGGTGACCCACCTATCTTGGGAAATACAGCGCTCTCGTTCCACCTTTTAGAGGCTTGTATATCAGTGTATACTCGGAAGTTACGTAATTTCAGACGAGGATTACGTAGTGGATATACCATCCTTCGGAGGGGATGTAAAGCAGGCAGTCCCTTGTCTATTAAATGTTAGGCAAGTAAAAGATCCCTACTCTTCTTAAGGGAAGAGGTTCGGCAAAATTTCCAGGTTGGGGGTAGCTCGTCTCCTGGCGTCGGTGATAGGCCCTGGTAGCGGAAATAGGCCGACGTTAAATAATTATATATAAAAAAAATAATAATAATTAAAACTAACTAGTAAATTTAGAATATAATATCCGCCTTCTCACACCACTATATAATAACTAAAATTAAAATTAAAATAGATTTTAAATGTAGGTATTTATCTAATTCTTACCATGTATGTACAATTTTCCACATATACTATAATCCAGTTACGTTGCTGCTTTATTTGTGATAATCACCCACAAGCTCCTTAGAGAGTTTAGGTGATTTCATAAATGTGCAGCAACATCTATATAATGTTATAGTAATATGAATGTTTATCTATGTATTGTATTCTACATATTTTATACAATTTTTATGTCACTTATTATCTATTTACTTATTTGTTATTCTGTTTTTTAAAGTTTGTCAACAAGAATTAGTATTTTTCTAAACAATAAACAATAAACAATAAAAAACAAAAAAAAAAAATAAAAATATTTTTAAGTTCGGTTTTTCGTGCTATTATTTCAGGGTAACCCATTTATTATTATCATTATTATCACTAGCATTTTTTTTTAACTTTAAACGTAGGGCAGTTAATTTGTATGGCAAATTTTAGAATGTTGATAAATTTAGAATAGATTAAATTAATATTACTATTGTATGCATAAACCGAGCAGAAACTTTCATTTCTTAAATATGTTCTGAGACGTAAGAGGTTACTCTCAGATTCATTTCGAATATACATTTCTCTATTTAATTTGGCATTATCTGGGAGATCTAAGTCAATGTTCATCTTAAGGGCAAAATAATCACTGATATTTAGGTTGTCCACTTCCACGCTATACAGAGATCTATTTATATTTTTTAAAATATAGTCAATTTTACTCGATGTTATGACAGAGTTTCGGTTTATGAAAATTCTTGGAATGAAAACTGTCATGTTACTGGGTTGATAAGAACGTATTTTAAGTCCATTTTATTTTAATTTTGCGAAGTAAAGTAAAATCTATAACTTTCAAGAATTTTTGTAGAATTTGTTATAGTCCGAGGACTTAGCGAGTAAATCGGAAAATTCCAGAAATTAATAAATTTATATTTTTAACACTTGGTAACCATTCTGATAAAGTACTGTCTGACCTTCATGTCAACATAAATGTCTTTTAATTATTTCGAAATAGAATTATCGCATGCATGTTAAATGCTGTAAATAATTGTAAAACTATTGCCTGGTATTCGAACACTGCCTGTTTTTGCTTGCCGTTTAACTATTTTTCTTTGTTGTTTTTTTTTACTGGTTTAATGCTTGCGCATCCGCCATTTTGTATACCGCTTGCTTGCCACCCTTGATAATAAATTTATAAAACTTTCGAATTGCCGCTAATTTGTAACTAGTAGTATTTTCCGAACTCCTTATGAGTTGCTCCGATAACACCGGAACACACAATAAAGTCAAGTATAAGAATGCAAGCCTGTCTTCCCATGCATTTTGACCAGCTGAACATGAATACGATGTCCGTTTTGCTCAATTGGCTCTTGCATTTTTCCTAACCTCAAAAAACAACTTAAGAATGCCCGAAACATCTCAACCAAGCAAATAAAAAACTTAAATGAGCTGACCACCATTTCCATACGTATTCTGGAACGCTGAGGCCGAATGTGACGTCAGAATTGGCCGATCAGTTAGAAATTTTGACATAACCTCAAAAAACAGCTAAAAGATGCCCGAAAAATCCCAAAGAAGTAAATAAGAAGCTTACATGAACTCATCACTGTATCTATAAGTAATTTGGGGCACTGAAACCGAATCCAAGGTCAGAATTTATGTGCGACGATCAAATATCTTGTAAAATTCATATTTAGGATGAAAATGTATATACCCAAAATTTACTGAACCATAGCCCGAAATTGACTTTGCTCTTCTTAATATCTGAACATATAATTTCCGACGTATTTTCACGAGCTGAACACAATACTGTAGTCAGAATTAAAGCGCAGTTTACAAACTTCCTAGAGAAATATCATTTCAGCATATATTCTCAATTCTCAACCCCAGTAAGCGGATATGGGTAACTTTTAAATTTTCAAGTATCTAAAGGAAAATGTTACTGAACAGTGACATTTTTAGGAAAAATTTTTCGGACAAAGTTTGCTCTGTTGAGAGAGGAATATGTTAGTACAGTACCTAGAGGTTTTAACTTCGAAATAATGTCATATTGAACGAATTTCGTTCATTTTTGGCAGTATAATAGTAAATGCTTCACAGAAAAGTTTCTATATTGTGCGGGGGCTTGCTAATTTATAGGGGGTGGGTGTCACCCCCTCTCAGGGGGTGGCACTTAAAAAATATATATATATTTATTGGAGCTGAAGTAGAATCAAATTTTAAGAAGAAAAGGTTCTATGCAATTTTTCAAATAAATTTAGTTTTTAAGTTATAACGACTTCAAAATTGTGATTTTAGCTTAAAAAAAAGGTATTTCCAAACGGCTTTCGTCAAGTATCTCGAAAAGTATTACTTTATCGAAAAAATGTTACAGACCAATTACAGAAAGTACAAACTGGGAATTAATTATATTTTTTGTTTATTGATGTAGGATTAATAATTTCGGAGATATTTAAGTTTATATTTGGTATCCAAGTGTTTCGAAATTACCTTTAAAGTTTAAAATGCATTTTTTTCTAAAGCAAGTGCTCTAAATGAGCAAAAAAATTTGAACATCAAGATAATGCTACATCTTAACGAAAAACTGTATTTGAGATCATTTTTTTAAATTACTGGCTAATTAGAGTAACAAACGACCTTTTTAATATAAAAAAAATATAAATACGCACATTTTTCCGTCATAACTTATTTATTTCTTATGCTACAGAAACGAGTAAAAAATAATTTGAAAACGCAATTAATTGTCTTTCATTTCATTTCTTAGCATGCGTGACGTAAGTGTCACAATTTCTGAGATATTTAACATTTAAACTGCATTTTTCGTCTTATAAACGTTCGGCGCCATTTGTAAACTTTCATATCTCCGAAACTGTTAAATCTATTTAAATAAATAAACAAGTGGAATTCATTATCAGTTTATGAGCTCCATTTTTGGTCTCTACCCATTTTTCAATAAAATTAATACTTATTGAGATATTTGGAAAAGGAAAAAAAAATTACGTTTTATCGAAAATACCTTTATAGTTTAAACTGTATTTTTTTTTGCTAAAGCAAGTGCTGTATACAAACCAAAAACTTTGAGCATCTACGTTATGCTATATATTAATGTGAAACAGTGTTTGGAATTTCTTTTTTTTTAATTACTGGCTAATTACAGTAACAAAATGGCGGCGTTGTTATTAAAAAAATATGTAGACTCACATTGCTTCGGTCATAACTTCTTTGTTTTTTATGCTACAGAAACAAATAAAAAAACAGTTGAAAGCTTAATTAGTAACCTATTATTCTACCTATTAGCATCCTTGACGTAGGTGTCACAGTTTCTGAGATATTTAACTCTCACTCTAAATAATTATCTTATGAACACTTGGATGCCAAATGTAAACTTAATTTCTCCGAAATTATTAATCCTACATCAATAAACAAAAGATATAATTGAAGACCTAAGTGGATAAAGGTGTTATGTCGCATTTTTAAAAAAAATTTTTGAACACCCCTGATATAGATTTAACACCCAATAAACGGTGAATTCTAAATTTGTAATATTTTATAGAAACTTTTTAGTTATAAAGGCGCCAAGTCATACATACAACCAGTAATTTTAGTGGATGTACACAGTTTTGGAGAGAAAAATCTAGTTTCATAATAGCTTGATATTTTTCTGTAATATTAGTGTAAACAAAAGAACACAACCCAAAATTATCTATTTTATGAGATATTATTTATTTGAATCGAAGACAAAATAAATAAGTTCCAACTCAAAACCGTTTTGTTTAATTTACTCGAAACTTTAAAAGTGTGACATAACACCTTTATCCACTTCGGTCTTCAATTAATTCCCAGTTTGTACTTTCTGTAATTGCTCTGTAACATTTTTTCGATAAAGTAATACTTTTCGAGATACTTGACGAAAGCCGCCGTTTGGAAATACCCCTGAGAGGGGGTGGTATCCACCCCCTATAAATTAGCAAGCCCTCGCACAATATAGAAACTTTTCTGTGAAGCATTTACTATTATACTGCCAAATATGAACGAAATCCGTTCAATATGACATTATTCCGAAGTTTTGCATATTTTTTACCTCTAGGTACTGTACCATATCATTTGGACTTAACATTTACCTACACCCTCCCTTGATGGCTTTTTACTTTTTTTCCTTAGAGCTGTTTAGAATTGTATAGTTTTCTTTATTCTGTTTGATTGTCATATGCCATTTGTTTCTTTTACTATTTTTGCGACTAGGACACTTCCACGTGGTGACGGCAGGCAACGATTTATTTCGGCTAAGTTCCTAGGTAAAAAAAATGCCGTCATGGCAAAAGCAGAGAAAGAGTTTACGATGCAGGGGAGGGAAACCCCAGTATTGGCGGCCGGTCAGGTTGGGAAAGCGGGACCCCGGGCGCCGTGATCATGCAACCGCAGCTCTAGTAAAGTAGGAAACTTGGCTTCCTATAAGTATAGGGCTACAAGAAATTTGCATAACTGTCTAAATAATGCGAATTTCTTCTGTTTTGTTTGTAGTAAATTCGAGGTTCCGAAAAATCTAAAAAAATCAGCGATAAAATAGAAAATATTTATCTAAAATCTATATATGATAGGTTTAAATATATTCATTATGATAATATAAGAGCAAGTGTTCTTTTCCTTGTGTAAAATATTTTCTAAAGTCCTTTTCTCTTTTTCTGTATGAGCTAGAACGAACATCACTTGATACTAAATTGTCTTTATTCATAATCGCCGCTAAATATTCTACCCTACCTAGACTAAGATATCTAATAACATTATTAAGTTTATCATTTCACCAAATATTGGGAGTTTTAGTTCTTATCGAACACTCAGATTCACTGTCTTCATATTCACTGTCATCTTTTTGACTTTCGGAACAATCAGCTTCCATTAACCCTTTTTAGCATTAATTCCGGAAACATTTGTATTACTAAAAAACCGCGGCCAAGGAATCACTACTTCCACATCCAGATTCTCTATCCAAGTCACTCACAACGAAAAAAACTTTGTATGTGAAAATAATTGTTTATGGAACTTTAATAATATAATATTTGAAATCCTCTACCCCAAAAACCCATAAAACGATACCCCACATCGGTAGTGGGGTGGGGGTGGTGATAGGGGGGTGGTAGTGGGGGGTGGATGAAGTAAAAAATATTTTGAGGTTTCTGGTTCCTGTACATAAACTAAATCACATTTTTTTTCATCCCCTTTAATAAGGAGGTGGGGGTGGTAATGGAGGTGGCTAATGCCAAAAATTTTTTTGAGACCTTAGCTTCTCTTGTATATACTAAATACCAATTTCATGGACTCTTACTTGCTTGATTTACCCATTTACCCCAAATTTACCCCAATTTAACCCCCAACCCTTCGACGGAACAAGATGAAAATATAATCTATTCTAGATCTCGTTAAAGTACATATGTGTACCAAATTTCAAGTCAATATCTTAAACGGTTCCAGAGTAAACGTGCGCACAAAAAAAAGTTACAGACAGACCGACAGACCGACAGACAGACCGACAGACCGACAGACAGACCGACAGACCGACAGACAGACCGACAGACAGACAGAAAATTTTTTTTCGCTCAAACTTAAAATCTCGACGTTTTATGACATTTTAAACCTATTTGGACAATACAAATTTTTAAAAATTTTTTTGTCGTTACTATACTTCCACTGGACGTGGAAGTAAAATAACACTCTTCACGGGTTCCAGGCTCCTCCCATGTTGTTGGATTTTTATATTTTACTTTTTAAAGTTCCTTCCATTTATTCAACATCTTATAACATATGATGCAAGGTACCATGGAAATCCTTTATCCACTATCTCCATACTATAATACTGATTTTTTTCGATATTTCGGAACATCGAATTTACTAAAAACAAGACAAGAATTTTACAGAAATAACTTTAAACCAAGAACTCTAAATCTAACAAAACTTAAGACAAGAACTTTTCACCGAGAACTCAAAATGTAACATATTCTAAACCTTAGGAACTTAACAGTTCTTATTTTAATTTATAATAGGTTTAAGTTTTTGGTTTAAAGTTTTTATCTCGGGTTATGTTGGGTTAAGAAATCTTAGTTTTAAAGTTCTTGGTTTAAGCTTTTAATTTATTTGTTTTCGATTTTTGGTCATTTTTTAGGTGTTTTTTGAGGTTGTGTCAAAATTCCTAACTGATCGGCTAATTCTGACATTATATTCAGTTTCAGCGCCCCAAATTACGTATAGATATAGTGATCAGCTCATTTAAGCTTTTTATTTACTTGTTTGGGATTTTTCGGGCATATTTAAGGTGTCTTTTGAGGTTAGCAAAAATGCAAGAGCCAATCGGGCGAAACGGATATCGGATTCGTGTTCAGCCGGTCAAAATGCATGGGAATACATAGGTCTGCCTTTTCGCACTCGACTTTTTTTTGTGTGCCTGTGTAATTGATCATACCGTGCGTGTAATTTGCCATTAGGCATGTACATTCACGTAGCGCGAGAAATATGACAACACCGGCAGCCGTAAATTCGTCCATCGGTGGAGCATTCCAGCTCTGTTATTTCATTTCAGCCAGCTGGCACACGCGATGTTGCAATTCTACTCCCCATGCCTAGCCCGCGACTACACACACGGTATATGTATAAGTGTATATTTCTACTGCTGTTGTCAATTTTACATGTATAATAAATATTGTTATTTTTCCGAATTTGGTGTTTTTCTGTTGAATGTGGGTGAAAATCTAATCTGACCTCTGGACATTTCCGTTTCTTCACTGAGTACATCCCAGCCCTACTGCAATAGGCTGGGTTATGAGGCTAGTGTGGGACCTTTGCCCCACGTAAAAATTGTAAAGGTGGCGCTCGAGTAAAACCGAAGTAGAGCTCAGCGTCAAAGTGACGCTTCCACTTGTTTATGCGCTAGGCAACTGGAAGAAGCCACGTCACAATATGGGATGAAATTTTCAATTATATGATGTAAAGAACCAAAATGGCCAACTTCCAGTTTCGATGCAATTTGCACAAAAATAAAATTTTTAAGCGGAACAACCTGTATATTTTTGTATATTTGGATCTTGCTGGCCAAAATACAAATGATCTGACCCTCAAATATTATTTTGATTTCCAAAAAATATAGATTTTTTTTAATTTTTATTTTATTATTGTGAAAAATCTATTATCAAAGCATTTCGTTTTTAATTATAAATTTAGTACAAAGAAAAGGTCGACATTACACATATATTTAGTTCTAAGGTTGTAGTCTATACTATGTACATATTTTTTTGTATATTTCCTGCCCTGTAATTGGATGCACATCTGTCTGGGCAGCTGTATTCATAAAATAAAATAAAATAAAATATCATTTTTTTTTAATTTAAAGATCTAATTCAATAATAATACTAGGGGAGCCCACCTTAAGTGTCCGTGCACCTTCACCCCGATCCTTGGGGACAATGCTTTTCATAAAGATTAAAGCCTAAGGAACAATTTAAGACATGTCCTAAAAAAATGGCTGCTCTTTCAAAATGGCGTCCGTTTAAAAAAAATTTGCAAATATTGTTTTTGTCATTTAACACAAAAACTAAAAAAGTTGGAGAAAAATATTCTGCACAAAAAACAAAGTGCATAAAATTTTCTACAATTTTGTTCCTATAAAATATTTGGATAGGAGTTACCATTTTCCAGATACCATTGTTACCGTTTTCGAGATAAATGTCTGCAAGTTATAATATTATTATTGTTATTAATTTTTGTCAGTTTATTTTATTGTTTGTTATGTTAATAATATAAAGTTGTATTATACGCGTTATTTAGTGATTAACCGATATATGAATTTCCATGTTTTCTTAATTTTGGACTCATTTATCTGGAAAATGGTAACTCGTATCAAATATTGTATAGGAACAAAATTGTAGAAAATTTTATGCACGTTGTTTTTTGTGAAAAAAGTTTTTGTCCATCTTTTTTATTTTTTGTGTTAAATAACAAAAACTACATTGGCAACAGTTTTTCTTAACATATGGCCGCCATTTTGAGAGTACAGCCAGTTTTTTTTTCTAGGACATGTCTTAAATTGTTCCTTAGGTTTTAATCTTTATGAAGAAACTTGTTCCCAAGGATCGGGCGGGGGGTGCACGTACAGCTAGGGAGGGCTCCCCGATTATAAGTATCCCATTAAAAAAAAATAGTTCTCATTGAAAAACCAATACCATTGAACTTAATGAAGAATAAATCGTGTTTAATGTTACTATCTGATGATTAAAACTAAAAATTAAAAAAACTATATTTTTTTGAAAAGCAAAATAATTGAGGGTTAGGAAATTTGCATCGAAACCGGAAGTCGGCCATTTTGAATCTTTACATTATATAATTGGAAATTTTATCAACACCTTTGAAAAAAATCCATTCGCCCATTCAAAAGTTACAACAGTGTGGTTATCGATTGAGCCACTCGGTATTCCACTACTCACTTTTTTATGTGAAATTTTATTCTCTACAACTTTGTTCCTATAGTTATTTTCACATTTCTTATCATTTTGGCAGCGACTAGTCTTTTTAATGCGGGTAAATAAAAACATAACTTATTTTTTTTTTGTTTTAGTACACCAAATAAATAATAAATGCTTGTTTTTAAAAAGATTTTTGACTTTTATTGGTCCACTGGCAACGCTGACTCGATGATAACATAGGTCCGAAAAGTGAAGCGAAAACAAAACAACACTTCTCAGATTTGGATGTAATTTGAGCTAAAATTATTCAAGGTCAATTACTGACTAAAAATAATAAAACCAGTTTTCGCATGATAGTCGTGTCATTTGTTCTATGCGGTTCGTTTACGTTGGAATAACTCAGTTTGCTGCCCGAATTCCCGGCCGGTACATTTGGTGATTAATAATATGATAACGACCTATTTTCTAATTAGTTGTATAGTGGAGTCACGTTAGGTTTATTATATATATACCTCGGAAAACAGTTAATAGGCCAGTAAACCAGGCTCGAGTTACTAAGGTAAGATAGGCATTTTTTACTCGCGTTAATATCAAACTTGTATAGAGTAATCCATTTAAATGTTATATTATCTAACCTTGCATTTTGGGTAGGAAAAAGTTTTTTTTTCATTGTGTAAGGGGGGGGGGGGGCGTGTAATTTTAAATTGAGTTATCGGGGTCGGCTGCCTCCCCTTTTGGCCGCCATCTTGAAAAAAACGTGCGAACAGTTCTTGCCCTATATTTCCGTAACATATTTTACAAAAAAATTTTGGTTTTTCGTTTAGAATCGAATTCTCTACAATCTTATTGGAGAAATTTTTTGTCGTAAATTGAATAATTAAAAAGTTATAACCCTTGGTAGACAGAAATTTGTCACAAAATTTTCTTCATATTATTCTCTTCAACCTTTACTCGATATTTTTCTATTTTAAATTGATAGTTTTTTTGATATTCATTTTTTTTAGGTTTTGAGTTTTTAGGTTTAGTGTTTTTTTCACTCCTCTCCAAAAGTCACATTTCAACACGCATTCTTGTTGATTGATGTCGAAGGGTCAAGAGAAAAGATACAAGTCTTCTTAAATTTAATTATTTAATGTAAAAACTAACTACTCGAATTACTTAGTACTGCTCTAATCACGGACTCTGAATGAATAATAATTGTTTTAGTGCATAGTAATTGTTTATTCATACAACTTAAGTATTCAAATTCAAGTAACAATATAATATTGTATGACTTACATTTCAAAATAAACGTGTGTATGGACATTTAGTTATATAAACATATTATTTTAATTCAATATTTGTTTTCAACTCTATGAATATTGTGGAAGGTAATGGCTTGGTAAACCCATCGGCTAGCTGCTCACCAGTGGCGTAACTAGAGTCGATGAGGCCCGTGTGCAAGATGATCTGGTTGTCCCCTAAACTTTATAAAACAAATAAATTTCGTTAAAATAAAATAATTTAGTTTATTTAACCTAAACTAAAAACATTTTTTTTATTTATAGCTCCTAGAGGCCCTGTGAGGCTCTCTAAGTTCTGAGGCCCGTGTGCGCCGCACCCCTTGCCCCATGTAGTTACGCCACTGCTGCTCACCTACGGGGATATAGTTGAGCATTATATTTTGTTAGCAATTTGTTCTCTTATATAATGGTATTAATTAATACGTTTAGTACGTGATTATACCTGTGTGTGTGTGTGTGTGTGTAGACCGTTTTTTGTAAACACGATAACTTATGTTAGACTTAAAATTTTTAATTCAAATTTGGAACATACATAAATCAGCATAGTAGAATACTCCGTATTGAAATTGGGTCATATCCCTCACACAGGGTGATCACCAGAGGACTTCAAACTCTCATTTTTATGTGAAGCAGCTTTTTAATTTTAGAGCAAAATGTTACTAAGGTTTTTTTATTAAGCACACAAAAATATGAAAACACACAATTCCTAACCCGCAATATGGAAGGTGCTTCTTTCGAACCAACTTTATCTAGATTAGATAATATTATATTAGATGACGATTTACAATAAAATAAGGAATATGCAGGGCCAGATTAAGGATTGGCGCTCCCCTAGGTAATTATGTATTTGCGCTCTCTTCTTCAAATTGACGAGCGGGAGGGGGAATAGTGTAGAAATATGAAAAAAAAATTCGTCCGAGTTTCAAAATTGATGAGCAGGTTATTTATTTATTTATTTGTTTGTTTGTTTGTTTGTTTGTTTGTTTGTTTGTTTGTTTGTTTGTTTGTTTGTTTGTTTGTTTGTTTGTTTGTTTGTTTGTTTGTTTGTTTGTTTGTTTGTTTGTTTGTTTGTTTGTTTGTTTGTTTGTTTGTTTGTTTGTTTGTTTGTTTGTTTGTTTGTTTGTTTGTTTGTTTGTTTGTTTGTTTGTTTGTTTGTTTGTTTGTTTGTTTGTTTGTTTGTTTGTTTGTTTGTTTGTTTGTTTGTTTGTTTGTTTGTTTGTTTGTTTGTTTGTTTGTTTGTTTGTTTGTTTGTTTGTTTGTTTGTTTGTTTGTTTGTTTGTTTGTTTGTTTGTTTGTTTGTTTGTTTGTTTGTTTGTTTGTTTGTTTGTTTGTTTGTTTGTTTGTTTGTTTGTTTGTTTGTTTGTTTGTTTGTTTGTTTGTTTGTTTGTTTGTTTGTTTGTTTGTTTGTTTGTTTGTTTGTTTGTTTGTTTGTTTGTTTGTTTGTTTGTTTGTTTGTTTGTTTGTTTGTTTGTTTGTTTGTTTGTTTGTTTGTTTGTTTGTTTGTTTGTTTGTTTGTTTATTTATTTATTTATTTATTTATTTATTTATTTATTTATTTATTTATTTATTTATTTATTTATTTATTTATTTATTTATTTATTTATTTATTTATTTATTTATTTATTTATTTATTTATTTATTTATTTATTTATTTATTTATTTATTTATTTATTTATTTATTTATTTATTTATTTATTTATTTATTTATTTATTTATTTATTTATTTATTTATTTATTTATTTAAATAATTCATTCAACGGGTAAAACCCAGTTACAGGGATAAATAACAACACAATTACAAGATTAAAAACAAAATAACAAATGAATATAACAAAACACCAAAGTGAAGAGTAGGTTATCAGAAAAACAATATAAAACGTTCAAGACAATTAAATGTGTAAACTGTAAAAATATGTACAACGTGATCTACCAAGAAATGCGGAAAATAAAATGGTGTGCTAGTCTTCAATGTGGGAAAGCCCCTGCAAAATTTTAGAGGATTCTGAGGTAATTTAGTATATTAAATTATTAGTCAATTTGCGAAGATACACTACTGATGTTGAGTAAGTCCTGACCTAATTCTGAAGAGGTCGACGAACTTACTGATGAAAGAACATATTCCCGTTGTTTACATTTCCTTAATTGGCATAAGAAGTGAAGCCGGCCGGCGAGATCAAAAAAAGAGGTCTACACACGATCCAGCGGCAGGTAGTCAACATTGTTGGTACGCTTTCAAGATAATTGGAATTCCAGCAGACCAATTTACTTTTACGAATGAGTTCAAAGCATGCCGACAAGGCTGGCTCCGTGCCGCTGGATCGTGTTGCGTAAGTTCGTTTTATGTGAGAAATATTGCAGTTGAAGATATCCAATATTTGCTCAATGTTACTGTAGTTTAAACAGATTTGATGCAACGGAGATGAGCTTAAGATGTTAGTTCGAGGTGTAGGTGTGATAAGTATGTTATTTGTTCTAGCGGACAATCTAGGAACTCGATATTTAATATGTGAGGTAATAGAGGGGCAGTTGATTTCATTGTTGATAATTGTATGTAAGAAAATTATAGTACACATTATCCGTCTTCTAAGTAGACTACACATATCAAATTTGTCCAAAAATAACTCCTAGTTGGATAGTGACCATCCAGAATAAATGTTGCCGATTTGAAGAAACGTCTCTGCACTTTCTCAAGTGAGGTGATATGGACATTATAACTAGGACTCCAAACAATGGAGGCGTATTCCAACTTGGATCTAACAAATGTTATAAATAATAGACGAAGAGTAGACAAATTTTTAAAGTCTCTACTATTACGCAGAATAAAACCTAAATCTCCAGAAACGCATTCCTCAATATGTCTAGAGAAAGTAAGTTTTGAGTCGAAGACAACTCCTAAGTTCTTCACGAACTCAGGTCTATCTAAGACGTAATTATCCGAATTATAATTAAAAATAAATGAGTCAGACTTGCGCGAAAAGGACATCACGTTACATTTAGCAGCGTTTAAAGGGAGTTGGTTATGAACACACCAAGCGTTAAGCGAGTCTAGACTGTTCTGGAGCCTTAAGCAGTCGTCTTCGGATTTAATGCAAATATATAATTTTAGGTCGTCAGCGTAAAGTAAATAGCATACGTCAAAGTTGTCAATAATATCATTAATGAAGAGTATAAAAAATAGAGGGCCAAGTATGGAACCTTGAGGAACTCCTGACGTTTGTTTAAATAATACAGATTGGAAGACACGATATTGAACAAACCGAGTCCGACAAGTTAAATAAGAAATAAGCAAATGAATAAGCGAGTCACTGAACCCAAAGGTTTGCAGTTTGTTTAATAATATACCGCGGTCCAATCTGTCAAATGCTTTAGAAAAGTCAGTGTAGATGACATCAACCTGACCTTTCTGATCTAAGGCTTCAGCAATATACTGTGTTTTGTACACAAGATTCGATGCAGTGGACCTCCCTTGCATGAATCCGTGCTGCTCTACTATAACTGAGTTCTTAGTATGGAAAGAAATAAGATCATATATTAGAATTTCAAATATTTTTGCGAAGTTGCATAAAATAGTAATGGGACGATGGTTCTCAATGTCATGCTTATTGCCCTTTTTAAATACCGGACAAATTCTTGACTCTTTCCATTTGTCAGGAAAAGTCGCCGTTTTCAATATTAAATTAAAAATAATGCAGAGAGGTTTACTAAGGCAGTAGCACAATCTCTTATAATAAACGCTGGAATTTGGTCAGGTTCAGTAGTCATATTAGCCTTGATTTTCCTGATTGCATTGATTACATGATTCTCAGTAAATTTTCTGATGTGAAGGATATTATTATTATTATAATGCAAATTCTCAGCTGGTGAAAATTCACTGGAATTAGTAAAAGCATCAGAAAGAAAATAAGCAAAAAACTGACAATATCCTGGGGGGTTTGAAGAGTAGAATTCTTATAGTACATAGTATTGGGAATAAACATAAACACCACAGATAGTAGACAACCCCCAAATTCATAGCCAAGGCTGTGCGGAAGGGGGTTACACATTTGGAAAAACGCAGACATACATCCCACCCACCGGTGTTGTCAATACCGGGGCTGGGGGGTTGAAGCCAGAGCGCGGTAGGCAATCGATCAGCATATTCGCCACTCAATAGGCCTTAACCGATTGAGCTACCGCGCCGAATGCTTGTAGAGTTTTGTTTGGAGCTGAAAAAACTCCAAAATTTATTCGGGTTAGTTTTTATAGAGCTTTCTGTCCCTTCAATGTATTGACTGTAAGCGTTATGAAACAAAACTTTTAACGAAGCTCTTAATTCTCGAAAGTGGTGATACTCCTGGCTTTTTTATACATTCTCCAAGCCTTGTTCTTCTGCCTTAGAAGTCTAATTATATCCGAGTTGAACCAATGAGGGTATTTTTTATTAGAGGGTGTCTTTCGAGAAACGTGCTCATTGAAAACAGCATATATATTTCACACATTTCATAAAATGAAAATAATAAAATAAAATGAAAGTAAAGTCTCATTGACCGACATAACAAGAGTAAGTACTAGGTTCAGTTGAGCTAAATGATTGTACAGTGTATTAAAATTTGCTTTTTTGAAGTTAAAAGAGGATTGACTATTTATAGGGAAGTTATTTATTTTCATAGTAGTTTGCATTTCAATGTATAGAGCAGGGTGATGCAAGTCTTCCGTTAACAATAATAATAATAATAATAATAATAATAATAATAATAATAATAATAATAATAATAATAATAATAATAATAATAATAATAATAATAATAATAATAATAATAATAATAATAATAATAATAATAATAATAATAATAATAATAATAATAATAATAATAATAATAATAATAATAATAATAATAATAATAATAATAATAATAATAATAATAATAATAATAATAATAATAATAATAATAATAATAATAATAATAATAATAATAATAATAATAATAATAATAATAATAATAATAATAATAATAATAATAATAATAATAATAATAATAATAAGTGTTTGCGCCGAAGGCTTATTTAGATAGGCATAACAGGATGGGTAAGATCCTACATCAAAAGATCAGGGAAAAATACATGGGGCTGACAGATCTTGTGCCATATTATCAATATGACCCACCACAGGTGTGTGAGGATGAGCGGGTTAAACTGTACTGGAACCGCAAAATAATAACAGACAGACAAATAGCCAACAACATCCCAGATATGGTACTTACACTCAAAGAAGAAAGAAAGACCTACATAGTTGACTTCGCCGTCCCGCTGGCGGCTAACATTGCAAAAACTTACAGTGAGAAAATAAACAAGTACCTCCCATTGGCAGATGAAATCCGCCAAATGTGGAACATGGACTCTGTAGTCATTGCACCTATAGTTGTGGGAGCCACCGGAGAGATACCTAAGACGCTAAAAAACAGCATCAGTCAACTTGGCTTACAGTGGGAACTATACATACCTATCCAGAAATCGGTAATCTTGGACACATGTGCCATTGTCAGAAGGGTTCTAGGAGAAAGTCGAATGAATTAAATGCAAAAAGAGCAAACCATCTTGTCAGAGGACCGATGGCTTCTTGCCTTTACCCCAGGGAAGAAAAAACCCTGTGAAGTAGTAAAATAATAATAATAATAATAATAATAATAATAATAATAATAATAATAATAATAATAATAATAATAATAATAATAATAATAATAATAATAATAATAATAATAATAATAATAATAATAATAATAATAATAATAATAATAATAATAATAATAATAATAATAATAATAATAATAATAATAATAATAATAATAATAATAATAATAATAATAATAATAATAATAATAATAATAATAATAATAATAATAATAATAATAATAATAATAATAATAATAATAATAATAATAATAATAATAATAATAATAATAATAATAATAATAATAATAATAATAATAATAATAATAATAATAATAATAATAATAATAATAATAATAATAATAATAATAATAATAATAATAATAATAATAATAATAATAATAATAATAATAATAATAATAATAATAATAATAATAATAATAATAATAATAATAATAATAATAATAATAATAATAATAATAATAATAATAATAATAATAATAATAATAATAATAATAATAATAATAATAATAATAATAATAATAATAATAATAATAATAATAATAATAATAATAATAATAATAATAATAATAATAATAATAATAATAATAATAATAATAATAATAATAATAATAATAATAATAATAATAATAATAATAATAATAATAATAATAATAATAATAATAATAATAATAATAATAATAATAATAATAATAATAATAATAATATAATAATAATAATAATAATAATAATAATAATAATAATAATAATAATAATAATAATAATAATAATAATAATAATAATAATAATAATAATAATAATAATAATAATAATAATAATAATAATAATAATAATAATAATAATAATAATAATAATAATAATAATAATAATATAATAAATAAGCAGGAGAGGCTAACCGTTATCTATCTAGCCTTTGGTGAGTAGCGCCACCACTTACTCCAGCTGGGGGTGCAAAACCGAACCGGCAGCCCTAGCGCACCCGGGAGGGGAAAGCGCTTTCCCCTCTGGTGTCGGTCGTGGGCTTGTTGGGCTAACCACCCACAAGCCCGATCCTCCGGTTCCAATTGGCCGAAGACAGGGCCCCCACGATCGACCCCGTGCGGATAGGGGTCAAGGGCAAGGTGGTGGGGCCCAACAGGGAAGGATGCCCATTGATGACGACCGCTATAACCAAGGACGCTTTGAGTGGACAGATGAACTGAGAGACGACCTGATGCACTGTTATGAAAGCAGTGAACCCGGCCGAAGGGGGTACATGGCGCGAATGCATGCTCTGTGGTGTGAAAACCACCCAGAACATGACGCCTTCACACCTCAGAACCTACGTGATTATGTATCCCACCTTCGTGCTAGAGGCTATGTCAGAGCCGCTCCTCAGCCAGTGAATGAGGTGGCCGAACAGCCACCGAACGAACCGGTTGAGGAAGCGGTTCCCATCGTTCCACCAACACCAGAGGGTCTCAGTACCAGACGGGGGTTGCACAACATAAAACCCCCCGGGCCACAAGATCTGGCCAGAGTGGATGCAGAACTTCGTGCAGCGCTACCAGAAGAGGCTGACATCTGGCACATAAATTGTGCCGTGTATGCTGCCGCTCAACGCTTGTCTCAAGTGGAGAGGCGAAATACTACCTCTCCACAAGAAAGAGCGGGACGGCGCATACAGAAGATGGAAGCCAAGATCCGGTCGGCGAGGCAACACGCATCCCGTATCCAATGTGTGATGGACTATATGGCAGCCAATAGGCCTTTCACGCCTAAAGTGCGGCGAGTAGCTGCCAACTTAAGACGCGTCCATCACAACACTTAATGGGGCAGTGCTGCAAACCACCAAACAGCACTGCCTCGACAGGATACGGATGCTAGTGTCTTGTAAGAAGTCACTAGTGAGGCGGGCGAGGGGGCTAGCGGAAAGGGCGAGGGGGCTAGCGGAAAATCAACTTTTCCGCAAAAAGCCCTCGCGCCTTTTCGAACCGCCTCAGCGTGTTGCTGAAAATCCGCCGACTGCAGATCAGGTGGAAAACTTCTGGAAAACGTTGTACGAACAGAAGCTTCCACTCAACAGAGACTCTCCAGCCCTGGCACACTTTGAAACCTTTAGCCAAAGGTTTCGCCAACCACACGAGGTGTGCCAACCAATAACCCCAGAAGAGGTTCGAAGAGCTCTTGAGGGCTCTAAGAACTTTGCTGCTCCAGGTCCCGACGGGATAAATAACTTTTGGTGGAAAAAGTTATCGAGTACCCACCACCATTTGGCCAGAATTTTTAATGCCTGGCTAAATGGGGAGCAGCAAATTCCCTCTTGGGTTGTTGAGGGGCGGACAGTGCTGATCCCCAAGAACGGAGATTTGTCTAATCCAAAGAACTACCGCCCGATAACCTGTTTAAACGCATGTTACAAAGTGTTTACACGCATTTTGTACATGCGGGTGCTCCACGCAGTTGAACCGGTTTACGAACGGATACATGAGCAACGAGGGTCGAAGAGAGGTGTCGCTGGCTGCAAGGAGAACCTGCTGATTGACAGATGTGTCACGCAGGACTCCGTGCAGTATAAGCGGAACCTCTCCATGGCCTGGATCGACTACCGCAAGGCATTTGACATGACATCTCATGAGCTTATTTTACACTTGCTCCAATGTCTTGCGGTACCCGTCCCGTAGTGAGATGTATTGAAGAACTGATGCCGCTCTGGAGGACTCGCTTTACTATAACATCCGGTAACGATAGAGTCCAGACGGAGCCGGTATCGTTCAGAAGGGGTGTATTTCAGGGAGACTCCCTCAGCCCCCTTCTGTTTTGCATCTCACTACTGCCATTATCCGTTTCGCTCCGGAAAACCCGTGGATACAACTGCGGTACCCCCGGCGATAGGAGACATAAGGTCACCCATTTGTTTTATATGGATGACCTTAAACTTTATGCCTCCGGAGAAAGGGACCTACACCAGTCCCTTAGGGTGGTACAGGAGTACACGCAGGCTGTCGGTATGGAGTTCGGGTTGGACAAATGTGCACTGGTCCATCTCAAGAGAGGACGATGCGGGGACTACGGAGAGGACGCGCAGCTCGTAGACGGAAGCATCTTACATCATCTAGATGCCGGAGAGTCGTACACTTACTTGGGTGTCGAGCAACGCTCCACCCAAGAAGTGAGTGCAGTGAAAAACGCTCTCCGCGGCAAGTATCAGCACCGACTCCGACAGATTTGGTCTTCAGAACTGTCGGGGAAGAACAAGGTGGCTGCTACCAACATGCTTGCCGTTCCGATCCTTCTCCACTCCTTTGGAGTGGTGAAATGGAACCGAGAGGAGTTGCGTCAACTCGATGTAGGAACCCGCAAGAAGATGCATCTCAATAGGAGTTTGCATCCTAAATCGTCCGTTCCACGGTTATACCTCCCACGACATCGGGGAGGCCGTGGACTCTTGAGTTTGGAGAGTCTCCATAACAGGATGGTTCTGGATGGAGCCTGTAAGATTATCAGGAGTTCGGATCCCCTCCTCTGCATGGTCCGAGACCATGAAAATGCAGGGGTAGGAGCGTTTTTGTTTAAGGCAGCACAGAGAGCAGCCGATGAACTTGGTCTCTCCTTCGACGTCGAGCGGGTAAATCGCGACTCTGTCACCGAGTTGGAACCTGCTCGGCGAAAAGCCCAAATTAAAGCTGCAGAACACAACATCTTTCTGCAGCTTCATACGGATAAGCCAATGCATGGAGTCTTCTATAAAAATATAGAAGATCTTGGCTTATCCGAAAGGCTGACCTTTGCCTTCTTAAGGTCAGCCGGGCTGAAGTCTGAGACCGAGGGATTCATAATGGCTTGCCAGGATGGTGTATTTAACACTCTCGTTTATCGAAGTCGTGTCATGGGTATAGAGGTCCCTGATGTCAGCTGCAGGGCCTGCCGCAGGGCGCCAGAGACTCTAATGCACTTGTTGTCGGCCTGTCCGACATATGCAGTCTCGGCCTATATCCAGAGGCACGACGGAGCATTACGAGTGCTTTATTATCACTTAAGGCACTCGTATGAAATAGACGAGACACCAGTGCTGCCTTATGCTCCGGGGGATATTGAGTCCGTTGTGGGAAATGAGAAGTGTCTAATTTATTGGAACTACTCTTTTCCCACAGTCAGGCAAATACAAGCCAACAAGCCTGACATAGTCCTCCTCGACCACCAACTCAAGACAATGTTTGTCGTGGAGTTCTCGGCTCCCGCGGAGAACAACATTGTCTTGAAGGAGGAGGAAAAACGGACAAAATATCGAGATTTGCTCTTCGAACTCCGCAGACTCTATCCAGACCATACTGTTAAGATAGTGGTACTGATTATAGGAGCCCTCGGTGGAACGAGACACACACTGCTTTCAGAACTTAAGATCATACCGGCATGCCGAAATTCGGCAGAGGTCTTAGCCGGCAGAATGCAGAAGGCCGTCATCCTCGGTTCATTACGTCTGCTCAGGGCACACGATTCGCGGACCCAGTAGTCACTCACCCCACGGGCGTGGGGAGTGGCTACTGGTACTACCAGCTCCCCTCTGTGAGTGTCGGAGCCACAGAGTTTAAAGGGTGACTGGCTTTTACAAAAAAAAAAAAAAAAAAAAAATAATAATAATAAAAATAATAATAATGTCTTTATTTACCATAAAAAATATATCCATTTCACCTAGATGGTGCTCTTCCAATCGCCCTAACAAGAAGGAGGTAATCTACAACTTAAAACTAAGTACATACAATAATAGAATAAAAATGAATAAGTATGTGAATGTGCTACGATGTGGCGCCACTGGTGTAGGGGAGGGAGATCAATCAGAACAATTTAAAGTTGAAATTTCGTTATTAAAATGGTGCATGCAGGGATGCGTACCGCTGATTTTAGGTGGCAACATTTTGATCGGCAAGCAGCATACTTTTTATTTTACAATTAAATGTTTTTGTAGATAACTTTTTAATATTTGGATCCAGCCTGTTCCACATATGGATTGCATTATATGTGAATGACTTTTGGTAAGCGGAGGATTTGTGTTTGGGTATTCTTAAATCTTGCATATGCCTTGTATTTTGATCATGATTATGGACCAAGAACTTGTTTCGTAGGTAGTGGGGCTCACCAGTAGTCATCACTTTATAAATGAGTCCGTACATGTGTGATATACGTCTATTTTTCATATTTAGGATAGAATTTTGATTTAGGTAAGGAGTAATGTGATTTCTAAAGGGAATATTGTACGCATAGCGCATGCAAGCATTTTGAACTGTTTGTATCAGACGACATGTAGCGGCACTAATGAAATTGTTATATACTATATCGCCATAATCAAGGATTGAGAGTACAAGACTGTTGCATAAGCGATATTTAGCAGTAGGTGACATGCACGTTTTATATGGGTACAAACTTTTCAATCGACTAAATGCCAATCTTACTTTATTAGAAATATGCGATTGAAAAGTAAGCGCATCATCCATGACTACACCTAATTTTTTTGCTTCACTTAATTTAGGTATCTCATCATTACCAATCTTAACAACAAAATCAGACAGTTTATCCCTGGAAGATTTTGAGCCTGCTATCAATAAAACAGATTTCGATGCATTAATTTTTAAGTTATGATCCAGGGAAAATGTTTTAATTTTTTCTAAATCTGTTGAAATATTTTCTTGTGCAACTACTTTATTACTTGGGCAAACACCGAGGGTTAACTGAGAATCATCTGCATATTGCATTACACTAGAATATTGGATTTCACCATTCATGTCTGTTACGTATATTAAAAATAGCAGGGGCCCTAAAATGGACCCTTGAGGTACCCCTTGATATAGTGGTGCAAATGTGGATTTAATAGTTTTATTGTCTATTGCTACAGCTACACATTGTTCCCTGCTGGTTAAGTAAGATTTAAAGAAATTAATGCAATCATTAGAAAAACCGAAATAATGCAATTTAGAGAGTAAAATAAGTGGATTCAATGTATCGAAGGCTTTACTAAAATCGAGTAGAACTAAACAAGTTGCTTTATTATACTCTTCGCAAAAACGAAGAGTATATTGTATTTGATCGGCACATTTCTAAAATCGTAAATATCGCTCGTAGAGAAAAAAATTTCATATCATTGTGTTAGTGAACGAATTCTGAACAACTTTCAAAATGTCCGTCTGTCCGTCTGTCCGTCTGTCCGTCTGTCCGTCCGTCTGTCCGTCCGTCACGTTTCTTGTAAGCACGATAACTTAAGAAAGAAAAGTCCGATTGTATTGAAATTTAGAAAATAAGTTAGTGTTAGCTAGAGGAAGAACCCTATTGTTTTTGAAGAAAATCGATCAGTAAATAAAAAAGTTATTAATTATTTAATTGAAAAAAAAAATTTTTTTGTTAATTTTTGTGGCTTGTACTAAAATGGAAATCGCGAGATATTATTTCCATAACAAATTTTTTTTTGTGTATGAAGTTTACTAATATTTCTTAGAAGTGAAATATGTATGAATGTCGACAGATGTATATTACAGACAATCAATTTTCCTAGCAACAGGTGGTGGCGCAGCGGCTAAAGCTTTTCGTTGCAATCCAAGGGTACCGTGTTCGAATCCCGCAGGTTGGATTTTTTTTTCATACAATTTTTTTCACAACAAAGTTTATATCACAAAATTTATGATGTTCAAAAACTAACATTATTTACAAGAAAACTGCGAAGAGTATCCTATAGAATGTGTAACAATTATATATAAAAAGCTCAGTAAATTGGCGAAGAGTACGTTTTTAGCTTGTTGTTATCTGTGTTTTGACAAATATCATCAGTTACTTTTATAAGTGCAGTGGAAGTGCTATGATTTTTTCGAAAGCCCGATTGTGTTGAGGAGGTCAGATAATTTTTATTAAAATAAGGGAAAATTTGGTTGTGAATGTGTCTTTCTAAAATTTTAGAAACTGCCGATAAGATACTAATAGGTCTGAGATCTTTTAATTCTGTAGGCTTAGCTATTTTTGCGAGGGGTTTGACTATTGCCTTTTTCCAACAGTTGGGAAATACGCCATCGAGAATGCAGCTATTTAACATATTTATAAGATGGTCCATACAAAATGGCAAACAGAGTTTAAGATCTTTAATAGAGACACCATCAGCGCCAACACTGCAAGTTCTAATATTATTAATTATGTTATAAACATCATTCCTTGTTAATAATTTGATATTAAATTTACTTTTACTATTATGATGTAAATTAGAATTGTTTTGAAGGATCTTTGTCGGGGGTTACGGAAGATATAAAATAATTATTAATTTTTTCTGGATCAGCAAGCTCATTTGGAATGTTATTACTGGTTTTATTTTTTGTTAAACTTAGTTTGTTTACCTCTGACCAAAATAAATTACCATCCTTATTTCTCGACAATGCATCAAAATAAGCAGACTTTTCCCGCTGTATGGCATGGTTTGTATAGTTTTTTAATTGTTTATAGTAATCTAGACTCTGGGGACTTTTGTTTTTTAAATATTTTATTTTAGCTTTGTCCCTCATTTTCATAAGAAGCTTAATGTTATCAGTAACCCATGGTGTAAAAGGTTTTTCTTTAATTAATTTATGTTTTAGTGGAGCATGTCTATTTAATAAACACAGAACATTATTATTGAAAATATTCAGCTTCTCGATCACATCTCTTACATAATATATTGCATCCCAATTTAACCTATTGGAATCTTCTTCAAACTTTTTCATATCAATTTTGTTATATTCTCTAAAACAAATATGCTTTAGTTCAGATTTAATTTTGGGTATTTTAACCACGGAAAAAATTAGGTTATGATCAGATATATTATCTGAAATGGGCACTGAGTTAGATTCTAAGACTTCTATATCATTGTTCATTATAATAAGATCGATTAATGATGAGGTACCCAAATTCAAATTAATTCTAGTTGGCAAGTTAATGATTTGATTAAAGTCAAACGCATTTAAAATAAATTTAAAATTATCACTGTTAAATGATTTTTTAGACAGATCGATGTTAAAATCGCCCATAAGAATTATGTGATCAAATAATGTAACTGATGTACTAATAAAGTTCTCAAATTGTCTAAGAATTTCATGAATATTAGAATGCGGTTCACGATAAATAGCCCCTATTAAGATTTTCTTATTATGTATAATGCATTCAATAAATAAGCTTTCAAAATTAGACATAATAATGTATCGGCTTTTTTAACACTACATGTCATGTTGTATAGAATTAAATCTAAAATTATATTATTATGATTATTAGCTATTTTGTTGTGCTGTACTAGATTATAGAAATTCATAAATTGTCGCAAGCCATCGTTGGTCCGACTAGATGTCCCCAGAATGTATTCTGATATATAAATAAATCACCAATGATAAGAATGTCAGATCCGTACATATCATATAGAGACTCGATGCTATCAAATAACCATTCATAATTATCGTATGTAATATTCGGAGGAATATATATATAGATTAATAATAAACAAGTATTTATGACTGAGTTTGATTTTTATACTAAGTCAATATGGCTAAGATTAGTTAAAACCGGGCACAGGTTATGAATATCAGACACGTGTTAAATTTCTTATTGATTGCAAGCAGCATTCCGCCCCTCTCGAGTTTTATTAATTATCCGAAATTTCCTGTCAGTGCGAAATACGTCGTAGATATTTAAGTCAAATAGTTCCGCATTTGATATTTCAAGTGAGCCCACGTCTCAGTTAAAGCGATACAGTCCCAAGTATCAGTAAGCGAGTTATCAAATAATTCTTTAGTTTTCGTACCTAGCCCGCGCACATTCTGATAATGATAATAGACATACAAAGTGTGGGAATTTGAGGTGTCTGGCAGAGGTTCAGTATTTATAGGCGTTTTTGTTGACTTCACATAGCCGCAGATCGTGGGGTTTAGTTGCTATTGGGTACCTAGTATGTGATTTTTGAATTTTATGAGATTTTGCTTATAAAAGTAACAGTTTTTATCCCAAACTGTATGCTTTACATCAACTGCCGAATCTCTATTACCCTTAATAAAGTTTAAACAATTTATGCAACATAGGTCATCAGATTTACAATCAGATAGTTTGTGACTTTGAGAACAACGTGAACATATATCAGTTTGGAGGGCACACTTATTTGCGAGGTGATGAAAACCATTACACCTATAACATCGTCTCATCTCAATCGCATCAAAGACGTTACAATAATCGTAACCTACAAATAGTTTACCGTGTTTTAAGATATCATTATATGTATTTCTATCAACTTGGAGCACAGCTTGGAATATTTTACTTTGTTTTTTTAAATTAGTTACGGATACCACTTTACATTCACTACTTGGAGTAATAACGGTTTTGTTCTGCAACTTTAAAAAGTTAAGTATACTTTCAGCATCTAATTCTTCTGTGATCCCAACCACTTTTAATCTAGGATGTAGAGTTGCAAGTTCCTCAACTACATATTTATTTGAGTCTTTGAGTTGCTAATTTTATGCAAGTTAGATTATATAGCAGTGTTACCTTAAAATATCATTAAAAGTATTTTTTTAATAACACTTATGAAATAAATAATGGCTGCCATCGGGAGTTGCTGATTGTGAGTATTTATTAAATATGATAATTTCTGTTGGACTTCATTTCGAATTTGCCTATATAAAATAGCATGAAAATTTAATTCTCTACAATTTTCTTCATATCTCTGCCTAATTTGGCACTGTCTTCATGTGGGTATTGTCTTCTACATATATCGATTGACCACCATATTACAGCTGTCATTTCTATATCCATTCTCCGTGCCTTTCAAGATCCCAGCTCATTGGGAAGCACCCCAAACGATTCACCGGACAGATAAATATAGGTAAAAACAACAGTTTTGGTTCTTAAAATATAATAATAATAATAATGATAATAATAAATAAATTTCCACTACCCCGGAGGAATATATCCTGAATTCATAAAATATAGACCCGAGAAACTTACTGAGATGCCAAGAGTTCTATATGAAAGATGGAGGACTTTATATGTGTCTACCATCCACAAAAAAGTTCCAAAAAATGACTCAAAAAATTATCATGGTATAGCAGTAATAGCAACCGTAGGAACGATATTGTTACAAATATCCCCCCCTTCTGGATAGGCAACACAAAATACATGTTGTACTGCCATCTGTGAGACAGTAGAAACAGTAGAAACGTTCTGGAACATTAGAGAAAAGAGACTTCTAGATAACGCCGCGCCGTTCCTAGAATAATTCAGGAAGCAATCACTAGGGGTATATAAGGCCGTATTCTCGGCGGAGAAGGGAGAGAAGTTTGGATTTGACAAGTGAGGTTAAGACTCCAAAGTGAAAACAAAGTGATAAACATTGTTATTTTTAGTCAGTAAAGTGCATTTAAATTAATAATAGTATTGTGAAGTATGCAGTAAATTATTTAATAAAGTGTGTTAGTGGTTATCTCTTGTTATAATTTTTGGAACCCACGGAATTTGCAAGAGTGGTTTCCTAGGGGTGGAAACACGTCACAATATTTTCGAGGGTTATGAGAAACCTAACCGAAGAAGACATTAAAGACAAATAACCTGAGGAATAATCAGGATTTCTAGCTGGCATCAACAATCTGTTCACACTAAAAATAACAGTGGAAAAGGGGGGGTCAACGAAACGGATAAACACAAATAGCTCTGATAGGCCTAGAAAAAGCGTATGACAACGTTCCCTTATCGCATCAGTGGGTAGAAATGCAAAAACCCAACATAAGGTCCAAGCTAATCAGCGATACTATAAAAACAACGCTGCTAGAGTAAACACAGCCCCACAAAAAAAGTGGTCTGTCCGGCGGACCAAACTAATGTATTCTTATACATTTGGATCTGCTGAAACCGAATCCGAAGTCAGAATTGTCACATTGGCTCGTTTTTCACCCCCCAACCCCAAAAAACACCCCTAAAACAAAAACAAAGTGGTCTGTCCGGCGAACTATACCAGTGTATCTTTATGTATTTTGATCTGCTGAATCCGGATTCGAAGTTAGAATTGACAGTTTAGCTCGTTTTTCACCCTTAACCCCGAAAAACACACCTCTCAAAAAAATGGTCTGCACAGTGGACCAGACTAGTGTATTCTTATGTATTTGAACCCCTGAAACCGAATCCGAAGTTAGAATTGTCAGATTGGCTCGTTTTCACCTCTAACCCCCAAAAACACCTCCCCCCACAAAATGGTCTGCCCGGCGGACCATACCAATGTGTCTTTATGTATTTGGTAAGGATACACTTACAATTCTGACTTCGGATTCAGCGGATTTAAATACATAAGGATACACTGATATAGCCCGCCGGGCAGATCATTAATGTATGACTGATTATCGTCAGTGGTTTGTACGTGGCGTCATCTAGGAATAATTTCTGTAACAAACTACGTGGTAAACAAAAAAATTTTATGCATTAAGAGAATTTCTTCTTGCGATTTCTATAGGTGTTCTATTAGCGATAATAATAATATTTCCATTTTAATACTTTTTTTGATCTCTGTAATACATAGAAAATTGAGCTGTATGGTAATTTTTTTTAATTTTAGAACTTCTAGAAGATGTCTACAAGTATTCTGTTAAGGATAATAATACTATTTCCCTTTTAATACTTTATTTGATTTCTATAATACTTAGAAAATTGAGCTGTATGGTAATTCCCTTTTAGAACTTCTAGTAGATGTCTGTGGGTTAACAAAATGAAATTTCTATATAATGCCCAGTTTACATTTCCCCAGTGCATAAAAGTTGAGCACATATAAAGATTTCTCATTTTGATTTCGGAAGGACTTCTAGAGTACATAAATACAAGATATCCTCGCGGGCAGTAAATAGAACTTCTTAAAGATATCTTAAAGAATTCTGTGCTACTTGGGACATATACTAGACCAGAAAAATCTCAGAGTGGGTGCCGCCCAAGAGAAGAAAAAAAAAGGAAGGCCTAGAAAAAGTTAAAAGGACGACATAGATAAAGCTATGAGGTCAAGATAGAGGATACCTGTTATGACAAAAGAAGTAAAGTACCAATGCCACATATCAAACGAAATCGCATAATCGGCATAATATTACGATTGCCCATAAGAACGCATGTTAAAATTATTAAAATTCCGAGCTAGTTTTCTCTTGAGTCATGAAGACGAAAAGCGAAAAGTCTGATATTTTTCAAGGTGTCTTAGAAACACATAAACTTTACTTTAAGTAAATTTCATTCAATTCTGAGTTAAAAAATATATCTCCCGTACATCCTTAAGTAATTTACAACCTGCCAAATTAGTTATTTAGTTCATGACTAAGCGATCGTTATTATGATCAATATTAGGTGAATTTTTACCTTAAAAAAGCTCTGATAATCCCGTGACTCTAAAGGCATTTTTCAAGTAAAACTTACGTTAATTTGGGCTTGTAAAGAACTTTATTTATTTATGACATATTGATACATTTTCGAGGACATTTCTGAGGGAAGTTTTAGGTAATTCTTAACACAGCACAATAACATATAAGGCCATTGTATCTCCGAAGAAATATTTTAGATAGAAAATAAGTATTCTACAAATGAGGCCAGTAATTTCAAACAGTTATGATTTCATAGCTCAGCTATTAAGTAATTCTCGACTTCATGAAATTATTCTTGTTTTAGTGGTTGATCCATATTGCTTGTTTGCTGCTTAAGTATTAACATAGCTAATTGAAAATGTATGTTTCTGTTGCAGTTCTATTTCTATTTTTGATGGCGTCCATATTATTTTACTTTAAGATGGGTGAACAACAGGAAACATTGAAAGCAGTGCTTCAAGGAAATGGAGAATTCTCTAAACAATTGTACACTTCTCTTGCGAAAACATCAGGCAATATCAATATCTTCTTCTCACCAATTAGCATTCATGCCATCCTTTCTCTTGCATCCCAGGGTTCCGGGGGCCTAACTAAAGAAGCTTTCACCAAAGTACTGAGCGTTCCCGACTTGAAGATAGCTGCAAAAGGTTATAAAGAAGTCATGAAACGTCTCAACTCCGTTAAAGATGTAACTCTACTGATAGCGAATAAAGTGTTTGTGAAAGATAGTTATAAGCTGCAAAAAGCATTTCAGACCGTGGCCAAGAAGCATTATTTATCTGAAGTGCAATCGTTAAATTTTAAGAAAGGGGCATCCTCAGCAAAATCAATTAACAGTTGGGTCGAGGGTAAGACCAACAATAAAATTAAGGATATCATCAATGCCAGCGATTTAAACGATGAGACCCGTTTGGTGTTGGTAAACGCCATTTATTTTAAGGGCAAATGGGCTCTGCCTTTCGACGTACGAATAACAAGAACTGAAAAGTTCTACTTGAACGACAACGACACCGTGGATGTCCAAATGATGCATATCACGGACGATTTTTACTTTAAGCATGATGAGAACTTGGACTCGAAGATTCTGGAGCTGCGGTATATCAATAAGGACATCAGTTTGATTATCATTTTGCCGAATAATAGGAACGGGATAGCTGAGCTGGAGCAGAAACTTGCCGGAACTGATCTCACAAAGGTTACAGAAAATATGTATAGACGAGAAGTGCATGTGTCCCTTCCCAAATTTAAGATCGAGCAGACGATCGATCTCCAAGATTCCTTAACCGCGGTAAGATATGCAAAAAATTAAAATCGTTGGTAAAACCAAAAGTTGCTTTACCCAATAGCCAAGCCTCTGATTTCCACAAAAAATGACTTCAATTTTAGTTCGTTAATCTGTAAAAACAAACAAGAAAAATTAATGTATAGAAAAAAATGAACAAATAAGAAAATTGTTCTTTTTATTTTTTATAGTGAAGTCAAATTAAGCATCAAAATAGGTGGATAAGGAATTCTTTGCTTGCAACAATTTCCTTATTTTAATTAGTTCTCTAAACTACCAACTAACAATTTGGTATTTTATAAAAGTTGCAGAAATGTTTCCGACACAAATTTTATAAAGCAGCATTAGTCTCAGAAACACTTTAGAAACGTTATTACGACAGCTATAAATGTAAAATTGGCACCATCTTATAATATAATTATAAGATGGTGGCAACTGTGCCACAATCAGTGTGGCACAATTCCGAAAAAAAAGTGGTCTACGCGGGGGTACTGACCACACCTATCCCTTGTATTTTGAGCCACTGAACACGAATCTGATCTTAGTTTTTTCCCAGCACGTCAGGTTTTCTTTTAACGCAAATAAATATATAAATAAAGGGGGTCGGTAGCTCAGTGTGTTGGCGCGTCTAGCTTGCACTCTGAGCGTACCTAGCGAAGTGGGTTCGAACCCCACATAGCGAAAAAAATTTTCATTGGAAATTTTCCCCAAGAAGTGGTTCGGATTCCACTATAAACTGTAGGGTCCCGTCTCCTTTACTCAGACAAATCTAGATCTACTAGACTTAAGAGGGTCATTGAGGTGTAGTGGAATAAAAACAAGGGAAAAAGTCGGTTCCTTCTCGAAATTTTTTTTTAAGGTATAACCAAATGAAACCTATACAGGATCACTGGTTAGGTCCTTGTGCATGTGAAATGACTAATTACGACATCTTTCGGGGGGTCTGATATTTTTTATCCCGAAAAATGTCAATAATTTGTCAAAATGTTATAATTATGTTTTTTTACACATACCACCCGATAACTTCGAAACTAATTAACTTATAAACATGAGGTTTTTTTTAATCGATTGAGGACATATAGGCGGTCATAACTGTACTAATTTAAGTCCCCTGGTTACCGTGTTTTTTCTTAGAGAATGGAGTAAACTCAAAATTTTATTTTTATTGCTGCATGATTTTCGGTAAGCGAGAAACTTTTTTATTTCAAGGAATTTTGAATTAAAGAAAAGATATTGAAAAAGTTTTTACAACAAAAACCAACCTTCTGTCGCAAATAGTTTTCTAGTTATCGCCATTTAAAATTGTAATTATTCGGGCGCCCGCGGGTCTGCGTCCCTATTCGCGCAGATGGCTGTTGCGCGAAACATTGTTTCGCCAGCATTTTTATGTATTTCCTGTTGGTTCATGCATGCAATTACTCTCCTTGAATTCTTCAAATTGTGTTCAATTAATTTAATATTTAAATAATTGTACGTTGTTTGATTATGGAGTGTTCAATTTGTGGTACGACTTGTGCACTATTTAAAATAGGTAAAAAAACGCGCGTCATATATTTCAAAAATATATTTAGATTTCTATGGCGCAATGATTTTGTGTTTTTTTTATATTTTGGAAGTGATTTTAAACAAAAAAAAAGAATTAAAAGTATTGATATCACGCTTAATTTTGAAGATACACTCCATTCTCCGGTTAAACAATTAATCCACGTTATCTTTTTGACTATTTCATTTATTTAAAAAATGCATAAGAGCATTTACATTGGCAATTTAATTTTCTATAAAAGTTATCCAATTACTTTTTTGGTTATCTCACTTGATTCTCGAGATGTAAGCTGAAGTAGAAAAAAAAACGATTTAATTTTTTCGGACTGAAATTTTATAATGGATCAATCAATGCGCAAAATCTTCTAAACTATATATTTTATTGAAAAATGCTCACAATTTTTTACATACAAATTTATTTATTTTTAAACGAAAAATTTCCAATGACTATTGTAATTCGCTTAGTTAATATATATTAATATTTTTTAATACCTATATTTTAATTATAAAAGTCCGAAAAAATTATATCGTTTTTTGTATACTTCAGCTTACATCTTGAGAATCAAGTGAGATAACAAAAAAGTCATTGAATATCTTATAGAAAATTAAATTGCCAACGTAAATGCTCATATGCATTTTTTGAATAAATGAAATAGTTAAAAAGATGTCGTGGATTAATTGTTTAATCGGAGAATGGAGTGTATCTTCAAAATTAAGCGTGATATCAATACGTTTTATTCTTTTTTTTTTGTTTAAAATCACTTCCAAAATATAAAAATAAACACACAAAATCATTGCGCCATAGAAATGAAACCTCTTTTTGAAATATATGGCGCGCTTGAGGTCACTGGCGGCCGGCAGAGACGAAAGTTTGCAACGTATTTACAGGGTGTGCTGTCCCGAATTTTTGTCTGACAATTAAATTAATTATTCCGTCAAAAATGTCTCTAGAATAACACATTCAATCGTCAGACAGGAGCAAATAATAAAAATTTCACGTAAAAGAATACATGTTTGAGGTGTTCTTACACCCCCTGCAGCTTGAAATTTTTGTCTGACAATTTGTATGCCCACTAAACAATGCATTATTACTTTAATAGAACCTCAATATTGCAAAGTTACATGTAATGTTATGTAAAACAGATCATGAACAGGTAATTCTTAACACAGCACAATAACATATAAGGCCATTGTATCTCCGAAGAAATATTTTAGATAGAAAATAAGTATTCTACAAATGAGGCCAGTAATTTCAAACAGTTATGATTTCATAGCTCAGCTATTAAGTAATTCTCGACTTCATGAAATTATTCTTGTTTTAGTGGTTGATCCATATTGCTTGTTTGCTGCTTAAGTATTAACATAGCTAATTGAAAATGTATGTTTCTGTTGCAGTTCTATTTCTATTTTTGATGGCGTCCATATTATTTTACTTTAAGATGGGTGAACAACGTATTTACAGGGTGTGCTGTCCCGAATTTTTGTCTGACAATTAAATTAATTATTCCGTCAAAAATGTCTCTAGAATAACACATTCAATCGTCAGACAGGAGCAAATAATAAAAATTTCACGTAAAGGAATACATGTTTGAGGTGTTCTTACACCCCCTGCAGCTTGAAATTTTTGTCTGACAATTTGTATGCCCACTAAACAATGCATTATTACTTTAATAGAACCTCAATATTGCAAAGTTACATGTAATGTTATGTAAAACAGATCATGAACAGTGTCGCAATGTTACTACAAAGTAATTTGTCATACTATTAAACGTTACTCTGTTACATCAGGCCTGTAGCTAGGGGGGGGGGGGGGGGGACAGGACGGGCGATGCCCGTCCTGGAATAAGTTTCGCCCGACCTACGGTGATCGTAATGGGGGCAATTTTAACTGTCTTTTTAATATTTTGAAAGAGATTGGGTAAAAATTGTTTAAATTTTTCGGATTAAAAAGTTTTTTTTGGATTAAAATTTTTTTGTATTTCTTCCATCAAAAAATTTTTCTGGATTTCTTCCCCTCGCTCATCCAAAATTTTTTTCTGGATTTCTCCCCCCCGCTCATCAAAAAATTTTTCGGACTTTTTTTACGGGCCCGTCCTGAAAAATTGTTTGCCCGCCCTGAAAGCACTTTCTAGCTACAGGCCTGTGTTACATTGTTAAAAAGGTAACATTGTGAAAATATTACTTAATGTTCATAACATATTGACGTAATAATTTATCAATATAACTTGTCATATTACATACTTATTTAACGTGTTACATTACATACTTATTTATATCTCACCATGAATATCATTGCTGCAATGTATGCTTTGTATTATCTTCTCAATTTCTAAAGTATAACAATTTTAACAATACGAAGGACCACCTATTTTGAGCTAAACAGGAAAGCATGTGTGACCTACCTTGTAATCCCTTACTTTTACATGAAAGTGTGGCGGACTCCGAGGCTTCTCTGTCGCCGGCAAATTGTCCACATATCGAGCTCTAGAGCTGTGTTCTCGCTAGTTGGTTGGATATGTCTCCCACACCATAGGATTTAGTTATAGGGAACTAAATCTGGATTGATTGGCATAAACTTGCCGAATTAGAAGTACATTGACTACATGACTACACACTAAGAGTTCTCAATGCAAACTGAGTAGAGATTGACAAAATCTCTCTGAAGGTCGCTGGTTTTTGGCGGCAAGGCATTCCATTGGTCGATACAAACACTGTCGCTCAAATAAAGTGGCGCATTATTTAAATTTCTATTTCGCGAACACGAAACATACCGCCCACCAAAAACAAAGTTGGCATGGCTAGGGTTTTTTTTTTTTTAAACTAACAACTAAAACTAAGTCTAAAAATCTAATTAACTAAACAAGATAAAAAAAGCTATTGCGAAGGCAACGGGCATAATTTTATGCAAGGGCGTTGTAAGATTCCCTGTGTAGTCTTGACCGTGGCTACTCTACATGTCCCATCATTTCCGGGGTGGAGTTGCACGATTCTACCTAATTTCCACGCAAGCGAAGTCGTAGATTCACTTCGGATTAGGACAAGAGTCCCAATATCTAAATTTTCAAATCGGCGAGATTTGTACCATTTACTTCTCTGGTATAACTAATGCAAGTATTCATTGCTCCACGTTTTCCAAAAATTTTGTTGTAATAAATACAGCGTCGTATTCAAGCCAGAATGCAAGTTCTGGTAGTGAATCTGAAAGATCAAAAGTTCTGACAGAACGTGAGTGCTAGGAAGCAATGCAGGGTGCTTACTTTCAAAGGGTAGATTGGCATGAGTGATTCTACCTCCAACACGCAAAATCCCTTTCTCATCCAAAAAGGGGGACAATTTCAAAAAGGTTTTGGGAAGCTCCTTCTTTTTACGAAGAGCCGAAATCTCCTTCGCAAAAGACTGCTTCTGTACAAGTTTCACAATGTACAAGAGAGCTTGATGAAGCTCGAACGAGGACAAGACACCAGAAAGTTTTTCTGGATTTTGGCAATTGTTGTAAAATCTAAGGCAATAAGCAACAATACCTTGTATTTTACGAAGAGATGAGAAACGAACAAACAAAGAATCAATAACACAAGGTTCAATTTGAGCAACCAAAACAGTTTTCTTCTGTTCAACATCCACACGGGGATCAACAATTTCTACACTTTCAACAGGCCATTCCGCAGGAGGAAGTTTTAGCCAGGAGGGACCCGCCCACCATGAGGGGAAAGACACAAATTCCTCTGGGAGAAGACCGCGAGAGGCACAATCCGCAGGATTTTCACAAGAACGAATGTGGTGCCAACAAGTAGGAGCTAGCCTGTCTTGGATGACACTCACTCTATTTGACACGAAAGTTTTCCACCGATGTGGAGAAGATCTAATCCAGTTCAAAACTATGGTGGAATCCGACCAAGCAAAAACATTTTCAATTTCAAGAACAGGTTTCAAAGTTACTCTAATCCAAGCGACTAGAGAGGACAATAAAACTGCGGCACACAATTCAAGACGAGGAATCGACAAAGTATGCAAAGGAGCAACTTTGGACTTTGCACAAAGAAAAGAAACGCTAACATTACCACTAGGGTAAACACAACGCAAATAGGCTACACAACCATAACCAAGCTCAGAAGCATCACAAAAGGCATGGAGTTGACAAACTACGGAGGTAAGATCCGCAACAACTAAACGAGGAATTCGCAGCGAAGCAATACAAGGCAACTGATCCTTATACTGCTGCCATCTGGAAACGACATCACATGGAGGGGAATCATCCCAACCAATGCCTAGAGTCCATAGAACCTGAATGAGGCGTTTTGCAAAGAATGTGACAGGGCACAAAAAACCAAGAGGATCGTATATCCGGGCAATTTCGGATAAAATCGAACGTTTCGAACAAATAGAATCGCGGGGATTCACAGCAAAAACAAAAGAATCCAATGAAGGCTGCCATTGAAGACCAAGTACCTTCATACAACTATCCTTTTCAAGATCAAAAGACAAATTTTGATTTACACAATGACTCTCAGGGAGATTTTCCAAAACAGATGGATGGTTGCTAGACCATTTTCGAAGTTCAAAACAACCAGAACTAAACAATTCTTTGACCTGTCTCTGGAGTTCCAGGGTGCCTTCCAATGAATTAGCACCACAGACTAAGTCATCGACGTACAAGTCGTTCTCAATGGCTTGGGAGGCCAAAGGAAACTGGGAGCGTCCTTCCTCGGCTAACTGCAGCAAGGTGCGGATAGCAAGAAAAGGAGCTGAGGAGACACCATAAGTTACAGTGTTGAGACAATAAGTTTGGACAGGGTCCGAAGATGAGAACCTCCAACGAATCTGCTGAAAGCGTTGGTGTCCTGACGCAATTAAAATTTGACGATACATTTGCCTCACATCACAAGTGAAGACAAATGAATGTGCACGAAAACGAAGGAGAATGCTAGCGATGTCACGCTGAAGCTTGGGGCCGATTAGTAGGAAATCGTTGAGAGAAACCCCATTTGCATCTTTGGCAGACGCATCAAAGACTACACGAATTTTGGGTTTACTATTTTCAACCTTGAACACACAATGGTGAGGAATAACGTAGGAGTTCGAATCCTCATAAGGCACTTGACATAAGGTCATATGACCTGAAGCTAAATAATCTTTCATGAAGTTCACATACTCCATACGAAGCAATGGGTTAGAGTCGAACTTACGCTCAAGAGAGAATAAACGACGGTCAGCTAGAACACGTGAGTTTCTGAAAGTGGGTTCTGCAGCTTTAAAAGGCAAGGAAACCCCAAAACGACCATTAGAAATCTAAAATGGGTTTGGACAAAACTATTTTCTGCTTGTTGTTCCTCTAAGGAAATGGAAGCCTTTTCCGGAACTTCTTCAATTTTCCAAAAACTCTTTAAAGTGTCGTCTAAACAAGGCGTAACGACAGAAGCGAAGAAAGCCTGCACGGGCGGAGGCAGTTTCGAATAAGAAGCAGGACCAACCAAAATCACACCAAATATGGTATGGATAACGAACTAAAATCACTTTTCTCAATGTCGGGAAGTACAATTGAGGAATAAATGTCAGCACCTAACAATAAATCAACGGGGCCAGGTTAGTGCCACGAAGGATCTGCTAACTTGAAAGGTTTAAAACTAGCTAAATTCGAAGGGGAGAGAGTAGCCGAAGGCATCTCAGAACAAATAGTAGGGAGAACAATCACATCCAAGGGGAGGGATGGCTGCAAGGAGCCAGTAGGTCTAATCAAACAATGAGAAACACCAAGGGAAGATTTTGTAGACATCTGCCCTAACCCTGCAATAGGGATGGAAGAACGAGCACGAGGTAGCTGTAGCTTACGAGCACAAGATTCAGTCATAAAGCTAGCCATTGATCCGGGATCAACAAGCCCTCTCACAACATGAGGCTGTCCCTTCACATCTAAAATTTCTACCAACACAGTAGACAATAACACAGTTTGACCCTTTTGAAAAGGCAACACACTAGTACCAACATGTACACTAGGACTGTCAGTTGTCGAGGAAGCACCTGACGTTTCTATACGATTACCACCAGTAATCTCACTAAAATGTAAAGACGTGTGATGTCTTTTCTGATATTTTGAACAAGAAGATTTCGAAGGACAAGTTCCCACACCATGGGAATCCTTTAAACAATTGAAACACAAACGAATACGTTTTACAGCCGCATGACGCTCTCTAGCGGTCAAGGGCAAAAACTGAGGACAACGATAGATCAAATGATCCTGTTTGCACAAAGAACAATTTTCCGGAGAATTCCCCGCAGAATTCTGGGAACTACTACTACTAGACAAAGAAGAATCAGTTTGCACAAGTAAAGACTTGGCACGAAAATCAACATCCGCTCTGGGGTGTTGCGAAACACGATGTTTGCTACTTGTCGTAGCTGTACTAGACACTTTTGATTTAGATGTGCCCGATACTTTTGACGAAGCTAATGTTTGTAAAGCGACACACTGTTTTAAAACAAAATCTGTTAAATTTTCAAATGTGGGAATTTCCGCAGCATCACCCTGTAATTCAAAACGTCTGCGTGTAGCAGGGGGTAACTTATCTGCCAACAAATCTACTAAAATAAAATCCCAGGCTGCAACGTCAAAACCTAACCTTTTCAAGATGGCTATGTTTTCTGAAAATGTATCCACAAGACCACGAATGTCCTTTAAATTTTCAGACGTTAAGGGAGGATAATTTTTCAAAATATGCCAATGGCTGTTGGCTAACAAGCGTTTGTTCGAATAGCGTGTCAACAAAGCTTTATATGCTATTTCATAATGATCAGGGTCTAACGGAATTGACTGTACTAATGTGAGAGGTTCACCCTCTAAAGAAAGCAATAAATACTGAAATTTGTCGATGTCCGATAACTTTTTTTTGTTATGAACTAAACTATCATAAAGGCTTTTAAATGATTGCCATTCATGAGTTTCACCACTAAACTTTCTCTACTGTAATTTTGGTAAATTAACACTAGGGCTAGAATCGGTTTCTACACTAACCCTAGGCAATAAAGTAGGAACATCTAGTACCGGAGGAAATAAAGATTCATAAACAAGGCGAGACTCAAAATAGTTTTCCTCTAAGTCTTTTCGAATTGTGTCTTGAGTTTCAAACTCAGAGTCTTTGGACGCCAATAACACTTTTAAATGTAACTCTTTAAACTTCTCATACAAAGATTCTAAACAACTATATGTAATTCTAAACAAAACTCGCATATTTTCGTCCAATTTGGCTTGTTTTGCTAACTTACAAATTTCCGTAATTTGCGAAATTACGACTTTTCTAGATACAATCGCTTCTTTTAAAGCAGCCATGGTCAAGCTTAATTAAAAAACACAGTAAAATAAATCAACACAACAAACAATAAATAAACGTTTTTAAAGGTTACAAATACAAAAAATGACAGTTGTTAGAATTAACAGACTGACAGAACACTAAATCCCTAGATAAAAACGTTAAATTTAAAATTTCTAGAAAAGGACAAAACTACAATTTACCCGATGACGTAATCCTGTTGGAATGCAACGGTTTAACGATGACGCAATGCAACGGTTTTAACAAGAAAATGCTTATTTACACGCACTTAAAAATCACAATAGCACGAATTCAACACTAAAGTTTGTTTACAAATTTTAAAGCCAAGCCAACGCTGTCTTTAATGAACTGTAATAACACGTAAAAAACATCCAAAGGACTGTTCTAATCCGGCTCGAAGGACCAAATGTATTATCTTCTCAATTTCTAAAGTATAACAATTTTAACAATAGGAAGGACCACCTATTTTGAGCTAAACAGGAAAGCACGTGTGACCTACCTTGTAATCCCTTACTTTTACATGAAAGTGTGGCGGACTCCGAGGCTTCTCTGTCGCCGGCAAATTGTCCACAGATCGAGCTCTAGAGCTGTGTTCTCGCTAGTTGGTTGGATATGTCTCCCACACCATAGGATTTAGTTATAGGGAACTAAATCTGGATTGATTGGCATAAACTTGCCGAATTAGCAGTACATTGACTACATGACTACACACTAAGAGTTCTCAATGCAAACTGAGTAGAGATTGACAAAATCTCTCTGAAGGTCGCTGGTTTTTGGCGGCAAGGCATTCCATTGGTCGATACAAACACGGTCGCTCAAATAAAGTGGCGCATTATTTAAATTTCTATTTCGCGAACACGAAACATGCTTAATATTCGAATCAAGCGCGGATCTAGAAATTTCAATAATTTTTTTCTCGTCTGTGGCGCATGGGACCCATACGAAATATGGGAAATAACATCTCGAGAAGCACTTCTCTAACGATCCCTAAAAAATTTTGAAAAAGCAGTTTGCGAAAAATTTTTTCAAAATTCGGTTACCCCCCAGGTCTATACAATGTATAAAAATAAATAAAAATAAAAATGCAAATTCTCAACAAGTGTTATAAAAAAAATCCATATTATTCATTGCCTCTCTCGCTGTTTCCTTTGTTTGGCGAAACGCAGCCATTCAGCTACCACATCTTCGAATTGTTTTGCTGTGGTGGCTGAGAAGATAATTTTGACAGCCTCTGTTAAAAAATGGAATATATTAATATCTGATCGAGAATACAGTATAGAGTAGTTACTGACATAACATAGTTAATCATTATCTTTATTATGGTACAAAGCACGAGACGATAGGTCGAGTGTCTTTCAGTTATCGAGTTATATTATCAAAATGGCAACCAAGCTTAAGTGCAAATAAAAATGTATGCTATTCAAAATAGAAACCTCGAATGGTGTTTGGTAATTTGTTAGTTTTTATATCCATTAGCAGAGAAAAACATTGGCTGATGTGTACGTTGCTGATTTTCAGAAATATTCTCAATTTACTCCAAAAAATGTCAAAGTAAGACAATCAGTCGGGAATTTTGCCCTGCAAAAGATGAAGTAGTAATGATTTTGATATATGTTGTTTAAGTCGAGGCCATGATAAAAAACACAAATTTTCAACCTTGGAGGTGGGGGAAAAATGTTGAAGACAAAGTTGAAGAGGACAAAATTTCCTACATTTTTTGTATATACATTTTTATTGTAAGTCTAATTTTTAAAGAGATACAGCGTTAGACAAATGGATTTAAGAAGAACAATTTTTTTTATTATATAATGCATGTTTATAACAACATATTTTATAATATTTGTATTATTATAATAAAAATATATTATAATAATACTTGTATTGAAACTAAAAAAAAATATTAAATTGACGGGATAGTATTACAGTGGCTTACATCATTCCTCGAAAATAGGAAACAAGAGTTATTAATTTTAATGATAGGTATTCAGAAAAATTGGCAAAGCGTCGGTACTTGCTTTTATACTCTTTTTGTAATTTTTAGATAAGAATCCAACATTTTTTAAGGAAATTTCAGATTATAAAATTTTATGTCCCGACTATTGGCTATAAAATTTTAAATCCCTTACAAAATCCTTACACACATTTAATCCTTACACAATTGCTTAGAGACATTCAATATATCAAAAATGTAAGTAATTATTATCAAATCAAAAACACTGCTCTCTAAGCCTGTACGTATTAAAGGTAGGACCGTTCGCGCAACAATGAAGTTTGAGCATTTTTTGAAGAAAAAAAAAATCGTTAAATTTCATTTTCCCACCGCTGTATCTCGTTACGTATTAGACTTACAATAAAAATGTATATGCAAAAAATGTATGCAATTTTGTCCTCTTCACCCAGCAAACAAAGACTGTAGCCGTAATATTATGCAATGTTAAGTGGAAGTAACATGTTTAATATTATCTTGCAATATGATATTTATATTAACACAACGTAACTGAGAAATGTTAAATTTCGAAATATTAAACAAACATTTAAGTAACATTGGTTACATTAAATAACATTTAATAGTATGACAAAATACTTTCTAGCAACGTTGAAGTTACATTAAAGTTATAATATCTTGTTTACTGGGCAACTTTGTCTTGAACATTCTTCTCGTAGGATCGAGCATTGCTAAATTATTTCGAAAAAACATTTTTTTTTTCACTTCTTAATTATTAATAAGAATCGTCAGCCAATGAGAAATCAGCATTGTAAATTTCAGCCAGAGTTTTTTTATCTGCTTTACAAACAAACAAAGCTTCTTGCAAAATGGTTGAAACACTAAAATAATATAGAAGCGTTTTTCTTTCGCATTTTTGAAAATTCACCTCCTTTAAATGCAGCAGTACACAGGTGACTGAAGTTTGTTTTATTGTTTCTTACCGCTTTGCGAAACTTTTGATATATGGTCCAGCGACAATGAAATCACTTAATTTTTAGTATATCATAAATTAATTAAAAAAATTAAATCACAAAAAAAACGCAGACAACTGCATTTATATCAATGTCATATTGACAGGCAACGTTTAAAACAACTGGCTGATACAATAAAATCATATAGGAGCATTTGTTTTTTTTTTGCACTCTTAAATAACTGTTAATTAAAAAATCAGCAACTCCGTAATGACTGAAATGGTTTCTCCGGCTTGTTATTATGAGATCTTTATACTTTTCGACTTCAGTCACATGATAAAATCATATAAAAAATTCTGCCACCAGCTCCCTAGCTATTATGTTGGTCGAGTATCCAACTTAAAACATGGCCAATTGATTTACTTATCGGTGGCGTAATATCAAATTTTTATTTTTTTTTATCCCCGTGATTAGGACCACATATGCAACAGATCTGGGGATAAACCCCTAGCCTCCGATGAGTAAAGCAATAAATAACTGACCTAAAATAAGCAGGTTGAAACAAGAATAATATTTTAATGTTATATGTTTATCAATAAAATGCAATTAGTGTGCTTCGACAAATAACACAGGTGTAAAATTACCGCAAATTTAAGGTAACTAAATAAAATTTAAAGTTTATTTTTATTTTGTTGCTAAAAGTTTCCACGAATTTCTACATTACTGTAATTATCTACTTACCTTATTCTTGCTTTTATCACCCATTTCTGAAATTAAGGGCATTAAGGCGCAACACACTTACAAGATATCGAAGGTTTTAAGGTTATGCGCGTTCTGTGAATAGGCGAGTTTTCATAGAAGTTCATGGTAGTTACATAGAATAAACGTTGCAAATAATGTTAATGTATGATCAAATGCATATTATTCATAATGTATAAGATTCATTCGTAACACATTTACAGTTATATATGTGAAATATTTTCGTGTAATATTACAAGTTACATTCTTGTAATATAATATGCTTATTTTAATGGCAATATTAAAGATACATTGATTATAATATGTGACATACATTTGTTAAATATAATTTTTTATATTACGGAAATATTTTCGAGCTAATATTAATTAACTAAATGTTTCTTCAATATTTGGCAATTTAACATTTCTCAGCTATACCAAAGTTAGGTTATTTTAATATAAATATCATATTGCAAGAAAACATTAAACATGTTACTTCAGTTTAATATTGCGTAATATTACGGATATATATTTTGTTTAGTGGGTGGTTACTCATATACCTTCATTCAAGCAAAATACGAAGTTTCAACCAACTTCCAATAATGAAAATTTCGACTGTTTTACGACTTTGAGGTTTCTTATACCCCCTGCTGCCTGAAATTTTTGTCTGACAATTTGTACGATTATTCATACACCTTAATTGAAGCAAAATACGAAGTTTCAACTAACTTGCAATAATGAAAATTTCGACTAGGTACTATTTTACGACTTACTACGTGTTCTTACACCTCCTACTGCCTAACATTTTTGTCTCACAATTTGTATGGTTATTCATAAATCTTAATTCAAGCAAAATACGAAGTTTCAACCAACTTGCAATAATGAAAATTTCGACTACTATTTTACGACAACCTTTTGGTAAATTTTTAGCCTACTTCGAGTAATGACGCGAAATGTTCACCAGCTCTTAGTCTAAAATGTGGCGACGAATGTAAATATGCAATATGTGGTAACAGACCACAAAACGAAGAACTCAGTTCGTCAGATTCGGAGTCTGAACAATTCTAAATCTTTTAAATTTCTGTTTGGATATTTTATAATGGTCAGGAGATTACCCAAGCGGGCCTTCAAAACACATCGAGAGTGCGGTACGGTGCGATAATTTGATGGCGTCTCCGACAAGCACATCGCGCGGCGCCGCGCGCCCCTCTGTTATTAATTTTAAATGGCGATAACTCGAAAACTGTTTGTCACAGAAGGTTGGTTTTTGTTGTAAAAACTTTTTCAATATCTTTTCTTTAATTCATACGATTACACTATGGCAAAATTCCTTGAAATAAAAAAGTTTCTCGCTTGCCGAAAGTCATGCAGCAATAAAAGTAAAATTTCGAGTTTACTCCATTCTCCAAGAAAAAACACGCTAACCAGGGGACTTAAATTAGTACAGTTATGACCGCCTATATGTCCTCAATCGATTTAAAAAAAAACTCATGTTTATAAGTTAATTTGTTTCGAAGTTATCGCGTGGTATGTGTAAAAGAACATAAATATAACATTTTGACAAATTATTTATTGACATTTTTCGAGATAAAAAATGTCTGACCCCCCAAAAGATGTCGTAATTAGTCATTTCACATGCCCAAGGACCCAACCTATGATCCTGTATAGGTTTCATGTGGTTATACCTTTAAAAAAAAATTTAAACAATTTTCTACCGTTTTTACTCCACTAGTGTCATGGAAGGCGGTTAAAACACATTTTTTTGAAACACAATCCCAGCAAACATAAATATATAGCATATACGTAAATGCTACGTAAACTAAGTTTCGCAGAAGTAACATGCTATGTAAAATGTGACGCATAATCATATGTGCATACTCTGCGAAATGCAGCAACATGTGCATATGATTTTTACATAGTGAAGAGATAACGCTATGACCTCACGGTATGGAACAAATGACGTAGCGTGTATGTATATTCAACCACTTGCTATGTAAAGCATACGTAACTAATTTTATCTCTTTATGATGTAGCATATATGTACATTCAACCACTTGATAGTGACCTTACGCTACGTAACTTATATACTTTTTATCTCTTTATGATGTAGCATGTATATATTTTATCTACCTACCGTATGTTCAAAATAGCATATCCCAGCACTTCTTAAATATTGCTACTACACAATTGGATTTTTAAAGTTAGATATATGAATAAAGTTCCTTATAAGTTATACAGAAAAATATATTTCTTTAGAAAATTACCGAAGTTGACACCAAGTTTTATTTTTAAGTCGGATACCTTATTTAGAGAGCCGAGTAGTTTTATATTTTGAATGAAATTTTTTTTGTAAAAAATGGTTATATTTAAAATATAAAACTATTTAACTTTCTAAAAATGTTCAGAGGTATTCTACTTAAAAATAAAAGTTGATGTCTCCTCCAGTTATTTCCTAAAGAATATCTATTTTTCTGAACAATTCATGAGGAATTTATATTCATATATTTAACTCCAAGAATCCAGTTCCCTAGTATCAATATTTAAAAAGTACTATAGAGTGCTATTTTGAACATTATAGTAGGTATATGAAACAAATACATGCTACATCAAAAAGATAAAAAGTATATAATGCAAGATATGATTGTCTGATTTGTCAACATATATTAGCTTAGGAAAGATTCTCGAATTGAATGACAGTTTAAACTAAGTTAATTAGTATCAACAAAGTTTCAATTCCATCTTAATCTCTGCATATCCCAGTAGGTAAACCAGGCATTAGGCGTTGTCCTCGACGTTGTCATCTATATGTTCTTTAGAAAGCAGCTATACGATATTTTTTCTTCTCCAATGATGTATACCCACCTACCTACCATGCCTTGCATTCCTAGTAAAGCTCAAATTTCATTTAATTTATTTTATTAACTGTTGATTTAGAAGAGATTAATACTAGTGTCTTTTGTGTAACTAATCTATATTCAAGTTAACTAAGTATCTACAATAAGTGTTAAGCATTTCTCGGATCGTTTCTGATTGTACTCGTTCTTTGGTCAGCCTTCGTCACTCTGACATTTGCTACTTGAACATCAGTTACACAACCTGTGGAAATAATTGAAATATTAGTCTATTTCATATAAGGGGTGCCCCATTTAAAACTCCCCAGACTTGTAATTTTCTTATTTTTTAAGGCACATCAAATTGTAGATATTTTTAAAGCATTAAAAAAAAAATTTTTGAAAAAATTGTTAAGAAAGAAATCTTAATTTCCTTGAATATTTTTCTACGTCACCCTGTACATGAACTGCGTTAATGTTTTCTTATAAAGGTTTTAATTGGCTTCAATTTATATTATTACGTCATATTCGAAATTCTTTTTGGTTTTAGAGTAAGAAATTAAAAACACTCCAAACTGATTTTTTTTTTTAAATTACTTTGAAAGGAATGTAAATAATAATTTTATGCTTTATCTGTAAAAGACATATCACAAACAATATTCAGCGTAATAAAACAGTAACAAAAAACTAAAAAAAAAAAATTTAAAAACATTAAAATGTACTAAATAGGAAATTGCAAATTTTTTATTTTTTAAGTTTTTTTATTTTAATACCATAAATTGAAGCTAATTAAAAAACCTTTATAAGAAAACAATAACACAGCCCATGTACAGGGTGAGGTAAAAAAATATTCAAAGAAATTAAGTTTCCTTTCTTAACCATTCAAAAAAAAAAAATAATCACTCTGTATGGATATTTAAAGGCTTTAAAAATGTCTACAAGTTGATGTGCCCAACATGGTCATCGCTTCGAAAATAAAAATGTTACAAGTCTGGGGAGTTTTAAATGGCGCACCCTGTATAGTGTAGTAAATCTGATTATATAGCTTGTATCCCTTTACTAAATTGTGAAGAAAACTAGATGCAAACTATTTTGATCAATTTGTTAAGTTATTAAACAATTTATGATAGTTTAAATAAATAATAATGTATATATTTTAACAAGACTTTACGAAGACACGCTTCCAATGGAATGGAAAATTTGAGGTCGATCCGATAAGTTTCAGAAGTATACTGCTTTAAACATGAACCGATGTGCTCAAAGTGCTGTCATTCAAACCGAAAGTCTGCCTCAAAGTTGAGTTTACACTGTTAAAACCCAGCTATTTAAAATCAGATTTGTATAATCTGCCAGAGATGGTAATTTGGGGACTATTGGAGTATTTCAACATAAGAGTATGCAGCATATAACTGCTGAAAAAAAGGGGAATGTAAATGCAACTAGGAGTGAATGACTTCACGCAGCGTCTATATTCTTGACTAATTTTAAAGTTTCTAGAGATCTTAGAATATGCATAAGTTGTAGACGAGTGCATCAATCTTGTGAGAATCCCATGATAAAAGTAGTTTCTTTAACAGTCATATAAACAAATTGTTAATTAACGCCACTGAAAAGTAAACAATCAACGATTCAATTTCCGAACTTGTTACTGTTTCTTAAACTTTTTTTGTATAAATATTAAATTATATTATACTATTGCATTCACCGAGAGCCATTTGATATAAGAAAATGTGCGGGGTCCTTTACCAAGATGATTTAATTCTACCAGAAGCATATTTTTAATAATGACAAACCTTAATTGTCTTAATTTATTGCAACAAAATTAACCATAAAGGTTCAGACAATTCTAGTTTTCTTCGTAGTTTTATAATGATCAAATTAATTGTTTTAATGGCGATACAAGCAATATCATTAATCACAAGACAACAAAAAAAAGGGCTGCGCTTTTGATCAGAACCATCTAATCCTGTTTTTTAACATGTTGAAACTGATTCTGATACTAAAAAAAAATTTTTCAGTTTTCCCTTTTATCCCCTAAAAAGGGGCAATAGTTTTGTCCTAAGGTTCTGATCTAATTTTTCTGAAGTATTTTGACGTGTTGAAGCCAATTTTGGACAAAAGAAAAATTGCAGGAAAATATTAGCCTACTTTACACATACAAAACCTTGAAATATATGTATAATACAATAACGAACACAAAGTAGGTGCTATAAGATGTCGGTAAACAATAACCATACCTATGCATAGTATTTCGCAAAAGCTTTTGGTCACTATTAAGATCTGGGTTTCCTTGAATTACAACTTCTTACGCTGGATTCAGTTGAACTTAATAATGTGGGAACAGCACCAACATACAGCTTTTGTGTAACAAAATCCATGTAATGATATAATTGTCTGTCGAGAATAACGATTGCCCGTGAAATAATTCTAACCTATAAAAAGATTACGTTTCATTTAAATAAATATCTTTATAAAAACGGTACAACACAAACTTACTTTTGGGTTATGTTATTCACTGGAAAACGTACATGGGTATGTACACCAAATTCGCAAACAAGAGGGCATGTTTATGTTTGCACCTAACCTCTACACTAATAAAACGTCCAAATAAAATATTTAAAGTCACAACGCTTCATGGTTCACAGTTCTGCATCAAAGTTATTAAAAGACATCCACAATTTTTCACAAAAATGATTAAAAAACACAAACGTTAGATTTTACATGATTTTACACTGGCGTGCTGCATGAGCGTGACTGACGCGTTCCATGACTTCGATGTCGTAAAATGAAGTAGGTAAACATTTTTAAGTAAAATTATGTAGCAAATATGTAAACTTGTGTATAACTAATTAAGTTAATATGTTGACTTAAATATGAAATTATTTTACGTATATGCTATGTAAAATTATGTAAAATATTTTATATAAAAATGTTCTATTAATCTTACCTCTCAGAGAGGTAAAGTTACATTAATGTTTACTGGGATATTACGATCCAACAGACTTTTTTGCATTAAAAAAAACCTGACGTGCTGGGGAAAAACTAAGGTCAGATTCGTGTTCAGCAGGTCAAAATACAAGGGATAGATGGTCAGTACCCCGGCGCAGACCACTTTTTTTTGTGGGCCTGTGTAATTTTTGGAATTTTATAAAAATCGATTTCACATTTTAAAATTTCTTTGTAATCAAATTTAACGCCAATTTGCTTTAATCAACATAACTTTATAATTGGCACATATTAACTGCCAAAAATATCAATAAAAATGTGATTTTTTTAAACTTTTTTTGTCTTGTCATATTTACAATCTCGATCGCTGGTCTCATGAAATGGCTTGCCTCTATAAAATACTTTTGTGTAAACAGCATTTTAAGATAATTAAACTATAGGCGATTCCTACAAAATATCTATAAAATAATGTGTCCTAAAGGTGAGGGACTTGTGACAGGGCCTATCTTAAATGAACCAATATAACAATTTTTCTTTTCTTCAAAAAAGGGTTATTTTGTATTTTTGTTATAATTTATAAGTGAAGAAAAATAACTGTAGCCAGAATCACAAACATTTTGATAAAAACTATAATTTATTGTGACTACCCAGATAGCATTTTTACATTCAGAGCATGTGCGCGGAACGACTTTATGTACCATGGAACTAAGAATGAATATTCATTTTGTATTCCGTGTAGATAATCTGAATGTCAGAGAGACGTACAGATGACCGCCTCTCGATATACGAGTAAGATTCCTACAACATACCCATAGATCAAACCGGAACTTGATATGAACCAGAAACGTATATTGATATACTGATAGATACATGAGATATATAGGAGCATGTTCACGGTATATGAGTACTACCTTCGTAGGAATTAAACCGTAGGTGCCTGGTATGTTACACATGGATCATAAATCTATGATGCATGTATATTGTAGGAATGAACATTATGTATCAGTGGCAGTGGCAGCTATAAATACTTCACTCATGCCATGTATTTTCAGAGTTTAATTATTATAATAATTTATTACTTATTGTAATCATTGATGAGTCGCTGCTTCATTCTCAATATGTTCAGTATGACACAGCGACTCATCTATGATTACATTATTCTACTAGATCTGGTAGTTTATTAAGAACTCGTTGTTTTAGGTTAACTAAATCGCAAAAAAATTCATTAAATTTAAATATATATAATAAATTGCCGACGAATATTAAATCGTTGAATTACAGCTGTTTTAAACGTAAAATAAAATATGTTATTTTAAGAAACTGTTTTTATTCGGTGGCTGATTATTTAGATGCAACCCTGATTTTTTAAGTTTATAAATTAATCATAATGTGGTATGTATATTTGTGTGGAATGCATTTAGGTATCTGCATTTGCATTTATATTTGTGTTTGTATGTATTATTTTTTTATATTGTATCATTTTAATAATATTTGACTGAAATTTTTATATTTTTATAAAGTTTTTATATTTATCTTTATATGTAGATGATTGTATTTTGACATGCTACAAATGTACCTGACAAGTATGTAATGTAGTCAAATAAAATGAGTATGAGTATGAGTACATCAAATAATAAATTATTATAATAATTAAACTCAAGAGAATACATGATATGAGTGAAGTACTTGCATATAATAAATCCAATATCCAATTTTAAAGTTTAATTGTTACAGTCAATTATTAGGTACTTATTCTAATTTTCCACATTTCACATTCCTTGTGAAGAACATTATGTAAGTAAATGTGGAATATATGCACAGAAAATTTGTTTTTACCATTAGTTTTTAACTAAAGTCAAATGTTTTATTCATCAAATTATATTGAATGGAGCACACACATGCTAAATAAACTTAAAAAAAAAACTGTATTTGCTATAACAATACTTTACAAAGGTCCAAGAATATATGTAAGAAAAAATAGTTTTACGTTAATAAGGTCTGTTAAAAACCATTTTAAAATGCATCAAACATTTATCACTCTAAAACTTCAGCTTAAAAATCATATTTAACGTGTTATTTATGAAAAAATCTGATGATCATATTACATTACATCTATTTCAAATCGCGTTTTAAATTGCCAAGAACAAAACACGATTTTATTTTATTAATTACTTTACATTATTGTAACAATTAAATATGCATCTTAAATTATAAAATAGGAAGAGGTATAAATAAAACAGTTGTGTTACTTTAAATACATTTTTATTTTTTGTTACAAAAATGAATTGTAATAATAAAAAAAATTGACAAAAATTTCAATTGAGATTTTTTTAACAAAAAAATTTTCTTTGTAACTTATGAACTGTCATATTTTACTATAAGGAATTTTTTGTCAGTAAGTAAAAAATAGTAAAAATTGGCCATGATAAAGTTGAAAAATATAAAAACATCTTACAAAGATCTTACAGAAAAAATAAAACTGATCAAACATAAATTAAACAAATTGATATTATCATAAAGAACACGGCAGGCACAAAATAAATGGAAAAGAAGGTACAGTCAAATGGGCTGAAAATGTAGTATGTTGTACTTCATAATATTCTGATCAAAAATTTTTATGGGCACAATATCTGAAAATTGCCAGTTTTTGAGATATGAAAGGTCAAAGATCAGGAATATCGGTACCCGATGTCATAGTTGAGAGTATCATATTATGACGAAGATTTGTTTAACGTTGTTATTCTAATGTGTTTGCACTGACTAGAGGAGACAAGCCGTTGATTTGCTCTCCACTCTGTTTTACAAAGCAAAACAGCCCCTCATGTACTATGCGACAAAGAGAGAACGAACTGTGTGAGAAGGATGGGAATGCTCACACCGTTTGCGCGCTGTCCACTGCTTATACATTACGCTTATGTTGCTTGTATCCTCTATTTACAGAACTCTGATAGGAACACACTTTCACTCTCTCACGCACGCTAACCCCCCCCCCCCCTCCCCACACACGCATAACCTCACTTTAAAGTAAGCATAGGACCTTAAAAAAATCACCACTTCTCATTCATGAAACCTACGACATTTCCAGTCGCATGAATATGAATAACAACATTAAACAACTCGTTGTCACGTAATACTCTCAACTATGACATTAGTGGATACCGATATTCCTGATCTTTGACCTTTGAAACTGGCCATTTTCAGACATTCTGCATTTTCAGCCCATTTGACTGTGCCCTCTTTTTCATTTGTTTTGTGCGGTGTCCTTTACCTACAAAACGGAGGTATTTTTTAGGAATTCGGAAATATTTATGCTTGCGATTTTAAATGTACCTGAAGTTTCGAACGTTCACTTGAATGAATTTTAGATGAAAAAGAAAAGTTAATAAAAACCACACATCGATTTAGGCATAAACACTTCATTGCCACATTTGCTGACAATAAATATCCACAATACTTAAGTTTTTACACCTAAATCGAAGTGTGGGTTTTATTAATTTTTCTTTTTCATATGAAATTCGTTCAAGTGAACGTTCAAAATTTCAGTTACTGATTTTAAATGCCTACCAGAGTTATTAAAAGAACAACATTTCTTCTTTCAACTTCTAGTAAGGACAAAATTTCTTGGGAAGTCGACGGCTTCCCATGTGTTCTTCGATATCATTATGTTCTTCTGACGGGAGGAATAACGTGCTTTTTGTACATAGTCCTTTGATTTGTTTTTGTTCACTCTGTACATCAGATGTGATCTCTGCCCTTTTCAATTAATTGCAGCTCTCCTATAATCCTCTGAAATAGATATAAAGCAAATTACTACAAATAAATACCTATCACAACTCGTATGTTGTAATCAAATCCAATGGTCGTGATTTGAATAAACAAAAGCTCCTTAATATTGAAATAGATCGAACCTACCTTCTTGAAAATAAGATTTAAACACCCCGTAAAGTGTCCACGTGGGTTTTCTCCTGATTTTCAATGATCAGCCAAATTGTTTCCGTTTGAACGGTGACTATCAAGCTTCCTTTTCGTACAAAGGGATACGCATTAAACTTTAGTGTCTAAATATAAAATATCTGCAAATAACAACAAATCTATGTGGTAGTTATATTGTATACAATTGTAAAATACTTACTGCAATGCAATTAATGTATACTTGGAATAATTATAATAATAAATCACGGGAAAACCATGGAGGTAGAATATTCAACCTCCTTGGGGAAAACAAAAACAAAACACAAATTGAAATCGACATTTGACAGCACAGCACGATGAGCATGCGCACTAACCTAAGGACCATGGCGCGCATTTAAAAAATTCTACAAGGAAATTGTAATGACATGGAAAACGGAAATCTAAATATAAAAGATAAAATGATTAAAATGTAGTTAACCACTAAGTCTAAACTACCTGCTTAAGAAATGCCGATAGTTACCGAGATAGTTACTAATTAATTGAACACAGTACATAAATTAAAAAAGGGTTATTAATCATTATTATTCATTATTATTTAATATTTCATATTCATTATTATTTAATATTCGATCACAAATCTAAATTCTGGATTCAAAACTTAAAACATATTTCATATATACAATTTTGAAGAACGATTTAAAATTTATAAAACGTCATACACCGCACAGGGGATGATTATAAATGTACTTAAACCAAATCTATATAGATAGAGAAATATCATAATTATTATTTTTGTAGGTAGGTAGATAGATACTATAAAACTAGCATTGCTGCCTCATCAGTTGTGATGCAGGTTTATTTTTATTAGTTCAAAAATCGAACTAATCAGCATTCGCGTTAAAAGTGCTGAACTTTTGATGGATATCGATCCAAATATTTCTACAAAAAATATACCTGTATTATACAGATAAAATCATTGACGAATGTTTATACGATGTACATGAACACATATACGAAGAACGTTCCCTGATACGTGTACGTAGTATATGCGACTGTGAACATAAACTTCTCTGTATGTTCCATTCATTTCGTATGTATAATCATATTGTATATGTGAAAATATTATTTATATGGGAATGTTGAGGGAACATACATGGCAAGTACAGAATGCAATAAGAACATTGGGAATGCAAAATGTACATTCGTGGAATAATAAATGCTATCTGGGTATTACCATTAAATTGCATGTCAGGTTTTCATTTTAATACCCTTGCTCATTTTATGAAAATCTTCGCTAGTAATCTCCCTAGTGCTTGAAAAATGTCCGGTAATTAATTAAAGCATGTGGAGTTACGGTAAGAAAATTTCACTCATAAATTAACTGAAAAAATAAATATAAGAATGACAGCCAGATTAGGTTAGGTTATGTTATTTAGTAGGCTGTGTACTACGTAGAAAGGGGGTTGATCTATTAGTCTTGTTTGTTGACAGGTTATAGGAAGGTCTACAAATATGAATTATTAACGAGAGGTTAAAAATAGCTTACGGGTTCTTTCTTAATTCAGTTTAAGCTACTAAAATTGGTAATTGTTGCAGATTTAGACTTTTGATTATGTGATTAAGAGTGCTCATCTCGATCCTACCTCTAGTTTCCGAGATCCAGTTTAAAAAATGTACAAGCGATCAAGTTTTTTTCATACCTTTTATATTATGATCGATGTGAAGCTGGCAACGGTCGTTTCCAGCAATGGTACGAAAATCTACCACATCGATAAAGTCGTGGGATCAAATTATTATAACATAAAGCTAATACGTTCAGCAACGGCAACGAAACAACGAAAACAATGGCGTGACAAAATTTTAATTTGAAATTTTCTAAGTATTTGCGACAGTCTCCTAATTTAAAATTCTGGAAATATTCAAGAAAATGTCATTCATAAATGATTTATCATGTAGGTCAGTATCAGACGCGCGTACGTCTACAATTAATAAGAAAATATGTACAATTTTTTAAACAGAACTAATACTAATACTACCGTCAAATCTTTTGTAGGCCCGAAACAGTGGCGTGGATCGAATATGTAAAAATAAATTAGAAAATAAATGGGAAAATATTTACAATTTGTCTATCTGGAGATGTCGATTAGATATTATTACGTGGAACTACTTATAACAATGCACTGAAACCCCTACTAGGGTCAAATCATTTGTAGGCCCGGAACAGTGGCGTAGATAGAATATATCAAAATAAAGAGGAAAATATTTACAATTTGTTTATCTGGAGATGTCGATTAGATATTATTAATTGGAACTACTTATAACAACGCACTGAAACCACTACTAGGGTCAAATTATTTGTAGGTCCGGAACAGTGGCGTAGATAGAATATATAAAAATAAAGAGGAAAATATTTACAATTTGTTTATCTGGAGATGTCGATTAGATATTATTAAGTGGAACTACTTATAACAACGCACTGAAACCACTACTAGGGTCAAATTATTTGTAGGTCCGGAACAGTGGCGTAGATAGAATATACAAAAATAAATAGGAAAATATTTACAGTTTGTTTATCTGGAGATGTCGATTAGATATTATTACGTGGAACTACTTATAACAATGCACTGAAACCCCTACTAGGGTCAAATCATTTGTAGGCCCGGAACAGTGGCGTAGATAGAATATATAAAAATAAAGAGGAAAATATTTACAATTTGTTTATCTGGAGATGTCGATTAGATATTATTACGTGGAACTACTTATAACAATGCACTGAAACCACTACTAGGGTCAAATCATTTGTAGGTCCGGAACAGTGGCGTAGATAGAATATATAAAAATAAATAGGAAAATATTTACAATTTGTTTATCTGGAGATGTCGATTAGATATTATTACGTGGAACTACTTATAACAATGCACTGAAACCACTACTAGGGTCAAATCATTTGTAGGCCTGGAACAGTGGTGTAGATCGAATATATAAAAATAAATAAGAAAATATTTACAATTTGTTTATCTGGAGATGTCGGTTAGATATTTTTACGTAAAACTACTCATAAGGATCCACTGAAAGCGCTACTAGGTTCAAATCATTTGTAGGCCCGGAACAGTGGCGTAGATAAAATATATAAAAATAAATAGGGAAATATTTACAATTTGTTTATCTGGAGATGTCGATTAGATATTATTAAGTGGAACTACTTATAACAACGGACTGAAACCACTACTAGGGTCAAATTATTTGTAGGTCCGGAACAGTGGCGTAGATAGAATATACAAAAATAAATAGGAAAATATTTACAGTTTGTTTATCTGGACATGTCGATTAGATATTATTACGTGGAACTACTTATAACAATGCACTGAAACCCCTACTAGGGTCAAATCATTTGTAGGCCCGGAACAGTGGCGTAGATAGAATATATAAAAATAAAGAGGAAAATATTTACAATTTGTTTATCTGGAGATGTCGATTAGATATTATTACGTGGAACTACTTATAACAATGCACTGAAACCACTGCTAGGGTCAAATCATTTGTAGGTCCGGAACAGTGGCGTAGATAGAATGTATAAAAATAAATAGGAAAATATTTACAATTTGTTTATCTGGAGATGTCGATTAGATATTATTACGAGAAACTACTTATAATAATGCACTGAAAACACTACTAGGGTCAAATGATTTGTAGGCCCGGAACAGTGGTGTAAATCGAATATATAAAAATAAATAAGAAAATATTTACAATTTGTTTATCTGGAGATGTCGGTTAGATATTTTTACGTAAAACTACTCATAAGGATCCACTGAAAACGCTACTAGGTTCAAATCATTTGTAGGCCCGGAACAGTGGCGTAGATAAAATATATAAAAAGAAATAGGGAAATATTTACAATTTGTTTATCTGGAGATGTCGATTAGATATTATTACGTGGAACTACTTATAACAATGCACTGAAACCCCTACTAGGGTCAAATCATTTGTAGGCCCGGAACAGTGGCGTAGATAGAATATATAAAAATAAATAGGATAATATTTACAATTTGTTTATCTGGAGATATCGATTAGATATTATTATGTGGAACTAATTATAATAATGCACTGAAACCACTACTAGGGTCAAATCATTTGTAGGCCCGGAACAGTGGTGTAGATCGAATATATAAAAATAAATAGGAAAATATTTACAATTTGTTTATCTGCAGATGTCGGTTAGATATTTTTACGTAAAACTACTCATAAGGATCCACTGAAAGCGCTACTAGGTTCAAATCATTTGTAGGCCCGGAACAGTGGCGTAGATAAAATATATAAAAATAAATAGGGAAATATTTACAATTTGTTTATTTGGAGATGTCGATTAGATATTATTACGTGAAACTACTTATAACAATGCACTGAAACCACCACTAGGGTCAAATCATTTGTAGGTCCGGAACAGTGGCGTAGATAGAATATATAAAAATAAATAGGAAAATATTTACAATTTGTTTATCTGGAGATGTCGATTAGATATTATTACGTGGAACTACTTATAACAATGCACTGAAACCACTACTAGGGTCAAATCATTTGTAGGCCTGGAACAGTGGTGTAGATCGAATATATAAAAATAAATAAGAAAATATTTACAATTTGTTTATCTGGAGATGTCGGTTAGATATTTTTACGTAAAACTACTCATAAGGATCCACTGAAAGCGCTACTAGGTTCAAATCATTTGTAGGCCCGGAACAGTGGCGTAGATAAAATATATAAAAATAAATAGGGAAATATTTACAATTTGTTTATCTGGAGATGTCGATTAGATATTATTAAGTGGAACTACTTATAACAACGGACTGAAACCACTACTAGGGTCAAATTATTTGTAGGTCCGGAACAGTGGCGTAGATAGAATATACAAAAATAAATAGGAAAATATTTACAGTTTGTTTATCTGGACATGTCGATTAGATATTATTACGTGGAACTACTTATAACAATGCACTGAAACCCCTACTAGGGTCAAATCATTTGTAGGCCCGGAACAGTGGCGTAGATAGAATATATAAAAATAAAGAGGAAAATATTTACAATTTGTTTATCTGGAGATGTCGATTAGATATTATTACGTGGAACTACTTATAACAATGCACTGAAACCACTGCTAGGGTCAAATCATTTGTAGGTCCGGAACAGTGGCGTAGATAGAATGTATAAAAATAAATAGGAAAATATTTACAATTTGTTTATCTGGAGATGTCGATTAGATATTATTACGAGAAACTACTTATAATAATGCACTGAAAACACTACTAGGGTCAAATGATTTGTAGGCCCGGAACAGTGGTGTAAATCGAATATATAAAAATAAATAAGAAAATATTTACAATTTGTTTATCTGGAGATGTCGGTTAGATATTTTTACGTAAAACTACTCATAAGGATCCACTGAAAACGCTACTAGGTTCAAATCATTTGTAGGCCCGGAACAGTGGCGTAGATAAAATATATAAAAAGAAATAGGGAAATATTTACAATTTGTTTATCTGGAGATGTCGATTAGATATTATTACGTGGAACTACTTATAACAATGCACTGAAACCCCTACTAGGGTCAAATCATTTGTAGGCCCGGAACAGTGGCGTAGATAGAATATATAAAAATAAATAGGATAATATTTACAATTTGTTTATCTGGAGATATCGATTAGATATTATTATGTGGAACTAATTATAATAATGCACTGAAACCACTACTAGGGTCAAATCATTTGTAGGCCCGGAACAGTGGTGTAGATCGAATATATAAAAATAAATAGGAAAATATTTACAATTTGTTTATCTGCAGATGTCGGTTAGATATTTTTACGTAAAACTACTCATAAGGATCCACTGAAAGCGCTACTAGGTTCAAATCATTTGTAGGCCCGGAACAGTGGCGTAGATAAAATATATAAAAATAAATAGGGAAATATTTACAATTTGTTTATTTGGAGATGTCGATTAGATATTATTACGTGAAACTACTTATAACAATGCACTGAAACCACCACTAGGGTCAAATCATTTGTAGGTCCGGAACAGTGGCGTAGATAGAATATATAAAAATAAATAGGAAAATATTTACAATTTGTTTATCTGGAGATGTCGATTAGATATTATTACGTGGAACTACTTATAACAATGCACTGAAACCACTACTAGGGTCAAATCATTTGTAGGTCCGGAACAGTGGCGTAGATAGAATATATAAAAATAAATAGGAAAATAATTATAATTTGTTTATCTGAAGATGTCGGTTAGATATTTTTAGGTAAAACTACTCATAACGATCCACTGAAAGCGCTACTAGGTTCAAATCATTTGTAGGCCCGGAACAGTGGCATAGATAAAATATATAAAAATAAATAGGAAAATATTTACAATTTGTTTATCAAGAGATGTCGATTAGATATTATTAGGTGGAACTACTTATAATAATGCACTGAAACCACTACTAGGGTCAAATCATTTGTAGGCCCGGAACAGTGGCGTAGATCGAATATATAAAAATAAATAGGAAAATATTTACAATTTGTTTATCTGGAGATGTCGGTTAGACATTTTTACTTAAAACTACTCATAAGGATCCACTGAAAGCGCTACTAGGTTCAAATCATTTGTAGGCCCGGAACAGTGGCGTAGATAAAATATATAAAGATAAATAGGGAAATATTTACAATTTGTTTATCTGGAGATGTCGATTAGATATTATTACGTGAAACTACTTATAACAACGCACTGAAATCACTACTAGGGTCAAATCATTTGTAGGTCCGGAACAGTGGCGTAGATAGAGTATATAAAAATAAATAGGAAAATATTTACAATTTGTTTATCTGGAGATGTCGGTTAGATATTTTTACGTAAAACTACTCATAAGGATCCACTGAAAGCGCTACTAGGTTCAAATAATTTGTAGGCCCGGAACAGTGGCGTAGATAAAATATATAAAAATAAATAGGGAAATATTTACAATCTGTTTATCTGGAGATGTCGATTAGATATTATTACGAGAAACTACTTATAATAATGCACTGAAACCACTACTAGGGTCAAATGATTTGTAGGTCCGGAACAGTGGTGTAGATCGAATATATAAAAATAAATAAGAAAATATTTACAATTTGTTTATCTGGAGATGTCGGTTAGATATTTTTACGTAAAACTACTCATAAGTATCCACTGAAAGCGCTACTAGGTTCAAATCATTTGTAGGCCCGGAACAGTGGTGTAGATAAAATATATAAAAATAAATAGGGAAATATTTACAATTTGTTTATCTGGAGATGTCGATTAGATATTATTACGTGGAACTACTTATAACAATGCACTGAAACCCCTACTAGAGTCAAATCATTTGTAGGCCCGGAACAGTGGCGTAGATAGAATATATAAAAATAAATAGGATAATATTTACAATTTGTTTATCTGGAGATATCGATTAGATATTATTATGTGGAACTAATTATAATAATGCACTGAAACCATTACTAGGGTCAAATCATTTGTAGGCCCGGAACAGTGGTGTAGATCGAATATATAAAAATAAATAGGAAAATATTTACAATTTGTTTATCTGGAGATGTCGGTTAGATATTTTTACGTAAAACTACTCATAAGGATCCACTGAAAGCGCTACTAGGTTCAAATCATTTGTAGGCCCGGAACAGTGGCGTAGATAAAATATATAAAAATAAATAGGGAAATATTTACAATTTGTTTATCTGGAGATGTCGATTAGATATTATTACGTGAAACTACTTACAACAATGCACTGAAACCACCACTGGGGTCAAATCATTTGTAGGTCCGGAACAGTGGCGTAGATCGAATATATAAAAATAAATAGGAAAATATTTACAATTTGTTTATCTGGAGATGTCGATTAGATATTATTACGTGGAACTACTTATAACAATGCACTGAAACCACTACTAGGGTCAAATCATTTGTAGGTCCGGAACAGTGGCGTAGATAGAATATATAAAAATAAATAGGAAAATAATTATAATTTGTTTATCTGAAGATGTCGGTTAGATATTTTTACGTAAAACTACTCATAACGATCCACTGAAAGCACTACTAGGTTCAAATCATTTGTAGGCCCGGAACAGTGGCATAGATAAAATATATAAAAATAAATAGGAAAATATTTACAATTTGTTTATCAAGAGATGTCGATTAGATATTATTAGTTGGAACTACTTATAATAATGCACTGAAACCACTACTAGGGTCAAATCATTTGTAGGCCCGGAACAGTGGCGTAGATCGTATATATAAAAATAAATAGGAAAATATTTACAATTTGTTTATCTGGAGATGTCGGTTAGACATTTTTACTTAAAACTACTCATAAGGATCCTCTGAAAGCGCTACTAGGTTCAAATCATTTGTAGGCCCGGAACAGTGGCGTAGATAAAATATATAAAGATAAATAGGGAAATATTTACAATTTGTTTATCTGGAGATGTCGATTAGATATTATTACGTGAAACTACTTATAACAACGCACTGAAATCACTACTAGGGTCAAATCATTTGTAGGTCCGGAACAGTGGCGTAGATAGAGTATATAAAAATAAATAGGAAAATATTTACAATTTGTTTATCTGGAGATGTCGGTTAGATATTTTTACGTAAAACTACTCATAAGGATCCACTGAAAGCGCTACTAGGTTCAAATAATTTGTAGGCCCGGAACAGTGGCGTAGATAAAATATATAAAAATAAATAGGGAAATATTTACAATCTGTTTATCTGGAGATGTCGATTAGATATTATTACGAGAAACTACTTATAATAATGCACTGAAACCACTACTAGGGTCAAATGATTTGTAGGTCCGGAACAGTGGTGTAGATCGAATATATAAAAATAAATAAGAAAATATTTACAATTTGTTTATCTGGAGATGTCGGTTAGATATTTTTACGTAAAACTACTCATAAGTATCCACTGAAAGCGCTACTAGGTTCAAATCATTTGTAGGCCCAGAACAGTGGTGTAGATAAAATATATAAAAATAAATAGGGAAATATTTACAATTTGTTTATCTGGAGATGTCGATTAGATATTATTACGTGGAACTACTTATAACAATGCACTGAAACCCCTACTAGGGTCAAATCATTTGTAGGCCCGGAACAGTGGCGTAGATAGAATATATAAAAATAAATAGGATAATATTTACAATTTGTTTATCTGGAGATATCGATTAGATATTATTATGTGGAACTAATTATAATAATGCACTGAAACCACTACTAGGGTCAAATCATTTGTAGGCCCGGAACAGTGGTGTAGATCGAATATATAAAAATAAATAGGAAAATATTTACAATTTGTTTATCTGGAGATGTCGGTTAGATATTTTTACGTAAAACTACTCATAAGGATCCACTGAAAGCGCTACTAGGTTCAAATCATTTGTAGGCCCGGAACAGTGGCGTAGATAAAATATATAAAAATAAATAGGGAAATATTTACAATTTGTTTATCTGGAGATGTCGATTAGATATTATTACGTGAAACTACTTACAACAATGCACTGAAACCACCACTGGGGTCAAATCATTTGTAGGTCCGGAACAGTGGCGTAGATCGAATATATAAAAATAAATAGGAAAATATTTACAATTTGTTTATCTGGAGATGTCGATTAGATATTATTACGTGGAACTACTTATAACAATGCACTGAAACCACTACTAGGGTCAAATCATTTGTAGGTCCGGAACAGTGGCGTAGATAGAATATATAAAAATAAATAGGAAAATATTTACAATTTGTTTATCTGGAGATGTCGATTAGATATTATTATGTGAAACTACTTATAATAATGCACTGAAACCACTACTAGGGTCAAATCATTTGTAGGCCCGGAACAGTGGCGTAGATCGAATATATAAAAATAAATACTAGATGTGCATAATAGTATATTGGATAAAATTTTTATTTTTGGTTTATTTGCATTATCGGCGTTCTTGCTATTGTATTCACTTTTACCCAGGTCGTCCGCTGAAGAAGATTTAAGTACGTTAGGTTCAGATTTTTTACAGACAGATAAATCCTGTATCGATTGGTTACCTGATTCTTCATTTTCTAACTGCAAGTCGTCAGCTGAGTTTGATTTTAAACTTGCCTCATCCGAGAAATTAAACGGAGTAAATTCGTTAAAAGTGACTGATTCAGTCACTGACGCCGTAGTGTCGTTGTAATTTGTGTCACTACCGTAAACCAAGCGACTGCACCTTTTTTTTTAACTTATACCTGTTTTTATAGGAGTTTTTCATACCAAAATGAACACATAGATTTCCATATATCGAAGCAGCTTCCCACTCTTTCGCGGAAACAAATGTTTCGTCATTGATATTTAAATTATTTTTGTATTCTACGATACGTTGCGCCACTGTGTTTTGTTTGTAAGTTTGTTCGGAAGTAGATTGTAAAATTAAAAATCTCTTAAAATTGCCTTGATTCCTTCTAATGGCAACAACGATTGCATGGCAAAGAGTTTCGTTGTAAGAACCAAAAAGATGAGAAGCGGCACCTTGAATAAGTGTATTAGTCGCCTTAAGTCTTCTAAGATAATCATACGATGACTGTTCTTTATTGTTGAAGTAGCATGCTAAATCAAACATATTTATTTTGCTTTGTCTTCCCATTATTCTAAACTGATATAACAACAAAGTAAATAAATATTTGATATTTTTGAAAATCAAGTGGAATGAAAGTAGAAAACTTTTGAAAATAAATAAAAATTATTAGCTAAAACTTAAAAAGAAATAAATTTCAAAGAAAATAAAGTAGATTCTAAGAATAATAAACAAATATAAGTCTGATAGTAGATTAAAATATAAAAATATAGGTACTATATATCAACAAAGTAAATAAATATTTGAAATTTTTGAGAAATCAAGCGAAATAAAAGTAAAGGAAAAGATTAACCAAAACTAAAAAAATAAATTCCAAAGGACATAAAATAATTTCTAAAAATAACAAATAAATAGATAATAAGGTTGATAGTAGATTAAAACATAAAGATATAGACTTGGTATTTCAACAAAGTAAATAAATATATGATATTTTTCAAAAATTAAGAGATACGAAAGTGGAAAATTTGAAAAAATTTTAAACTAAAACTGAAAAAAATGAATTCCAAAGAACATAAAATTAACTAAAAATAAAAAAAAACTAAATAGGTAGTACGCTACTAAATTGAAATATAGACTTTTTAATATCTATCTATCCAAATGTATTGAAAATAACGTTAAAGAATCAAAATAAAAATAAAATCCGAATGAATAAATTAACATTAATATTGCACTAGCTCTCCAATAAACCACGAAACTCCAAATATCACAATATCAGCAGTATGAAACGTCCGCCAATATTCTTGGCTAAAGATGTCGGTCTCGGATGTCTGGGGCCGGGCAGGACTATTGCCCTTTACCCCAGTACATCGCTGTAGACCGGGGACCAGCCTCGTGCAGGGCGGGCGAACTTACTTTACGTCGGCCCCACTCACAAATGTGAGCGGTGCAGACGATTTCGGTCCACCTCCCTGGGTCCTGGCTCGTTGGACCTTGCTGGCTAAGGCCTTTTCTGGCGTTCTTCTTTCTTCGTCTTCTGCTCTTCGCCAGCTTGTTTGCCCCCCGGGGTATAGTCATCGGTCTGTTAGGTGTGTTGGGGTTTGTGGCGGGAGTGACTGCCGGTACACAAGATGCCAAGGGGCATCCTGTCATCCGGATCATCGGTAGGGTAAGGATGAGCTGTGTAGCTCGAGGAAGGGCAGACCTAACTGCTTTGGTAGCATTTTTGGTCTGCCCGGAGCTAGGGGGACTACAGGTACTGGACGGTTGTTTGTCCGGTACCCGCAGGGTCTTGGGTGGGTGGTTGGGTATCGTCATGTCTCTTCCGTGGGGGTGGATCGTCGGGTGGTGGTATGTCTCTCATACTCACCCGTTATCCAGGAGCTGCACCTTCGGCCGCTTGTGCCTCGGAGCATCTGCTGGGTCATAGTCAGTTGCCTCCCTGACTAGTGGGTTCCCATGCTCCTCGGCCAGGGCGTACATCTTTCTGGCTCTCTCCTTGATGATCTCAGTGACCGGGGTGTAGTCCAGGTGCCTGTAGATATCCTCGTTGCGGATGAACCAGGGTGCGTCGACTGCTGTTCTGAGGGCGACGTTCTCCACTCTCTGGATCTGATGGAGGTAGCTCTTTGCTTGGTAGCCCCAAGCTACCGAAGCGTACGTCAGCTGAGGCCGGATGAGGGACCTGATAAGCGTGAGCTTGTTCCTCAGGTTGAGTCTGCTCTGTCTACCCGTCATCGGTAGATTAGGGCTCTCGTCCTCCTGGCCTTCTTGACGATGGCCTCCGTGTTCAGTCTCCATGTTAGGCCTTTGTCCATGACCACGCCAAGGTAGTTGGCGGTGTCGTGCCATTGGATGTCCTCACCAAACATGGAATGAAACGTCCGTCATGATAGCATCGCTTATATACCCTAGACCTCCCCCACTCGCCAGATTGTATTTCTTTCAATGCGTACTGCACACTCTAGCCTAGGCCTATTAAAATATCATTATAACGCAAAGGTATTAATTACATTTAGAACTGGATATTTTATTTTTATTTCGTTTCTTGGATATTAAAAAATATTAATTTTACTTTTCTTCACTAACTGAAAGGAAAATAATGTAATTGTGTCAAAAATGGATTTGGAGATTTTACATCTTTATGTTTCTAGAGCGGGAGAACTCAAAAAACACGTTTAAAAAAAGTGCCGGCTGATTTTAGTGAAACTTGTCACACATATTCATCAGGCCAAGTATGAAAAAGTTACAAGATTTGGTCGAATACAGAGTATTTAAATAGAGCTGCCCATAGTTAACTTCACAGTAAAAATTTCTTACAAATAGTCACTAAATATGAAAAAAAAAACAATATTACGAAAAAACATTGTTGCACTAGTATTGGTGTACCTACAGTTTATTTCTAATGAAAATAAGTTCGAAATTTCCTATAAATATATGAAATGTGGTAATGTTCTATTACTCATAGAGGATATTACGCTAGCTATTAACATCATTTTAAAATATGATCAGGAACGTGGATATGGAGGGCGGGCATTACCAATGTTTCTCTAAAAAAAATTATACTACTGTTCTTACGGTTTTTCGGAGTATTTTTGGAATCTACTTTGAACAATGCATAAAGAATAGGTCTTGTAATTTTTTGAATGTAACTCAATGACGAAATCGAATATTTAATTCAAATTTAGTATGGTTACGTAATTCATAAAGACCAAAGTTGTACTTTAATTTCAAAATGTCATCAGGGGAGCAGATATAAGGGCTCTACTCACGATCTAACTTGCTGGAGCCAACATTGTCGGTACGCTTTGAAGATTACTGGAATTCCAGCAGACCAGCTGACTTTTACGAGTTGGCATGGCAGTCTTCAAGTGTACCGAGAAGGTTGGTTGGTTAGTTGGATCGTCTGTAGAACCGTATAGAGAGTAAAGGGGTCTACAGACGATCCAACTTGCTGAAGCCAACATTATCAGTACGCTTTGAAGGTTGCTGAAATTCCCGCAGACCAGCTCACCTTTACGAATGAGTTCAACGCATACCGAAAATGTTGGCTGCAGCAAGTTGAATCGTCTGTAGACCCCTCAAGGTTATCATTGCAGTAATAAAATCAGACGCTATTCATTTGATATAAAAGGAGGGGGCGGATCCAGATGCTGATCTTGAGAAGGGCAACTTCGTAGGTTGTAAATATTTTCCTATTTATTTTTTATTAACCTCCGACCCCCTCGTGTGAGGTGTCCTTTTATACACACGTGTGATATTGGTCGTGATACAAGATTCGCTCAAAGTATAATCTAATCGTTAATTAGTTGCTAAATTTTTGTATATAGACAATAGGTAAATGACATAGTGTAATCTATTGGTGATGTTTTCCTCCCCGGAAGGGGGAGGTAACAGTGCTGGGACGATAAGTATCGCCCAAGTTGTTCTCTCGGACGAGGAAGATTTTTATAACGGGTCCCTTAACCGAAAGGCGGATGCGAATTCAATGGATACAACTGTAGAAAATCACAGCAATACAAATGGAAACTGCCGCTCTAGTGAGACATTGACAGTTACTAAGGAAAAAAACGAAGAGATTAAACTTTTTAACCTGCTGTCAGATAAGTACAATTCTAACAACATTTTTGTATATATAGAAAAAACTAATGATCAACAGGTTGGACGATTGCACCCTTTATTAGTGGGTCATATTCTCCACAAAAAATTATTTGTTAAAAACATTGTCACTATTAAAAGTTCGGGTAGAAATAGAATTAAAGTACAAGTTAAATCCGCGAAAGATGCGAATGACTTAGTAAACAATAAGTTACTGGCATCTGAAAATCTTAGAGCATTTATTCCAAATCATATTTTAGAAAAAAAAGGGCTGATAAGAGGGGTCGACACATATTTTGATAATCAATACCTAAAAGAAAATATAATATGTAACTCTAAGATTTTTAAAATAGAAAGAATGCAAAGGAAGGTAGAAAGAGATAATAAAACCGTTTTTATTCCAAAACAGACGGTCATATTAACTTTTGAGGGTAATTTTTTGCCAAATAAGGTTGAAATTAATAGCGTAATTTTTACTGTGAAACCTTTTTACGGTAGAGTCACACAATGTTTCAAATGTTTGAAGTATGGGCATGTTTCCGGACAGTGCCGTGCTACAAATTCTTTATGTATTAATTGCGGTAAAATAAAAGTTGATGATCATTCATGTCTTGAAACTGATGCTTTCTGTATATATTGTAAAACAAATGGACATAAATCCAACTCAAAAAAATGTACATATTATGAGGAACAAAAAAAAATTAAAAAAATTATGGCGGAAAATAACGTTACATTCAATGAAGCCAAAGAATACAGTAAATGTTCATTTGCAGGTTGTGTAACTGCTAACACATTTAGCGTTCTCTCTGATGATAATTACGAGACTAACTTCCCCAAACTACCGAATAAAAAAACTTGTTTTTCTCAAGCTAGTGAACGTAATAATCGTTCAAATAATAGAAATTTTGCTACATCTTCTCAACCTAGTACTAGTCATAGAAATTATTCACAATCGCAAAATAAGAAAAGAAAAATAGCCCCTACTTCCCCTACTTGTCTTAACCCTCCCCCTATGTTCCCTTTTAGATTTGGTTCAACTTCGCCTGTTGCTCCAAATTTAAATAGACCTATGTATCATTTAGAAACAGAAAAAAACAAAATATTTGAATCCGTCTCGACCTACTTTTTGCAATTTTTGCAAAAAATTAAAACTTTGGACGACATTAAAAATCTCGATTTAGAATCTATTAAACGTGAATTAAATTCGGTATTGGAGGACACCTTTCCTAAGAAATAAAATTCACCAGTATTAATAATAAAATAAGCGTTATGCAGTGGAACGCTCGTTCCGCTGTAAGTAACAAACTTAGTCTTGAAAATTTTTTGTCACAAAACATGATAGATATTGCGCTGATAAGTGAAACATGGTTTAAACCAAATACAAGTGTTCGATTTAAGGATTTTAATGTGATAAGGAAAGACAGGGTTGACGGTAAAGCTGGAGTTGCCATTTTGATGAGGAAAAAATTCCCTTTTAAGAAAATCGATATTATAAACAATTTTAACGGAGACATTTGTGTCTGTGGGGCCAAGATCCTCATTGATAATAAATATATATCTTTTTTGTCGGTTTACAGACCCCCTAATGTATTCACCAGTCCCAACGACTGGGAACACATTTTTAATCAGATATCAACACCATGTATTATAGGAGGAGACTTTAACGCCCACAATAGAATGTGGGGTTCTTCCAAAAATGACAACATCGGTGGCCAAATATTAAATATTGCGGACGAACTTGGATTAGTCGTATTAAACAATGGAGCATCTACAAGATTAGAATGCCCTGGACAACAGAAATCCGTCGTAGATATATCTTTCTGCTCTTGCGATATTGCTGGCAAAGTTACATGGACTGTCGGTACCGACTCTCTTGGATCTGATCATTTTCCTATAGTCATGAACATACTCACTGGCAACTATACTAAAGAAAAAATTTTACCTAAATCGAAGTGGAATATTGAGAAAGCGAATTGGACATTATACACTGCCTTAATTAAACAAGACTTTGGAACTTTACCACCTTTCACCAACACTCAAGAAAAATATGATTATTTCTTAGAATCAGTGTATACCAACCTACAAAGCATTTTCAACAAAGTCACGTCCTCCTCCCCCTTGGTGGGACGCTAACTGTGATTCAGCAGTCCTTGAAAGAAAACAAACACTAAAAAGTTATAAACAAAATCCAACCGAAGAGAATTATCTCAAATGTAAAGAAATTGATGCCCGAACCAAAAAATTTTTGAAACAAGCAGCTAAAAATAGTTGGATAAAATGGTGTTCTAATCTCAACAAAAACACTCCTTCATCAGTTTTATGGACCCAAGCAAAGAAAATGCAAAGAATTCCTATTAACCAGTCAGTGGCAGAAAATGACAATTGGTTACAAGATTTTTTTGATAAAGTTGCACCTCCATCAGTGAACAATGTAACAGATTGTAAAAATATTGATACTCCACAGGATCATTTTCTATGCAATCCCTTTAGTATAAATGAGTTGGAATCATCCCTTAAAATTTATTCAAATACTGCCCCAGGATATGATGATATCAAATATCCCATGCTTACCTTTTTACCTAAAAGGGCAAAAAAATTCTTGCTACAAATTTTCAACGACATTTATATATACGGTCATGACATCCAACAATTCAAAAATGTAACCGTTGTTCCAATACCTAAGCCAGGAAAAGATCTAAACAGCCCCGATTCTTACCGCCCAATTTCCTTATCTTGCATTCTTAAAACTCTTGAAAGAATGATAAAGGCCAGATTAGAATGGTGGCTTTTCCAACAGAATTTTCTTCCGGAAAAACAATTTGGGTATAAAAAAGGTTTTGGCACTATTGATGCTGCAGCCACCTTAACCGTAGATATTCAAAATTGCTTTTCTAACAATAATTATTTATGTGCATTGTTTTTGGATGTTAAAGGAGCTTACGACTCTGTCGATTTATCAATTTTGGAAAAAAAAATGACTGAACATTTCTTTGTTCCTAGGCAAATTGCCAGATCAATTATAAAACTTTACACGGATCGAATAATATATTTAAGAAATAACAAAAATGAGAAAATTGGACCCCGGATGAACAATCATGGACTGCCTCAGGGCTCCGTGTTGAGCCCTCTATTATTTAATTTATATACGGCCGATCTTCATCAAATTCATAATACAAGTTTAAATATTGTGCAATATGCAGATGACTTCTGTTTGTATGTAGACAATAAAATTTATAACAAGGCAGTAGAGATATTAGAGCATGGAGTCTCTAATGTAAGTCAATGGCTTTTTTTCAATGGATTCGAGCTTTCTCAAGAGAAATCGGTTTACTCTGTTTTTTCTCGACACAATCTTCCAAATGTCTCTGAAATCCAACTCGGAGCTTACACATTTCCTTTTAAGTTTGAAGTAAATTATTTGGGGGTAATTTTCGATAAAAAATTAACATGGAAACCTTTTATCGAATCTATTACTACAAAATGCAATAAAGGTTTGAATTTTCTAAAAATGGTGGTAAAAACGTGGTGGGGTGCTGATGTTAAAACGGCATTGGCTTTCTACAAGTCTTATATAAGATCTATAATTGATTATGGCTGTGTTTTATATGGATCTGCGAGTATGTCAACATTAAAATGGTTAAATAACATACAACATAAAGCGCTCAGAATTTGCCTAGGCGCGATGAAATCTTCCCCAACTGATGCACTGCATGTCGAAGCTTTAGAACCCCCCCTTTCGTTAAGAAGAGAAGTAATAAGCGGCACATTTCTTTTAAAACAGCTATACTATTCTACATCTTTATTACATAAAACGGCACGTTTAAACACTTTTGATTTAACGAACAAATACTGGATAAAAAAAACTTCCCCCCCTCTATGTTCAGCCTTTAGAGAACATAGCGAAATGGTCCATATGACTGACAGCTCGTATATGTCTGAAATCGACTTCCTTAGCCTATTTGCTGATATAAGCATTATTACTCCAAATTATTGCGAGAATACTCTTATCAGTTCTAATATGTTACAAAGCGTACTAAATCAATTTGAGAATCCAGAACTTGTTTACACAGACGCCTCGAAATCTATGTCCGGCACCGGTGGAGCTTTTATTGTTCCATCTCGAAACATCGAATTTAAATTTAAGTTAAATCCACACTGCTCTATTTTTACTGCTGAAGCCATTTCAGTCTACGAAGCTTTAAAGCATGTCGAAACTTCCACTTCCAGTGTTTCAATAATTTTATCAGATTCGCTTTCAGTCCTCAATGGTATCAAAAACCCTTTCCATCTTTGCTATAAAACCAACCCATATATATTTAGAATAAAACATTTAATTTCACAAATAAAATCTTCAGGAAGGGATGTTCACTTTATCTGGGTGAAAGCGCACATTGGACTACATTACAATGAACAAGTGGATTATTTGGCTAAAGAAGGTGCCAATTCAGGTGAGCTTCTGAACGATGAGCTATGTATAAGTGACAGACAGACAATGTTGAAAAAAAAATCCAGACATAAATGGTCGGTTATGTGGAAGCAATTCTGTTTCACAAACCCCACAAGATACACTTTAATTCATAATGACATCCCCAATCAATTTTGGCATGACGAATTTACCTGTTCTAGAAAATATGTTACAACGTTAATACGTTTAAAGCTGGGCCATGCTTGCTATCCTGCACATTTATTTAAAATTGGAGTTTTCACCTCAGATAATTGTGAAGAGTGTAACGTTTTGGGTGATCTTGACCACGTGTTCTTTGGCTGTTCAAAATACAAAGTTTCCTCAACTAAACTAATACAAAATATTGTTAAAGATTGTCATACTTTTGCTCCATTTAACTTACTGAGCCTGTTGTCAAGTCAGTCAAAGAAAATATATAATAGTCTCATGCTTTTTATAAATGAAACTGAAATTAAGCTGTAGGTTAGACTCGTAAACCTTTTTGTCTCTCCTCATGTTATTTTTCCCTACTTTCCGAGGTCTCTCCTGTGTTGTCTGAGATATAGAAATGTCCTGATCGACCCCTGGACGAGAAATGTGTGCCCCCGTCATCTCCTGTCGCTCTTCTCATTTTTTATTATTGGATTAGGTTTAACTAGGTTTTTAGGTTATTATTTCTTTTTTTTGTTAATTTTAGTGGCTGGCTGCATGGTCAATGACCTAAAGCCAAAAAAAAAAAAAAAAAAAAAAAAAAACAACCTCCGACCCCAAAAGAGGGGGGGGGGATTATAAGTTTGACGAGTATGTTTGTATGTTTGTTTGTCTGTCTGTCTGTGGCTACATATCTCTTCAACGGGTGATCCGATTTTCATGCAGTTTTTTTTTATTTGAAAGAGTATTTTGTCGAGAAGGTTATAGGCCATATTAGATTTTGATGTTATGGTAGCCGAACATGATTTAGGCCTCATTTTGATTCGGCCATATGAAACTGATATGATTTATTTTTAAATAATCGATCTACGCCGCTACTCCAGACCTACAATTGATTTAACCCTGGCAGTACTTTAAATGCATTGTCATAAGTAGTTTCACGTAATAATATCTAATCCACATCTCCAGAGAGACAAGTTGTAAATATTTTCTTATTTATTTTTTATCTATTTTTAAATTTTCGATCTACGCCTCTGTTCCGAACCTACAATTGATTTTACCCTAGTAGTGTCTTAAGTGGATATAAGTAGATCTACGTAATAATATCTAATCGATATCTCCAGATAAACAAATTGTAAATATCTTTCTATTTACTTCCTTATTTATTTTCATATTCGACCTACGCCACTGTTCAGGGCCTACAATACATAATAATATCTAATCGACATCTCCAGATAAATAAATTGTAAATATCTTCCTATTTATTTCCTTATTATACTCTTCGCAAAAACGAAGAGTATATTATTGTATTTGATCGGCACATTTCTAAAATGGTAAATATCGCCCGTAGAGAAAAAAATTTCATATCATTGTGTTTGAACAACTTTCAAAATGTCAGTCTGTCCGTCCGTCCGTCTGTCCGTCCGTCACGTTTCTTGTAAGCACGATAACTTAAGAAAGAAAAGTCCGATTGTACTGAAATTTAGAAGTAAGTTAGTGTTTGCTAGAAGAAGAACCCTATTGTTTTTGAAGAAAATCGATCGATGAACAAAAAAGTTATTAATTATTTAATTTAAAAAAAATATATTCTCTTAATTTTTTTCGCTTTTACTAAAATGGAAATCTTGCGAAATATTATTTCCATAATATATTTTTTTTGTTTATGAATTTTACTAATATATATTTCATAGAAGTACGAGTTGAAATATGTATGATTGTCGAAAAATATACACACAATCAATTTTCGTAGCAATATGTGGTGGCGCAGCGGTTAAAGTTTTGCGTTGCAATCCAAAGGTCCTGTGTTCGAATCCCACACAGGTTGGATATTTTTTTTTAATTTTTTTTTTCATATAATTTTTTCCACAACAAAGATGGTATCACAAAATTTAGGATGTCCAAAAACTAACGTTATTTACAAGAAAACTGCGATGAGTATCCTATAGAATGTGTAACAATTATATATAAAAAGCTGAGTAAATTGGCGAAGAGTACGTTTTTAGCTTGTTTATTTTTATATATTCGATCTACTCCACTGTTCCGGGCCTACAAATGATTTGACCCTAGTAGTGGATTCAATACGTTGTTATAAGCAGTTCGACGTAAAAATATCTAATCGACATCTCCAGATAAACAAATTGCAAACATTTTCCTATTTATTTTTATATATTCTATCTACGCCACTGTTCCGGGCCTACAAATGATTTGAACCTAGTAGCGCTTTCAGTGGATCGTTATGAGTAGTTTTACGTAAAAATATCTAACCGACATCTCCAGATAAACAAACTGTAAATATTTCCCTATTTATTTTTATATATTTTATCTACGTCACTGTTCCGGGCCTACAAATGATTTGAACCTAGTGGCGCTTTCAGTGGATCGTTATGAGTAGTTTTACGTAAAAATATCTAACCGACATCTCCTGATAAACAAATTGTAAATATTTTCCTCTTTATATTTATATATTCTATCTACTCCACTGTTCCGGGCCTACAAATGATTTGAACCTAGTCGTGGATTCAATGCGTTGTTATAAGTAGTTCCACGTAATAATATCTAATCGACATCTCTAGATAAACAAATTGTAAATATTTTCCTCTTTATTTTTATATATTCTATCTACGCCACTGTTCCGGGCCTACAAATGATTTGACCCTAGTAGGGGTTTCAGTGCATTGTTATAAGTAGTTCCACGTAATAATATCTAATCGACATCTCCAGATAAACAAATTGTAAATATTTTCCTATTTATTTTTATATATTCTATCTATGCCACTGTTCCGGACCTACAAATGATTTGACCCTAGTAGTGGTTTCAGTGCATTGTTATAAGTAGTTTCACGTAATAATATCTAATCGACATCTCCAGATAAACAAACTGTAAATATTTTCCTATTTATTTTTATATATTCTATCTACGCCACTGTTCCGGACCTACAAATAATTTGACCCTAGCAGTGGTTTCAGTGCGTTGTTATAAGTAGTTCCACTTAATAATATCTAATCGACATCTCCAGATAAACAAATTGTAAATATTTTCCTCTTTATTTTTATATATTCTATCTACGCCACTGTTCCGGGCCTACAAATGATTTGACCCTAGTAGGGGTTTCAGTGCATTGTTATAAGTAGTTCCACGTAGAAATATCTAATCGACATCTCCAGATAGACATGTTGTAAATATTTTTTTTTTTGTTTTCTAATTTATTTTTATATATTCGATCTACGCTACTCTCCGGGCCTACAAATGATATTTGACCCTAGTGGTGGTTTCAGTGCATTGTTATAAGTAGTTTCACGTAATAATATCTAATTGACATCTCTTGATAAACAAATTGTAAATATTTCCCTATTTATTTTTATATATTTTATCTACGCCGCTGTTCCGGGCCTACAAATGATTTGAACCTAGTAGCGCTTTCAGTGGATCGTTATGAGTAGTTTTACGTAAAAATATCTAACCGACATCTTCAGATAAACAAATTGTAATTATTTTCCTATTTATTTTTATATATTCTATCTACGCCAATGTTCCGGACCTACAAATGATTTGACCCTAGTAGTGGTTTCAGTGCATTGTTATAAGTAGTTCCACGTAATAATATCTAATCGACATCTCCAGATAAACAAATTGTAAATATTTTCCTATTTATTTTTATATATTCTATCTACGCCACTGTTCCGGACCTACAAATGATTTGACCCTAGCGGTGGTTTCAGTGCATTGTTATAAGTAGTTTCACGTAATAATATCTAATCGACATCTCCAGATAAACAAATTGTAAATATTTTCCTATTTATTTTTATATATTTTATCTACGCCACTGTTCCGGGCCTACAAATGATTTGAACCTAGTAGCGCTTTCAGTAGATCGTTATGAGTAGTTTTACGTAAAAATATCTAACTGACATCTTCAGATAAACAAATTGTAATTATTTTCCTATTTATTTTTATATATTTTATCTACGCCACTGTTCCGGATCTACAAATGATTTGACCCTAGTAGTGGTTTCAGTGCATTATTATAAGTAGTTCCACGTAATAATATCTAATCGACATCTCCAGATAAACAAATTGTAAATATTTTCCTATTTATTTTTATATATTCTATCTACGCCACTGTTCCGGGCCTACAAATGATTTGAACCTAGTAGCGCTTTCAGTGGATCCTTATAAGTAGTTTTACGTAAAAATATCTAACCGACATCTCCAGATAAACAAATTGTAAATATTTTCCTATTTATTTTTATATATTCTATCTACGCCACTGTTCCGGACCTACAAATGATTTGACCCTAGTAGTGGTTTCAGTGCATTGTTATAAGTAGTTCCACGTAATAATATCTAATCGACATCTTCAGATAAACAAACTGTAAATATTTTCCTATTTATTTTTATATATTCTATCTACGCCACTGTTCCGGGCCTACAAATAATTTGACCCTAGTAGTGGTTTCAGTGCATTGTTATAAGTAGTTCCACTTAATAATATCTAATCGACATCTCCAGATAAACAAATTGTAAACATTTTCCTATTTATTTTTATATATCCGATCTACGCCACTGTTCCGGGCCTACAAATGATTTGACCCTAGTAGTGGTTTCAGTGCATTATTATAAGTAGTTCCAGGTAATAATATCTAATCGACATCTCTTGATAAACAAATTGTAAATATTTTCCTATTTATTTTTATATATTTTATCTACGCCACTGTTCCGGGCCTACAAATGATTTGAACCTAGTAGCGCTTTCAGTGGATCGTTATGAGTAGTTTTACGTAAAAATATCTAACCGACATCTTCAGATAAACAAATTGTAATTATTTTCCTATTTATTTTTATATATTCTATCTACGCCACTGTTCCGGACCTACAAATGATTTGACCCTAGTAGTGGTTTCAGTGCATTGTTATAAGTAGTTCCACGTAATAATATCTAATCGACATCTCCAGATAAACAAATTGTAAATATTTTCCTATTTATTTTTATATATTCTATCTACGCCACTGTTCCGGACCTACAAATAATTTGACCCTAGTAGTGGTTTCAGTGCGTTGTTATAAGTAGTTCCACTTAATAATATCTAATCGACATCTCCATATAAACAAATTGTAAATATTTCCCTATTTATTTTTATATATTTTAACTACGCCACTGTTCCGGGCCTACAAATGATTTGAACCTAGTAGCGCTTTCAGTGGATCGTTATGAGTAGTTTTACGTAAAAATATCTAACCGACATCTCCAGATAAACAAATTGTAAATATTTTCCTATTTATTTTTATATATTTTAACTACGCCACTGTTCCGGGCCTACAAATGATTTGAACCTAGTAGCGCTTTCAGTGGATCGTTATGAGTAGTTTTACGTAAAAATATCTAACCGACATCTCCAGATAAACAAATTGTAAATATTTTCCTATTTATTTTTATATATTCTATCCACGCCACTGTTCCGGACCTACAAATAATTTGACCCTAGTAGTGGTTTCAGTGCGTTGTTATAAGTAGTTCCACTTAATAATATCTAATCGACATCTCCAGATAAACAAATTGTAAATATTTTCCTCTTTATTTTTATATATTCTATCTACGCCACTGTTCCGGGCCTACAAATGATTTGACCCTAGTAGGGGTTTCAATGCATTGTTATAAGTAGTTCCACGTAATAATATCTAATCGACATCTCCAGATAGACAAATTGTAAATATTTTCCCATTTATTTTCTAATTTATTTTTACACATTCGATCCACGCCACTGTTTCGGGCCTACAAAAGATTTGACGGTAGTATTAGTATTAGTTCTGTTTAAAAAATTGTACATATTTTCTTATTAATTGTATACGTACGCGCGTCTGATACTGACCTACATGATAAATCATTTATGAATGACATTTTCTTGAATATTTCCAGAATTTTAAATTAGGAGACTGTCGCAAACACTTAGAAAATTTCAAATTAAAATTTTGCCACGCCATTGTTTTCGTTGTTTCGTTGCCGTTGCTGAACGTATTAGCTTCATGTTATAATAATTTGATCCCACGACTTTATCGATGTGGTAGATTTTCGTACCGTTGCTGGAAACGACCGTTGCCAGCTTCACATCGATCTCTTTAATACAATTTTATTTTGCAACTACTTCATTGCCGTTGCCATATTGCAGCAGATTGCAACGCTATATAATAATTATGTAGCAGACTCTCTGGCACAACAATTTACTTTCAATAGCAAAACTGTCCCAAATAGTGCTTTAATATAACTGTTTTATAAGATAATAGGAAACAATTATAAAATAATTTTAACAGACATTTATAACGGTGCTGAAAATACTGCCAAACGTTACTAAAAAGGCAGGCGCTATAGAGTTATTTAGTTTTATAAGCTGAAATGTTTTATAGCTTTGTCACGGAAACGTTTCTAAAATAATTTCTTAACTGCTTTATAAGATACTTTATAACTTTGCTATAAAAAAGTTTTGATGATAAATTTATAAAACAGTTAGTTGCAGGCAACCAGATAGTGCTTTCTGCAACTCTAATATAATCAATTAGCATTTTAGAAGCAATAATAAAATAACAATAAAACAAAATAATCGTATTTATGAATGACATTTTCTTGAATATTTCCAGAATTTTAAATTAGGAGACTGTCGCAAACACTTAGAAAATTTCAAATTAAAATTTTGCCACGCCATTGTTTTCGTTGTTTCGTTGCCGTTGCTGAACGTATTAGCTTTATGTTATAATAATTTGATCCCACGACTTTATCGATGTGGTAGATTTTCGTACCGTTGCTGGAAACGACCGTTGCCAGCTTCACATCGATCTCTTTAATACAATTTTATTTTGCAACTACTTCATTGCCGTTGCCATATTGCAGCAGATTGCAACGCTATATAATAATTATGTAGCAGACTCTCTGGCACAACAATTTACTTTCAATAGCAAAACTGTCCCAAATAGTGCTTTAATATAACTGTTTTATAAGATAATAGGAAACAATTATAAAATAATTTTAACAGACATTTATAACGGTGCTGAAAATACTGCCAAACGTTACTAAAAAGGCAGGCGCTATAGAGTTATTTAGTTTTATAAGCTGAAATGTTTTATAGCTTTGTCACGGAAACGTTTCTAAAATAATTTCTTAACTGCTTTATAAGATACTTTATAACTTTGCTATAAAAAAGTTTTGATGATAAATTTATAAAACAGTTAGTTGCAGGCAATCAGATAGTGCTTTCTGCAACTCTAATATAATCAATTAGCATTTTAGAAGCAATAATAAAATAACAATAAAACAAAATAATCGTATAACATTTAAATTATAAAAATTTGAGAGGTTTTGGATTAAATCGGTAAAATTTAAGCAATTTTTGTTTTAACATTGAAATGTTCTGCTAAGTTCCTCATTATTTCCGGTCCTAGTTATCACATGGCAATAATAAAAATACCAAATCGTTCGCAAAAAAATTTCGAATAAAACTAGACAATGAAAGAATTTTTTGATAATTTGTTAATTTTTAAAAAAATGGAAACCACTAAAAATTTCCTTTTTTGGATAATAGTTTAAGAAACACAATGTAATAGTACATCAATTTTAATTAAAGTTAGTGACTCCATGTCCTTTATTGAACTAAACCTCCCTGCCGAATTTTAACGGAAAATATCTATTTAAACTGCTGAAGATAAAAAACGATTTCGAAATGTCAATCGCTTGTTGTTTAAGTGCATCAACTCATTGGGGGGATATTTTTTTTTTTTTCAAAATGTAAATTATTACGTGTATCTTACGATGGTATTAAGAAAAAAAAATTGTTTTTTTTTTCATTTAAACGGTTATTTTTGGAATTTGTTTATAATTTTCGAAATTATAATTTAAAAAAATTATTAATCATAAAAAATTCAAATAACCCTGTGAACTTTTTATCAAATCAAAAATGGTAAACGAATTATGAATGTAGATGTAAAAAAAGTATTAATGCTCTACTTGCATTTCTAGCCGAGGTTTCTGAGTTTCTGAGTTTCGGTCGCTTATAAATGAACAACTGAACGTTGCGTTGTGTTAATAAATAGATTTATGTAGCATTTAGTAAACTTTTGTCTTGGCTTCAGCCACCTGCATTAGCACCCCAAATTGTGATTTTATTTAGCATATGTACAAGAACCAAGTAAGGCCTCAAAATTTTTTTTTTTGTCATCAGCGACCCCACTACCGACGTGGCATATCATTTTACGAATTCTTGGAGTAAACAATTTCAAATATTACAAGTATTTCCACATAGTGGAATAAATTCTGTGGCTAAAGGACTATGTCCAATGCCAACCCCCCTCCCCTCACCACCACACTCACATAGTGGAATGCAAATATAGTATCGACATTTTTTCATTGTAAGAGACTTAGAATAGGATGTGGATGTAGTGATTCCTTAGGCAACGGTTTTTTTTTAGATTACAGTATGAATGTTCAATGTGATTTTTTGTTCCAGCTCGGTCTTGGTAACATCTTTAGCGGAAGTGCTGATTTCTCTAACATGATCGATAGTTCGGAGCCTCTCTATATCAATAAAATTATCCAAAAGGCATTTATTGAAGTCAACGAAGAAGGAGCTGAAGCAGCTGCGGTCACTGGTAAGTGCCTCTTATTATTTATGAATTGCATGCAATGGAGAAAAATATGAATTTATGAAAGATTTGATGAAAACCTGTGAATTCTTATTTTAGCAATGAGACTAATGGGACTGTGTGCGCGACCACCTCCTCAACAATTTGCAGTCGATCATCCGTTTGTAACAATTCTTCAAGCTAGGCAGGCCAACAAAACTAATGTTTTATTCGAAGGACGCATCTATAAACCGCAATACTGAAAGTAACATGGCTTTGTAGTACAGAACTAGAGGTTTTAACTCTGAAATAGTATCATATAAATTAGATTTCGTTCATTCTAGTCAACTTTATAGTAAATGTATCAAAGAAAAGTTTCTATATTTGGGGAGTTTTTAGGGGGTGGCAAAAAACAAAAACATTGGAGCTGAAGGAGAATCAAATTTTGAGAAGTATAGGCTCTATTAACTTTTTTATATAAATTGATAGTCTAAAAGATATAGCCACTTGAAAATTGGGAGAAAAGAGGTGTAGGTATTTCAAAACGATCTTCGTCAATAACTCGAAAAGTATTACATCGAACGAAAACATGCTAGATACAAATAAAAAAGCTACTAAATTGAGGATGACTTCCGTTTGTTTCTAGTTTCTATAGAATTAATGGTTTCGGATATCTAGAAGTATAAAGATGGCGTCCTAAGAGAGTTACGGCCCTTCGAATGTGGAACCCCAGAGTAGGTTTTAATTTCAGGAACTCCTAGTGCTGCAGCGATGAGAATTGGTACATTATTCATTATCTATAAGAGCTATTATTTCATGGTATCGGCCAAATTGAAATTCGTACCATATGGCGCTCTATCACCCGAGTGAAAATTAGATTTTACTTATACCTCAATCCATTGCACAAAACAAAATCAGGGTACATCAACTTTCTTAGAGAAATGTACTCGGGCTCTGGATTATTCTGCATGCATCACACCTTCATTCGTCACTGCCATAATAATAATAATAATAATAATAATAATAATTGATTGGTGCCATATTACAAGGTATTTACCCAAGTCAGAAAAACAAACAACCTGATACCTACATATGACATAAATATAAAATAACTTTATATGCTTAATTTTTGTGTGGATATTGCCTTCTATATATTATAGATTGGGTATATTAGAGACACGCCATTTTGCAAATTTTTTAATTTTCTCCATCCCAAATTTTAAGTTCTCAGCTCATCGAGAAGTACCTCAAACGATTCACCGGACAGAAAAATAACAAACAAACGTTTTTACACTTTGCTTTGTATAAGTACAGCGTGTTCCAATTTACACGATAACGCATTCATATCTGAATTATTAAAAGTCAGTTTATTTTAAAACTGGGGCAGTTGTATACCACTTGAAGGTAAATAAAAGCGCATATACCTATTCAATTTATTCCATAGACTCGTGGATTATGGGATCAGTTTTCAGCTAAATCGTATTAAGGATCTTTTATAAAAGAAATATTATTACCATTTTATAGAGCATCCTTTAGAACCCCTTCATGTCAAATTTTTATCTCGAGTGGTTTAAGAGTTATAAACAGGTAAGTAAGTATGACGTTTCAGTTAGAAATAGTTCTTTTACATTTTTTGCTACAAATTTGAAATAATAATCGAAAATATTAACGTACTCTCCAAAATGGCAAAAAAAGTTCTGTCACGGACCTTTTCAGTTTATCTTTGAAATCATAAACAAAATTTTTAACTTGACAGTAATGGTTTTTTATTTTTTTTTTATTATTCTTTATTTCAACAAAATTTAGCACAATGAGATTTTAAAGGATGCTCTATGTGGTAATATTTTTTTAATAGTTATTTTTGCATTACGAACCTACTTTTTTTTACCTATTGATAGAATTGATTGAATTAAATTGATTTTTTAAATTGATTAAAGTACAACATAACCAAACATGATTAGGCCAGGCTAGATAAGGGTTGAACAACAAAATAATTCGTTACAGCAAACTGATATTTTAGAACATATCATATCTAAAGAAGAAAAAATAATCCGAACCACCTGAGTTTATCTAATAATAATAATAATAATAATAATAATAAAATGGCTTTATTTATAATTAAATTTACATCATATTTCCAAACTAAGGCGAAGTCTAGCTTAATAGCTACTCAACTTAACATTTTACATTATAATAATTTATGTGCGTAGAGTTTGTCAATTAATAAATGTGTCTTAAAGAAAAAAGTTAAAATTAACAAATTCATAACAGTATCAATTATGGTAAAGTCCAAAGTTATGCCGGTGATACTCAATTGTTTTATAAATTTCCTTCTGAAAACACAATAAATATTCGTGATTTAATTAATTCGGACTTAGACTCTATTCATAAATACAGAAAGTAAATATTTTCACATTAAAGAAAAATGTGTGAATGAGTGAATGTAAATAAATGATTTAAGTATTTTTAATGTATATTTTTTCCTTTAAAATGTTAAGAATCCTATCATGTAATTCAATACTTCGTCAGTATTAGCTAGAAGAGTAGTTGTTTTGATTGGTTCTCCAATAATGAGTGTTTTAAAGTATTTACCTAACTAGTATATTAGCGTGCCCCTATTAGGGCAACAATATACAGAAAGTAGATCTTTTCATGATAAATAAAAAAGTAGTTGTGATTTGCATAATACCTGAATAATATTCTCTAATCAAAATGAAAGCAAATAAATACAAAATAATTAATTGTAAAAATTAAGAAGTCAGTGATAAAAAAAATATATTTTCATGTACTCTGTTTCTCGTTAACATATAGTATGTCCTAGACACTCAAATTTCTTCGTTCGTTACAGCACTTAAGAAAAAGATGCATATTAAACTATAAAAGAATTTTCGAAAAAACATAAAATTTTTGTTTATCTTAATATTATTTATTTACCTCAATAAATATTAGTTTAGCAAAGAAAATGCTGGGTATCGGAAATAAAGTTTATAAACTGAGCATGAATATTTTTTTATTTATATTTGTGTAGGATGAACAATTTCGGAGATATTTAAGTTTGTAAATGGCGTATGAACGTTTATAGGATGAAATGTTTAGTTTAAATGCTGAATATCTTAGATACTATGACACTTTCATAAAAAATTCTGAGGAAATAAATTAATAGTAAATTATTCAATGAGCGTGTAATGATGACTATTACTCAAGAGGATGATATTTGAAACACGAGCCGAAGGCGAGTGTTGTAATTCATCCAAGTGAATAATAACTATTATTATATAATAAAATACTATAACTTTTCTACCATCATCGCTTGAAATCATTTTTTCATAAAAAGCTTGGGCAAATTAATAAAAATTTTAAAATTTTACATAAGGGCACTTTTGTTGCACGTGCCAAAGGCTCCACGTAATTTAGGAATAAACGAAAAACTTACAAATGAAAAGAGATGAAAACGCAAGAAAAAGTTAATTTACAATTTAAAAAAATTAAACTTTCCATTCAACAAGAGTAACATCCAAATCTCAAATAATTTTATATGAAATTTAATGTAATGTTAAGGAGAGGAAATGTAAAGCACTGTAAATGTAAAGCACTGTAAATGTAAACATCTTTTATCCCAAAAAATATTTCTAAATTGTAAAAAAATAATTTTGTTAATATAAAATTATAATAAAATTAACATTTTCAAAAAATTATTAAAGATTTTTTAATTCGTTATAGATTCACAGCCTATAAATGACCCCTAAACATGAAGGATCAAAGCTTGCTTGGGTTTAATGCTTACACATTGATATTTTTATTCTGTTAAAATTGGCCGCATTACAAGGGGCCCCCACATAAGAAGTTCCCAGGGGCCTCTCGAACATAAATCCGGCCCTGCTGTTGAGTAAGGAACATGTACTCTTGTGATTGATTCTAGCCCATTGAGTAATGAATTATTACCCACAGCATCAGCAGTGAGTAATGGCCCCACTACTTGTTCAAAAAAGTATCTGTAATAAATGAATGAAAATATTCGATAGTCGTAGAAAAAGATAATTAATCAATCTTTAAAATGATTTTCTATTCTTTTCTGTATCATAAAAATCAGAGTCATGGCCGTTCAGGTCAGTTATCCCAAAATCTCAAAAAATATCCTACGTTTCAAAAATAAATTCGTAATACTTTTTCAAATATTAAGGTGGGCGGTGTCGTGAAGGCAATTCGACAATTTCTCCTACATCCCTGAACCGATTCAAAAAATTTGTTGATAGGTTTTTAGAGACAACTTCATAGAATAATACTAGGCTACTGAAAACAAAAGGAAGAAAATATTTTTACTTGTGCGAAAATTAAAAAAAAGTTTTGCTGACTTTTCAGTAACGTAGTAAAATTCTATAAAATTGTCTCTAAAAGCTTATCAATTTTTTTTTTAATCGGTTCAGGGATGTAGGCAGTGGCGGCTGGTGATATTGACTGCAGAGGAGGCTTGATGTTTTGAAAGACAATTAGAGAAATTTCTACAAGTAAAAGATATTAATTTGGAAGATGGGAAGATATGCTGCTTCTTCCAAAGGGAGGCTCAGCCTCCCCTGCTTCCCCTGACGAGCCGCCACTGGATGTAGGAGAAATTGTCGAATTACGAAATCTGTTTCTTAAGCACGGAACCGCCATATCTAAATTTAGTTTTCACCCCTTGAGAGTAAGAGCAAGTATCCAGACCATATAGAAACTGAAGTTGATACCTTTTACTACAATTATAACCCAAAAAGAAAAATTATCAATAGTATGAGATTATTTCTAAATCTTAATAATATCTTTTACCTCTGAGTACTGTACTACTAGCCACCGCACAATTTTCTATTCATATCGTTTAGATCTGTACCGTTGTTTATATTATGTTGCATATTAAATACTATATTTTATTATTGTGTTATTATTTCTGTATTAAATCAATTCAAAGGAGCAAGAATACGACAGACTTAGGCGAATATACTAATATACACGATGGTCCAAAATTGTCTCTAGAATTTCTGTGGCTGATAGTAAGTCCAAAAATAAAGGTACCCTTTGATATAAAGTTATTTCCGAAAATGGGTAATAAAAATCGGTTTTTCTGTACAATAGGCTAGGTAAATTGATTATTAAAGTAATAATTAATAATATTATTAATAATGATTAATTATAGTAAATCGGACTAGACTAGACTAGACTAGATATAAAAAAATCAGATTGGCATTTGGCAGGAGACAAACAATTTGTGCGCCACTGACGATTGAATCACGAGACCGATGCCTTTCTATGTAGCCTAGACGTACGCGTTACCGTTACTTTCAAATCTAACGCGCAGGACGGGCGTGTGTAGGTCGTAGACTGTGGAAGACATACATCCTTATATCCATTTAGCCCAGTCAATGAACGTTCAATAAGGGGGTCTAGAGGGAAATGCCGAGATCACAATTTTTGACTTGGACTATTTAGGAGGTAAACATACCAAAAGTCCCCGATCGTAGGAGGTGGGGGGGGATGCAGGGTGGCACGAAGAAGGTTCCAGTTTTTGGTTTTTCGCTCATATCTCGAAAACGGTTAGCCCTAATCAAAAAGTGGCTATATGCAAAATTAAAGCTGACTAAATTTTCTACAATAATGTTTCTATTAATTTTTTTCGTATCTGTTATGGTTCAGTAATGAATTGAATATCTTTTGACTGTAATCTAACTTATAAATTTATTATAAACTGAAAATAAATTTTAATAATCATCGTAGAAAGAAATTTCTTGTACAGATACAGATATCCGTTTCACAGCAGACTGAACTGAAATATCGAATAAAAAATGTCTTTGCTTCTGTAAGTGTGTGTGGGCGTATTAGGGTGGCCCATCTTTTTCGAAATCGAAATTTTTTATTTCTCACCCCTGCAAATGGTTCCATTTGAAGAAAAAACAGAAACTCAAAATATTATTGAGGCAAATTGAAGGCAAGGGGTGCCGCAGAATGCATTATTATGCAATCATAAAAGTAAATGGAATTATTTACATTCTTTGGTTGATGCATTGTTTTTTTTTTTTTTAATCAGCAACATTTATCTTTAGAATGACTAATCAAGTCATACAAATATCAAAGACATTATCTGTTGTGACTATGACATGTGTCATACTACTGTAAATTCGTAGTCTAAGAAAACTAGACTAGAAGTTTTTGAAATAAAACTCTCATTTTATCTTTGTGTATTTTATTATGAAACGTTTTTTTCATACATAGTACCAAATATTATCCTAAATCTACAAGACATATAGTAATAAAAACAATATTTTTTGCACTAGGCCAAAGCATGCGACAGGGTTTCTTTTTTTACATTTGGAAACTGTGATTTATAATCATTTACAACTTGGAGTAAAAACTGTTTTTGGTCTTCATTTTTTGTTAAAATGTCATTATAGTCAGTAATAAGTTTGATTCCTCTCTCAGCGGCATCATTTACAACTTTAATTTTGTTTACAATATTGAAACATCGGGTATAACTTTCATTTTCCCTCCATGTTGTTGGATCATTTTCCAAAAATTCCATAGACAAACCTAATTTTTGAAAAAACTGTTTAGTGTTCTCGCATATGAAGTCCTGAATTTCCTTGTTTTCAACGTCAGTAATGTTACTAATCATAAGTCGTTTAATACCCTTTTGATTTGGTGCTTTCCTATTCAAAGCTTTAACCATTTCTCTTTTAGTGGTAACTGAAATATCGTCATCAAAGATAACAGTGGCGGCTGGTGAAATTTCAATATTTTTTTTCTCGTCTGTGGTGCATGGGACCCTTACGAAACTTGGGAAATAACATCTAGAGAAGCACTTCTCTAATGACCCCTAAAAAATTTTGAAAAAGCAGTTTGCGAAAAAATTTTTGAAAATTCGCTAGCCTCCCCTGGGTCTAGGGACCCCTGTTTACTTTTATTTTTTTTTGTCATATGCATTTGACTTTTTATAAAAATGCATCGACAGATTTTGGAGTTTGTGAAAATATTTTCATTACTAACTGAGATACAACGAATTGAAATATTGTAATTTGATAAATTGTAAATTACAAAATTTCAGTTCATTGTATTTCAGTTAGTAATGAAAATATTTTCACAAACTCTAAAATCTGTCGATGCATTTTTATGAAAAGTCAAATGCATATGACAAAAAAAAATAAAAGTAAACAGGGGTCCCTAGACCCAGGGGAGGCTAGCAAATTTTCAAAAATTTTTTCGCAAACTGCTTTTTCAAAAGTTTTTAGGGGTCATTAGAGAAGTGCTTCTCTAGATGTTATTTCCCAAATTTCGTATGGGTCCCATGCGCCACAGACGAGAAAAAAAATATTGAAATTTCACCAGCCGCCGCTGAAAGATAAGCCAACATTTACGGAATTGAGGTACCACAAATGGTTCACTATTTTCCTACTTGCGGCTTGAGATATTTCTTTGTCAATATTTTGATAATTAATGAGTTCTTTACAAAAGTCTAAGTCATGAAGCGGTGCTTTACTAGCAAATGACGCTGTAAACCAGGCCTTTACATAAACTTTTACAATAAAAAGACATATATCTTCAATACCTATTTTTTCTTTTTCAGTTAGTTGGAACTGATCTTGGAAAACAAATATTTTTAGACAGTAAATGGCTTTGGCCATCCAACGTGCATGATGAAATGCCCCTGGTTGATAGAATGACGTGTGAGTGGGCTCTTCTTCAACAAAAAGTTTAGAAAGCATTAAAAATTCTTTATAATCATCACGAGGCTGTTGCAAAGTTAAAGCTGCATTTAGAAACTTTACAATTTCGGCTTTAACTGGTTGTAAAATGTGTTTAATTTTTGATTACCTGAAATCCAGTTTTTAGTTTATTTTGATCTATTTTAGGCCAAAATTCCCTAAAACGTTTAAATAGTGGCACATTTGGACCAGATGAGGAAGGCATTTTTGTGTCAAACACACTTCTCAAAACCACTTCAAAAATATGATGTCTACAAGGAAAATATAGAATATCTCTTTCTAATTTTTGTTGCCCCATTTATATAACCCATATTTGATGCTGTTGTATCACAACACAAAGCTATTACCTTTTCTTCCAAATTCCATTCACAAAGCACATCATAAACTGCTTCAGTCTGTTCTCTTCCAGTTGAATTGGGCAAAGCTGGTACTCCAAGTAGTTGTTCAATATCTCCACTAGTAACTAAGATAGCAACTCTATCGATATTTCCCATTCCAGTGAGAGAAGGTAAAAGTTTTCCATCCCAATGGATGACTGGGGCCGGCAATTCAGAATTACCGAAGGCAGTTTTTAATATTTCAGCTCTTTCTTCGTGGATGCGTTGTCTAGAGCGCTGAAGTGTGGTTCTGCTGATGGATAAAGATGTGGTGTCATGTCCTAGTGCTTCTGCTACTGCCGTCAAAATATGGACTCCATATCTGTCGCTTATTTTGCAAGCATCAAATGCAGCGGCTATTTTTGGTTTTATGATGTTACATGTTCCATACAATCTCCTCTTCCTCTCCTTTGGCTGTGACGGGCCAGGCTGGTCTTGTAACAACTCTTCTTGGGCTTCGATTATTTCATCTTCATTTTCGTTGGAGTCGGCTGAATTACTACTTGATGATGGACAGGTGACTGTTTCCTCTAATCTAGCTTTTTCTTGTTGACTTCGTTGCATTCGTTTGGATAATTTCTGTAATTTCTCCTCAGCTGATTTTTCTTGAGAAGCAAGTTGGTAATCAATACCATGCATAAATCCAGGACGTCCCTTTTTCTTTGGTTAATTAAAAACTGCTTATCTCTTCATCTATTTTCATCAACTCCAATGCATTTGCATGAGAAATGTCAAAAAGATCGTCCAATTTTTCAACGAAATTTTTTTCTTTACTCCCGCACTGGCCCTTTTAGCCGATTTTTGTAAGTTCCTCCACTCTGCATAAAGTTCATCTAGTTGTTTAACACAATGAAAATCCTGACGTGTCGGAATGCGAGCTTTATCCCAAAAAACTGACACTTCTTTTATTGTTAATTTAGCACTTTCATGTACACTTAGCTTCACTTCACGAATGTTATAAAAGAGCACTTGTAATACTTGTCTATTAGACGGCAATTTATTGCCAATGATTTGTGACGAATAGTGTCCAACTAAGTAAATGAAAGTATCCTTTCGTAAGGATCTAACATCAGCCATCGTTAAATGTTTTTTTCAAAAAGGAACGTATGCTAGAACTTATAATGTCACCACTGTAAAACACAATTGCAAACTGACATAAAAACCTACCGTAGGTGCATTATATTTCCAAACTTCCAAAACAAATAATTTCTAGGAAATAATTACACCAATAAAACATTATGAGAAAAGAGGTAGATATTTGTATTTTAAGTAAAATTTAAGTGTATTACCGTAATAAAATCTTATCTACAAATTTCTACCTGAATGCGGCACGGGTTACCGTTCACCGAATTATCTGAAACTTTGACATAAATTATTCCTAGTATAATAGTATATTTTCGTGGGGTGAGACTTAAAATATACGCAAAAAAAATTCACCCCCTATAGAGATGGGCCACCCTAGTGCGTATATATCTATGTGTGCGTGTATACCGTTTCTTGTAAAAACGATAACTTCTGTTAGACTTAAAATATTTGATTTCAATTTGGAATATATGTAAAACAGCATATTACCATAATCCCTATTAGCAGTGACGTAGCCAGGGGGGCCCCCCGAAATTTATGGACATTTATATAATTGATAGACATGACATTTAAAATTATATTAATTTTATTTTCGGTTTTAGTCAAAAATTTTTTTGGCCGATTACGAATCTTAATTCTAATCAGCCTCGTTGCAAATCGCAATTTCTTGCAATTTATTGTAGCAATATTGACAGGGCGGAGCCTCACTCCAGTCAAATGTATAAAACCTTGTTGAATCATAAGTAAATTCAATTTTTATTTTTACTACTTGTCAAGCGAAATCCACGTTAAATTGCATAGTCGCCAGTTACTTGAAATATAAGTTTTTGAATAGTTTTTCTAAAGGACCTCGCACATCTCTTATGTAAATTGGCGTACAGTGAAATTGGCTGATGAATTTTTAATATGTTGTAGATTTCGATTTTCTGATCAATCGATTGTATGTCTAATATTCGAAATACAACTATAAATTCCTGTAAAATTCTGTATCTTGTCGAACTTTTAATTTAGTGAGAGGTCAATGAAGCAATTTCCGAAAGTTTTTCAATTAAAGTTTTTTGATCAGGAAGACACATACTTTATGTAAAAAATGTTATAGCCAATTTGACTAAATATTATTTTCACTTGTTATTTTTATGCAGATTTCCCGGCACCTTCGCCAACATTTTTCAAACTTTAATTTTTTCTACGGTATTTTTATTAAAACAAAAAAATATTATAAAGGGCTATTATTAGAAAGAATCACAATATAAAATGTACGAAAAAAATCATGAATTCGAAATTATTTAAATTGTACAAAAGGTCATTCTTGCACATTTCTTGAGTATCAGTATCTCGGAAACTAGACATAGGATCAAGTTGGACTCATAAGAGCTTTTGATCGGAAAGTCGAAATCTACAATATATTAAAAATTCAGCCAATTTGACTGTACGCCAATTTACATAATTGTGCGTACATAATTAATATAATTTTATTTTCGGTTTTAGTCAAAAATTTTTTTGGCCGATTACGAATCTTAATTCTAATCAGCCTCGTTGCAAATCGCAATTTCTTGCAATTTATTGTAGCAATATTGACAGGGCGGAGCCTCACTCCAGTCAAATGTATAAAACCTTGTTGAATCATAAGTAAATTCAATTTTTATTTTTACTACTTGTCAAGCGAAATCCACGTTAAATTGCATAGTCGCCAGTTACTTGAAATATAAGTTTTTGAATAGTTTTTCTAAAGGACCTCGCACATCTCTTATGTAAATTGGCGTACAGTGAAATTGGCTGATGAATTTTTAATATGTTGTAGATTTCGATTTTCTGATCAATCGATTGTATGTCTAATATTCGAAATACAACTATAAATTCCTGTAAAATTCTGTATCTTGTCGAACTTTTAATTTAGTGAGAGGTCAATGAAGCAATTTCCGAAAGTTTTTCAATTAAAGTTTTTTGATCAGGAAGACACATACTTTATGTAAAAAATGTTATAGCCAATTTGACTAAATATTATTTTCACTTGTTATTTTTATGCAGATTTCCCGGCACCTTCGCCAACATTTTTCAAACTTTAATTTTTTCTACGGTATTTTTATTAAAACAAAAAAATATTATAAAGGGCTATTATTAGAAAGAATCACAATATAAAATGTACGAAAAAAATCATGAATTCGAAATTATTTAAATTGTACAAAAGGTCATTCTTGCACATTTCTTGAGTATCAGTATCTCGGAAACTAGACATAGGATCAAGTTGGACTCATAAGAGCTTTTGATCGGAAAGTCGAAATCTACAATATATTAAAAATTCAGCCAATTTGACTGTACGCCAATTTACATAATTGTGCGGGGTCCTTTCTACGAAAGCTACATAACAATACATAATATACTTACAAAAAATGTTCGGACCCCCCCCCCCCCCCGAATAAAAATTCTGGCTACGTCACTGCTATTAGTCTAGGAAATAGCGTGCAAATTTGACGACGACTGGTTACCGTCTGCCAGTCGGTAATCGAAGAGACCATATAAGTACAAAATTTTTTTCTCTCTGGAACTTTTGGGTATGGTGGGGGGATAGGGAGCATTTATTTTTAAATCGAATGAATATCGATATCTGTCCGCATAGGTAGTTAGTATATGTAATTGGGGTATGTCAAGTACATATACTTACTACCTATGCGGACACATATCGATAATCATTCGATTTAAAAATAAATGCCCCCCCTCCCTATCCCCCCACCATACCAAAAAGTTCCAGAGAGAAAAAAATTTTATACTTATATGGTCTCTTCGATTACCGACTGGCAGACGGTAACCACTCGTCGTCGAATTTGCACGCTATTTCCTAGGCTATATTGAAATTGGGCCATATCTGTAATACATGGTGATAACCAGAAGCCTACAAACTCTCATGCGTAAAATACGTTTTATTTTAATTTCAGAGCAAAATATTACTAAGCATACAAAAATAAGAAGATGTATAAGATTTCTAAACCGCAATATACCGGGGTGTATGAGAGGCAAACCAATTTTATTTAAATTAGATGATATATCAGTGTTTTCCTAAAATATGGAACATGGTATTTTTAATAACATTATTATGAAGTGAGAATTGTAGGCCTCTGGTTATCACCATATATTACAGATATGGCCCAATTTCAATAGGGATTATTGTAATATGCTGTTTAACATATGTTCCAAATTGTAATCAAATATTTTAAGTCTAACAGAAGTTATCGTGTTTACAAGAAGCGGTATACACGCACACAGATATACACGCACACACACACTTACAGATGCAAATACATCTTTTATTCGATATTTCAGTTCAGTCTGTTGTGAAACAAATATCTGTACAAGACATTTTTTTCTACGATAATTATTAAAAAATTTTTCAATTTATAATAAAATTAGGATACAGTCAAAAGATATACAATTCATTACTGAACCATAGCAGATACGAAAAAAATAATATAAACATTATTGTAGAAAATTTAGTCAGCTTTAATTTTGCATATAGCCACTTTTTGATTAGGGCTAACCGTTTTCGAAATATGAGCGAAAAACCAAAAACCAGGACCTTCTTCGTGCCCCCCTGCATCCACCCACCTCCTACGTTCGGGGACTTTTGGAATGTTTACCTCCTAAATAGTCCAAACTCAGCCCTCAAAAATTGTGATCTCAGCATTTCCCTCTAGAAACCGTTCATTGGCTGGTCTAATTCCAGGAATCTCGATTGTAATGAGTGAGACACCAATATGTAAACGATAATCTTTGATTGCTATCTGCATTAGTGACGTCAGTTCAAAGATCCATTGCTTCGACTATATACAATAATTCTTGTATATTACACTGTCTGTCAATTCTTTGTATGTAGCGTTTAGCGTTACTGTTACTATTTATCTTTGATCAACTTAAAATAGAACGTAAAGGCGGAACATTGGTAGTGCTCTCTCTGTCTTTATGCATAATGTGATTGGTCAAAACATGCCTGACAACTGTTTGCAGTGAAGACTCTCAGCAGTTTTGGACCAGTCTAATGCATTACATTATGGTTCAGGTACACTGGTTTATTGATTGTCATTACATTTAAAATATGTCGAATTCGGTGGACTTTTAAGTTTCTGTAGCTGCGATTGTTAAATCATTATACCTACTTTGTTCTTTATTAGATGAGTCGGTTTGGAAATACATTTTTATGTGACGTAAATAATAAAATTGAAAAAGGTCAGTGGACACTAAAAAATTATAAGAAAACGTCTGGAGGTAGTTAATGGCAAAACTTAATATTAAAGATATTTTATGTACTTTATTTATTCGTGAAATATTCTCCCCAAATACCGCTCGTGCTTTTAAATTTTATCTATAAATTTTTTCTCAACTTAAGTTGGCAAAAGGTAATATAATTCGTTTAAATTGACAGTTTATTATCAAAAATTAAATTCCTCCAGCTAAAGCTCTCGAGACTTTAATCAAATAATAAACTATTAGTCCACAGTACATCGCCCTTTTTTTTAATGATTAGTAACAGGCTGAATTTTCGTTTTTTGTTTTTTCGTTTTGACGAGACACCCAACTTTTCTCTCTGCGAAAATTCTCGGTAGTGGTAGCTAATAGCAAAAATTATATTTTCTATTTCACACGAATTAGACAATTCGAAAACCTGTCAAATTATTTTGGTAATATATTTTTCATTCGTTAAACGTTTGTTAAAGAGTTTGTTTTTCGATTGCCTTGGTCCTAGAATGACGCCCTTAATTCCGATCCTTGATAATAACACAGCCACACAAAAGAAAAAAAAGTGCTGTGTGAACGACCAAAATATAGTATTCCTATGTATTTTGGGCCGCTGAATACGAATCCGATGTCGATCACCAGAATTCAACCTCAAAAAACCACTTAAAATCGTCAATATTGTGAAAAAAGAAAAGAAACACTTGTGCAAATGGCTAAAATATTGTATTTCTATGAATTTTGAAGCGATGCACATGAAATCAACGTCGGAATTCCCTTAGAAAATTACCAGCATTTTCTAACCTCAAAAAATAGTTTGAAATCTACAATGTTGTAAACTGAAGAAAATAAATACCTACGATAACATCTAAAATATTGTAAATGTAATTTGAGACGCTGAATATCAAGGTGTATTAAATAATAATACACCCTGCTGAATACGAACTTGATGTCAGATTGCCCCCAGTAAATCACCAGAATTTTCTAACCTCAAAATAATAGCTTTAAACCTACAACATTGTCAAAAAAATGAAAGATGTCCTATGCAAACGACCACATCTTAACACTTAAATTGGTAATTCAAGATACCTTTTAAAGTTTTTAAAAGCATTGAGAGAGTTTGGGTGTCAACGAGTTTTAAAGATCTTATTCCTTTTTGTGGCTATCGAACCCTTTTACTATCAAAAATTCTATGCAGTGGATGCCCCCATTTCCATGGTCCATTTTTAAAAGAGGACTACAAAAATATGAAAAAGTGTTGGAAAAAATCAAATACTCTGAACATAAATGGTTGGCATCTGGAGATTTAAAGGTATTAACAATGTTGCTGGGGCAGCAGTTTCACCAAGTATCCTTATTTTAAATGTCTATGGGATAGCAGTGACTGCGAAAATCATTATTTATAAGAAATAGGTATGGACAGGTAGATCTTCTCTTGATCCTGGCTCATATAACGTTACAAGTCATTTAGTTGATCCAGAAAAAGTACTACCCCCACCACTTCACATCAAACTTGTTTTTATGAAACAGTTTATGAAAGCTTTAAATAAGGAAGGAGAAACATTCAAATACATAGAACAGAAATATCCAAATGTTTCATATACAAAGTTAAAGGAAGGAATATTTGATGGACCTCAAATACCTACAATGCTCAGAGATGAAATTTTTGTAACAAAAATGAATGACACAGAAAAATCAATTTGGCTTAGTTTTAAAAAAGTTACTAAAAATTTTCTTGGGAATCAAAAAAGTTATAACTACAGAGAAATTGTCGCTATCTGGTGGAAAACTATCGTAAGTTAGGTTGCAATATGAATCTGAAGCTCCACATCTTAGATTCTCATATTGATAACTTTCCTGAAAACCTTGGGGATTATAGTGAAGAACGGGGAGAAAGATTCCATCAGGACATTATGGAAATGGAGCAGCGTTTTCAAGGAAGATGAGATATAAATATGATGGCAGATTTTTGTTGCACGTTAAAACGAGAAGTCGAAAAAAGGATTCAAACGAGCGCGAAATCTACTACATAGAACTTTTGATAGTAAAAGGGTTCGTTACTACAAAAAGAAGGAAAAAATAATTTTTGCTATTAGCTACCACTACCGAGAATTTTCGCAGGGAGAAAAGTCTCGCCAAAACGAAGATACTCACGAAAATTCAGCCTGTTACTAATCATTCAAACAAAACGGCGATGTACTGTGGACTACATCACTCTCTATATTACCAGGCAACAACCCTTTCGAAAAAATTAGTATAGTATAAGTATAAGTATAGTATAAGTAAATGTCTGGATTTACAAATAGATACTGTTTAAAATATCTGGTTGCTTTATTCTGATATAATTTTTATAATTAAATTAGATCCGAATTTGTACTGATAAAGACTTATATAATTTACTAGAGGAACAACAAATACATACTCGTAGGAACTGCTATCATCAATCCTTTCGAAGGAATACTAAATATATACCTGGAATTTCCGACCATATCGTAACATGTAGTGAACAATTTGTTAGTGATCAAACCTCATCACAATTATATTCGGAAAACAGCATAAATACTGTTAGAAATTGATCGCATATAACCCCATTCGAAGTGATTAAACTTGTATTTGTAATTGCAGTTAAAAACTGACCTTCCTTTTTACCTATTCAAACAAATGAAAACACATTTAATATATTACTGAAAAAAACATTAATACTCATAGAAACTGATCTCATAAATCCCTATTCAAACATTATAATCTGTAATCTTCAATGGCAAATCAAAACTGTTCTAACCTAATGCAGCTCGTTTCTTATAGAAACTCTTGCCATTTAACCACGGAAAGCCGCACGTTTTACATTAGATATTGTCCTCATAAATTCTCATTGAGATAGTATAAGTAAACGTCTGAATTTACAAATAGATACTGTTTAAAATATTTGGTTGATTTATTCTGATATAATTTTCATATTTAAATTAGATCCGAATGCATACTGATAAAGACTTATATAATTTACTATTGACACAACAAATACATAAGTACTCGTAGAAACTGCTATCATCAATCCTTTCGAAGTAATACTAAATATGTACCTGGAATTTCCGACCATATCGTAACATGCAGTGAACAATTTGTTACTGATCAAACCTCATCACAATTATATTCGGAAAGCAGCATAAATACTGTTAGAAATTGATCGCATATAACCCCATTCGAAGTGATTAAACTTGTATTTGTAATTGCAGTTGAAAACTGACCTTTCTTTTTACCCATTCAAACAAATGAAAACACATTTAATATATTACTGAAAAAAAAACATTAATACTCGTAGCAACTGATCTCATAAATCCCTATTCAAACATTATAATTTGTAATCTTCAATTGCAAATCAAAACTGTTCTAACCTAATGCAGCTCGTTTCTTATAGAAATACTTGCCATTTAACCACGGAAAGCCGCACGTTTTACATTAGATACTGTTCTCATAAATTCTCATTGAGATAGTATAAGTAAATGTCTGGATTTACAAATAGATACTGTTTAATATATTTGGTTGCTTTAGTCTGATATAATTTTCATATTTAAATTATATCCTAATCTGTACTGATAAAGACTTATATAATTTACTAGAGGAACAACAAATAGATACTCGTAGAAACTGCTCTCATCAATCCTCTTGAAGGAATACTAAATGTGTACTTGGAATTTCCGACCATATCATAACAAGTAGTGAACAATTTGTTACTGATTAAACCTCATCACAATTATATTCGGAAAACAGCATAAATACTTTTAGAAATTGATAGCATATAACTCCATTCGAAGTGATTAAACTTGTATTTGTAATTGCAGTTGAAAACTGACCTTTCTTTTTACCCATTCAAACAAATGAAAACGCATTTAATATATTACTGAAAAAAAACATTAATACTCATAGAAACTGATCTCATAAATCCCTATTCAAACATTATAATTTGTAATCTTAAATTGCAAATCAAAACTGTTCTAACCTAATGCAGCTCGTTTCTTATAGAAACACTTGCCATTTAACCACGGAAAGCCGCACGTTTTACATTAGATACTGCTCTCATAAATTCTCATTGATGTGGTATAAGTAAATGTTTGGATTTACAAATGAATACGGCTTGACTCATTTTGCTGCTCCATTCTGGTATAAACTGATAGATATTTCAGCAGCAACTTTACTCCAGGCTCCAGTAGAGGGAGCTTATACGTGTCGCTAATTCATATCTAATCTAATGTGACCTAAGGAACTGACGTGTGTTTGTTAAATTAAAAGTAAAGCAGTCTCTTTCACTGCTAACTCATTCATTGCTTCTAGGCTAGAACAAGAACACCCGAGGAAATAAGGACTTTGCAGTATTTTGTGTTTACACCACTATATTGGTATTTCTATTTGAAATATGCAATTTAAACTGTACATTTGTCGGCTTGCATATCCAAATTAATACTAATAAAAAAGCATAATGGAAGTTTACAATAAAAATACATCTGTAAAATATACAATTGAAACTGTACATTTGTTGACATGTATATCCACATTAATACTAATAAAAAGACAATGTTGAAATTTACAATAAAAACATGTTGATAAATGGTGTGTTACATACGATAGATACTGGAGAAAGGATGGACTGAAACTATTATGATATTACTTATAGAAAAGTTTAGAATCTCTTTAAAGTTGTATCTGTAATTCCATATGTTTACAGATATTAGGGCGAGAGTGCAGACACTAAACTGTAGATTTGTTGATGTATATTTCATATAAATACTCATTAAAGGGCAACATGATAATTCCAAATAGCTCATTCGGAATTACTGTTTCATAACCGATTTAAAACTTAATAAAACAGACAAAATCCTGTCTGTATAATACTAATATAACTTATAGGAACGATAAAACCGCATCACTTTTTTTTTATAAGTTTCTATGTGGAATTTTTGGCAGGGTTGAGATCGAAAAATGCACAATTCCAGTATTTTAATCCATTGCTAAGAAACTATCAGAAAACAGACCGGAAAAGATTCGTTGCCAAGCAACGATCAACAAAACCGTACGGGAATATGTTACTTTCCCGGCCTAGGCCGGGAAAGTAACATTCCCGTATGGTTTTTTACGTATATTTTAAACAGTAAATAAATACACGCAGAGGGGTCATTTAGTCAAATTTAATATTACAATTGTGCGAAGTAATCATCAAATAATTATTATACTGAAAATTTGAGCTCGATCCGATATGTAGTTCCAGAAATATACTGCTTTAAAATCTAATTCTTCATAAGCTGAGGCAGTCGAATCGCTGACGTAAATGTCTCCACAGTCCTACCTCGCTTATCTAATAACTTTGCCCACCGCAAACAAATGTCAGTGTTAGTATTATAGTGTAGTACCTAGAAATTTTAGTCGAAAACCCCGACATCTAAATATACTCATATCAAAAATACGATACCGCGACACCCGTACCATGTCGATACGGAAAGAGGAAGACTTAGAATTATCTTCCGAAAGATTGTCCCTAGGATTAAATATTATAATAGATATATCGTTTGCATACATTGTAAGATTTGCATTTGACGCCAAAAAGTCTATATCATTAATATATAACAAAAACAAAACAGGGCCCAATAAGGATCCCTGTGGAACACCCATATTTAGTTCTAAATATTCCGAATCAACCCTGCAAACTGAGTTTTGCGTTTTATGTGCGTTTTATGTGGCGACTGGTGAAATTTCAATTTTTTTTTTCGTCTGTAGCGCATGAGACCCATACGAAATATGGGAAATAACATCTAGAGAAGCACTTCTCTAATGACTCCTAATGACTCCCGGCCTAGGCCGGGAAAGTAACATTCCCGTACGGTTTTTTACGTATATTTTAAACAGTAAATAAATACACGCAGAGGGGTCATTTAGTCAAATTTAATATTACAATTGTGCGAAGTAATCATCAAATAATTATTACACTGAAAATTTGAGCTCCATCCGATAGTAGTTCCAGAAATATACTGCTTTAAAATCTAATTCTTCATAAACTGAGGCGGTCGAATCGCTGACGTAAATGTCTCCACAGTCCTACCTCGCTTACCTAATAACCTTGCCCACCGCAAACAAATGTCAGTGTTAGTATTATAGTATAGTACCCAGAAATTTTAGTCGAAAACCCGACATCTAAACATACTCATATTATCAAAAATACGATACCGCGACACCCGTACCATGTCGATACGGAAAGAGGAAGACTTGTAGTTGATCCGCATTGCAAATCGCACGCCGAAATTCGAAAATTCGGCTCGACACGAACGAATCAAAATTGACATTTTTGGCATTTTTCTATTAACCTACATTATCTTTTATATATAAACTATTTCCTATCTGAATAACAGATGAGGGTATTAATTTTTTATGCCGGATTTTAGACTACTAGACAAGCGGGTCATCTACATCTCCCGATACGATAGAGACATTGACGTCACACAGCTATAACATGAAAACGCCACGTGTTGATATGTTCTTGATTAATTTTGAAGCCTATAGAATTTTTTTTTTTGCATTTGTTATGCATTAATACAAATTCCTCTAGAATTAATAGATCTTTCAGAAAATGTAATTTAAAAAAATGCTAAATGAGCCCATTGCATTTATTAGTAAGCAGTTAGATTGTAATGAACAAATGTTATGCATTAATACAAATTCCTTAATTTATAATAATACTGATTGTGATTTCAGAAAAAATAGTATATGTACTTCGGTGTGAAAGCACATTCCCGGACTTCGATGCTTGTTGGCATCGTCGTCCGGGAATGTATTGCTTTCACACCTAAATACACAATATACTATATTTGAAGGACGCGTTTTCAGACCACAAAATTATGATGCATATGTTTAGATATAATATGTCTAGTCTTAGACCCAGTTTATTTAGCTATATATCCAGTCAGTATGGGTGACTGAAAATTGGACGTATTCCTTTGAAGGGGTTAAAGTAGTAAATTTAATTACGTGTTACCCTGTCCGAAAATGAGTAGTTTTCGAGACAATCCAGTATCAATTTTTTTTATTCCCGATTTTTAACCAAAAAATTAAATAAACAATAAACGGCTGATATTTGGGCACTTATTTGAGTGTTTGCTGATAGCCAAGAAATAAGTAGATGATTTTAAATAGTAAATTCTCGAAATGACCGTAAGATTTGAAGTAACGGGGCTAAATTCATACATGTTGATAAAAAAGTTGAAATTTTAGTTTGCAGGGAAATTATTTTTTCAAAAAAACTGTATGACACTTACCGTACAAATTGCTTAAATAATTTCCTTGCATCATTAGCTATCCAACAAGGCCCAAATGTTGTCAAAAATCACATACATTAGGAAATAAATTGCGATAAAAAGCTCAGGTAGCGCGTTATGTAGAGTCGCAAAATTTGTCTCCTTTTGCGTAGTGCGAAGGAAAATTGCAAAATTAACCCCCTATTTAATAAATATTTTAAAAAATAAAACAATTATTGTAACTCTGATTTTAATAATAATTGCAATAAAATAATGCTTGAGTAACGAACATGAACCCCTGTGCACTATGCGCAATGGAAAACAACCCCTAACGAGGGGATTAAAAATCAATAGTTACAAAATACAGTGAATAATATGCATTTGGACTACAAAATGACCCTTATATTATAATACTTACCAATTAAACTACTGATATTATATCACAATATAAGGGTCATTTTATATTCCAAATGCTTATTACTTTCACATCCAGTATCAACATCAGTATGTTAGTTTACGACAGTGGCGGTTGGTGAAATTTCAATATTTTTTCTTTCATCTGCAGGGCCGGGCCCATGGGGGGCAGGGGGGAGCAACTTGATATTTAATTAACTTTTCCTGTTTTCAACTTTTTATTTTTCTTTACTTTATTTAGGCTAAAAAAAATTTCGTTTTTAATGTGATCAAAGACCTATTTTTGTTTAACAGTTCCTATTTTTTAAATTTTATTGGATTTTTTATTTTTTTTTAAGTAGTGTTAGGTTTAGGTACATAATGATCCAACAAGGATTAAAAAGGCCATTTTTACAGCCGATACAAATGTTTGTCAAAAACCAAAAAAGCTATTCGATGTATTTTTTCCGCAGAAACCGAAAATTATCATAAATGAAAACAAATAAATTGAAAAGAAAAGAGTTGTGACACAAAAACAGCATATTTTATTTTATATTCGTTTTTGTATTATAACTTTTGGATTCGGAGGAAAAAATACATCAAACGGTTAATTTAGTTTTTATTAGAAACGTTTCTATCGCCGGAAAAATGACCTTGTTCCGTTTTGGTTACAGCACCCTGTATATTGTACATGTACATAGTGACTTGAATTTGAATTCGATTTAGTTTTTTAAAATTTAGTAGGTTTTCCCATAAAAGTTTCTATTTTATTGAAATTATGTATTGTATATGTATGAGTTGTTTTTTTTATTTTATGCCCCCCCCCACTCCCAAAGTAGTAGGCTTCGGTACGGTCCTGCTCGTCTGTGGCGCATGGTACCCATACGAAATATGGGAAATAACATCTATAGAAGCACATTTTGAAAAAGCAGTTTGCGAAAAAATTTTTTAAAATTCGGTAGCCTGCTCCAGTCTAGGGACTTTTGTTTATTTTTTTATGGTCATATACATTTGACTTTTCATAAAAATACAACAACCTGTTTTGGAGTTTATGAAAATATTTTCCAAAACGGGTTGTTGTATTTTTATGAAAAGTCAAATGTATATGACAAAAAAAATAAATAAACAGCCCCTAGACCAGGGGAGGTTACCGAATTTAAAAAAATTTTTTCGCAAACTGGTTTTTCAAAATTTTTTAGGAGTCATTAGAGAAGTGCTTCTCTAGATGTTATTTCCCATATTTCGTATGGGTCCCATGCGCTACAGACGAAAAAAATATTGAAATTTCACCAGTCGCCACTGGCTTACGACATAAAACGCAAAACTCAGTTTGCAGGGTTGATTCGGAATATTTAGAACTAAATATGGGTGTTCCACAGGGATCCTGATTGGGCCCTGTTTTGTTTTTGTTATATATTAATGATATAGACTCTTTGGCGTCAAATGCAAATCTTACAATGTATGCAAACGATATATCTATTATAATATTTAATCCTAGGGACAATCTTTTGGAAGATAATTCTAACAATAATTTATTGACTAATTTGAACAATTGCTTTTCTCATAATTCTCTATATTTCAATGCAGACAAACTCACCTAATTAGATTTCAGCCCACGCTTTTATATTCAAATATTATACTTAAGTACAAACACGGCTTACACTAAGGCCCTTACGGGGTAGACAGGGAGAACAGGTCCGATGATTATTTTTTGCTTTTTAGTGTCATAAAAGCGTGTTTTTTAGTTTTTTAAACTATCAATTTATTTTTTTACTTTTCAATCTTATATTTAAGAAGAGAATTTTGGCACTTTCGACATTTATGTGAAGAATTCGACTAAATATTTGTAATCTACGACCTCGAAAATCCCCACATATCGATTTTCATACAAATCAGACCATAAATTACAAAACTTATTCGCCATTGTGACACCATCATTTTGAATTGTTAAATTTATAATTGTAATCTGCAACCTCGATAACACACAGATACCGATTTTCAGTGGAATCCGACGATAATTGGTAAAATCTATCCGCCATGTTGCGCCACCATTTTGAATTTTTAAATTTTGATCGCATATTTGTTTTCTACTTATCAAGTCCTTTCTTTTGATATCAATATCAAAGGGGTTATAAAGAAAATGATAATCCGCCACCTTGGGGCGGCGGCCATTTTCAACATATTATAATATTGAGTATACTATATTGTACTGTTATCAGAGCTACACACAATTGCCAAGTTTCATGATGATACAATAATTAGAAATTGGCGAAATTCAGTTCCTTATACCTCCCACTAAACAAAATATATATCCGTAATATTACGCAATATTAAACTGAAGTAACATATTTAATGTTTTCTTGCAATGTGATATTTATATTAAAATAACCTAACTTTGGTATAGCTGAGAAATGTTAAATTGCAAAATATTGAAGAAACATTTGGTTAATATTAGCTCGAAAATATTTCCGTAATATAAAAAATTATATTTAACAAATGTATGTCACATATTATAATCAATGTATCTTTAATATTGCCATTAAAATAAGCATATTATATTACAAGAATGTAACTTGTAATATTACACGAAAATATTTCACATATATAACTGTAAATGTGTTACGAATGAATCTTATACGTTATGAATAATATGCATTTGATCACACATTAACATTATTTGCAACGTTTATTCTATGTAACTACCATGAACTTCTATGAAAACTCACCTATTCGCAGGACGCGTCGTTTCTCGCCTAAAATAGTATGAACATAACCTTAAAACCTTCGATATCTTATAAGTAAGTGTGTCGCGCCTTAATGCCCTTAATCTCAGAAATGGGTGATAAAAGCGAGAATAAGGTAAGTAGATAATTACAGTAATGTAGAAATTCGTGGAAACTTTTAGCAACAAAATAAACTTTAAATTTTATTTAGTTACCTTAAATTTGCGGTATTTTTAGACCCGTGTTATTTGTCGAAGCACACTAATTGCATTTTATTGATAAACATATAACATTAAAATATTATTCTTGTTTCAACCTGCTTATTTTAGGTCAGTTATTTATTGCTTTACTCATCGGAGGCTAGGGGCTTATCCCCAGATTCGTTGCATATGTGGTCCTAATCACGGGGATAAAAAAAAATAAAAATTTGATATTAGGCCACCGATAAGTAAATCAATTGTCCCTGTTTAAAGTTGGCTGCTCGACCAACGTAATAGCTAGGGAGCTGGTGGCAGAATTTTTTATATAATTTTATCGTGTCACTGAAGTCGAAAAGTGTAAAGATCTCATAATAACAAGCCGGAAAAACCATTTCAGTCATTACGGCGTTGCTGATTTTTTAATTAACAGTTATTTAAAAGTGCAAAAAAAACAAACGCTCCTATATGATTTTATTGTATCAGCCAGTTGTTTTAAACGTTGCCTGTCAATATGACATTGATATAAATGCAGTTGGCTGAAATCTATGTCTGCGTTTTTTTTTTGTAATTTAATTTTTTTAATTAATTTATAATATACTAAAAATTAAGTGATTTTATTGTCGCTGTACCATATATCAAAAGTTTCGCAAAGCGGTAAGAAACAATAAAACAAACTTCAGTCACCTGTGTACTGCTGCATTTAGAGGAGGTGAATTTTCAAAAATGCGAAAAAAAAACGCTTCTATATTATTTTATTGTTTCAACCACTTTGCAGGAAGCTTGTTTGTTTGTAAAGCACATAAAAAAACAGTGGCTGAAATTTACAATGCTGATTTCTCATTGGCTGACGTTTCTTATTAATAATTAAGAATATGTTTTTTCAAAATAATTTAGCAATGCTCGATCCTACGAGAAGAATGTTCAAGATAAAGTTGCCCAGTAAACAAGATATTATAACTTTAATGTAACTTCAACGTTGCTAGAAAGTATTTTGTCATACTATTAAATGTTATTTAATGTAACCAATGTTACTTAAATGTTTGTTTAATATTTCGAAATTTAACATTTCTCAGTTACGTTGTGTTAATATAAATATCATATTGCAAGATAATATTAAACATGTTACTTCCACTTAACATTGCATAATATTACGGCTACATTCTTTGTTTGCTGGGTGAAGAGGAGAAAATTGCCTACATTTTTTGTATATACATTTTTATTGTAAGTGTAATACGTAACGAGATACATGCTCAAACTTCATTGTTGCGCGAACGGTCCTATCTTTAATACGTACAGTCTTAGAGAGCAGTGTTTTTGATTTGATAATAATTACTTACATTTTTGATATATTGAATGTCTCTAAGCAACTGTGTAAGGATTAAATGTGTGTAAGGATTTTGTAAGGGATTTAAAATTTTGTAGCCAATAGTCGGGACATAAAATTTTATAATTTGAAATTTCCTTAAAAAATGTTGGATTCTTATCTAAAAATTACAAAAAGAGTATAAAAGCAAGTACCGACTCTTTGCCAATTTTTCTGAATACCTGTCATTAAAATTAATAACTCTTGTTTCCTATTTTCGAGGAATGATGTAAGCCACTGTAATACTATCCCGTCAATTTAATATTTTTTTTTAGTTTCAATACAAGTATTATTATAATATATCTTTATTATAATAATACAAATATTATAAAAGATGTTGTTATAAACATGCATTATATAATAAAAAAAAATTTTCTTCTTAAATCCATTTGTCTGACGCTGTATCTCTTTAAAAATTAAACAATAAAAATGTATATACAAAAAAATGTAGGAAATTTTGTCCTCTTCAACTTTGTCTTCAACATTTTTCCCCCACCTCCAAGGTTGAAAACTTGTGTTTTTTATCATGGCCTCGACTTAAACAACATATATCAAAATCATTACTACTTCACCTTTTGCAGGGCAAAATTCCCGACTGATTGGACTGTTTTCTTACTTTGACATTTTTTGGAGTAAATTGGGAATATTTCTTTACTTTTGAATCAACGACTTTGTGTAAGAAACAGACATAGTTAAAGTGAGAGAGCACCACCTTCTCAATCCCAGCCTCCACCAAATATATACAGCGTGATCTACCATGATATGCGGAAAATAAAATGGTGTACTAGTCTTTAATGCGGGAAAGCCCCTGCAAAATTTTAGAAGGTTCTGAGATAATTTAGTATATTAAATTATTAGTAATTAGATATACTACTGGTTTTGAGTAGGTCAGGAATAGGTCGACGTCCTTACTGGTGAAAGAGCGTATTGGAGTTGTTTACATTTCCTTAATTGGCATAAAAACTGAAGCCGGCATGTGCCGGCAAGCACAGATCAAAGTGCCGCGTTTTTTGCTTTCGGTCAAACAATCAAGACACCGCCGTGTTATTGTCGGGTTTAACTAAATATCTCTTATATCTGCTTGTTGTTTCAGAGTTCATTACCATAGGGTTAATGTCTTTTCGATTTACTTCGATTTATTTCGCTATTTTTGTAGTGTGATTTGATTAAAACCAAAAAGTCACTTCTATACTATCCAACTTTGCTATCAATAGTGTCAGTCCCGAGTCTGATAAAGTGATATGGTTGTACCGCGTTACATCAGGTTAGTTAAAAGTTAATGGCGGCGCATTCCTACAAAAAAATAAGGTCAGTTTTTTGGTCATTTTTTTTAATTTTTCATTTTTTTAACTCCTTTCGGTGGGGACAACCTACTGTTAAATTTTCCGCATGTCATGTAGATCACGTTGTATACAGCTCCCCTTTTGCTATATGTTTTTTACACAAAGGTGTCGATTAGAAAATTATATGTATTGTATAGTAAGTCTAACTATTCATTTTATTAATGAATTAATATTATCCAATACATCAGTGACAATAAACAAGATATTGATATATTTCACTTTTTAACAGAGGCTGTCAAAATTACCTTCGCATAGCCACCACAGCAGAACAATTCGAAGATGTGGTAGCTGAATGGCTGCTTTCAGGAAACAGCGAGAGAGGCGATGAATAACATGGATTTTTTTATAACACTAGCTTTTTTTTGTTGAAAATTTGCATTATTATTTTTATTTATTTTTATACATTGTATATTTTTATGTATATATTTAACAAAATGTATTTTTTATTAAATGTTTTCTTTTTATTTTAGGTTTAGGTGATTGATTATTAAATACTATAGTTGCGTCAACTGATGCAAGTTAGTGCTAAAGGATTATGGACAGATGCCTGTCGAATAATGTGTCCTCCCCAGACAACACAAACATATCTCTGAAATATGCTGAGAATATTTATTCCGAATATTGCATTTTAGCAGGAATATGCCATATCCACGCAAATATATCCAGAGCATATGCCTGGGACCATTGAAAGACACCTTCTTTCACATCCCTGGGATATCTTTTTTTCCCACGCAGAATATGCATAAGATAAGACAAGGATATATCATTTATATCCAAATAGAATATCCGATAGATATACTATTTATATTCAAACGCAATATCCGATAGATATATATTTATATCCAAATAAGATATCTCACAGATATACATTTAAAAGCGAGGCATCTCTCTAAAATGTTTATTTATTTTGCGATTTAAATCAAATTTTACTCAAGTATAGAATAAATTAGGATCTAATTACGAACCAGAAAAACATTCGTCTCCTACAAATGCAAAGCCATCTACACGATACCGAAACATGCAGAGAAAATAAAAAAATCAGATTAGGCATTTTTTTATCGGAAAATTTTGTTAATGAAACTTGTTTGAAATGGTCCAAAAACTGTAAGTCCAAAATTCAATCAGAATAAAAAAATATTGAAATTTTGATTTGCAGTTCTTTTTTTTTAATAATTATTTTTAAAATTAAAATTTTTTAATTTTGATTAAGTTTTTGGACAATTTGAACAAGTTTCATTTAAAAAAAATTCCGATAATAAAATGCCTGATATGATTTTACTTTTTCCGCATATTTTGGTACCGCAGGTGGCTTTGCATTTGTAGGGGGCAAATGTTTTTCTGGCCATAAGTAGATCCTAATTTGTTCTATACTTTAGTAAAATTTAATTTAAATCGCACAATAAATAAACATTCTAGAGAGGTGCCCCGCTTTTAAATGGGCCACTAAAATTATTTTTTATAGTTTTCTTTCTGTCCTGATTAGAAAGTAACATTCAGATATTAAACAAATCACAACTTTCACACGTTTTAATTTCAATATGAAATTACCTATACCTTCTGTAATTGTCTTCCATTTATGAAAAAGTTTCTCACCAAAAATAGCACATTTTGTTTTTCCTAATACTGGTACCTAGGGGTTACTAACTTAAAAAGGCAATGTACATGTTAAATGTTATTGAAGGAAATTACTTAGATTTTTTGAAAAAAATTTGCCAAATATTTCTACTTTAGTAGAAATCAGAATTTGGAAAAACAAAAAGTTACTGTTCTTTTTTCTAGTGAAGAACTGTTTTAAAAAAAGGTGCGAGCATTTTAGGATCACTCAACATATAGATATCCACATATACAAGGTGTGTAACCTAAAACTACTATTCTATAAATCTTACAATTTTAAAGGTACTAAGGCAGAGTTTCCAGATACATAGAATACGATTAGGTATTTATCGTGGCATCTAACTTTTTACTGAATTATAATTCTGATGAGATTTCCATCAATATGTTAATAAAAAGTTCCAAAGCTTCACATTTCAAGAGAAACAGGAATGTAATGAAAACCGTTAATTTTTTTTTAACGCATATTATTCAGATATTTCATAATTATAAAAAAATTTTAGAATCTTATTCCATATTATTTTCTTTTCCAGTGTCCTTTTTCCTAAAAATAATAAACAATATTTAAAAATTAATACTAGGATAAAAAATAGTGATATTTATTTTCATTAATTTGATATTGTTAATATTCAAGACAAACTTCGTTCACCTCGTCGCCATGTGACTTTCTTGTCTGTAATTATAACCAGTTTCAGAGGGAAGGTTCGTTGGTGAAACCTTCATAGGTATACTTATTTGACTTAGAATCTTTAAAATCATTGTATTGATTTATCAGTGAATTTCACATAAAATAACTTCAACTTCATAATAACTAAGTATTAAAATTTTGATCTGTCATGTCTAAGAGACCATGCTGTTATATCCTAACCTTTAGGTACCTAGACAACACAAGTGCAATTCAACACAAAAATGTAATTATAGATCTTTCTTAGACTAATTAGCATCTGTTGGTTAGGTATGCCAACGAAAGCAAAAGTTGCCTGATATTTGTAGGAACACACTGCTTAATGTGGTAATTAAAAGTTAGGTCTTATTCATATGTCAAGTTGTAAACTTTATCCAACGTCAAAGTGACAATAAAGTATGACGTATATATGAATTTTGATACATTAAATAAATATCACTATTGTTTATAAATAACAGAGAATTGAAAATATGTACATATCGATCCACAAAAGATGAAACAACTAATATTTAATATTATGTCTAAAAATGCCCACCTGGTTTTTTCTATTTTTTTAAAGCAAGTTATGGCCTAGATCCCCGAGTCAAATTTCTCGATTTTTGTTATTTACATAGCCTATAAATTCGAAAAATCAGTTTAATAAAAATTGTTGAAACCGTATAGGGTCATGTAAAAAGTTCATCCATATTTCTTTAGAAACGAACTCCCTACTTAATTATGCTCCCGCTTAACTTCTGCGTTACAACTTTCAAGGTATCAGCTGAAGCTCTTTCCACCGAGGTACAGCCAGCTGACATTTATATTCATTCACAGTAGCATATAAAATATCATCAGGTAAATTTTTAGTTGAGAGGAAATCATTGAATGTATAATTTTTTTTTCATGTTCAAGCGACCAGCTGACGTATAATACACCATGTTACAGCTGACATTTTTTTTCTTCAAGATATTGGATTAGCTATAGTTTGACAAATTTTTAGTCAGGAGGAAATGACTAAAAATATATTTTTCTCCGTGCGTGGGAAGCTACCGCCGCTCATCCCACCCACGGAACCGCAGCTGACGTTCACGAGGCTTTATAATACAACTCTCTGATGCATTCCACTAATTACCGCTTGAGAGGGACTTGATCATGAAAATCTGTCGCTGGCTCTTGGACTATATTACATACAGCAACCGAATAATGTATGGAGACACTATTTATTTAAAGAATAACTTTCTTTTTTCTTCCTCATTTAGTGTCTAATACGATTTATTTTGAAAAATTTTAAACAAAAAAATTTACTCCTTCCACCTCCGAATTACCACTTGGCTGAGGCTGAATACCTATGTGCGGTGATCGAAAATATACCCCCGCGGGTCGTCTATAAAATTTGAGACTTTTCTGTCTTTATTGGCAAGATATATTAAACCACGTAGGTATCAAACACGACATATATTATTGATAGATATTACGAAGTCCTTAAAAAACATACTTTTTAACCAATGTTTACAAGGTAGAAAAATATTAAAAAAAAAAAACACTTTCAACCCCAAAACTACCCCTTCAGGGAGACGATTGAAAATGAATTTATTACACTTTCAATAACTTATTTATGTTAGGTACCTATGTAAAATAAATGGACGTACTTACCGTTAAACACAGGGATCTCTCTTCTAAAAATGACTACCACCATCAGATAAGGTACTAGCATAAAAACATAAAACTATAATCACACAAAAAGGTAAAAAATACACGAAACAGTTTACAGCTCTCATAAACGCTATGTATAACAAATAACAATGGCGACCTCACTTCAGAAATCAAGTTCGTACTGCGAGTGCGCAGCAGGGTGCGCAGTAAGCCAGCCGTGTATGTAATCATGTGATCTCACCAAGGTTTTATTATAGGAAGGTGCAGCAAACTTTGTAAATACCTCGATTTTACATACAAATATCATGTATACGACTGCGGTGTATTTGCATATTATATTAATATTACTTTATTACGGGTTTTGTGTATAATAAAAGACAATATGGTATTAACAGAAATATAAATGAAAATTGACAATCATCTGTGACGTAACAAATAGCGACAAAATTTACCTTCTTGTAGCAAAGCTTGCTTTGCTTTAACGCTGTTTACGTCATCCTTGGCTTGGCGGTTTACTGAATACCCTACCGCGGCTGATGACAAAATTCATTTATAAAGGCGAATGCCATTAGAAATTAGAACTAACATAAGATTTAAAGCAAAAATAACATTTTAGAATTACATGACGAACTTGTCTAGCGATCTAACGAGACTATAAGCAATTTTACCTATCATACCTATATATTTTGGCATTGAGTTAGAACGGCGTATAATAATACCTTCTCACCAAAACTATTAGAAAAAAAGCGATATAATAAAGGCCTTTTACATTTTCGCAGATTTCTATTTAGGTATCTATTTTTTGTAGGTTATAATTCAGATATTCCATATGTTTATAAAGAATATTCTTCACAATTTAAATGAAATAAATATAATCTTGAGATATGTAAACCATATATCCTGAGGATATTGGTAAATCATATGCCTACAATATTGATATCTGTTAACGAATATCCCGGATATATCTGGAATATATCAGGCATATTTAATTAATTGCGGATATTCTATAGAAAACTGGCAAGTAATTTTCATATTCAGTGAATATAGTGTGCCGTCTGGGTCCACTCATAAATTTGTACAGTGCGTATTACAATTTCCTATGAGTAGAAACACATAATTTGACACAATATATCTGTCCGTAATCCTCTAATACTAACTGGCACTGGGACGACTATAGTATTCAACCAAGGTTGTTACTTTGGGACAATATTAATTCAGAACTAAATTAATGTTGCCTTAATATTTACATTTATCTTGATACTACATTACCTTACTAGTATTCGAATATTAGGCATACATCAGTGGCGGCTGGTGAAATTTCAATATTTTTTTCTCGTCTGTGGCGCATGGGACCCATACAAAATATGAAAAATAACATCTAGAGAAGCACTTCTCTAAAAAATGTTGAAAATGCAGTTTGCGAAAAATTTTTTGAAAATTCGGTAGCCTCCCGTGGGTCTAGGGACTCCCGTTTATTTTTATTTTTTTTGTCATATGAATTTGACTTTTCATAAAATTACAATAGATTTTGGAGTTTATGAAAATATTTTCATTACTAACTGAAATACAATGGACTGAAATTTTGTAATTTACAATTTAACAAACTACAATATTAGAGAAGTGCTTCTCTAGATGTTATTTCCCATATTTCATATGGGCCCCATGCGCCACAGACGGGAAAAAAAATATTGAAATATCATCAGCCGCCACTGGCATACATTGCAGCAATGATATTCATGGTGAGATATAAATAAGTATGTAATGTAACACGTTAAATAAGTATGTAATGTGACAAGTTATATTGATAAATTATTACGTCAATGTGTTATGAACATTAAGTAATAATTTCACAATGTTACATTTTTAACAAAGTAACAGTGTAACATTTAATAGTATGACAAATTACTTTGTAGTAACATTAGGGCACCGTTCATGATCTGTTTTACATAACATTACATGTAACTTTGTAATATTGAGGTTCTATTAAAGTAATAATGCATTGTTTAGTGGGCTTATTATTTACATACATACATACGTACGTACGTACTTACATACATACATATATACATACATACATACATACATACATACATACATACATACATACATACATACATACATACATACATACATACATACATACATACATACATACATACATACATACATACATACATACATACATACATACATACATACATACATACATACATACATACATACATACATACATACATACATACATACATACATACATACATACATAGTTAGTTACATTTCGATCTAATAAAAGCGTGTTAATAAGCGAATTTAGTGAAGTCTTGACATAAAAGTAAATTAAACGTGATTGAATTTAATGAAGATCAATATTTAATTAAAATAACATCGTCTGAGGGTCGCCATAACATCTGGCCGCTGTGGTACCTTCCGCGGTTTAACCCGCTGAAAAAGTAATTGTTAAAATTAGCTAAATAAACTTGAGTCATTGTAACCAAAAAGGTGAATGAATATCTTTACCAGCTATTATCACTTGATTGTCTTCGGTTTTCAAATCAATAGCAGTTTTAACGATTGTAGTATTACTATTTACAGTGGCGGTCTGGGTGTCTAGGGCTTAGTCGGCATTTTACAATAAATATTCAAACTCAGTTCGTCAGCGATTTGAATATTTTTGCTTCGCATGTATCTAAACGTCGTCCCACTTTTTTTGATGAGCGGGGGGGGGGGGGGGAGAAATCCGAAAAAATTTTTTTTCATCCCAAAATTTTTCTGATGAGCGGGGTACAGAGAAGAAATCTAAAAAAAATTTTTCCCGTACCAATTTTTTTTTTGATAAACATGGCTCCTCGTTAGACGCGACCCTAGGGCCCAGTCGGCATTTGCCGACTAGCCGACCTGGCCAGACCGCCACTGACTATTTATTAACTCTTTGCGCAATAATTTTATAAAGTTATCCTTATTTTTACTATTAGCTAGAAATTTTCTTTGACTAATCAAGGATTTCATAATGTCATAATTCTTAGTGCTATTCTGTTCATCGGCATACCCATCAAAAATAATACTACTCTAGTTTTGACTGCTTGGTTATGATTATTGATCATATATTCGGTACGGCACGGTAGCTCAGTCGGTTAAGGCGTATTGAGTGGCGAATATGCTGACCGACTGCCTATCGCGTTCTGGGTTCGAGCCCCAGCCCCGGTGCTCACAACTCCGGTGGGTATGGATGTATGTCTGCGTTTTTCGAAATGTGTAACCCCCTTCTGGATAGCCTCGGTTTTGGATTTGGGGGTTGTCTACTAAATGTGGTGTGTTTATGTTTATTCATTTATTATCATTACCATGCGCATGCGTATGCTTAATAAATTTCCTTTTCAAATTAATGAAGTTTCATCTTGTATTAAATTTTTGAAGTTGTACGAGACTTTCTATATAGACTGGCGGTACATGACCAGTCAGGTGCAACGTTTTTAAAATGCATGCCAATCATATATATGAATGAAATTACCGTGAATATGCCAGAAACGCAAATTTTAGGCAGTCGTCGCGTGCAGAAGGCTGTGCAAATCGATTTTTTTTGTTTATCTTTTTTTGTGTTTTTTTTTAATTTAAAGTGGATGCCAAGAGTGCCAAACGAAAAGCCTTAAAAAAAAATCCAATATCAGAATCATCCAAAATCAAGAACAGCAAAAAAATTTACGATTTAATGTGCACATCAACGTGTGTTTTGCGCGCGTAAACTGCATGCCAATGAATTTTCGCTGGATTCTTTTTCACGGCTTTTCGTTTGGCACTATTGGCATCCATTTTAAAATAAAAAAAAAACACAAAAAAAAATAAACAAAAAAAATCGATTTGCACATCCTTCTGCACGCGACGACTGCCTAAAATTTGCGTTTCTGGCATATTCACGGTAATTTCATTCATATATATGATTGGCATGCATTTTAAAAACGTTGCACCTGACTGGTCATGTACCGCCAGTCTAATAGTATATTTTATTTTGTTTCGATGAAAATTGGGTGAAAAAAAGGAGGGTCAAAGAAAATACATTTTCGAAAATAAAAAAATGCACTTTTTTAAAATAAAAAAAAAAATGAACTATATCCCCTAGAAGTGAATAAAATAACGAACAATGAAAAAAAGCGACGTACAATGCCTCCTTGATAAAAAAATTTATTTCGTCCGCCATCTTTGACCGTTCTATTTAAAATACGGTGTGCGGCATTGGTGTATTATATTTGACCATAAATGAGCTTTATTTTTGCCAACATTGGTGAAATTACTCCTTATAGAAAAGATATTCAATTTTGATTTTTTCGGCTATTCTTGGTGTCTTCTATTTTTGTCCAAGATGTTTAAATTTGGAAAGCCTCATCCATGCTATGGAAACATACAAATCGTTTATGCTTCTGGTGCGGCTAGGGTGGGACTGTCATTTACATTGAGAGAAGCTTTAAATGCTATAACCGGACAGGTAAAGCTGCTGGAAAAAGTGATAGACGAGAACCCGAACACAAAACGGGAAATAAAGGAACTCGCGATCAAGCTGAAAAAAAGCATTGATATCGTCAATAGAGATTCCATCACACAATGGTTGGAGGATAATAAGTGGGAGGCGGTCGAAAAACAAATTTTCGACATAGATACTCAGACCGAAGACTGCGGAGATTCTAAATCGGACATGGTGGTAGATGTAACACTAGAGATGAAAGAAATAGGGACACAGACTGATCCTATGCAGACAGATATCCCCATACCGAGGGTAAGAAGTGCTAAACTAGCCGAGGAAGTACGTAAGGCTATCAAAGAAGGGAAGAGCTTTGATGACTACAAGGAGTTGGTGGAAAAGATCTGGCCTCCCCAGGTATTCGAAAGGGTTGAGGAGGCAGAAGGGAACCCGTTATGGGAGCCGAAGGAAAGCGATCTGGCGCTCTGCATTCAAGGAAATGAAGAGCTGAATAAGGGAATAGGGAAGCAATTTAAGATGAGATTTCCCGAGTTAGCTGAGTTGGACAATGACTCGCCGGAGAAAGAATGCATATTAAGTATGAGACCAGTTCAACAGTGGCCACCAAGAAGAAGGAGGTTAAGGAACGTTTCCTATATAGGATAATGATGGACAGCAGCGAGGAAAACACCTACGGCAATATATTAAAATGGAAAGAATGGCTGGTGGACAACGGCCGGACAAGGGTAGCTTTACCTCGTACGGAATGTAACTGGAGTAGGGTAAAGAAGATGATGGCATTTATAATGTTCGACACGGACATCAAAGTAATTGGATACTCTCCACCAGGGAAAAGGGGGGAGAAGCAAGATGGAGATACTCTGCACAAGGAAGCTATTGTGACCGAGAAGGTGACAGAAAGAGAGCATTTAGGCGGAATAAGGAAAGGCAGGTACTGTGCCTGAGCAAGGAGGCGGTGGAATATAAGGAGCTTCTTACCAAAATTAAGAAGGTTGATATAAAAGCCTTGGGAACAGAAATCACAGCATTAAGGAAGACTAAAAAGGGTGAGATGCTCATTGAGATCAAAGGGGGGAAAGACGCTGCATCCCCGTTAAAGAAGGAGATTGATAAGCTCGGAGTCTCTGTAAGGACTAGAGGAGCTGATAAGGTGGTTATCATTAAGGATCTCGATGCAGCTATTACAAGCGAAGAAGTACGCAAAAGTCTAGCTGAAGAAATGAAGATCAAGGAGGAGGAAGTGGTCGTGGAGAGGCTAAGGCCATCTTTCGGGGAAAACCAGACCGCCACGGTAAGGCTACCCGAGAAGGAGGCGATGGAGTTAGTGGAAAAAAAAAGGGTAAGAAATGCGGGAAAGAAAACCACCAGGCTAGAGATTGCACTGGGCTTATTTTCTGTCCCGTCTGAAACAAAGGGGGACATAGGGCGGATTCAAGAGTGTGCCCCCTGTTCCGGAAAGCTCCGGGGAGGACTGAGCAAGAAGGGGAGGGGGAAAATGTTACACATTCACTGTGAAGCAAATAGGTGCCGGGCCGCCCAAGATCTTCTTTGGGCGTCTGCAAAGCAGAAGGGAATTGGAGTTCTCATAGTTAGCGAACCTAACAAAAGGATGGTTGGCAAAAACAGGCCCGGATGGTACGTCGAAGGCAACCGAGACGCTGCCATTGGGATCCTAAGCCGGGAAATCTGCGTGAACAGGAGTGGGAGTGGGCAGGGATTCGTCTGGGTGGAGCTGAATGAAGTGATTATATTCAGCTGCTACTTCTCACCCAACGCCATGCTGGGAGACCTAGAAGGGGCCCTAGAAGAAATGGGGCATAGGATTAGGGAGCTAACTAGGAGGACCAGGAAAGACGTAATCGTAGGGGGTGATTTTAATGGCAGAGCTCCTGAATGGGGAATGGAGTCCACAGACCGCCGAGGAAATGTAATAGTAGAGTGGTCAGCCCAGATCAACCTACAGGTCATAAACGAGGGAGCGACGTTCACATTCGTGAGAGGTAATAGTGGCTCTATCCCAAACATAACGCTGGCCTCAACAGGCGCAGTAAGGAGGATTAGCAACTGGAGGGTTCTCTTGGAGGAAACATTGAGCGACCACCGATATATAGAATACGAAGTGGGTCAACGGACCGAAACACCGGTGATACGGGGAACAGGCTGGAAGTTAGGCCGGTTGGACAGAGGTATCTTCAAGAGAGCTCTTAAAGAACAGGTGACAGGTGGTAATGCTGCAACAGAGGAAGACCTAATCAGGGCAGTTACTAGAGCCTGTGATCAAGCAATGCCGAGGAGGAGAGTTATAAGACCAAACGGCTTGGTATATTGGTGGACCGAAGAAATCTCCGATCTCAGATAGGAGTGTGTTGTGGTCAGAAGGAGATACGTTAGGTAAACAGGAGACAAGGAGTACAAGAGGAGAACCCGGCTTTACAACACTACCGGGAGACAAAGAAGAGATTAAGAGACGCAATCAAGAAGTCAAAAAATGACAAATGGAAAGAGTTGTGTCAAGACATAGATAGAGACGTGTGGGGGGATGGGTTCAAGATTGCGACGAGACGCATGAAAGCCCCTCCTCCGACTATACCAGCCGAAAAGATGGTTGAGATCGTGAATGCCCTATTCCCAGAAAGGGACGAAATAATATGGAGACCAACGGAGGTGGGAGAAGTTCCCCGTTTTACTGAGGAGGAAATGTCGGAGGCGTGTGGTAGGCTCAAGAGCGGAAAGGCTTCTGGACCGGATGAAATCCCCCCGGAAATAGTAAAGCTGGTGGCGGAAGAACAACCTAGGGTAATCCTATGGGTTATGAACCACGCCCTGGAAAGGGGAAACTTCCCCGAGAGATGGAAGAAGGCAAGACTGGTGTTGATAAAGAAAGGGGACAAGCCACCAGATGAACCGTCCTCATATAGGCCGGTATGTCTACTCGATACGATGGGTAAGTTAATGGAATATCTGCTTCGGGGGAGGTTAGAGGTAGACATTGAAGAGAAGGGAGAGTTATCGGAGACCCAGTTCGGTTTTAGGAAAGGGAGATCCACGGTAGGAGCGATAAGGCGCATAACCGAGATAGCCGGGGAGGCTATGAGGGCCAAGAAGATATGTGCGATAGTAACGCTGGATGTTCGGAATGCTTTCAACACGGCGGATTGGGGCGAGATAGTTGAGAAGTTGCAAAAATTAAGAATAGCTCCGTACCTGCTCAGGATAGTGAAGAGCTACCTCGAGAACAGGTGGACAGGGCTGGAGGTAGAGGGCACTACCCAGTGGAGGAAAATGACCTGTGGTGTTCCGCAGGGATCGGTCCTGGGCCCAACCTTGTGGAATATAATGTTCGATGATGCGTTACGCTTATCTCAACCGGAGAACGTTAAGGTGATCGGATATGCCGACGACCTGGCAGTAACAGTCACGGCCAGAACGGTGAGGGAAATCGAGGAGGCGGCGAACACGGCCATTGCAAAAATAGAGAGATGGGTAAGGGGCAAGAAGCTCGAACTTGCCCCTGGGAAAACCGAGCTGGTAATCATAACCAGAAAGAGGAATCTCCCTATCATGAGAGTAAGGGTAGGGGAGCTGGAAATTGGCCCGAGCCAGGCGATAAAGTACCTGGGCATATGGCTCGATTCGAAATTGACATACGGAGAGACGGAGGACGGACATACGGAGAGACATACGGGGTGCATGTGACGAAATTGGAGGAAAAAGCTGGGCGAATGGCAACAGCCATAGGCAGGGTAATGCATAACACCAGTGGACCGAAGGCCAGCAAGAGGAGAGTGCTATGTAGCGTGGTGCACTCCATTCTCCTGCACGCGGCCCCGGTATGGGTAAGTGCGATGGCAGTGGAAAGAACGCGAAGAAGACCAGGGCCAGGGTACAGCGATGTGCAGCACTGAGAGTCTGCAGTGCCTACAGAACGGTCTCCTACGAGGCAGTGCTGATAGTGGCAGGGATCCCTCCCATTGACCTTCTGGAAAAAGAAAGGTGGGAGATATACGAGGGAAGTGGCAGGAAGGAGGCCAATGATAAACTCTATCAGAGGTGGTAGGAGAGATGGAATATCTCGAGTAAGGGAAGATGGACGAGGAGACTCATTCCAGATATTAAAAGATGGGTGGAGAGAGGACACGGGGAGGTTGGGTTCTACCTTACTCAGGCCCTAACAGGACACGGATGTTTTGCAGAGTACGTCTACGACATCGGGAAGATTGAAGACCGAGAATGCATGTACTGCGGGGAGATAGACGACGCGGAGCATACTGTGTTCTGGTGTAGCAGGTGGAGAGAAGAAAGGCTGTGTTGAGGATGCTAGAATCAGAGGAAAATTGGCAACTCTTGGAGGACATGATAACATCAGTTATGAAAATCAAGAAAGTAGACGAAAGAAACTTGAACCTCTAATCGTTTCAAGAAAGTAGTAATAAGAGGACATTCTGCGGAGGCAGATTATTTCGAACACCTAACACTAAGATTGACCTGATATTCTGACGGTAAGCGAGAGCGGTTCCAGGATATAAGGAAACACTGAAGACAGGGAGGGGGCTCCGGAGCTAGCTGGTTAGAGTCCAGCACTACCCAGCGTGATAGATTCAAGGCGCTGGGTGTCCATGATGGATTTCCCCTTCTCCCCCCCCCCCCCCGCAAAAAAAGGGTGGGATTGAGGAAGTTTATTAACAAGTTTTAAAAGGTTAGGACCGTAATAGTGATAAGCAGGGGGTAAACGGGAGGTAGTAGCTCTCCGGAAAGCAAAAGAATGATGTATCTACTGCGGAGCGTGGAAGCGAGGACACATCGGCTACTGGTGCGAGGGATCGACGGCGACAGGAACTGTTTGTGTGGAGCGCTGGGCCATTGTTGGAAGGAGAAAACATAGAAAACACATTCCTTTTTGTGTGCCATCACTTGGTCTGGATACAGAGTGCGAAGGATACAGTTTTGAGTTAGGTGAGGGATGAGTGTTTGAGGGGTGATGCATACCTCGGGACGTGTGATTGACGATTTTGTGAGTGGTGATTGGTTTTGTATATGATCCAGAGCTAGGTGCAATGTTTTTGGTGTGGTGCGGTAGAGCGGATCAAAAGGAGAGGGGAATGGAGGTGAGGAGAGGTATCACAGAGAAGTGTTGTTGATCCTGAGTTTTTGTTGGTGTCTAGTTTAATAGGAGTGTGTTTTGTGGTATTGCATATTTTTTGGCGTTGTGGGTGTTACAATATAATGTTGTGAATTTGATTACATAATATTTTTCTTACTACCTACCAGAACCAGAAACCGGGCAATCAGAATACACAGAAAAAGAAGAAGATTTGTTGAAGCAGAAATACAAAAAGAGGAGCATAAACACTCCACATCATGACATAATGCGGCCACGCATTTCACAAATACATGCAGATATATACTCTACCAGAACCAAAAAAGGAAGAATCAGAAGACTCAGAAGGAGAAGAAAATCTGTAGAAGCAGAAACATAAAAAAGAGGAGCATAAACATTAAATATCACGAACACAATGCGGCAACGCATTTCAACAACACCTACACTGCCCACCCCCCCACTCCTGTACCAGGCGTCATGAGGTTCTCGCTGCTGGCAACAAGCATGACCCAAATCCAACCTAATATCGGAAACGAGGAATCAGAAGACTGAGAAAAAGAAGACTCGAAGAAGCAGAAACACAAAAAGAGGAGCATAAACACTCCATATTACGACATAACGCGGCAACATATTTCACATGAAGAACAAGAAGAGGCAGAAGTCCAAAACCAAAAACACAAAAGGGAGCTTAAACGCTCCCTCACGACACAATGCGATAACGCTTCTCACAAATACCTACACCTCCCATCCCACATTAATTTACCATGCGCCATGTGGCTCTCGCTGCTGGCAACAAGCATGACCTTGGTCCAACCCAGCGTGGACGTAGCAGGCCCAGCTGTATACCTGGGAGTGGCAGCAATGCCTACCGCACGCTGGTAAATCAATCAATCAATCAATCAAAGATGACGGATTTACATATCCGACAGGTCTATATTTTTTAAGAATTTTATTTCAAATAAGCCAGAGTTTTTAAAATTCCCATCCAATTACTAGTACAAGATATATTAAGCAGATAAGTTGAAAATCCGTAAGAATGCGTCAAAAAGTGCATATAACTTTTGACGCACAAGGAATTTTTGGGCGCAAATATGTTTTTCGTAATCACGAGGTCATAATACATGAGAATCATCAATAAAATTTCAGATGGAATGTTGTCGCCGAAAAAAAGTAAATTAAATCAATTCGACTGTACTATTATTTAGGTGTACTAAAACGAAAAAAATAAGTTCTGTTGCATTAATTGTCTTAAAAGCTTGTCGTGTGCGAGAAGTTCATACATTAATTTTGTTTGACAGAGATTGTAAGTGCCTAAGTAAGTTTTTTCATTTCTAATCACGCGTCAAGCTTTTAAGACAATTAATTCAACATAACTTATTTTTTCGTTTTAGTACAACTAAAAAATAATAAATGCTTGTTTTTAAAAAAATTTTTGACATTTATTGGTCCACTGGCAACTTTGACCCGACGATAACATAGTTCCGAAAAGTGAAGCGAAAACAAAACAACACTTCTCTGATTTGGATGTAATTTAAGCTAAAATTATTCAAGGTCAATGACTGACTAAAAATAATAAAACCAGTTTTCGCATGATAGTCGTATCATTTGTTCTGTGCGGTTAGTGTAAGTTGGAATAATTCAGTTTGCTGCCCGAATTGTCGGCGGGAACATTTGGTAATTGATAAAATAACCTATTTTCTAATTAGTTCTATAGTGGAGTCACGTTAGGTTTATACCTCGGAAAACGGTTAATAGGCCAGTAAACCAGGATCGAGTTACTAAGGTAAGATAGGCATTTTTTCCCCCCGTCAACCAAACTTGAAGGATATAAAGTAGTTCATTGAAATGTTACATTCAACCTTATTACATTTTGGGTGGGAAATGGTGTTTTTTATTGTGTAGGAGCCCTGTCAAAAAAATCTCATCAATCCGTATTGAAAATTATCAAAAATTAATAAGTATCTATGGGAACCTATATGGTCAATAAGTTTCTATAAGAGTTAGGTAAAGTTGCTGTTGAAATTGTTATCAGTTTATATCCGCATTGACCAGCAAAATGAGTCAAGCCATATCCATTTGTTAATCCAAACATTTACTTATACCATATCAATGAGAATTTATGAGCACAGTATCTAATGTAATTCGTGCGGCTTTCCGTGATTAAAAGACAAGTGTTTCTTTAAGAAACGAGCTGCATTAGGTTAGAACAGTTTGGATTTGCAATTGAAGATTACAAATGATAATGTTTGAATAGGGATTTATGAGATCAGTTTCTATGAGAATTAATGTTTTTTTTCAGTTAAATATTAAATGTGTTTTCATTTGTTTGAATGGGTAAAAAGAAAGGTCAGTTTTTAACTGCAATTACAAATACAAGTTTAATCGCTTCGAATGGGATTATATGCGATCAATTTCTAAAAGTATTTATGCTGTTTTCCGAATATAGTTATGATGAGGTTTAATCAGTAACAAATTGTTAACTACTTGTTATGATATGGTCGGAAATTCCAAGTACACATTTAGTATTCCTTCAAGAGGATTGATGAGAGCAGTTTCTACGAGTATCTATTTGTTTTGTTCCTATAGTAAATTATATAAGTCTTTATCAGTACAGATTCGGATTTAATTTAAATATGAAAATTATATCAGAATAAAGCAACCAAATATTTTAAACAGTATCTATTTGTAAATCCAAACATTTACTTATACTATCTCAATGAGAATTTATGAGAACAGTATCTAATGTAAAACGTGCGGCTTTCCGTGGTTAAATGGCAAGAGTTTCTATAAGAAACAAGCTGCATTAGGTTAGAACAGTTTTGATTTGCAATTGAAGATTCAAAATTATAATGTTTGAATAGGGATTTATGAGATCAGTTTCTATGAGTATTAATGTTTTTTTTTCAGTAATATATTAAATGTGTTTTCATTTGTTTGAATAGGTAGAAGAAAGGTCAGTTTTCAACTGCAATTACAAATACAAGTTTAATCACTTCGAATGGGGTTAGATGCGATCAATTTCTCAAAATATTTATGCTGTTTTCCGGATATAATTGTGAAGAGGTTTAATCAGTAACAAATTGTTCACTACATGTTATGATATGGTCGGAAATTCCAAGTACACATTTGGTATTCCTTCAAGAGGATTGATGAGAGCAGTTTCTACGAGTATCTATTTGTTGTTCCTCTAGTAAATTATATAAGTCTTTATCAGTAAAGATTCGGATCTAATTTAAATATGAAAATTTATATCAGAATAAAGCAACCAAATATTTTAAACAGTATCTATTTGTAAATCCAGACATTTACTTATACTATCTCAATGAGAATTTATGAGAACAGTATCTAATGTAAAACGTGCGGCTTTTCGTGGTTAAATGGCAAGTGTTTCTATAAGAAACGAGCTGCATTAGGTTAGAACAGTTTTGATTTGCAATTGAAGATTACAAATTATAATGTTTAAATAGGGATTTATGAGATCAGTTTCTATGAGTATTAATGTTTTTTTTCAGTAATATATTAAATGTGTTTTCGTTTGTTTGAATGGGTAAAAAGGAAGGCCAGTTTTGAACTGCAATTACAAATATAAGTTTAATCACTTCGAATGGGGTTATATGCGATCAATTTCTAACAGTATTTATGCTGTTTTCCGAATATAATTGTGATGAGGTTTGATCCGTAACAAATTGTTCACTACATGTTACGATATGGTCGGAAATTCCAGGTACATATTTAGTATTCCTTCAAGAGGATTAATGAGAGCAGTTTCTACGAGTATTTATTTGTTGTTCCTACAGTAAATTATATAAGTCTTTATCAGTATGCATTCGGATCTAATTTAAATACAAAAATCATATCAGAATGAAACCCCAAATATTTTAAACAGTGTCCACCTGTAAATCCAAGATAATATTATAATGAGAATCCATCACAACAGTATCTAATGTAACGTGTGCGGTTTTCCGTGGCTAAATTTTAAAATTATTTGCAATAAATAAGCTTTAACGGATTCGAACAGTTTTGCATTTCCAGATGAATAGTTTTAATTGTTAGGGATCTATGAGGTCAGTGTAATGTTTTTTTTTTTCAATAAAATGTGTTTTTATTGGAAAATAAACATTACACAAAGACACTGATCTCATAGATCCCTATTTAACAATTAAAACTATTCATCTGGAATTGCAAATTAAGACTGTTCAAATCCGTTAAAGCTATTTATTAAAAATACTTTTAAAATTTAGCCACGGAAAGCCGCACGCGTTACATTAGATACTGTTCTGATTGGTTCTCATTAAAATATATCTTTAAATGTTTGGATTTACAAGTGGATACTGTTTAAAATATTTGGTTGTGTCATTCTGATATAATTTTTGTATTTAAAGTAGATCCGAATGCATACTGATAAAGACAAATTTTCTATTGGAACAACAAATACATACTCATAGAAACTGCTATCATCAATCCTTTCGAAGGAATACTAAATATGTACCTGGAATTTCCGACCATATCGTAACATGTGGTGAACAATTTGTTACTGATCAAACCTCATCACAATTATATTCGGAAAACAGCATAAATACTGTTAGAAACTGATCGCATATAACAGCATTCGAAGTGATTAAACTTGTATTTGTAATTGCAGTTGAAAACTGACCTTTCTTTTTACCCATTCAAACAAATGAAAACACATTTAATATACTTATTACTGAAAAAAAACATTAATACTCATAGAAACTGATCTCATAAATCCCTATTCAAACATTATAATTTGTAATCTTCAATTGCAAATCAAAACTGCTCTAACCTAATGCAGCTCGTTTCTTATAGAAACTCTTGCCATTTAACCACGGAAAGCCGCATGTTTTACATTAGATACTGTTCTCATAAATTCTCATTGAGATAGTATAAGTAAATGTCTGGATTTACATATAGATACTATTTAAAATATTTAGTTGCTTTATTCTGATATAATTTTCATATTTAAATTAGATCCGAATGCATACTGATTAAGACTTATATAATTTACTATTGGCACAACAAATACATACTCGTAGAAATTGCTATCATCAATCCTTTCGAAGTAATACTAAATATGTACCTGGAATTTCCACACGTAACATGTAGTGAACAATTTGTTACTGATCAAACCTCATCACAATTATATTCGGAAAACAGCATAAATACTGTTAGAAATTGATCGCATATAATCCCATTCGAAGTGGTTAAACTTGTATTTGTAATTGAAGTTGAAAACTGACCTTTCTTTTTACCCATTCAAACAAATGAAAACCCATTTAATATATTACTGAAAAAAAAAAACATTAATACTCATAGAAACTGATCTCATAAATCCCTATTCAAACATTATAATTTGTAATCTTCAATTGCAAATCAAAACTGTTCTAACCAAATGCAGCTCGTTTCATATAGAAACTCTTGCCATTTAACCACGGAAAACCGCACGTTTTACATTAGATACTGTCCTCATAAATTCTCATTGAGATAGTATAAGTAAATGTCTGGATTTACAAATAGATTCTGTTTAAAATATTTTGTTGCTTTATTCTGACATAATTTTCATATTTAAATTAGATCCGAATGCATACTGATAAAGACTTATATAATTTACTATTGGTACAACAAATACATACTCGTAGAAGCTGCTATCATCAATCCTTTCGAAGTAATACTAAATATGTACCTGGAATTTCCGACCATATCGTAACATGTAGTGAACAATTTGTTACTGATCAAACCTCATCACAATTATATTCGGAAAACAGTATAGATACTGTTAGAAATTGATCGCATATAACCCCATTCGAAGTGATTAAATTTGTATTTGTAATTTCAGTTGAAAACTGACCTTTCTTTTTACCCATTCAAACATATGAAAACACATTTAATATATTACTGAAAAAAAAACATTAATACTCATAAAAACTGATCTCATAAATCCCTATTCAAACATTATAATTTGTAATCTTCAATTGCAAATCAAAACTGTTCTAACCTAATGCAGCTCGTTTCTTATAGAAACACTTGCCATTTAACCACGGAAAGCCGTACGTTTTACATTAGATACTGTTCTCATAAATTCTCATTGAGATAGTATAAGTAAATGTAAAGACTTATATAATTTACTAGAGGAACAACAAATAGATACTCGTAGAAACTGCTCTCATCAATCCTTTTGAAGGAATACTAAATGTGTACTTGGAATTTCCGACCATATCATAACAAGTAGTGAACAATTTGTTACTGATTAAACCTCATCACAATTATATTCGGAAAACAGCATAAATACTTTTAGAAATTAATCGCATATAACCCCATTCAAAGTGATTAAACTTGTATTTGTAATTGCAGTTGAAAACTGACCTTTCTTTTTACCCATTCAAACAAATGAAAACACATTTAATATATTACTGAAAAAAAACATTAATACTCATAGAAACTGATCTCATAAATCCCCATTATAATTAGTAATCTTCAATTGCAAGTCAACCTAATGCAGCTCGTTTCTTATAGAAACACTTGCCATTTAACCACGGAAAGCCGCACGTTTTACCTTAGATACTGTTCTCATAAATTCTCATTGATGTGGTATAAATAAATGTTTGCTGCTCCATTCTGGTAGAAACTGATAGAAATTTCAGCAGCAACTTTACTCCAGGCTCCAGTAGAGGGAGCTGTATACGTGTAGCTAGTTCATATCTAATCTAATGTGACCTAAGGAACTGAAGTGTGTTTGTTAAATTAAAAACAAAGCAGTCTCTTTCACTGCTAACTCATTCATTGCTTCTAGGCTAGAACAAGAACACCGAGGAAATAAGGACTTTGCAGAATTTTGTGTTTACCACAATATTAGTATTTCTATTTGAAATATGCAATTTAAACTGTACATTTGTCGGCATGCATATCCAAATTAATACTAATAAAAAAGCAAAATGGAAGTTTACAATAAAAATACATCTGTAAAATATACAATTGAAACTGTACATTTGTTGACATGTATATCCACATTAATACTAATAAAAAACAATGTTGAAATTTACAATAAAAACATGTTGATAAATGGTGTGTTACATACGATAGATACTGGAGAAAGGACGGACTGGAACTCTTATGATATTACTTATAGAAAAGTTTAGAATCTCTTTAAAGTTGTATTTGTAATTCCATATGTTTACAGATATAAGGGCAAGGGTGCATTTGCAGACACTAAACTGTAGATTTGTTGTATATTTCATATAAGTACTCATGAAAGGGCAACCTGATAATTCCAAATAGCTCATTCGGAATTACTGTTTCATAACCGATTTAAAACTTAATAAAACAGATCAAATCCTGTCTGTATAATACTAATATAACTTATAGGAACGATATAACCGCATCACTTTTTTTTTATAAGTTTCTATGTGGAATTTTTGGCAGGGAGGGCGGGGCCGGTGTAAGTTTAAAATTGAGTTTTCGTGGTCGGCTGCCCCCTCATTTGACCGCCATCTTAAAAAAAAGTGGTGTTAACAATTTTTGCCCTATATCTCCGTAACGATACATCTTTAAAAAAAAAATGTATAAAGAGGTTTTTTTGTGTGGAATCGAATTCTTTACAACTTGACTGAATAAATTATTTGTCGTAAATTGAATAATTAAAAAGTTATAACCCTTGGTAGATACAAATTTGTCACAAAAATTTTCTTTTAAGCGCTAAAACTTATTTTTCTTCAATTTTAACAGAAAAATACATCACATGTTTTTTGTAGAGGATTTCATAACGAATATTTTTAATTTTCTTAATTCTGAAGGGTTTTACAGCGTTGCGAAGGTATCAAAGATAGAGATCATAAATTTCTTATGTTTGTTGGGTATTTTGTCACCGTAAAAATATTTAAAAATTTTGATTTAATAAACCTCTGCGCCAAAAGGATCAGACAGGCTGGTTTATAAAATGTCTCACACCTAAAAATATATAAACTGAAACAAAATTGTTAAATGATAAATAGAAAAAATTAAAACGAAGGCAGTTGACGTTTCGGAAAATAGTTCTTTTTCCGTTATCAAAACTTTCACTTTTGAGCATGTCAAACCAGACAGTTTGTTGTTTATGTATTTCCATAGTCACGTGAGACATTAAATTACATTTATCTACTCTTATTAGATTATATACCAATTAATGAACTGCTTTTGAACAATTAATAGTATCCATAAACAAATAGCGTGAGTTATGATGCGTGAGTTATTATAACTCACGCTGTACAGAGTCAATCACCTTTCTCTTCATGCCTACCCATATAGCACAAACACCTTTTATGTACATACATAAAATATTTTATTGTGGATATTCAATATTTGTAGAATCTACTAAATTAGGTAGTAGCGATTTTAAGGATGTTTTAAGAACATTTGTTTGTCACCCTTCGGATGTTTTGAAAATGTTCATATAATGTTTTTCTTGTATATTTTATGGATGTCTTGGAAACATATAAGAATGTTGTTGTATATTCTTCAATATATTAAAAATGTTTTTAGTCTATTTAATGGACGCCCTAAGAATATTTGTAAACATTGTTGTATATTTTTAAACATTTTAAAAATGTTTCAGGTACATTCTACAGTGTGTCCCACTTCGTACTAAGCCACCCCTATAATTTGGCTATTTGTATTTGGATTTGTATATATTTTTTATAGCACATAATACCCATAATGAACTACCTTTGGAAGGTAGAACTGTTACTCAATCTCTATTTCAAAGCCAACTGTGATGTTTTTAAAATGCGAATGAGATAGAGGAAAAATGTATTTGGAAAAATCGTTCAGAAAAATTAAGTAAGTTCAAATATGAATTTTCATTTAAAAATATTGATTTTTTTGTTTTTTTGAAAAATATTGCAAGTCAAAAATTCGAGGTTTGGGTTAGTTTAGAGCATCCAGATTGCTATGAATTCTAGAAAATAGTTGGAAATTTTTAATTTAATAAACCATTTTACATAATGTTGATAATTTATTTAATTAAAAGAAAAAAATTTTCTGACTTGCAATATTTTTCAAAAAAAAAAATCAATATTTTTAAATGAAAATTCATATTTGAACTTACTTAATTTTTCTGAACGACTTTTCCAAATACATTTTACCTCTATCTCAATCGCTAATGTTACTTTTGCAAAATTCCCATTTTAAAAACATCACAGTTGGCTTTGAAATAGAGATTGAGTAACAGTTCTACCTGGTTCATTACGTGCTATAAAAAATATATACAAATGCAAATGCAAGTAGCCAAGTTACAGGGGTGGCTTAGTACGAGTGGGACACACTGTATAAACTGCAAAAAAATATTTTTAGAATGTCCTCTTCTCGTACTACAGTGGTGGTTGATGAAATTTAGGGTATGCCTTATTCCAGTATTAAAACATAGGACCCAAGAAAACTTTAAGGCATCACAATCAAGACTAAATAAAAACAATGAATTGGAAAAATCCGTAACTGAAATTTGCAAAAAGTGAAGCATGTCCAAGTTATTTTTTTACATTTTCTTGCAAGATTCTTTTTGTAAATTTTCTTCATTTTATCTTGATATAATGTTGTCTTAAAAGTTTTGATGGAGCGCCATGTTCTACACTGAGATAAGACATACTCTAAATTTCACCACCCACCTCTGCTCGATATGCAGGCTGAAATTGTTGTCATGTCATTAATTCTCATAACTTTTATTTTAATCATATAACACATGCAGACAATAAATTCGACAAATTGACCAAATTTTTCTGGTAAAATGTATGAACGTAATAACTTTAGGCAACATTGGATGAAATAGATTATTACACAGCAGTCTCTAGATAACGTGGCATAGTGTCACGGTGCTATGTGGTACAAGTAAATGCTGCTTCTACTCTCTTTTAAATGGACTTGGTCTTATAATGAGCGGCAAACGTTTTATAACAAGTAAATAATTAAAAGAATCATTTTGACGTATCACGCCACACTGTGGTAATGTGAGAGATTGTAGTCTCATGTTCAGAAAATGAGATAAAACTGAGAAAAAGGATAGGTAAGGATAAAAGACACAGCAAAAGGTCCAATATTTATTACATATATAATATGCATACACATATTATATTAAAAGGTATGATATTCTTGAAGATCCTCCTGGTTTTCTTCCATCTGAGAATTTTCTTTCCTAAAAGAAATATAAAAACAGAATTAAAAAATGAAAAAAAAACAATGTATTTACCTTTTTTTGGCCCAAAATAAGATATTTTTACTCTTGTGAATTTTATTGAAAAATGCATATTTTTCGGAAAATGGTCACTCGAGAATTCCTAAAAATAGGGGAGGGGAAATGTAAAAATTGAAAAAAAATCTGAAAAAATTCAGGTGAATGTATCATCGGAATATAAGACTTTTTTTATTTACAACTTTTCTGTAAAGTGCGTTTTCATCGAGTTTTTCCGGAAAAACATGAAAAACTACCCCCATTTTTGACATTATAGCTCTTTAAAAATATGTAATTTAAAAATTTGAAAAAATTCAGACGATAAATAATATACTACATTTTTTGCACATGAAAATTCGAAAAATGAGCGTGATTTATATCTATTATTATAAAAAAATATGAAACCTATATAGTTATACCATTTTTAAAGGTTCAATACAATTTTTAAATTAAAAATGTGAAAAAGTTTTCCGGAAAATTTTTTAATGTGCAAAAAATTTAGTACATTAAGTATTTATCCTGAAAAACTCTATACCCTATACCTTGGAAAATTAGAAAGTTACAAAAAAACTCCAAAAGACAAAAAATGTTTAGAATTCCTCAAAGCAACCTCTGAATTTTTTCAAATTATTAAATTACATATTTTTAAAGCGCTACAATTTCAAAGATGGGGATAGTCTTTCATATTTTTTCCGGAAAAACTCGGTGAAAACGCAATTTATAGAAAAGTTCCCCCTCCCCCATTTTTAGGAATTTTTGAGTGGCCATATCTCAAAAAATATGCATTTTTCGAAAAAATTCACAAGAGTAAAAATATCTCATTTTGGGCCAAAAAAGGTAAATACATTGCTTCTTTTTTCATTTTTGATCTAATTCTACAAGTTACGGAACCCGTGATGAAAACACCCATTTCTACCCTTTCCGATCATTTCCTAATCTAATCTTTTTTAAACTTTTTTATTAACGTCTGACCCATTCCAAGTAGGGATGGGCAGCCCGTGTGGGTTTTCTCTCCTCGCAAGAAAAACATCATTACCAACACATTGCACAAGGTTTCATCAAAATACATTCATTAGCACTCAAGTTAGAGCTTTTGATCATTTTAGCGCTTCGTTGACTGGACTATTGTAGGTTTCATTATTCTTAGACATTAGTTTACATCAAACGGAACAACAGTGGTGATATTACCTTTGATAAAATCAGTGCCATATAAAATTTTAGAGACTTACTCGTATTACCTCTCTAATTACAGCAACAACCTACTTACTTGCTCACTAAGGGAATGTAACCTTTGAGGTTAGATCATTTTCTTCGTTAAATATTACATTCAGTCAATTTTTAAGGAAAGAAATAGCGGTTTTCTATACAATTCGTACCCATTCTACGACAGAAAGAAAGATGTGATATTCGGAAACAATCGCAAAAATACTAGTTGAAATGATCAAGATGGCTGCAACCTTTTTCAATGCCGAAGATTTGTAACTGTGCCCATAGAAACTATAAATAACTACACTATCATTATAATTAATAACATTAAAATATTTACCTTTTTACATCCACTATTACCATAAAATGCTCATATTCACAACTACACATCACAAAACAATTTATTCGTTTCACCATATACACGTTGCGCTCTTGACGATGACATGACATAGGATTCGTAGGAGATGCAAAGTACGCATGTGCACTTAGAATGGCGCGTTGGAGCAAAGTTGTACGAATATACTATTCTACATAATAATTATAATTGTACATATTAAGAAAGAAATTCAATTCTAGGAATAATTTGTATTTATTTATTTATTACGTAATTTTTTAAACCTAAATCTAAAATACACATTTAGAAAAAAGATCTACGAGTCATGACCTGAGGTAGCCGTATTCTTTATTATTATTATTTTATCCATTTAATAATTTTAAATTTTAAAAGAATCCTTTAATGCCTTCATGGCAAATAAAGCTTTTAGATGTGGATTAAAGTTTATAGCAGCAATTTTTAATATTCCTGAATATTTAGCAAATATAAGCAAGATAATATTTAATTTCATATGTTTTAAAAATTTCCACAGAATGTAGGATAAAATATATTTTCTCTCAATATTTTTAAAATATCTATAAAATATACCGTATATTGAATGTACGTGACGGACCAAAATAGTATATTATATTACTAGGAGTAGAACGCACTCTTTTTTTATGTTGAGCCCAGGATTTGCAAATTGGGCGAAACACAAAAAAAGGCGTTCTACTCCGTGTAATATATACTATTTTTTCTTCAAGCGTATTAAAATGCAAAAATTCATTTATTTATCATAAATGTACAAATATTCAAACTACAGTCTTACATGTTGACACAATATGACAAGTGGCTAGTGGATAGCGCGCCACCGGTGGCTTTCGGTATTAACATTATGTTACTAGTAAAACAATACCCACTACGGCGGCGCTTTCGGAACTAACATTATGTTACTAGTAAAACAATGTCCACTACGGTGGCGTTCGGTACTAACATTTTGTTACTAGTAAAACAATGTCCTACTTCTACTTCTGTTTTTGGTGACATAATTTAAACATTTTAATACGCTTGAAGAAAAACCAATATTTGTTCAATATTCTGTGCTATATGGGTAGTCTGTCCAATCGACGTAATGCGCGATACACGAAGGCGTGGCTGTGTCTAAGAGCGATGCGGTGACATAGAACAGTTCATTATTATTGAGGGGAGGAAGGTATGATTTATCACGTTTGAATAATTTTGATGATTGATGATTCCCAACAGAATAAGGCAGATACTGCAAATAAAATTTATAGTTCCATCACAACTCAGCCAACGACATACATGCAACAAATACAAAAAGAAACAATAAACTTACATAATTCAGTCCCATATATTCAATTTGCTGGTTGTTCAAATTTTACAGTTAATTTTATTAATAAACCAACTGAGTAATTTCAACAAACATTTTTATATCATTGTTATGTTGAGATTTGTAAATAAAAGTGTTGTTTCTGTATACTTGCAATTTAATATTTATTGTTATAATCGTAGATAATATACTATTTCGATACGCGGTGACATAGAACGGTCTATTGTTATTGAGGGGAGGAAGCATAGAACGGTCTATTATTTAATATTTATTGTTATAATCGTAGATAAAGTATAGTATTCAACTTGCGGTAATGGTAATAACTTTCATCTGCGTGAGTTATTACCTATATTACTGCCCGTTGAATAATATACTATTATCTACTCTTATTAGGTTATATACTAATTAATGAACTGCTTTTGATCCATTAATAGTATCCATAAACAAACAGCGTGAGTTATAATGCGTGAGTTATTATAACTCACGCTAGGTACACAGCCAATCACCGTTATCTTCATGCCTAGTCTGTCCAATCGACGTAACGCGCAACACATGAAGGTGGAGCCAGGGAGGTAGTGACAGATTATTCGCGTTAATATCTATAAAGATTTTCTGAAATGTCACAAAATGCTACTTTTGATTCGTTCGTGCCGAGCCGAATTTTTGAATTTCGCCGTGCAATTTACGATCAGGTTTATGTGGAAGACTTCCTCTTTCCGTCGCGACATCGTACGGCCGGCCGTCCCAATGGTGTTTTTCGAAGAACGTGTCAAGATTGCATGTTTTTGCAATTTTGTCGACTCCGAAATGTAAGCTGTTTTTTGTTATTTTTCGCAGATATCTCCGAAACGGTGGGAGTTAGCGCGAAATAAAAAAACACGGTCAAACGAGTATTTTCCATTACGAATCTTCTGCTACTATCAGAATTTTGATTATTTTTTCGTTTCGCAAAAAATCGCAAATTTTGAGCTTCTACAGTTGACAACTTCTTAATATTGGCTCCTACTCCAAAAGACTATTCTAGTTAACTTAAATAGGATTAAATTTGCTAAAATTCTTTTTTTTTATTTTTTGAATTCCGACAAAAATGAAGGAGTTAGAGGGGGCGGAATTTGGGACTTTTTTTTCGGTAAGATTTCTCCATTTTGTAACCGTAATTAATCGGTAATTAACTGAAATCGATCTCATATACGATGTTCACTTAATATCATGTACTATTTTGACGCTCCGTTAATCTTGGCTCTTCGAAACAAAGGTTTCTGAGAAAAATTATTTTTTTAAGATTTACATACACTCTATAGGAAAACGTGTAATTTCTTACATTTCCTCTAATATCTCGATAATTATCTTTTTTTTTTTCGAAAAATTTGTACTCAGCTTATGTAAAGAGAATTGATTGAGCTTTCCGACGCTTTTTTAACTATTTCTCTAACATAAGAAACAAGACTTTTGACCGAATATGCGCTCCTGGCTATTGCAGTTCGCGGAGAAGTTTTGCATTTTCCGCACCATAATATTAATTTACAAAGCTGATTTTTTGTCTACAAGCAGTTTATGCACTATTTCGATTAAAAATCACATTTTACCTCCGCTTTGAAGACAACAAATATAAAAGGGTGAACAAAAATTAAATTTTACAGTTAATTTTATTAATAAACAAACTGAGTAATTTAAACAAAATTTTCTCAATTTAATATTTATTGTTATAATCGTAGATAAAGTATAGTATTCAACTTGCGGTAATGGTAATAACTCACTTGATGAATTACAGCACTCGCCTACGGCTCGTGCTGCAAACTTCCATCTGCGTAAGTTATTACCTACATTACCGCTCGTTGAATAATATACTACTATTTCATTTTTGTAATAGAAGTATAAAAACCAACCTCTGTCTGATCCTTTTGGCGCAGGAGTTTATTTAATCAAAATTTTTAAATATTTTTACAGTGGCAAAATACCCAACAAACATAAGAAATTCATGAATATGCCACAAATAATAAATTATAAACAATATAGAGATCATGGCTTACAAATCGGAAAATCCACTGTTCGATCCCTACACACTTCGGATTTTTTCATTAAAAAACTTTATTAATAATTGCGGAGAAATATAAATATTGTTACAAGATGTTTTTTTAACATTTTGACTGATAACACAGCCACACAAAAAAAAATAGAGTTTATTTTCCAAAGGTGAAAGCTACCTATTCCCATGTTTTTGACCCGCTGATTCCAAATATCACGTCAAAAATATATGTTTCGCTGCTCAGTATTTCGTAAATTGACATTTCATCCCTAAATTCGGGATTAAATGGCTATTAAATGACAGGCGTTGAAATCTAAATCGTTTAAAATGGCAATTGTCATATAATCCCAACGTTCTATCATATCACGGAAACGATGATGGTGTACTTCTTCCCCCCAAAAAATTACTTGTTAATATCTTGTTCTGATTTTTCCATAATACGCTTGTGAGGGCTTGACTGACCGAAGTTATTACAGAGAATATTGATAAGTCGAGTACCTTTTGACCAGGAGATGCCAAAATAACCCCCGGGGTTGGAATCACATCCTCCCTGAATGACAAAACATTCCGAAAATACTGCATAAGGGCTGAAGAACAGTTTCCTCCAGTTTTCGAGGGCGAGTAACATGATAATTGCAATACTTTCCCCCACTCTTCTGGAACTACCCCTAAATGAAAAAAAAAGGCCACTTGTTCTGATTTTTCCGTACTATGCTTGTGAGAGCTTGACGATTGGGATTATTACATGAAATATTGATAAATCGAACATCTCTTGACCAGGAGACGCCAAAACAACATCGGGGTTGTAACCACTCCCTCCCTGAATGGCAATACATTCAGAAAATATTACGAAAGGGCTTAAGAACGGTTTCCGAGGGCGACTAACAGGATAATTGCAATACTTTCCCCCACTCTTCTGGAACTACCCCAAAATGAAAAAAACTACCCTTCTGATTTTTCCGTACTACGCTTGATCGGGTTTATTACAGAGAAAATTGATAAATCGAACATCTATTGACCAGGAGACGCCAAAACAACCCCAGGGGTTGTAACTACTCCCTCCCTGAATGACAAAACATTTGAAAAATACTGCGAAAACGCTGAAGAACGGTTTCTTCCGTTATCGAGGTAAGGAACACGATGGTTGCTATACTTCCTTGCCTTCGATAACGGGCGAAACCATTCTTCAGCCCCCTCGCAGTATTTCCGGAATATTTTGTCATTCAGGAGTTCTTTTGGTCAAAAGATACTCAGTTTATCAACATTCCCTGTAGTAGCCTCGGTCTATCTATCCCTCACAAGTATAGTATGGAAAAATCAGAAAAAGTAGTTTTTTCCCATTTAGGAGTAGTTCCAGAAGGGTGGGGAAAAACCACTGCAACCATCGTGTTCCTCGCCCTCTAAAACGAGAGAAGACCGTTCGTCAGCCTTTTCGCAGTATTTTCGGAATGTTTTGTCATTAAGAGATGGGGTGGTTTCAACCTCCGGGAAAGATACTCTATTTATCAATATTCCCTGTGATAACTTAGATCTACTAAGCCCTCACAAGTATAGTACGGAATAATCAGAACTCAGCGACCTCGAAAAACTTTTTCCCAATATTTTCCCGGAGACGATGCCGAAAACCGCATCTCGATTCGAGCTGTATTTCAAAATTAAGTTATTTTTATCTAATTTCCCTGGTCTATTAGCACAATAATACATATAGCGCAGGCAATATGAACGTTTTTTTGTCGGAAGTAATTAAAGACAAGCTGAATTTTTGCCAGTTGTTAAGACCTAATTAGAGGAGTATTTTCTCAAAAGTCCCCGCCCCTCACCCTTGCACTTGATCCCCCACCCCCACTTAAACATCCATTTTGCAAGCCTTTTATGTATCGTTCATATCTCCGTAATTATTTATTCTAAATTCATAAATTTTGTGCCGTGTTATTCCTTAATATCTACTCTTTAAAAAAGCTATTATAACATTTTTCTGTAAACATAATACTTTAACGAGAATTCGCTAAAATGTTCGCTTTGTATTTGAATTTTTTTGTGGTTTTTAGGGCACAACATTTTTATTTGGAATAATATCGCAAAACAGTTTAAACAAAAGTTGTAGTGCAATTTTCAACCTCTCAAGCGATATACGTGCTTCTACTGGGGGGGTTTGGGAACACGTACAGACTGCAACAGATTAGTGGGTGTCCGCCACGCCATTACACGGGGGGTGCTCGATGCCTTTTGCTTGCGTGAAACAAGTAGTTATTCCCAGTGAGAAAGTTTGCATCTGAAAGTAGAACTGATTATATATTATAACAACTAATGACACTATAGGCCTTAATAAGAATATAAACTTTTTACAAATGTATTTATGATGAAAACAGGTTTTTTTGTTAAGTTTCTGCCAGTTTTGGTTCGGGGGAGCTTTGCTCCTAACCTCAATATTTAAAATCGCTCTATTATCCACCACCTATCCCAGGCACCATGTTACGTTTAATTGACGTGATTTTTCATGACAGTTTACGTTTATACCACCTTTTTTTTTTTTTTTTTTTTTTTTTTTTCGTGAGAGGGGAAATCCTCATGGACACCCGTCGCTCAGAGTCTATCGCGAACGGGTAGTGCTGGACTCCAACCAGGTAAAACCCCCTCCATCTCTTCAGTGTTTCCTGTTGGCCTGGGACTGCTTTCGCTTTTCATCGGACCCACAGGTCATTTAAGATTGTCGGCGTTAATTGGCGTTTCTCCATGGGTTCAAACCCATCTCTCTTTCCTCCTCTTCCTTCTTTTTCATAATGCGGGTTATTGCCTCCTCCCCCCTTCTCCAGTTCTCTTCCGTTTCTAACATCCTCCCTACCATATCTTCTGGAGACAATAACGATGCCCCACCGTCTCGTCTCTCTTCTCTTCATCTGTTGCATGCGAACACGGTGTGCTCCACGTCATCGACCTCTCCACAGTATGCGCACTCTCTGCTGCCAGTCTTACCAATATCGTATAAGTACTCCATGAAGCACCCATGTCCGCTCAGGGCTTGGGTGAGGTAATAGCCTACCTCACCATGCCTCCGTTCCATCCACACTCTGATGTTCGGGATGAGGCGTCTCGTCCACCTTCCCTTGTCTACAGTGTCCCACCGCTTCTGCCATCTTTCAAACAGCCTGTCCCTGGCCTCTGCCTTCCCGGCTCCTTCAAAAATTTCCAGCCGTTCTTTGGCCATCAGATCCAAAGGGGGGATCCCCGCCACTACCAACGCCACCTCGTACGAAATCGTTTTGTATGCACTGCATACCTTTAGTGCGGCACATCGCTGGATCCTAGCCATCCTCCCTCTTGTCCTATCCACCTTCATCGCACTTTCCAGACCGGAGCTGCATACAAGAGGATAGAGTGCACGACACTGCACAGCAGTCTCCTCTTGCTCGCTCTTGGTCCGTGCGTATTGGCCATAAGCCTCCCAATGGCTGCAGCTGCTTTTCCCGCCTTCTCGGCCGTCTTTGCGGCATGGACACCGAAGTTCAGCTTGGAGTCCAGCCAAACCCCTAGGTATTTCAGGTGGTTCCCTGAGGATATCTCCACCTGGCTCCGTTTTCCCGACAGCTAGCTCGAGCTGCATTCTTCCTAGCCACCTCTCAATATTCCTGATGGCCTCGTTGGCTGCTTCCATTATTTGGACAGTCCACCTTCCAGTCATCGTTATGGCCAAGTCGTCGGCATACCCGATAACCTTTACACCCTCCTCCCAAGGTAATCGAAATATATCGTCAAACATCACATTCCACAAGGTCGGACCGAGCACCGACCCTTGTGGAACCCCACACGTGATGCTTTTCCAGGTTATCTCTCCCTCTGATTCGAATCCGATCATCCTGTCTTGGAAGTAGCTCATCATCACCCTGACGAGGTACGGGCATCTTCCCGACAATCATCTCCCATCCCGCTGTGTTAAACGCGTTTTTGACATCAAGGGTCACAACAGCACATATCTGTTTCGTGGCTAGGGCTTCCTCTGCCGTTTCCTTTAACAACCTAATGGCTCCTACCGTTGATCGTCCTTTCCGAAAACCGAACTGGCTTTCAGATAAGCCACCCTTCTCGGCTATCTCCTTCTCTAATCTCCCCAGTATCAGATACTCGAGGAGCTTGCCCATCGCGTCAAGTAAACATAGCGGTCGGTGGGATGACGGGTCCTCCGGCGGCTTGTTCCCTTTCCGGATCAGGACGACTCTGGCCTTCCTCCATCTGCTCGGGAAATCCCCACTCTCTAGGGCACGATTCATTACTCTTAAGATGTCTCCCGGGTATTCTTCTGCAACTAGCTTGATTATTTCAGGCGGAATCTCGTCTAATCCTGAAGCTTTTCCACTTTTAAGTCTGGCACATGCTGCCTACAGCTCCTCCTCCGTGAGTGGGGGGACCACATCCACTTCTACCGCTCTCCATCTGACTATATCTCTTTCTGGAAATAGGGCAGCCACGACTTCCGCCACCTTTTAATTGAGAGAGAGGTGGACGCTTATACCACCTAATAAAAGACGTAGTTGCGACGTGTTTAACACGTGTATTTGTCACATCCATACGACGTATTTTAGTGACGTCGCGTCGACGTGTTTTAGAGACGTCGCGTCGACTTATTTTAGTGACGTCGCGTCGACGTCGGATTTGTCATATTAGAGACGTAACTTTTTCCACTAGTAAAGACCTGAAATTTTATGCTTGGGAAATAAATAATACACAATCAAATTAGACTTACAATAATTTTATTACTAGATAGGTTAAAGAGGCAAAATATGAAATTTAAAAAAGAATAAATCAATGAATCAAAGTTCGACAAGATACAGAATTTTGGAAGAATTTATAGTTGTATCTCGGAAACTAGTCATAGGATCGAGTTGGGTCCATAAGAGCTCGTGATCAGAAAGTCGAAATCTACAATATATTAAAAATTCAGCCTATTTCACCGGAGGTCATTTCCCATATAAGATCTGAGCGGGGTCCTTTAAGAAACGTTAAATTATATTGCAAATTAACATTGAAATTATATTCTACTAAATGAAAGTTAACAAATTCCTTAATATTATGTTAAAACTAGAATAAATTATTAGAAACGCTTTTTTAAAAGGATCTAAAATTTAATGTTTTTTATAGAAATGCCAAACCTTTGTATACTGTCAGTCAATGTACCACGAAAAACCAGTCACCTGGTTTTTTTTATATAATGAATAGATCCACGACATATTTTTACATTGCAAACACCGGAGAGACCACAAGTTTGCAAATCATATGCAGCCATTTTCATTTGACACGCCACAAAAAGTAATAACGAAATGACCTTGTACATGTACTAGTTATAAAAGATCACTTAATAAATATATCACTGATAAGTGAATCAAAACAATAAAATTGGTTACCTATCTGATAAATAATTTAAACAGAAAATACTAACCACAAACAACGTTGTGACACTAACAGAAATTCAACACTTCTTGATCGTGCATGGCCGCGTGAATAGAAAGAAGGCGCATGCCCGCATATCGGCCGCATGCCCGCAATAAACGACTTTTTTTGTATTATGTAATAATATTTTTATCATTTTGGGTCTTATAATTTGTATCCATCGTTGGGAAACCAGAGATAACCGCTGCGAAATATTTTATATTATTAAACATATATAATTATAGCCAGATTTTTGACATTTTTGTTCATGATCTATTTGTCATATTGGTCCACACAAGTTATGTAAAATAAATTTCAACATCAAATAAAACTCTTTTGTAGTATAGTTTTTTATTTTTAGTATCATATAATATATTTATTATATTTTATTATAGAATTATCTACGTGAGATTCACGTCGACTTCACGAAATTAAATGACGTCTAATAAAGGTCTAAATAGCGATGTAAATGTCACGTCTAATTTTGGTCGATCAACGTCTATGACGTAAGTCACCAAATTTCTACGTGAAAATTAGGTAAATAGACGTGACTCTGCTGCCTGGGATGGACCCGCCGTGACCCGAATTGGCAACCGGGAGCTGTTGAGTTTAATAAACTGTTACTAATTTGAGTAACAAAAATCAACGTCATCCACAGTATCACGGACCTTCCACCCACCACTAATTAATTTCATCTTTTTATTTTCTTTATCTACATTTTCTTACTTTGTGTTTTACTTTAAAAAATAATTCATAAAATAGTACATATTTACAAATCTTTAGGTTACTTATAGATTACTATTTACATTATATACATGCTTAATTGTTATTATTAATTATTCTTGATCTTTGTCCACGATTGGTGCGTTGTGACATGAATATCCAGTGCAGTGCTCGCACATAGCTGAATAAAGCAAACCTGATTTTCTGCATCCACAATAATTCCCACAAGCAGATTTACAGGAACATGTCACTAAACGCAAAAGATCATTTGGCGCAAAAGGCTTCAAAGGAGTCACTGGTTGGAGAACTTTTTTTCTCCTTCATGTTCCTTTACAGACTCCAGCTTCCATCCCCATTCAGTAGCTGGCAAACTATTGCCTAACTATTTCTGGACTTGCAAGTAAACTCTTAGTCGTCTGTAACTTTTTTGATAATCAACTTCGAGAACAGTTTCAAACACTAATCAAGAGATATCATGGGAATCCCAATCTTAAGATGTCTCTACACTGCTTGTGTATGTAGGTTCGACAGCAATCATTTCTCTATTGTGAGGTTGTTTTCCACCAGAGGAGAGCCCAGGAATTTCCGAATATTATATGGTATACGTATGTAAAGCATGTATGTAGTTGAGCTTTAAATTTTTAAATTTATTTAAACAGAAAAAACATAAATTGTACTAAAATTGAAAGGGGAGTACTGACGTACTGGCAAGCCTTCCATTGTACTGCAAATAGTACAATGGGAAATTTCGGCAATTTTTTTTAATTCAAAAATGAGTTCTTTAGATTAAAAGAAGAGGCCCGTATTTTTTTTTTAAGCAATATAAACGTGAAAAAAATGTTAAAGTTTAGTAATATATTTTCCCTTAAAAATTGATGACGTATGTAAACGTAGTTGGAAAATTTTAGGATTACTATAAAAAGGATATCTACCCTGGCCAAGGAGTTGAGAAGAAGATAACCTAAAATTCTCATTTGTCATCTGAATTTTAATTGCTGTCAGTCTCGTCTTACAGGTTATTTATAAGCTTTTTGACAGCGACAAGTGTCAGTCTATGGCAGGAAATAACATGAAAGTAGATACAATTACGCAGTATTTGCAACCGTCACTGGTAAATCAAAGACATTTTCTGCTACGTGACTTTTTGAGACCAAAGCTAATGGGGCTCTAAAAAATACAACGAACTGAAAATAATTGTTTAAAATATTACTGGTTAGTTCTGAATATATTATATTTTTATATTAATACTTGTTTTTAAATATTTAGACTGAACTTAAATTCCCCATTCTACTGGCAGCGGTAACGCTATGATGAATGAACGATTCAGTGGCGTAACTAGACGTCATGGGGCCTCTGGGTAAAAAATTGTTTCTTAATACCTAAAAAAATTTTGTCCATCCCAACATTTTTTGATGAACGGGGGGGGGGGGGTAGTAGAAATCCAATTCCATTTTTTAATGAGCAAGGGGGTAAAAATCCGAAAAAAAGTTTTGATACGCGAAGGGAAGAAATCCGAAAAAAACCAGGCGCCGGCTGGGGCCCTTAGTCTTCCGGAGCCCCGAGGCACTGCCCCGGTTTGCCCTACCATAGTGACGCCTCTGGAGCGATAACTCAAAAGCTTGCAATTTTATGTTTAAGGAAGGGTAAAAATTCAGCTTATCTCTAATTTCTTCATGGTAATTTTTGGATTTCATTGCCTGCGCGAACGATACGGTTGGGGATTGAGCACCAGAGCAATGTTCATGTTACAAGGCCTTTATCTCACTTCCTATGCATTTTATAAAAAAAATGCTCCTTATTTTGAAAAATAAAAAAGTTACCTCGATCCACACTTTTTTCGCTGTAAATTACACAAACATTGCAACTTCTCGATTCATATCTTAACAAATACTATTTCTGCATAAACCGTTGGAAAGCGAAAGGTTTGAATATTGTGATATTAAAATATCAAGTTTTACGTCCACATGACAGATATAGAGGAGTGGGAACATGAAAAATGTGAAAATAGTATTTTTCGTACAGAAGTTAAAAAAGTTGTGTTTAATTTGGAAGCGCAAGGGGGAGGGGCGGGGAAAAATGTACCTTTAAGTGAGTTATAACAACTGGCAAAAATTCAGCCTGTCTCTAATTACTTCCGACATATGGTCATTTTAGCCCTTCATTGCTTGGGCTAATAAGGCCATCCCAGTAAACATTAATGTAACTTTACCTCTCTGAGAGGTAAGATTAATAGAATATTTTTATATAAAATATTTTACATAATTTTACATAGCATATACGTAAAATAATATATTAACTTCATTACTTATACACAAGTTTACATATTTGCTCCATAATTTTACTTAAAAATGTTTACCTACTTCATTTTACGACATTGAAGTCATGGAACGCGTCAGTGTAAAATGATGTAAAATCTAACGTTTGTGTTTTTTGATCATTTTTGTGAAAAATTGTGGATGATGTCTTTTAATAACTTTGATGCAGAACTGTGAACCATAAAGCGTTGTGACTTTTTTAAATATTATTTTATTTGGACGTTTTATTAGTGTAGAGGTTAGGTGCAAATTCTACCTCCATGGTGCAAACAAACATGCCCTCTTGTTTGCGAATTTGGTGTACATACCTATGTTTTAGGTGCACCATTTTCCAGTGAATGACCCAAAAGTAAGTTTGTGTTATACCGTTTTTATAAAGATATTTATTTAAATGAAACGTAATCTTTTTATAGGTTAGAATTATTTCACGGGCAATCGTTATTCTTGACAGACAATTATATCATTACATGGATTTTGTTACAAAAAGCTGTATGTTGGTGCTGTTCCCACATTATTAAGTTCAATTGAATCCAGCGTAAGAAGTTGTAATTCAAGGAAACCCAGATCTTAATAGTGACCAAAAGCTTTTGCGAAGTACTATGCATATAGGTATGGTTTTTGTTTACCGACATCTTATAGCACCTACTTTGTGTTCGTTATTGTATTGTACATATATATTTCAAGGTTTTGTATGTGTAAAGTAGGCTAATATTTTCCTTCAATTTTTCTTTTGTCCAAAATTGGCTTCAGCACGTCAAAATACTTCAGAAAAATTAGATCAGAACCTTAGGACAAAACCATTGCCCCTTTTTAGGGGCGGTAACCAAAAACTGATAAATTTTTTTTTAATATCAGAATCGGTTTCAACATGTTAGAAAACAGGATTAGATGGTTCTGATCAAAAGCGCGGCCCCTTTTTTTTGTTGTCTTGTGATTAATGATATTGCTTGTATCGCCATTAAAAAAATTAATTTGATCAGTATAAAACTACGAAGAAAATTAGAATTGTCTGAACCTTTATGGTTAATTTTGTTGCAATAAATTAAGACAATTAAGATTTGTCATTATTAAAAATATGCTTCTGGTAGAATTAAATCATCTTGGTAAAGGACCCCGCACATTTTCTTATATCAAATGGCTCTCGGTGAATGTAATCTAATATATAAAAATCTCGTGTCACAGTGTTTGTTATCGAACTCCTCCGAAGCGGCCTGACCGATTTTTATGAAATTTTTGGTGTATATTAGGTAGATCTGAGAATAGGTCGTAGGCTATTTTTTATACCCCTAGGTGATAAGGGTGGCCCTATCCAGAAATTTTCTTTTTATTTTTTGGACAAAAATTTATAATTTATATGGCAAAACAACGTTTGCTGGGTCAGCTAGTAGTATAATATAATTTAATATTTATACAAAAAAAGCTTAAGAAACAGTAACAAGTTCGAAAACTGAATCGTTGATTGTTTACTTTTCAGTGGTGTTATAATTAACAATTTGTTTATATGACTGTTAAAGAAACTACCTTTATCATGGGATTCTCACAAGATTGATGCACTCGTCTACAACTTATGCATGAAAAAAGTACTGCTTTACAGACTTGTTGCATAAATAAGTAGGTATTTTAAAATTATTTAAAACAATTTTTTGGCAATTATTTAACAAATGTATTTTTTTCACGCTTCACGGCTCCCAATTGGCGTAGAAAACCCCGTTTTTTAAAATAGTTTCTTTTTTTGTGACCTTTTGAAGCATTCTAATAATTTTTAATTGTTTAATTCTGAGAAAAAAAATTCTTTATAAAAAATTTAAAATGATTTTAAATAGTTTAAAAAAATTGTGTTAACACCACTGAAGAGTAGGAGAAAAATCTACATTCTAAAACAAATTGTTCTATGACTTGATGCACTTAAAGAGTCAACGGTTCAATTTTCGACTTTGTTATTGTTTTTTTGGCGTTGTTATAACCATTTTCACTTGAAATTTGGTGTGATGATTTAATGGGCTTATTTGGCATATTTTTTCATTACATTTTGCAAAAAAAATCTCTTAATTTTAGAGCGAAATTCAAAAAACCAGGATATTCTAAGATCTCTAGAGGCTTTAAAATTAATCAAGAATATAGACGCTGCGTGAAGTCATTCAATCCTAGTTGCATTTTCATTCCCCTTTTTTTCGGCAGTTATATGCTGCATACACTTTTGTTGAAATACTCCAATAGTCCCCAAATCACCATCTCTGGCAGATTAGACAAATCTGATTTTAAATAGCTGGGTTTTAACAGTGTAAACTCAACTTTGAGGCAGACCTTCGGATTGAATGACAGCATTTTAAGCACATCGGTTCATGTTTAAAGCAGTATACTTCTGAAACTTATCGGATCGACCTCAAATTTTTCATTCCATTGGAAGCGTGTTTTCGTAAAGTTTTGCTAAAATATATACATTATTATTTAAGCTATCATAAATTGTTTAATAACTTAAAAAATTGATCAAAATAGTTTGCATCTAGTTTTCTTCACAATTTAGTAAAGGGATACAAGCTATATAACCAGATTTACTACACTATACAGGGTGCGCCACTTAAAACTCCCCAGATTTGTAACTTTTTTATTTTCGAAGCGATGACTATGTTGGGCACATCAACTTGTAGACATTTTTAAAGCTTTTAAATATCCATACAGAGTGATTATTTTTTTTTTTTTGAATGGTTAAGAAGGGAAACTTAATTTCTTTGAATATTTTTTTACCTCACCCTGTACTTGGACTGTGTTATTGTTTTCTTATAAAGGTTTTAATTAGTTTCAATTTATGTTATTAAAATAAAAAAACTCAAAAAATAAAAAATTTGCAATTTCCTACTAGTACATTTTAATACAAGTTAGTTTTTAAAAATATTTTTTTAAATTTTTTGTTACTGTTTTATTACGCTGAATATTGTTTGTGATATATCTTTTACAGATAAAGCATAAAATTATTATTTACATTCCTTTCAAAGTAATTAAAAAAAAATCAGTTTGGAGTGTTTTTAATTCCTTTCTCTAAAACCAAAAAGAATTTCGAATATGACGTAATAATATAAATTGAAGCTAATTAAAACCTTTATAAGAAAACATTTACGCAGTTCATGTACAGGGTGACGTAAAAAAAATATTCAAGGAAATTAAGATTTCTTTCTTAACAATTTTTTCAAAAAAATTTTTCTTAAATGCTTTAAAAAAATATCTACAATTTGATGTGCCTTTAAAAATAAGAAAATTACAAGCCTGGGGAGTTTTAAATGGTGCACCCCGTATATGAAATAGGCTAATATTTCAATTATTTTCACAGGTTGTGTAACTGATGTTCAAGTAGCAAATGTCAGAGTGACGAAGGCTGACCAAAGAACGAGTACAATCAGAAACGACCTGAGAAATGCTTAACACTTATTGTAGATACTTAGTTAACTTGAATATAGATTAGTTACACAAAAGACACTAGTATTAATCTCTCCTAAATCAACAGTTAATAAAATAAATTAAATGAAATTTGAGCTTTACTAGGAATGCAAGGCAAGGTAGGTAGGTGGGTATACATCATTGGAGAAGAAAAAATATCATATAGCTGCTTTCTAAAGAACATATAGATGACAACGCCTAATGCCTGGTTTACCTACTGGAATATGCAGAGATTAAGATGGAATTGAAACTTTGTTGATACATTCAATTCGAGAATCTTTCCTAAGCTAATATTTGTTGACAAATCAGATAACCATGTCTTGCATTATATACTTTTTATCTCTTTTTGATGTAGCATGTATCTGTTTTATATACCTACCATAATGTTCAAAATAGCACCCTATAGTACTTTTTAAATGTTGATACTAGAGAACTGGTTTCTTGGAGTTAAATATATGAATATAAATTCCTCATGAATTGTCCAGAAAATTTAATATTCTTTAGGAAATAACTGAAGGAGACATCAACTTTTATTTTTAAGTAGAATACCTCTGAACATTTTTAGAAAGTTAGATAGTTTTATATTTTAAATATAACCATTTTTTACAAAAAAATTTTCATTCAAAATATAAAACTACTCGGCTCTCTAAATAAGGTATCCGACTTAAAAATAAAACTTGGTGTCAACTTCGGTAATTTTCTAAAGAAATATATTTTTCTGTATAACTTATAAGGAACTTTATTCATATATCTAACTTTGCAAATCCAATTGTGTAGTATCAATATTTAAAAAGTGCTGGGATATGCTATTTTGAACATACGGTAGGTAGATAAAATATATACATGCTACATCATAAAGAGATAAAAAGTATATAAGTTACGTAGCGTAAGGTCACTATCAAGTGGTTGAATATACATATATGCTACATCATAAAGAGATAAAATTAGTTACGTATGCTTTACGTAGCAAGTGGTTGAATATACATATACGCTACGTCATTTGTTCCATACCGTGAGGTCACAGTGTTACCTCTTCACTATGTAAAAATCATATGCACATGTTGCTGACATTTCGCAGAGTATGCATATATGATTATGCGTCACATTTTACATAGCACGTTACTTCTGCGAAACTTAGTTTACGTAGCATTTACGTATATGCTATATATTTATGTTTGCTGGGATTGTACTCTGAAGAAATATATTAGATAGAAAATAAGTACTCTACAAATGAGGCATGTAATTTCAAATAGTTATGATTTCATAGTTCAGCTATTAAAGCAAAGTTAAGTAATTCTTGACTTCATGAAATTCTTCTTGTTTTAGTGGTTGACGTATATTGCTTGTTTGCTGCTTAGGTATTAACATAGCTAATTGAAAATGTATGTTTCTGTTGCAGTTCTATTTCTGTTTTTGATGGCGTTCATATTATTAAACTTTAAGAAAGGTGAAAAACAGAAAACATTAAAAGCTGTGCTTCAAGGAAATGGGGAATTCTCTAATCAATTGTACACTTCTCTAGCGAAAACACCAGGCAATGTCTTCTTCTCACCCATTAGTATTCATGCCATCCTTTCACTTGTATCTCAGGGTTCCGGGGGACTAACTAAAGAAGCGTTCACCAAAGTATTGAACGTTCCCGACTTGAAGATAGCTGCAAAAGGTTATAAGGGAGTCATGAAACGTCTCCATTCCGTTAAAGATGTAACTCTACTGATAGCGAATAAAGTGTTTCTGAAAGATAGTTATAAGCTGCAAAAAGCATTTCAGACCGTGGCTAAGAAACATTATTTCTCTGAAGTGCAGCCGTTAGATTTTGAGCAAAGGGCATCCGCTGCAAAATCCATTAACAGTTGGGTCGAGGGTAAGACTAACAATAAAATTAAGGATCTCATCAATGAGAGCGATTTAAACGATGGGACCCGTTTGGTGCTGGTAAACGCCATTTACTTTAAGGGCAAATGGGCTCTGCCTTTCAACGAACAAAGGACAAGAACTGAAAAGTTCTACTTGAATGACAACGACACCGTGGATGTCCAAATGATGCATATATATGACAATTTTCCCTTTAAGAATGATAAGAACTTGGACGCGATGATTCTGAAGCTGCCGTACACCAATGAGGACATCAGTTTGATTATCATTTTGCCCAATAATAGGAACGGGATAGCTGAGCTGGAGCAGAAACTTGCCGGAACTGATCTCACAGAGGTTGCATACGGAATGTGGCAGCAGGACGTGGATGTGTCACTTCCCAAATTTAAGATCGAGCAGACGATGGATCTCCAAGATTCCTTGACCGCGGTAAGATATGCAGAAAATTAAAATCGTTGGTAAAACCAAAAGTGCACACCCCGCAAGTTGCTTTACCTAATAGGCAAGCCTCTGATTTCCACAAAAAGTTACTTTAATTTTAGTTCGTTAATCTGTAAAAACAAACAAGAGAAATTAATGGATGTGAAAAAATGAACAAAAAAAATGTTTTTTTTATTTTCTATAGTACATTCAAATTAAGCATAGGTGGATAAGGAATTCTCTGCTTGCAACAATTTCTTTATTTTAATTAGTTCTCGGTATATACTCAACTAACAATTTGGTATTTTATAAAAGCTGCAGAAATGTTTCCGACACAAATTTTATAAAACAATATTACTCTCAAAAACACTTTAAAAATATTATTACGACAGCTATAAATGTAAAATTGGCACCATCTTATAAAATAGTTCAGTCGTTGTTGATATTTTATAAAGCCTATTGCAACCATTACAAAATAATTGTATAAACATTTCCGAAGGCTCTAAGAAAATTCGGTAGCGCCACTATAATACAGTTTTATTGAAGCTTCATTTAATTGCGTTATAAAGCACATACTTCACTGTTTGTTATTACTGCTATAAAATACCAATAAAATAAAACATTTCTTAAATGTATTCAAAAAGTCGTGTACACTTACTTACAAATAATATATAATATGCTGATCTCTATATATACCTTTATAGCGCAGGAGTTTTAGTCAATATATAGGCCAACCGCAGACAGTCGATAGTTGGACGATAGTTTAGTTGGTCTCTATAAAGCCATGAAGTTAAATGTAGGTGCGCACACAATCCAACTGAACAGCCACCCGATTATTTAGTCAAAAGCAGTTGGAGACGCTATATGATATTTTAATCGTTCAACTATCGTACAACTTACAAATATCTACTGCTGTAAATGGAAGTGCATAGACGGCCAATTGTCGTTGTCTGTCTCGAGCAGACTGTTGTGCAAAAATGGATGGGAATAATTCAGAAAATGCAGTACTTGCCATCTACATCAAAGGGCAACTAATTTTAACAAATCATCCGATAAAATGCAAAGAATTTTTCGGGGTATTTCATCAGTTCTGCATGTAACATATGAAACAAACCCATTCTTAATCGACAACTGTATATAAGGTGAACCCATATTTGTCGGTTTATTTCTGTAGTCTTTTTTTCCCCCGTATATATAACAAAGGACAAATCAATGAACGTTTCCGCATTTTTAAATGAACAGACTACGGCTAAAATCGTCTGTGTGCGCAAGTTGCCTGATTTCCTCCCAACTAAACTGTTTAGTTGGTTAGAAATCTTAACATCAAGCAAACTCAACTAAAGAGTTCAGTCGGGCTAATATCGACTGTGTGCGGTTGCCCATAGCGTCTACCCGGAATTAATTATTGTAAAGCTGAAAATTTCCAGGATTGTAGTTTTGGTCCAGGACAACACGTAGCAAAAAGTCCCCTACTCTCCCCTGTCGGCTCCCTCCCCTGTTTTTTCGGAGCAACAAGGGCCTAAGTTGCAAAAAATGCAGAGCTGGCTATAAAGTACAACAGAATGGTTGTTACCGGTCCGATTTGGGTCGAAATGATCATAAAAGATTAGGAGAAGTATATCCGTTCGTATTTCAGATGTTCCATGCCTATTTTTGTTAATAATTTTCCGTTGCAGTTCTGTCAACATTTAAAAAATTTTAAAAAATTTAAAAGAAGTTAAAAAAATTTCGAAATGGCGCCATTGCGGATAAATGAAGACTCGGAGGGTAAAACGTACTCCAATAAACATTTCTCTTCATACTTTGAGCTTTCCATTGGTATGTCTAACTTCTCTGTAGCATCACCCGTTCGGAGTTACGCCACTCTGAGTGTCGCAGCTTCGACACTCGGACATTTAAGTCCGTTCATTGTTGCGTCTATCACGTCTAGTCTAGACAATCAAGAAGGCGCAAGACGAGCTGACCCTTAGTTCATTAACTTTGACATTTCTTTACTTTATTCCTAGGGTGAAAATAGAGGTAGAGGGTACATGGGCTTTTCTGATATCGGATTCGAACTTGAACTCATCAAGTTCAAAACCTCTAAATATATAATTTCAGAATCTAAATTACGTATTTTTTCAACTTTTTATTTTTTTAAATTTTTTAACCGTGCGCTTGGCCAAGCAGAGTGACAAAGTTACTTCACTATTTTTTCCAGGAAAACCGTGGCTTTAGCGATAAATTTTATTAGAACATTTTTTGTTCTGTGGTCTACCCACCTGTATTTTTTGTTTTTTTCTAACTTGACTTTTAAAAATTTTGAAAAAATTGATAAAAAACATGTTTTTTTTCACTTTTTTTTATGTTCTGCATCCAAGCGGAATGTAAACTTTTCAGAATATTATTCTATACACTTTCACGAACTCATTAAAAAAAAATTATTCAGTTTGCAACTTTTTGTGGGTTTCACTATAAAATGATCTCTGTCGCCTCGGCTACAGGGGGTACATTTAGTACCCATCTGAACTTCTCCCCGGTTTTAATATCAATAAAGTCGATTTATTATTATTATTGTTATTATTATTATTATTTTATCACACTTACAGTGGGTGGTTCCTCAGAGTCGCCGGATTTCTCAAAAGGCTTTAGTCGGAGAACGAGCAATGTCTAAGATGCGAACAACCACTTAAAAAAAATGGATTCTTATGTAAATCGATCTGGCGGATCCGATTTTGGAGTTCGCCAGACAATCCGGAATTGCGAAACTGGTCAAAATCGGCAATTTCCGAAAAATCTCAAATTTTATGGAATTTTTTTAATTTTTACTTATCACCTTATATCTCCCTTAGTTTAAGTCCGATTAAATTGAAATTTTTAGGAGAGCCAATTTAGACCTTTGTTATCATGACGGATATGACAGAAATGCAAAAAAAAATACGTGTCACCAGTAATATTTTTCTTAATAGTTGGTGACACAAAATTTGTTAAAAATGCAGCAACAAATACTCGATCGAGAAAACTTTTTGGTTTTAAAGATAGATGTATATAGTAAGCTACAAAGTTATAGCCAAAGAACCAAAGAAACTTTTTTATTTCAGTGATTTTTTTGATAACTGGCTTGGTTTTTAACATACCGGTGCCGCAATATAGAAAAGAACTATGCCGGCCGCGGCCGGTCACGTACTGCACAAGCGATAACGCCATGCGTAGAGTGAAATTAAATAGAAAAGATGATAACATACGTCACGGGTTCGCGCACAGCGTACAACAGTTGGCATAATATCAGTGCCGTGCCATCCATTTTTTATTTAAATATTAATGATAATAGGCAGTGCGACGCCCATGCGGCCGTAAAAATAGGATCGTTACCTAGGTAACGAGCACGTGGTAACGATTTCGGTTTCTGCGCATTCTATGACGGTGTTATCTTTTCTATTTAATTTCACTCTAGCTTGAGAGCGCCAGGATTTGTATTGTACTAATAATAACCTATTTAATAATCGTTTATTCCGAGGGGTAGACCGCTGCCCAGATTTTGTACACCAGATTTCCATTTTGTCTCGATTTCCAATGATTTCCACCAGATTTCCATTGATTTCCAATGATTTCCGATGATTTCCATTGATTTCCAATGATTTCCAATGATTTCCATTGATTTCCAATGATTTCCAATGATTTATATTGATTTCCAATGGAAACATGCGCATGCGCAGGTATTTAAATTCTGATGCTGCGTATAAAACTCAGATTTCGGAGTACAGATCTGTATGAAATTATGCAAGAAGTCATACTTAAAATACAAAGCACAATATATACCGTTTTTTCGGATAAAAAGTTATTAACAATGACAGCAACAAATGCGGGGTTTTATGCTTTTTCGTCAATATCTTAAAATATAAACGAGATAGGTTAAAAATGTGCCTTTCACTTTTTATAGAGAAAATTATAATTTTCTGTATAACAAAAAACACTCAATTTTAATAATTGCGTAATGCGGTACTGATTCATATTTGCATCAATACTGGACGTTTCCTGTTAAATGTGCAGTGTAGATCCATTCTATATACTTGAGACATCCAGAATATCAACGATGGTGCTTTGCTTTATTTAACGAATATTCTTTTTCTCAGAACTTGACGATTGCAGCTGCAAGCCGATTGCAACAGCAAAAGAGATATTGTCCGATGGTACTGCGCTTTTAAACATTAACTTAAACGAATTAAAAAAAAAATCGTACTATCCGGATCGCAAAAATCAAAAAAATTTTCTTTCAAGGTCACTGCGGCGGCAAAAATAATCATCCGATCGAGTTGCTATTTTAAACACAAACTTAAACGAATTAATAAATAATTTTATATAAGTACTAGGATTGCAAAAAACAAAAAACAAACTATTTTTTATTTCAAGATCACTGCGGTGGCAAAAATAATCGTCCGATCGGGTTGCGATTTAAAGTGTTTGTAGGAAATAGGTACACACAACTTTTTTTCACTACCCATTCTATTTAAAAAATATTTACATGCATATTTAAAGCGACCATGCCTCGACACAAAATCGCAAAAACGGTCCTAGCGTAAATGTGGGGGGAAAAAATATGAATAATTTTTTTCTCTTAAACGGCTCTAACGATTCTATTTAAATTTAACACATAAAATACTTTCTTGGTACCATTGGTTAGTACCAACGGTAGAAAGTATTTATTTTTCATATTGATGAAATGGCATGACCAGTTACTCCAAAAAAATGCAGAGAGAAAGGTTGTGAGGGAGTAGTAAAGAAATTAGTAATTTTTTTTCTGTAAACCGGCTCTAACGATTTTGATCAAACTTGACACGTGGATACTTCCTCAGTAACAAGATGAGATAGTATAATCAGCTGCTTCAAGAGAATACAGGGAGGGCGATGCTGTGGGGGCAAAGTGTAAAGAATTTTAAAACAAAAATCTCTAAAACGGCTCACACAATTTTGATTAAATTTAACGCTTAGATACACACTTAGTACCAGTGTGAAATGACATAAAAGTTCCTCTTAGAAAATGTAGGAAGGAAGGTTGCGGAGGCAAGGTTTAAAGAATGAAACATTCTTTTCTCTAAAACTACTTCAACAATTTTGATTAAATTTGGCACTTGAATACTCCCTCAGTACCAGTGTACGATAGTATAAACTGGTTGCTCTTAAAAAGTGCAAGCAGGAAGGCTGTGGAGGGTAAGGTTCAAAGATTTTTTTTTTTAAATCTCTAAAACTGCCCTTACTCCTAAATGGGAAAGTTTGTCCGAGTTGTGTTGGACCGATTTTTGGTAGAGAATTAAATTCTCTAACAAAATGGTCATAAAAAACGGTACAGTTTTTATAATTGAGCTTGTACCGACGCCAAAGTCTCAAAAATGGTTCCTAGGCACTTGCTTTTCATCACTTTTTAAAAATCTGAAAAAGGATCCATGAAATTGTCTCAGATGATACCTCAGTCCTGAAATCCGCAAAAAACTATGACAATACAAAGAAGTTTATTTATGTAGTAACAACTGCTTAAACAGAAAATAAGACTGAAAAAACTGCTGTGCTATGAAAAGTGTTTTTTTAGAATCCATAGATGATCTGTGATTTTATTCAGACTTTCAATCACATTTTAAACAAACGAGAAAAGTCGTAAAGTTTCTATCAAAAAATAACAAAAAGTAAGCGCCCTTTAATAAATTCTGATAAAATGTGGGATTCCCTGAATACTGAATAAAATCTATGACCCGGCTCTAGCATTACGTAAGAAAGGCTAATTTGTAAGAAATTTAGGTGATTGCAAAGTGAAATTATTTATTTCAGAGTTTTCACTAAACATTAAACTGCACATTATAAGAGCCACACATTTATTATATTTTACACGTAATTTGGATGACAAAGAATAAGTTTATCGCCCTTTACCGCGGTACAATTCGCATTTGCTTCCACAATAGAAAACCTGTCGCTGAGAATTCGTTATGAGCGCATGCGCAGTGCAATTGTTTTCAAATTTATTTCCATTGATTTCCAATGATTTCCAATTGAATTCCAATGATTTCCGTTGATTTTCGTTGATTTCCATTGATTTCCAATGATTTCCAGTGATTTCCATTGATTTCCAGTGATTTCCATTGATTTCCGCTGATTACCACTTGCGTGTACACCAGATTTCCATAGCGGTCTACCCCTCGGTTTATTCAGTAAATTTTAATTTTGAAAAAGGAGCAAAATATAAAAAATAAAGTTTTAAATTTTGATAAAGGCAATTTAGACATACTCATTTTATTTCCACATTTAACTTCTACTCGTATAATTAAGCAGCAATATTTAAGAGATAGTTAACACATTTGTATTTTCTTTATCGCAAATTATACAAGGTTTTGGACTTTCAACGGTCTTCCTTTTTTTTATAGCCAGTATTAGCCACATCTGTGCTTTTTGTTTATAAGCTTTTCGGGTGTAATTTCTTCTGCATCTTGCATGATAGACAGGACATTTTGACAAAAACAAATCCTTTTTTTGGTGTAATATTTCAACTGTAACAGTTCAGTTTTGCCACACCCTGTATAAGTCAATTAATTATAGTATTTCTTAAAGTTGCTAGTCTCTTGAACATATGTAAAAACCAGCGCCTTTTTTCTGTCGCAAAAAGTAGAGAGTAAAAAATAGGACTTGAGCGCGAGAACTGACAGAGTAGAGATAATTAACTGAGAGTGCAGAGTAAATCTGTTAGATAAGTTTTATTAAACATTATTAGTGAAAAAGGGCCTAAAGAAAACCTAAGGTAATTCAAATTATTTTATATAGTAATTAAATTTCGGTTTTTATAGTGATTGTTTGCGATTTAGATATTTAATTATTATTTTAGGCCTTTTGGTTGCTATTATAATTACTGTTGGGACACTCTGGTTATTCTTGACTACCTACTGGTTGCCTTTTGTTATCTTGTGGCAAATCTTATGAGCAATTTATCAGTGTTCCGATTTGGAACTTTTTTATTGTACTGACAAATGAGATTAAAATGTACTACATGTGACTAAAATTGTACTAACGCGCGGAAATTTCAAATGTAGGTTGTTTTATTTTTATCCTCACTATAAATGAGAAGCTCGATTAAAGATACAAATAACACTAGAAAAAATGAATATATAAAATGATTTTCAAAAACTATACAGGGTGTCTCGAAAATATTGGGACAACGCTTAGCCATACATTCTTGACATCAAAACAAGTCGATTTAACCCAAAAAGTAGCGGTCTAACTCGTTTAGTTTTCAAGATACAGGGACTGGTACAGTAAAAAAAATGTATTCGTATTTTGTCTATTATTTTTTGTATACAATAAGCACTATTGGTCATACTTGTGTTGCAATACGGGTTTTATTGTTTCCCTCTCCTTCTTTGCCGGGTAGGTGCAACCAGTGAGAGTTCCATTAGGGGTTTACGAAAATTAAAGTAGTATTACTATGAGAAGATGCCAGCAAAAAATATGCGCAGAAACGAGTTTGTGCGCTCCATCATTCTAAACCAATGAGAAAGAATTACGTGACATTCAATGTCAACACCAGTGGCGGCGGTGCCTGCAGTAGAGCGGCGGCGACGGTAATAATAATAATAAAACAACTTTATTAGGCAAAGTTTAGTAGAACTTACTATTCTTACACTTCTCCTGATCAAAGGTTACTCGTAACAGTTGGCAAGTTTTAATCTACTCCATTTTCACAGTTCCTTGACCGCGAAACTTTTATTGCAATTACACATTCCTATACCCCAGATAAAGCTATGCCACTGGTAAAAATATTCGCGCATTTTGGCTCCGCCCTGGCATCTTCTCATAGTAATACTAGTCTAACTCTAAGTGCTCGGAGCACTATCTCTGTCTTTGTTACTATATTACAATTTTATAAAAAGAGAATGATATTTGCAAATCACTCCGAGCGAATTTTCCGATTATGTAGTAGAGTTCAGTGCTGTCAATATAATAAGGTTCACCAACCTTGCAAACTGGCAGGTTTATGGCTTGCAACGACACTGACGATGTGAGTGTTGAGAAATGAGAAGGTGGAGTCACGGACTAAGCAATCATGTTAGGCAATCAGTAAAGAGTAATGCCCCGTTGTCATATTTATAGGGTGAATTGAAATATTATGTAAACATTTCAGATTGTGTATATCTGGGAAATTATTTTTAAAATTGTACTAAAATATTCAAAGTGGTACTAACGTACTACATCACTTTTCAAAGTACTACAAATAGTACAATTGTACTGACTATCGGAACGCTGCAATTTATAACACCTCTGGATAAACCTATGCAATTTTACGTGTTGGCCGGCGACAGATAAAAGTCTCCAGGAAGCGGTCATATGTTGAACAGGCTTTGGTATAGCCCGGGAGTAAAACCGAAAACAGCGTAATTGTTTCATCGGAACCTATGGTATAGTTAATAATATAAAACAAAATAGTATTCTACCTTTGGAGATGACCAGGTATTTATGTAGTGTAACTTCTTTCTAAGATGCCTATAGTTGCCGACGGAAAAATTGTTTAGAGTACAAAGAAGCACCTGGGACCCTTTAGAAATATTTTCTGGGAAAGATACTCATTATTTATTTATTTGAAATACACAATAATATATAATCTTATTCACGTTTAGAAATATTTAATTCATGTAAACCATTTAACAGCTGTTCAGTGGGTACCCTTACAAACACTAGATCTGTTAATAATTATTTACTTGCCCCAGAGAGGCTAGCGAGATATTTTTTTTGCGTTAATAATGCATTTGTTCTATATTCATTTATGTTCTTAGTAAACGTGTAGTTTTGTAATAAAAATAACAAACGTTTTCATCGTCTTAAATGATATTCTTTCTCGGTTACCTAAAATTAGGTGTTTTATGATTATGCTAAATTTTTTTGTAATTTTACCTTTTCAAATTATTAAAGGCTTTAATAATTTGTTTTTACTTAATTTGTCTATTTTGTCTCCCCCTTCTCTGCCGATATCGGCTGGCGCCCACACCAGCTTACGTAACAACTCATTAACCAGTAACCCTTGAGATATTTCTTTTTTGTGTAGTAAATACCTTTTTTTTTATTTCTTTGCTTTTCTTTCACGACCCTGAGGCCGGAGCAAGGTTACATTGAAGTGGCGCCTCAACGTGCGAAGCCCGAATTTTGCTGCAAAAAAAAGAGAAGAAAAGGTTAAATTTGTATACAAATGAAAAAAAAAGTTACTGGCATAAGTAAGCGGTTTTTTCCAATACCCTTCCTAATTCCTTATCAAAATAGACAAATTTGTAAAGAATATCACTATTTCAGGTTGCTATTTGAATATCTCTCTACTAAACGAAATATAAAATTTTGGTAATATCTCATAACCTATTTTATATATGTTGAAGTGCTTGCGGATATCTTAGTCGACTTTTTATTGAATTTAATTACTGATAAAAGGAGTGGTATTGAATTTTGATTTATACAGGGTGTATAAGGTACAAATAAATTAAATATTTTCCATACTAATTAATCATTTTACTTAGTAATTCATAATCACACTATTCTTATAGTTGTAATAAGTCTTTAATTAGTCTGTTTTTAAATAAATAATAATAATAATAAATTTTAAATTTGTGTACGAGGATCTATACATACATTTTTTATTAGAATCAAGTGCTAAGCTACTGGGAAGATACAAAAAAAAAGATCGTTTAAAAAAAAAAAATAAAAATAATAGTAATAATATTAATGACGATGATAATCCACATGTTGTATGTTTATGTATAGGTGTGTTGGGGTGTATAAATCATTTTAGTGTGTCAGTTTTCTTTGCAAATTTTTTTAAACGTTTTATGTTTGGTATAATTATTGCGATATTGCTTAAACAGTAAGCGACTTACGGCTGCCTACTTATAATATTTCAGCATTTTTTAAGGGTAAATCGTAAATATTTATGTGCCTAGTGTTCTTATCGTATTAGTCTTCAACTTTTTCACGTTTTCACCTTAGTAAAGATGATAGCCAATTATGATATAGAACCAGTTCATCTCAGAACTTATGAACTCAATTACGAACTTCGAATTAGGAACGTAGCTACTGACAGAGTTGATATTGTTTTGAAACGGAAATATCTTAAAAGAGAACTTAGGAAAGATTTAGCGCGACCGGGTGTTCATATTTATACGGTACCAGATTTCGATTTTGATTTAGAAAAGCGTGAATTAACGGAAAGTATTAAGTCACTTCCAACTTTGGTTGATGATTATGACGGCTTAAATTCTGAGGTAGGTCATCGTATCCAGAGTAGGCTTAACCACGTTCTTGGTAGATTAGGGCGGTTGCCAGAAGATGTCAATGATGACGTATCTACATTTAGGGGGGATAATATCGTCGTCGTGTCGGCTCTAGAAGAGGACTTGGAAGAAATTAAAGAAAGAAATCGAAGAGGTGAACCAACTGCAGGTGTTCCTGGTAATAATAATGCGGCACTTGCTGAAGGGGTCTCCAAATCTGTTCCCGTGTTTAAGTGGCCAGTTAAGTTTAATGGTAGATCGGGAAGCGGATCAGTTAACTCCTTTTTGCAACGAGTTGAAGAAATTAGAGTCGCTAGAAAATGCAGTAAAGAGGGACTTTATGAGGCTGCCTCGGACCTCTTTGAAGATATTGTCTTGGAATGGTTTCGAGCTCAGCTCAGGCAGAAAAGATTCAGTCCTTGGGATTCCTTAGTTACAGCTCTAAAAACGGACTTTTTACCTCTGGGATATGATGAAGAACTCTGGAAACAAATTGAAAGAAGAACGCAACATGAAGATGAGCCTATAGTTATTTACATATCTATCATGGAAAATCTATTCGAATGTTTGTCAGAGAAACCATCTGATGAGAAGAGATTAAGAACCCTGACACAAAGAGTTTTACCGTATTATCAGTCTCATCTCGCGCTCCAAAATGTTTCTACGGTGAGTCGTTTAGTTCAAATTTGCCGGGCACTCGAGGACTCGGAGAAAAATAAAAAATACTTTAAACCTCCTCCACAAAAGCAAATGGCTACCTTAGAACCGGGTTTAGCATATAATTTCTTTTCCCAAAGCTTGTCAACGGATGCTAGTAGTAGTGATCCAACTAGGGGAAATTTCTGCGATAGAAATCGTCCCGCAAGTTCAAGGTCTAATACTAGTAGCTCTAGACAAGTGTCATCATTACATTGTTGGCAGTGTAATCAGGCGGGCCACGTGAAACGGGATTGTCATAAGAACTCAAATACCCCTACATGCTATGGGTGTGGTAAGACAAATGTCATAAGACCAAATTGTCCCAACTGCTCAAAAAAAGGCAGACTGGGGCACGGTCAGTAGACCAGCGTGTCTCCAGTGGCATGACAAATCAGGTCTACCGAACTTCAAATAGAGAATGGGCGGTGTGGCTCAATGAGGTTCGAGATTTTTATAAGACTAGTATTCTGTCGTATTCTAAAGATAGTAATGAATGTTTCGGGGAAGAGACTAACATTATTTTAGTTGAAAAGGAAAACGATAATCGGCCGTATGTCTCCGTGCAGATTTTCGGCAGGCCGGTTGTCGCTCTTTTAGATAGTGGTGCCAGTCACAGTGTGATAGGCGGTTGTGGCATGTATTTGTTACAAACCTTCGATTTACAGCCGTGTGTAGATGTAAACATCAGTACTGCTGATGGAAAATCCCAACACATACTTGGTTGTGTTTATCTTCCATTGCAAATAGGTGATATAGTGAAGCTCGTTAAGTTACTAGTGGTACCTTCGTTGTCTCATAGTTTGATCTTAGGATCAGATTTCTGTAGAGCTTTCGATATAACCTTAGACTTTGGAAGTAGTTCCTATTTTATAGGCAGAAGACACTTAAATACAGATGAGGATCCTATAAAGTGTGAAGGAGCTGTATGTGCTATTAATAAAATTTGCTCCCGATCCGAGCTGAGCGAGAAACAATCTACTCAATTAAACTCCATGATCGCGGAGTTTCGGTCATTATCGTCTTCCCGGCTAGGGAGAACGAACAAAATAGTGCATAAGATAGATACTGCGGAGGCAGAGCCTATTAAGCAAAGGCACCATGTAATGTCGCCTTACAAACTGGAAATTCTTAACAAAGAATTGGATCGGAGGTTAGAGCTTGGGGTAGTACGTCCTTCTACCAGCCCTTGGTCCAGTCCGGTGTTAATAGTTGAAAAGTCCAACGGCGAACCGCGTTTTTGTTTCGACGGGCGGAAACTGAATTCGGTCACTAAGAAATGCGCCTACCCCCTACCAATAGTCGATCAAATTCTCAGCAAATTATCAGGTGCCCAGTTTTTAAGCAGTATCGACTTGAAATCTGCATTTTGGCAGGTTAGTTTGCACCCTGATTCTTGTGAGAAGACTGCTTTTGTGGTACCCGGGCGTGGTTTATTTGAATTTGAGGTCATGCCATTCGGTTTATGCAATGCTGCTCAAACCTTACAGGCATTAATGGATTCCGTTCTAGGCCCAGAACTAGACCCGGTTGTGTTTGTTTACTTAGACGACGTTATTGTAGCGACGCCATCGTTTGAGAAACACTTAGAAATTTTACAATTTGTTTTTAAAAGATTAAAAGACGCGAATCTGACTATAAACATTGATAAATGTATGTTTTGTTTACCGAGCTTGAGGTATTTAGGTTTTGTAGTCGATCGGGAGGGTTTGCGGACCGATCCCGATAAAGTGCGAGCAATGTTGGAATATCCTCAACCGACAACCGCTACTGAAGTTAAGAGGTTCATAGGCATGTGTAGCTGGTATAGACGTTTTGTCAAAGATCATTCCACCATTACTGCGCCTATTAATGCTTTATTAAAAAATTAAAAAAAATCTCAGAAGATAACTTGGAATGAGGAGGCAATAAATGCATTCAATCAAATTAAACAAGCATTAGTCTCTGCCCCCATTTTAGCCGTCCCTGATTTCACGAAACCTTTTTATATACAATGCGATGCGTCGACAGTAGGGCTTGGCTCGGTATTGACTCAATGGATTGACGAAAAGGAGATGGTGATTGCATTTGCCTCAAGAACACTAACGGCTGCGGAAAGGAAGTATACTGTTTCCGAGTTGGAAGCACTAGCTTGTTTGTTTGGAATTGATAAATTTCGGCCGTACGTCGATGGTGTACATTTTACTGTGATCACGGATCATTATTCCCTACTGTAGTTGAACAATTTGAAGAACCCGATAGGTAGGCTTGCATGATGGGCGATGAAGCTTAGCCAGTACGACATGGACATCGTTCACCGGAAAGGGTCTCTGAATGTCGTGCCGGACGTTCTTTCAAGGGCACCCCTCGAGACATGCCTTATCGACGTTAACCCAGATTTGATTGGTACTGACCCCTGGTATGCTAGAATGGTGACTAAAGTTGAAAAATCTTCCGAGAAATATCCTGACTGGAGAGTTGACAATGGTGTTTTGTATAAACATGTTCCCCTAGATTTCGGCATGAGGACTAATATGCCTGAATGGAAGTTGGTAGTGCCGAAAGGTCAGCGTGGCGAGGTGTACAGAACCTGTCATGACGATGCGCAAGCCGCACACCTAGGAATATATAAAACAGTTCACCGGGTTAGAGAACTTTATTATTGGCCTCGTTTATTACAGGATGTACGGCGATATGTTAAACATTGTAGAACTTGCGCTGCTCAAAAAGTGAATTCCTCGGCCCGTTCTGGTCATATGGGCCAACCGAAGAAAGTGAGCTTTCCGTGGCAATACATTTCTGTCGATTTATTGGGTCCCCTTCCTCGTTCTAAAAATGGATTTACCTTTATCCTATTAGTGAGTGACTATTTTACGAAATTCTGTCTGTTACATCCATTACGGGAAGCGAAAACTCCACCCATAGTAAAGTTCTTAGAAGAACAGGTTTTTCTTTATGGAGCTCCTCAAGTTATAGCATGCGATAACGGCAGGCAATTCACTGCCAACTTATTCCAGAAACTAGCTAAAGATTATGGTGTCAAGTTATATTACAATGCGAATTACCATCCTCAAGTTAATGCTGTAGAAAGGGTTAACAGGGTTCTCGGAGCTGCCATACGTTCTTATCTAGACGAAGTTGATCAACGCACTTGGGATAAGGCGCTACCCAAGATTGGATTCGCCTTAAGAACTGCAGTGCATGAAGGTTCTGGTTATGTTCCAACCTTCTTAAATTTCGGGAGATATGTTCCTGCAAATGGCCAATATTATGGTAAGCTAGAATCTGTCGACGATCTCGATTTCAATTGTATCAATAGAAAAGAGTACGGTCAGGAGATTGATAGACTCCCACAGCTATACCTTGATGTCCGCCGTAACCTTGCTGCAGCTTATCGTAAGAACCAAACACGATATGACCTACGAAGAAGACCTGCTGATGTATATCATATAGGAGACAAGGTCTGGAAGCGCAATTTCGCTTCAAACAAAGCAGAACATTTTGCTGCGAAACTGGCACCGAAGTTCATACTTTGTACCGTTAGAAAGGTTATATCCAAACTTGTTTATGAGTTGAATGGACCAGATGGAAAAAATATCGGTAGGTTCCATGTTAAAGATTTGAAACCTTATCAAGGATTTGAGGGTGATTTATTTGATGAATGAATGTGTGTGTGAAAGTGGCAGCGCTTAGGTGGATGAAAGAATGAATGAAATATAAACGGATGTGACTTAGTAAGAGAAGAGTATACTCTATACCGTTTTCGACTTGATAATTGCAACACGCTTGACATGTTATGTATATATTGATGTTTTCCCGATTTTGACTATTTTACTTAGAAGTCAGGCAGTCCTGAAGAGTAAGTTGAAGGTATCTGTTTGTCCCAAAATAGATACTTAGACGGATATACATCTGTATTCTAGATTAGCTTAGTATTTCTATTAGGTTAGTTAGTGGTAGTAAAAGAAAATATTCTCGTGAGTCTCGAATATTTTTATTAGGGAGCGGGGGTGTGTAACAGTTCAGTTTTGCCACACCCTGTTTAAGTCAATTAATTATAGTATTTCTTAAAGTTGCTAGTCTCTTGAACATATGTAAAAACCAGCGCCGTTTTTCTGTCGCAAAAAGTAGAGAGTAAAAAATAGGACTTGAGCGCGAGAACTGACAGAGTAGAGAGAATTAACTGAGAGTGCAGAGTAAATCTGTTAGATAAGTTTTATTAAACATTATTAGTGAAAAAGGGCCTAAAGAAAACCTAAGGTAATTCAAATTATTTTATATAGTAATTAAATTTCGGTTTTTATAGGGATTGTTCGCGATTTAGATATTTAATTATTATTTTAGGCCTTTTGGTTGCTATTATAATTACTGTTGGGACACTCTGGTTATTCTTGACTACCTACCGGTTGCCTTTTGTTATCTTGTGGCAAATCTTATGAGCAATTTATAACACCTCTGGATAAACCTATGCAATTTTACGTGTTGGCCGGCGACAGATAAAAGTCTCCAGGAAGCGGTCATATGTTGAACAGGCTTTGGTATAGCCCGGGAGTAAAACCGAAAACAGCGTAATTGTTTCATCGGAACCTATGGTATAGTTAATAATATAAAACAAAATAGTATTCTACCTTTGGAGATGACCAGGTATTTATGTAGTGTAACTTCTTTCTAAGATGCCTATAGTTGCCGACGGAAAAATTGTTTAGAGTACAAAGAAGCACCTGGAACCCTTTAGAAATATTTTCTGGGAAAGATACTCATTATTTATTTATTTGAAATACACAATAATATATAATCTTATTCACGTTTAGAAATATTTAATTCATGTAAACCATTTAACAGCTGTTCAGTGGGTACCCTTACAAACACTAGATCTGTTAATAATTATTTACTTGCCCCAGAGAGGCTAGCGAGATATTTTTTTGCGTTAATAATGCATTTGTTCTATATTCATTTATGTTCTTAGTAAACGTGTAGTTTTGTAATAAAAATAACAAACGTTTTCATCGTCTTAAATGATATTCTTTCTCGGTTACCTAAAATTAGGTGTTTTATGATTATGCTAAATTTTTTTGTAATTTTACCTTTTCAAATTATTAAAGGCTTTAATAATTTGTTTTTACTTAATTTGTCTATTTTGTCTCCCCCTTCTCTGCCGATATCGGCTGGCGCCCACACTAGCTTACGTAACAACTCATTAACCAGTAACCCTTGAGATATTTCTTTTTTGTGTAGTAAATACCTTTTTTTTTTATTTCTTTGCTTTTCTTTCACGACCCTGAGGCCGTAGCAAGGTTACACAACTTAAGAGAGATATCATCCGACTTTATAGAAACTGCTTTAAATGCTTAGTCCAGTGCTTCTTCTGTAACACCCTGCACAGTTTCTTCACTATTTTGTTGGCAAAATATGCATTTCATAAAGTTTAACTCTGGGTTTAACTGGGAAGTCACTGTTAAAAAAAAGTTGAAAACGCGCACAAAACTGCTGACGTTAAAAAAATTGCTTAAAAGTTGTTTTTTGTTCAAATTAAATATTAAAACTAGTTTCAAATGTCTGGAAAAGAAATTCCGTTACTTTAATATGCACTTTACCCTCTAGTTACCAAAGACGTTATTTTGTGTAGCGAGTGGAATTTGCGGGACGAGCGAAGCGAGATCCCGCAAAATAACACGAGTTACACAAGATTGTCTTTCGAAACGTGTTACATACATGATTTTTTCTAATTTCAAATTTTAAAAACAATTTAAACATAATAAAATGAAATAGATTTATTTAAAGATCTTAAAAATTAAGTAATCTTTCTCATAGTTACCTTTGCTGCTATCACACATTATAATTTTAATGTCAAAATTGACAGACGTTAGAAGTTAAAATATTATTTGAAATCCTAATTTGATAACATAATTTAAGATAAATCGTATTAATGAAAAAGTTTTGTTAGCGTATTTTGATTTTGAAGGAAAGAAGAATTTAGAAGTTTCCACTTAATGAATTTAGTATTCCATTTTGTGTTGAATAAACATTGTTTCTTTATCTTTTTGAGAGTTGTTTATCTTTCCTAATTGATGACATAACGAACTTTACCTACGATCACTTCTGTAAATAGTAAAAAACACACTACCTGCCATTTATGTAAGTTGAATTTTACATATTGTAAACAAAACGCACCGTAAACAAATCGCACGGTAAACAAAACGCACGGGACACGCAAATACAAATGCGCCTACGTAATTTTCAAATGCTGTCAAAACTGACATAATATTTGTTGAATAATATTGTTGACTAGTAAACTAAATTCAGATTTTACTAAATAAATAAATATGAGCGTAGGTAAAGCATAGTGCATAATTCGAGTTGTAAAGCAATTACGCACTCATGGAAATACGGAAATACGCACTCGCCGCTACGCGGCATCGTGCGTAACTTTTCCATTCGTGCGTAATATGCTTCTTAAAACACTCATTACGTAATATACTATTTCCTCACCAGTTACGTAAAAGTTTACTTTCATAACTAGTTAGTTTAAAGTAGGACGTTTTGACACTCACGTCAGTTTTGAAAACTGTCACTTTATATGTCAAAATTAGAAAAACCAATATTCACAACTACGCATTATTTTATTCACATCGGGCGGGGCATCCTGAAAGACGAGAAACAAAGCCGCGGTATAAGCCAACCCAATCTTTTATCTTGCGACGCGACCCGGCGGTCAAATACTTCAGCACCGTTTTCTTGAAAACTAAAAAGTTATCAAAAAAATCACCGGAATAAAAAAATTTCTTTAGTTCTTTGGCTACAACTTTGTAGCTTACTATATACATCTATATTTAAAAACAAAAAAGTTTTCTCGATCGAGTATTTGTTGCTGCATTTTTAACAAATTTCGTGTCACTAACTTTTAAAAAAAATATTACTGGTGACACGTAAACTTTTTTGCATTTCTGTCAAGTCCGTCGTGACAACAAAGGACTAAATTGGCTCTCCTAAAAATTTCAATTTAATCGGACTTAAACTAAAAGAGATATAGGGTAGGGTGATAAGTAGAAATTAAAAAATTTCCATAAAATTTGAGATTTTTCGGAAATTGCCGATTTGACCAGTTTCGCAATTCCGGATTGTCTGGCGAGCTCCAAAATCGAATCCGCCAGGTCGATTTACATAAGAATCAATTTTTTTTAGGTTGTTGTTCGCGAGTGTTATAGAGGTTCCTTAAAATGCATCGTAGAGATCCCTCGTTCTCCGACTACTTCTCTGTCGTCTACTGTCTGGAGAGAACTCGACGGACCAACGCGGCTGTACACAGTATTACTGCCTTTTGCAGCCACAGTATAGCGTTGCCCGCAACTATGTTTAGCTCTTCTAAGTGGATACGGAGCTTTTTATGAATGGTTCCCGTGGCGGATATTATTTGAGGTTTAATATCCATTTCTTCCATATCCCAGATTTCCTTCAATTCGTTGGCTAATGGTTCGTATTTGTCTTTTTTCTGCTGGTATGCCCTACTAAGGTTATCGTCTAGTGGAATCGCGAAATCTACGAGGCTGGCTTTTCTTTTTGCCTTATCGATGACTACCATGTCAGGTCTATTGTGCTTATGAGTCGGTCAGTAAAGTATACTTTGAATTTTTCATTCTCCAGTATATCGGTCGGCTGGTATTTGTACGGTGGAATAAAACTTTTTTTGAGGCCAGTTTCAAGAGCCACTGCTTGACCCATGCTGTTATGTCTGCTGGTGTAAACCGTTGGAGCTAGGTAACTACATCCTGAAATTATGTGTTGTACTGACTCTTCCTCTATATTACAGTACTTTGTGGAGTAAATAAGTTCTTATCCACTATCCAGTAAAATCACTGAAAGCTTGATATATTAAAGATCAGAATATTATATATTTGTAAGTATATGTATTTAGGGTGGTGCGTAGAATTTTTTTTTGAAAATCAAAGCGCCTGTGTCTCCAAAAGTTGTCAATGGTAAAATAAGAATTTTTGGCATATTTTTTTTGTGAATGTTGATCTTCCACTCCCCCACTCCACTAATTACCCAATTATCTTCTAACCCCCTGGGGCCATGGAAAATAATTTAAAATTTTTGTTTTTTAAGCGTCATAATTTTTGTATTTATAAGATACAGATTTTCTGTAGTCAGGCATTTTGAATTTCAAATACCTATTTTTTTCTTCACCTATTTATAATATAAAAATATTTAAATGTCTATAATTGTACCATACAGTATAATATCGTAATAAAATACATATCTTATATTCACTGCACGACTGCGCAATTCCGATTATTGCGCATGCACTACTTTAACTATTGTTGACATTAGTAACAGTCGATAATTGTTTCAGTTTGCTGACAGGTATCGACCAGCCATTATTGATATTGTGTCGTGTCTGAGAGTGTAACAAATATACTTCTACTGTGGTTTAAAAATGTATGTGAAGACATGCAAGAAGCTCTGTTGTCCTATTTTGTGATGTTGTGTTGCCAACGTTTGAGTGCGTCGTGAAATATTTTTTGTGGACTCGACAAGATCTAGAAAAAAGATCTGTAAACAGAAACTGTTTAATAGCTCAGACATCAGAAATCGTTGCTCAGGAAGTAGAAGCACCCAGCAAACATCGTTATATATTTAAAATATTTTTGTTATATAACCCCACCAACTTTAAATGTAACGAGTTATGTAACACAAACAAAATAATGGTATAACGCTAATGTTACTATTTCCCACTCAGACTAACTGATACATTATATAACATTAATATAACTAGTTATAATAACAGTTATGTTTCAGCAGCATAATATTTATACTTTTATAATGTTATTATTATATAACAAATATAACAATTTTCTATGAATGTTATATAATGATTTTATCAAAAGTTATGTAACTGTACGTACTTCCGTTACAAAATATACAGTGTGCCACACTTAAGAGTGTAACACTCTTATAACTTCTTTCCTCCAGATTTGAACCAAGTTTTACTCAAATGGAGAACAAATTAGGATCTACTTATGGCAAAAACACATTCGCTGTTGTCTTTACATTTATTTGTAGGATATGATTTTCTAGCCTTAAGTAAATCCTAATTTGTTCTAATGTGAGCAAAATTTGTTTCAAATCGGAAAAAAGTTATAAGGGTATTTGTTACACTCTTAAGTGCGACACTCTATATACTCAGTTTTAAATACACAAATCGTTAATTTGAAATACTGGAAACACATTTTGTACATGATTTTTGGCATATTTGAAAATTACTTTAACTCCATGAACACACACACATATAATTTAAAAGTAATTATTAAAAAAGCAGTGATAGTTATAAATCTATATTTGGAAGAGATAACATGTTACCAAAACTATAAAAAAAACCGCTGCCCAAGGAATCACTACTTCCACATCCAGATTCTCTATCCAAGTCACTCACAACGAAAAAACTTTGTATGTGAAAATAATTGTTTATGGAACTTTAATAATATAATATTTGAAATCCTCTACCCCAAAAACCCATAAAACGATACCCCACATCGGTAGTGGGGTGGGGGTGGTGATAGGGGGGTGGTAGTGGGGTGTGGATGAAGTAAAAAAATATTTTGTGGTTTCTGGTTCCTGTACATGCACTAAATCACATTTTTTTTCATCTCCTTTAATAAGGAGGTGGGGGTGGTAATGGGGGTGGCTAATGCCAAAAATTTTTTTGAGACCTCAGCTTCTCTTGTATATACTAAATACCAATTTCATGGACTCTTACCTGCTTGATTTACCCATTTACCCCAAATTTACCCCAATTTACCCCCCAACCCTTCGACGGAACAAGATGAAAATATAATCTAGTTCTAGATCTCGTTAAAGTACATATGTGTACCAAATTTCAAGTCAATATCTTAAACGGTTCCAGAGTAAACGTGCGCACAAAAAAAAGTTACAGACAGACAGACAGACCGACAGACAGACCGACCGACAGACAGACCGACAGACAGACCGACAGGCAGACAGAAAATTTTTCTTCGCTCAAACTTAAAATCTCGACGTTTCATAACATTTTAAGCCTATTTGGACAATAAAAATTTTTAAAAATTTTTTTGTCGTTACTATACTTCCACTGGACGTGGAAGTAATAAATAAAATAAAAATCATCTGCTACACAATGGTGGAATGGATTTATTATTCACTTGACTTCATACATAAACAATGTACTAAATAATATTCAGTGTATCTAAACTCGTGTAATTATATAAGTTCGCCATATCTCAGTACTGAAGTATGGAACCCAGACAAGACTTTCAAGACATAGCTACTCTAAAATATTAATTTTCAGAATAAGAGCGAAAATTCATCAAAGGATTTCACATCTCGTCAAAAAATTTTGATTTTTTACGAAATTACACCCTATTGAAATTTTATAAATAAAAAATTCAAATTTATCAACAAAATTTTAAATCTGCAGACATGCCCTTATTCTGAGAAAAAGGTTTTTAAATTATTTTAGTAGTAGTATTTTCACAAAAATATAGATTATGTGAGGCAGCTTATTTTTTAATTTTTTGTCCGAAATTTAAATCGCAAACTTTTCTGAAAAACTTCTTAATTTGGTCTTTATAGTCATGCCTTAAATTATTATTTAGGTCCCATACTTCAGTACTGAGACACGATTGACCTACGTTTCACCGGACGTCCCTGTCCGCAGCTTAATTTGGAAGCATTTCAAACTCTTGTCTATATAAACTTTTTAAAAATATCTTAGGGCACAAAATCACATCTCGAAATTTATTACATGAATTTAGATATACCGTGTAAAATATACAAAACGAAATTTTTAAATATTCGTCCAATCTATGTAACAAAAAATACCTATGCTATCTGTAGTAGCATAACATTAGTTTTTCTATTATTTATGACAAAAAAAATATTCAAGATCAAGATAGCATTGTCAAAGCAGTCGAGATGGTAGGATATTTTATAAATGTATCGACAAACTTAGACTAGTCACAAAATTCACAAAAATTTTGTAATTTTTTTTCGAAACTTAATGAGTTCCAAGATACAGTGCTTTTAAATTTACTATATGTAAATATCATCGAAATACAATTACTCACGTGGAACAAAATTGTAAAATGTGTTCAGTGGTATAAAAATGGATAAAACTTGCATATTACGTCTATGCAAAACTAAACAATATTAAAAAAACAATAAATTGAGATTACTTTTCATCGATCTGCTTAATATGTGTCTTGGAAATTACTTAGTTTCTAACAAAGGTTTATTTAGATGTTTTTATTAAATTGGTAAGTTCTATTCTTTGTCGTTTCTAAGAATACTTATGCAAAAACCTGTATAACAAATTTCCAGTCAAACTAGACGCACACACTGGCTTCCAGAAACCTACAGCTACAGAATATAGGTGTCCTAACAAATTTTGTTATTCCTCTGCTCTCAAAAGATGCCTTGTGTTTCTTTTCCCTCTTATGCCTCTGTTTTGCTAAGCAAAACCACTCTGATACTACCTGTTCTATTTCATGTTGCATCACATACGAAAAACTTGCAACAAAAACTTCTGACACAATGATAGCAATATTAATAAGATATTCATATAGTTATTAGTTAAAGTTCCTCACCTTTCTTTGCCGTGATAACCTCCAGGTCAACGCTTTAAACTATTCCAATAGCTCTTCCTGAGCATTTCGTGGAACATTCATTAGTAAATAAATTAGTATCCTGTGAATATTATCTCAAGGATTGCTTCTCTCCACTATTTCTGGAATCAATATAATAACAATGTATATTTTTTAAATTACAATACCGTCAAATATACTTTAATTCAGAACACTTTAGTTATAATATTATATAAGAACATTCGAAATGAAAATGGTGATGGTCACTTCAAAAATACATACCTAATTTGAAATGTCGTTTATTAACTGAATATGAAATACTTTAGAGAAAAACTGCTTTTAATGGTAATTATTCTTTTTAAATATATCGTATTCAGTTTCAAAATTTCTACACACTGATAATTGGTGACAGTATGAATGACTGAGTTACTTTACTTTTTAATTTTTCAACAATTATTTGGTTCTCTTTGTTAAATAATGTATTTCCTTTCCATATTTTGATTTGAGGTTAGAATTGAAAAAGTTTATTTTTATTTGATAGACATAAAAATTATAATATATTTTACATACCTGATGCTTATCTTCAATGCACACTGATCACTAATATTAACTAAATTTAAATCAACTATAGTTTCTACACAACGATGCTGGGACGTTGAGCTTCTTTAGTCTATGTTCTTTAGGGTTAGCTTAATGAAAACACGAAGAAAATGGCCTCTGCCTAATACCCGAGTCTGCCGCCCTACCACAAACGCTTTTAAATATAAATTTACGAAACTTTAACATAATAGTTATACAATTTTTATTATTAAAGTTATATATTCATTATAAGAGTTTTTATGTAACAAAAATATTATTAAACTATACATTGTTATATTGGCTGAACTTTAAATGTTACAATATTATTATATGTTACTAAAACATAACAACATATTGTAACTTGATTATGTTATTATTTTATAACAATTGTCATAATATTAACATAACATTAATAAATACTGTTAATGTAACTCATTACTACCAAGTTATATAATATCAATAAGTTTTGTTTGCTGGGCAATCTGGAAAAATGCGTCTATTCCAACAGTGAGTCATCAACGAATAGTAGAACTTATTAGAAAGTTCAACATAGTTTCAGATTCTGCTCAAACCTTACAGAGGAAGGAAAGATTACATCTTACAAATTAAAACTAGAAGCTTGATTGATTGATTTATTGATGACAATAGAAATACCAAAACATTTTCTTAAATACTAGAAAACGCAGTTGACAACTAGAAATACATGTTTCTAGCTGTCCGGAGTTCTCAATTTCTAAAAATAATAATATTCAGATATTTGAGGGTGCTGGGGGAGTGGAAAAATTTTTAAAAAACACCAACATTTTCGTTTTAAATAGATATACATTTCCAGCTGTCAGGCGTTCTCAATTTCTACAAATTTTAATATTCAAATATTTAGGGGGAAGATGACATTGTTTTTTTTTTAAATACCAAAAGTATTGTTTTAAATAGGCACATGTTTCCCGCGGTCAGGCATTTTAAATTTCTAAAATTGTTAATTTTCCATATGGCGACACACCACCCTAATATGTATGCGACTTTTTGAATATATTTAAGAAATCGTTTCATTTTATTGATGTTTCATAGCAATAATAACAAACAGTGAAGTATGTGCTTTATAACTCAATTAAATGAAGCTTCAATAAAACTGTTTTATAGTGGCGGTACTGAATTTTCTTAGAGCCTGCGGAAATGTTTATACAATTATTTTGTAATGATTGCAATAGGCTTTACAAAATATCAACAGTGACTGAATTATTTTATAAGATGGTGCCAATTTTACATTTATAGCTGTCATAATAACGTTTTTAAAGTGTTCCTGAGAGTAATGTTGTTTTATAAAATTTGTGTCGGAAAAATTTCTGCAGCTATTATAAAATACCAAATTGCTAGTTGGGCAGCTACTCCTACAATACTTAACTACCAAATTTAATGCAATTCCGATAAAATTTGAATTTATTATTGCACTATTACATTCGACATATTTTCGAATTACTCTACTAAGAAAAAAATTATTTTCCTTATTTTGCTCGCCTAACACTACACTTGACAAAATTTAAGGCGCGGTTACACGGCACGTGATTCGCGAAGCCACGAGCTCGGCTCGCGACTCGCGCTGGTTCGCCTAATAGCGAGCCAGATGTGTCAATACGGCGCGTGACCAATGCAGATTTCGTGTGGGGTTGTGGGTTGTAGGCTTGTCAAAACTACATGGAAGATCAGTCGATCGCAATGAATACAAATAGACAAACGGAAGTTGCAGCTGCCACTGTGTGCGTAATTGCTGCTGGTAAATTGCTACAAGAGAATTTGAAAAAACGTAAAAAGAGGTGGTGGATGGCATCGCACATGAGAAGTCCAAAAAGGCAAGCACCCGTTTATTTGAAGTTAAGATTTTTAAATATATTATCTTTAGTCCAGTCAACGGAGGTTCACCTCTGATTTGAGTGCTAATGAATAGATTTTGATGAAACCTTGTGCAATGTGTTGTAATGACGTTAATAAAAAAGTTGAAAAAGTAGAAAATAATCGGAAGAGGTAGAAAATGTGGCTTTTGTCATGGGTTTCGTAACTTGTAGAATTAGGTCAAAAATGAAAAGAAAAAACAATATATTTATATTTTTGGCCCAAAATAAAATGTTTTATTCCCGTGAATTTTTCCGAAAAATGCATATTTTTCGAGATATGGCCACTCGAAAATTCCTAAAAGTGAGGGAGGGGAAATGTAAAAGTTGAAAAAAAAATCTGAAAAAATTCAGGTCAATGTATCATCGAAATCCAGGGCTCTTTTTGTTTGCAACTTTTCTTTAAAGTGCGTTTTCACCGAGTTTTTCCGGAAAACTAAAAACTTGCCTTTTTTGAAATTGTAGCGCTTTAAAAATATGTAATTTAGAAATTTTAAAGAATTCAGACGTATGCATTGAGGCCTTCTAAATATTTTTTATCGTATGTAATATCACTAGTGCTTAAAATTTTATCGAAAATTTTTTCGAAAGCGTGTTGCCTGGTAATATAAAGAGTGCAAATTGGCAGTTTAATCTTTGATAATAAACTGCCAATTTGCACGAGTTATATTAACTAGGGGCAACTTAGCTTGAGAAAAAATTTTTAGATAAAATTTAAAGCACGAGTGGTATTTGTGGAGAATATTTCACGAATAAATAATTCATTAAGTATATCTTCAATATTATGTTCAGTAATTAATTGCCTTTAGAGGTTTCCTTGTTGCTTTTTAGAGATTACTCACCTTTATCTTCAATTTCATCATTTACGTCACATAAATATGCATTTCCAAAGCGACTCATCTAATAAAAAACAAAGTAGGTTTAAATTATGACAATCAAGAAAAACAATATACGTTAAACCATAGGTACTGTAACTTATAAGACTAGTCATCACAACAAAGCACGCTTCGACCAATCACATTACCGGTGAAATCACACAAATTGCATATTACCAATATATCCCTTTTACGTTCTAAGGCTGCCGGCTCAGATGGTATGGTACCGCCATCTAGTAACGTTAGCTTAACTTAGTTACTAGCCTAAACAGTGAATTGAATTATTATATTAATGTGTTTATTAATATATATTTATGTATTTAATCCTTGTTTCTAATTTGAGAAGTTTGATAGTTAAATTAAGGTTTACTTGTTTAAGTAGAGAGACTTTAAGTACAACGAATTATAATGTATATAGTGATACTGCAGAGTTTTGATTTTCCAAATAAGTGTTAGCTGTTTTGTAATGATTGATGAATTACCATACGTAAGTACCTACATTTTTGTATTTATCATGAAATAACTGATTTGTCTGCTTCGTAGATATTCATATTTAATTTTAGTTGTGAAAATTATTTTGTAATTATGTTAGGTATTAAGCCATTGAAAGCTGTGTACCTATAACTTGTCCCGAACCTATATAAGTTCCACACAGCATTGGCTTTTTAGGTTATTAATACAATACTACAATTTACAATTTAGGTACGTTAACAATTAGTAATAAGTTAGAGAAGATATTTATAGATAACATTTAAAAGCACGATTGTCCTATTTGCCGAAAACATGTCACGACACAAAACGTCAAAAAATTTTCGCAATATTTGCCGCTGCAGCGACCTAAAAAATTAGAGCGATAAATTTTGCATGTTGGTCCTGTCAAAAGCAGATCTAGCTTGAATTACCACTAATAATGACGTTTGATTGGTGCAATGTTGTGAAAAAACGGGCTCTCATTGGCTATAGCGTTAATGAGTGAAATAATCTCTTAAAATTTTTTTGTAACTTGCCAATTTTCCGAGTTACAGGTAGTTTTTCACGATAAATAATGCACTAAGTACTCTCTCACATTAAAAAATACACGAAAATTCGATTCTGAAGGGGAAACGACTCGGGAAAGGCTCGCGAAAAGGCGATCCTACGCGATCCTACACGATCCTACACAAATCTTGCACGCGCCACCTTAATTAGCGGCTTTGACTCGCCAAACTTTACCGACACCTAGATGGAAGACGCGAATCGACACGAGCCGACGCGAGCAACGTCTCCCGAGTCGCAAGCCATGCCAAGTTGCCCCTGTCACACGGCGCTTGTTTCGTGACTCGCCGAGCCAGACTCGCCTAATCACGCACCGTGTAACTGCGCCTTTACGGGACTACCGCCGAGTTATACCTTGCAGTTTGAGACAGATTTCATAGAAATCGCTTAAGCCGATTCATAGTAATGTTTGAACAAATATATATAAAAAAAACATACCGGCCGAATAAGAACCTCTTCTTTTAATCTGTTCTGATATCTGTTAAAAAGGGAAAAAGTGCTTTAACGTACGTAGACCCCGTTACCTTCGTTCATTAGAACAATAAAATATGAACATTGAAACAACGAGCGGTGTTTATTAATGATTTTATACAGGGTGGACCATTAATAATAAGCCATAGTTCAAGAGTAGATTCTTTGGACCAAAATATGAGAATATAACCAAACATGCTTTAGTAAATTGTTACTGTGGAAAAAGATACAGGTTGTCAAAATTGTATTTTTTTTCTTTTTTTTTTGCAATATATCAACTACCTCTTGACTGATCGTCTCCCAATTTGGCAAGGAAACATTTTTTAAGCTAAGAAACAATATTTTTTCTCTTTTTTTTACGAGTCATTACTATGTAAAAAAAGGTACATTTGATAGAACTTGATAATTCTAACTATTTTCGAGAAAACTGTCGCATAGATCTCAAAAATTAGTTGTAAACAAAACCAATTTGAAAAAGAAAAATTATATTTATTGAATAGTATGCTTTTGTGACATCTTAGTTCTGTCATTTACGTGAAATTTGAATAGTCTGACATTTTGACAGAACTAATACGTCACCAAAGTGTGCTTTGGTTTAAATAAATACGATTTTTCCTTTTCAAATTGAGTTTGTTTTCAAGGAATTTTTGAGATCTATGCGGCAGTTTTCTAGAAAATGGTTGGAATTGTCAATTTCTATAAAGTGTAACTTTTTTACGTAGAAATGACTCCTGCATGAGATTTTCCAGTCAAAAGCGCCACTGCGTTTCGTAAAAAAAAGGAGAAAAAATATTCATCATCAGGTATGCTCATGAGGCGCCCTCCATGGGCTAGCCTGATATAATACATAAATTATTATTGTTTCTTAGATTATAAAATGTTTCCTTACCAAATTGGGAGAAGATTGGCCAACAGGTAGTTGAAAGTTGCAAAAAGAAGAAAAAAATTACAATTTTGACAACCTATATCTTTTGGTTACTAAAGCCGCATACTATATCCTCATATTTTGGTCCAAGGAATCTACCCTTGAACTATGGCCTATTATTAATAGTCCACTCTGTATATTCATATTACAAAAATATTTTATAGAACTTGTTCGTAAAAGTTGGTAAATGTTTTCGTGTATTCGATTACAAAATTCATGATATTAATAAATAATTCCTTGTTTTAATAAATATTTTATATTGACTCATGTAAAAGTATTTATTAATACAATAAACGCTACTGTGTTGAATCAACGAACGCAGTTATAAACTAATGAACAGCTGAACGTTGTGTTAATAAATTTATTAATAAACTTTTGTCAAAAATCGGAATTCATTAGTATTAGGAACGATGTTTTTTTCTGTGTATGAGAAGCCAAGTCTCAAAATTATTTTGGCTTTAGCCACCTGCATTAGCATCCCATTATTAAAGGGGATAAAAAAATAAATTTGTGATTTTATTTAGCGTGCGTACAAGAACCAAGTAAGGCCGAAAAATTTTTTTTGGCATCAGCGACCCACTACCGACGTGGCATATGTTTTTACAATAAATATTACATTTTGAAGTTCTATGAACAAGTTTTTCCACATAGAGGAATGTAAATATATAGTACGGGAGACAGCGCTGCATTTTTTCGAGGAATTTTGTACCGAATAAATTTCATTTTTATCAGTTTATTAATATTCAATAATCAGCAAAATGAGCGTCAGTCGCCGCACCCGTAGTGGAGCTAGAGATGACAGCATGTTAAAGTTGAAAAAAAAATTATGCGACGAGTATTTTCATACTCGAAAAACCAATCTAACTTGAACAACTACCCTTATGTTCATATATACAGCTTTGTAAAACTTTTAATATCACTGATATAATAAAAAAATATATTTCTCGAGCAGGATTTGAACCCGAGACGTCCGTATCTAACCTGAAAAAATATTGTCAGTCGCCTTACCACTCCGCTATTTGGCGACTGAGGCCCGGTTTGTAAGAACTTAATATGACATTTAGACATACTTGGTGATTCATTTATTTTATTTTTTTTTTAAATAATAATAACAATTGGAATGAATTATAGTTTATGTACTGTTATGGTACATCTCATAACGAACATTTTCTTTCTTTTTGTTGTTTTCCATAGAACTTATATAGATTTCGAGATATTCAAACGATTTTTTTTTCAACTTTGACATGCTCTCACCATTAGCTCCACCGCTGTCAGAGTAGCTGACGTTCAGATTGCTGATGTATTAGGGGAAAACTATTGTTGTTATGATTTTCAGTCGGTATGAAATGACTTGTTCAAATCAGCGCTGCCTCTCGTACTAATAGTATCGACATTTTTTTCATTGTAAGAGACACAGCCGTATGCATAGTCGTTCGCCAGCGACTCGCTGAAGTTTATCTCGGCGAATCTCTGGACTGGAGGATTCGCTGGTGAAATAACGGAGTATAATTTCCATTGCATAGTCGTTCTCCCATCGTTCTCCATTGGGGCGCATCGCCGGTGGTTTAATCTTGCGCAAATCGTTTGTTTACAGTGGAGTAAAAAACGGGGGAAAAGTCGCTTCCTTCTCGAGTTTTTTTTTTAATCTTAGAACAAACCTAGATATATATCATTTCGTTAAGTAGGTCGATGTTCATTAGAAATCATGAAATACGACATTTTTTAGTGGTCACGGACATTGTTATTTTTAAAAAGGTGTGAAATTTTTTTTTTTTTTAATCATGTTTTTTTGAACATCTAATGCCATAACTCAAAAACGAATGGAGCTATCCACATGAGCTTTTTTTTGTTATAAAACACACACTTAAGCGCTTTTATCTGTGTATAGTATTATTAACTAAAACATTTTTAAGTTTGTTAAAAACTTAGATAACCTTGAAAGTTCAGAAAATACGCAGTCAAATTTTCACTAAGCTACAAACTTTTTTGTTTTTGGAAATTTTGTATAACATGCTGCGAAGAAAATAAAGCCAAAAGACCAAAAAAGTTTTTGATAGCATAATTTTTATTGTCTTTTATAGTTTAGGTATAGTGATTTTTTTTAGAGCGCGCGAATTGCAGAAATTGAGTATTAATACGCCCGCGTCCACTAAAACTAACTAGTCTCAGGGCGGTGTACTATCAACGTTATTCGTTTTCGTCGAAGGTCTCTCAGAACGAAAAAAATTTGAATGTGGAAATCATTTTTTATGGAACTTTAATAATATAATATTTGAAATCGTCTACCCCAAAAATCTATAAAACGATATGCCACATCGGTAGTGAGGCTGAGGGTGGTGAAGGGGGGGTGGTAGTAGTGGTGGATAAAGTAAAAAAAAAATTTGAAGCCTTTGGTTCTTGTACACACACTAAATGACAATTTTATTTTTTTCGCCCCCTTGAATAATGGAGTGGGAGTTGGTAATGGGGGTGGTTAATGCAAAAAAAAAATTGAGAGCTTAGCTTCTCTTATATATACTAAATACCACTTTTATGGACTCTTACTTGCTTGATTTGCCTATTTACCTCCATTTACCCCCAACCCTTTGACGGAATAATCTAGTTCCAGATCTCGTTAAAATACATGGTACGTATACCAAATTTCAAGTCAATGTCTTAAACGGTTCTAGAGTAATCGTGCGCACAAAAAAGTTACAAACAGACCGACAGACAGAATTTTTTTTGCTCAAACTTAAAATCTCGACGTTTCATGACATTCTAAGCCTATTTGGACAATACAAATTTTCAAAAATATTTTTGTCCATACTATATTTCCACTCAATGTGGAAGTAAAATGTGTAACGATATTCTTTCTCTTATTACCACTTATATTATATTGTAGAACGTATGGTCATTGTGCGAATTGTGCGTGAATTATCTGCTTAAAAAATATTTAAGATAAATAAGCAATCTAAGTTTCATTGTAAAATGGAGTGAATTTTATGTGGCGTAGTAATAGAGGAAAATGATAAACTTGTGCACAAGCCATGGAAACAGAGTTTAGAGACTATAATTAGGAAATTAAAAAAGACTTAATTTAGGATGTTTTTTTTCTTTTTGTTACCTAATTTAGGCGAAAATAACACGTTTACTCAATTTACAGGTCTACAAAAAAAAATCTGCTCCAAGGACTAAACCTATCATGCCTTAAGTATTTTTGTGTGCTGAATCCGAATTTTCAATTAAAAAAATTTTCTACCGCTTAGATTTCGAGTAAATTCCGGTTTTTATTGTCAAAAAACCGTATTTTGACGATAAAAACCGGGATTTACTCTAAAAAAGTTGATCGCTTAGTGAAAATTTGATGGCGTATTCTCTAAACTTTCATACGTTTTTGGCATGTTCACATTTTTTTTTATTAGCAATCCTATGAATAGAGAGAAGCGCTTAAGTGTGTGTTTTATAACAAAAAAAAGTTCACATTGATAGCTCAATTCATTTTTGAGACATGGCAATGGATGTACAAAAAAACATGATTTAAAAAAAATAAAATTTTACACTTTTTTTTAAATAAGAATATCTGTGACCACTAAAAAATGTCGTATTTTGTGTTTTTATGTGTAAAATGATGTTGTTGGTAATACCCACGGTGTCTGATCTTGTTCTAAGCTCATAAAAAAAACGACACAATTTTACCTCTTTTCGCCCCTCTATCAAACACACATCCTTTAGTGGTACATGAGCACGTGTTTGTTAGCGATTAGTTGTTAAATAAATAGGATGAGTGTGAAGTATTCAGCAGCAGACAACAATTTGTTTTTACAAACCCCAGCAAATCATCATTACTAGTTGCACACCTTATACAGTGTGACACCTTAAGATGAAGATGAAGACATTCAAAGCCATCTGCGGTACCAAAATAAGCCGAAAAAATCTGTAAATCATATTAGGCATTTTTTTATCGGAAAGTGTTATTAATGAAAGTTGTTCAGAATTGTCCAAAATTTAATCAAAAAAAATATTTAAAACAACTACACATTACTTGACAACTACCTGGCAGTTTGCATTTAATTTGAAACAAAATTGTCATACATTTTTTAAACAAAAAAATATTTTCGGATTTGGACATTATTTTAAACAAAATTTCAATATTTTTAAATTTTGATTAAATGGACTGAAGGCTTTTGGACAATTCCGAACAATTTTCATTAACAAAATTTTTCGATAAAAAGAATGCCTAATATGATTTATATAAACAAATAGTACACAGACAATATCTGGGCTAGGAGATGCTACTGACTCTCCAGCGCAGTGTTGCCAACAGAGCTTTCTAAAATTCTCCGCCTACTGCCTTAAAATTCTCCGCAAATCGAAGAAATTCTCTCTCTTGATCTGTATTTGCTTCTCAATATCTAATCCATTAGCCCATTACTAATTTGCACAAATTGATATTTTAATTCATCAGTAATGAATTAATAAAACTTGGTTGTGATGAATCACCACAACCAGGTTTGGAGCACGCTTGAGATTAGTGAACTCTATATACATATTGGAATGAGTATGAACAATTAGAAACCTATTGTTCCCTTTCAAAGAAACTTTAAAGATAAGCTTAATTTGGAGGCACTCTAGCTCCCTCTTACTTGAAAACTAATTATTCAGGAAACTGAGACAGATAACCTTTAAATATGGCTTTCTCTCTCTAAAGCTTCCTCCAGCTTCAGCCTATCGGTCCTCACTCCAATATAGTATCGAGCTCACTTCTTGAGATCATTGGTCGACAACCGGCCTCTGTTGACCTTCAATGAAACTGAATACGCACATATCGCCATCTGTTATCATTTACATAAACTACTAAACTGCAAGAAAACAGCTACATTATTTTGTTATTTGTTTTAATAAAGAAATAATTATAAATTCTGTCACCCTATATTCTCCGCCAATTCTCCCGTCAAAAAGGCATTCTCCGCCAGATTCTCCGCAGGCAGTCAAATTCTCCGAAAAGCGGAGAATTCTCCGGCAATTGGTAACACTGCTCCAGCGCGTCGCCACCGTTTTACCAAAACTTATTTTAATGCGCATGCGTGATGTTGTCGGCGACTGACTATGCATTCCAATTCTCATCTGGATAGCGGCGAAACTTCAGCGAGACGTCAATGTGATTTTTTGTTCCAGCTCGGTCTTGGTATCATCTTCAGCGCAAGTGCTGATTTCTCAACCATGATCGATAGTTCGGAGCCTCTCTGTGTCAGTACAGTTGTACAAAAGGCATTTATTGAAGTCAACGAAGAAGGAGCTGAAGCAGCCGCGGCCACTGGTAAGTGTCTCTTATTAAATCTTTTAACCCGGTTTGGCATTTTTTGGTTCGTTTTGGCTTGGCTGCTTTCCTTCTGTACTTGTGTAGGGAAGTTGATGTATCCAATTTTTCTTTGTAGGACGGTTAGAGGTGGTTATAACAACTATTTTTCAATCGGGTGATGAACCGTCATATGGTATGTACGTTTTCCTACAATGACGTGAGCAACTATGGTGGCTGGTCATTTCTTACTAAGGTGTACGGAAATACCGATTACAAACTTCTCGTGCGTATTCTACATGCAAAACCATGAGAAAAAGTGCATTCTTACACTGCTCTGAACTAAAAATGGAGAGCGCCTATGTCGTTCCAGAGCTGCTGTGTGCTGAGGGTAATTTTCCTTTATTGTTATATAGTAGTTATAATAGAATTTTAAGCATGATTAATTCACGTATGCCAATTCGAAGGCAAGTTACTATAGGCATTCGATTAATTATAAGAGAAAACAGTGATTACGTTCTTGTGCACCAGCGATGCCCGCTCAATTTTAATTTCTGATAATACTTAATGCTTATAATAATGATTGTAATAAATGCGTAACAATCACATCGAAGTGAATGGAGACATACCTACTATTTTTTGTATTATTATTATTATATTATTATATTATTTATTTTACATGTACAGACGTGGAACAACCATTTATACATTCTGTAATGAATACTACAGGACTTAAAAAACCAACAATACATAATATGGTAATTCATTCATGCTTAAAATGTTTTCTTAACCGCTTCTCAAGTCACCGAAGTAACTCCTTGAAAATCCAGAATGATTTTGTGTTAGGTAAAGAGAAACGAGGCCCTACAGCTTATAGTGGAGTCCGAACCACTTCTTGGGGATAATTTTATAATTAAAATTATTTCGCGATGAGCAGGGATTGAACCTGCTTCGCTAGGTACGCCAGTATGCAAGGTAGACGCGCTAAACCACTAAGCTACCGTACCCCATAGATGAATAATAAAATCCACATTTTATTATTCATCTATTTTTCATGTGTAAAGGTCGAAAATCCATCTGTATATACTAACAATATAGGAAATTTACCATCAGCACACAGCAGCTCCAAAACGACATAGGCGCTCTCGATTTTTAGTTCAGAGCAGGGTAAGAACTCGTTTGTTCCGTGTTCAAGCCGTAAGAATTTTTTTCCATATTATTTATAGTTCAAACTTATTTCTCATATAAATTTTAAGGAGAATAATATTTGACAATACCTTTGTAAAATATTACATTGTTTACAAGCTGTAAGAACAATTTTGTCCCGCTTGCCAGGTGTAAGAAACGTTTTTTTATACATTATTTATTAAAAACTAACCAACAAATGAGTTTCAAGGAGAATAAAATTTGACAAACCCTCTGTTTTATTTTTCCACCCCCCTCATATATTCCCTTCAGGTGTAAGAAATGACTTTTCAGTATGGAGAGGATGTACTTTACCGAATATATAGGGTTTCCCGGTGAATAAGATTTGACACAAATTTTTGTCGTCAGCTCCTAGTCTATTGGGGCAGTTGTACAACTCTTCAAGGTAACTAACTAAAAGCGCATATACCTATTTATTCCATAAACGCGTGGATTAGGGATGTAAAAATGGGATAAATTTTCAGGTAAATCGTATTAAGGGCCTTTTTATAAAAAAAATATAACCATCATTTTATAGAACCCCTTCGTGTCAAATGTTAAAATATCTCGAGTGGTTTAAGAGTTATAAACAGGTAAATATGACGTTTAAGTTAGAAATAAACTCATTTTACATTTTTTGCTAAAAATTTGAAATAATGTTCGAAAATATCGTACTCGCCAAAATCGCAAAAAAGTTCTGTCACGGGCATTTTCAGTTTATCTTTCAAATCATAAACAAAATTTTTAACTTGACACTAATGGCGTAAGGCTTTGTCGTTTCTTTCTGTCATTATTGGTTGTTTAAATAATTATTCGGTTTTTTTTAATTTTATTTTTTATTTCAACAAAATTTAGCACAATGAGGTTTTAAAGGTCTATGTGGTAATATTTTTTTATAAAAAATACCCACTTTCGCTATTTTTGCATTACGAGCTCACTGTTTACCTATTGATTGGATTAAAAGAGGATTTTTAAATTGACTAAAGTGCAACATAAACAAACATGATAGGTTATAAGACATTGAACTGAATTTGTGGTCAGCTCCTAGTGATCCATCTTGTAAATAATTCTAATTACAAGAAAAAACTGCTTTTTAATGTTTCAAAATAAGTATATTGATACTCTACATATGTTTCGGCTTATTAAACCTATCTCAAGAGTAAATACAAAGATTACTAAGAGGTTATGTTGGTGCTAGGGCTTTCAGAGAGCTGGTGATCTGGCTGTCGGTTTTCCTGTCTTCTACGAAAGTTGGGTGCTTGACATTTCGACCATCTTGTTGTAGTCTTCTTCTGAAGCGAAGTGAGCTCTGCTGGACTAAGCTCCTCTATTTATACAGTACAACGGATTGGACACCACTTTAGTAAATCTGATGGAACTTCAAGGACTACCTAAATAACTTACATCACAAGATCGAATTCACCATGGAAGTAAAAACCTATAGTAAACTTCCGTTTCTGGACGTCCTCGTACGCAAGAAGGAGAATGGAGAATTAGGACACAAAGTATACAAAAAACAGACGCACACCGATAGAAACTTACTTGCTAACTCGCATCACCACCCAATACAAAAACATGCCGTCGTTGACGCACTGGTACACAGAGCAAAGCAAATTTGCGAGACAGAACATCTCCAAGAAGAATATCGGACTTTAAAAACATCACTACAGAAAAATGGATACAAACGGAAGGACATAGACAACGCAATAAAGAGACAAGATACAACCAGGATAGAAAAAGGAAAGAAATACACGGCAACAACTTACCTACTATATATATAAGGATGTACGAATAGGGTCGGAAGAGTTTTGGAGAAAAAGAACATGAAAGTAATATATAATGCGAAACAGAAGGTTGCACAACTTCCTATCAAATATCAAGATCCAGAGGAACTAGAAACGCCAGGAGTATATAGCATCCCAAGTTCTTGCGGATAAGTTTACGTGAGGGAAACCAAACGGCATATAAATACCAGACTCAAAGAAATGGTCAAAGAAAACATTAGCCACCCAAAGAATGGAAATTCTACAAAACCAGCAGTTGCCGAACACTCAGAAGAAGCCGCTGCCGTTTGATAAAATTCGATGAGACAAAAAAATTAGCCAACACCAATAATCATTGGCCAAGTAGATACAGAGAAGCCATTGAAATAAATGAATAGCCCAATAACTATAATCGTGACAGCTGTCTACAATTACCAATAATGTGGCAATGAGCAATAATTCAGAACATGCCTGATAACCTGTATAAATTAAGGAGCTCACTTTGCTTCAGAAGAAGACCATAAGAAACGCCCAACAAAGTCAACACAGAAGGAGATCCGAGACCCGGAAACCAACAGCCAGATGAGAGGTTATGTTTTAACAGTATTGACAGATTGTTTGTAGTCCACTCCAGTTCGTTCGCTTATTGTTCATGAAATAAATGCCTACATTTTATCTGTTTGCCTGTGCTCTGATTTCCGATTCAATTGACAAAGAATTATCGAACTTTCCGACCTTGAAATTGACCGGCTAACCGGTAGATAACTGCAAACTCTACCTAACTTAATAATTCAGTAATTAAAGATGAGTATAATAGATTTATTTACCAAAATCGCAATGTAGTCTTTCATATTTTTCGTAGGCAACTTTATGAGTTGCCTACGAAGAAGGAAAATGGGAATTTATGAAATATTTGATGAGAACCTGTGTATTCTCATTTTAGCAATGGGAGAAATGGTAATGTGCCAAACACCACCTCCTCATTCGTTTGTAACAATTCTTCAAGCCAGGCAGGCGAACAAAACTAATGTTTTATTAACGCATTAACGCATCAATACTGAGATGTAACATAGCTTTGTAGTACAGAACTAAGACCTTTTAACTCTGAAATAGTGTCATATAAATTAGATTTCCTTCATTCTTGTCAACTTAATGGTAAATATATTAAAGAAAAGTTTCTATATTATTTGGGGGGTTGGGGAGGTGGAGAGTTTTTAGGGGGTGGCACCTGAAAAAAAAACAAAAACGTTGGAGCTGAAGGAGAAGCAAATTTTGAGAAGGAAAGGCTCTATTAACTTTCTTGTGTAAATTGATAGTCTTTAAGTTATAACCACTCGAAAATTGGGATGAAAGAGCCTATTTCAAAGCGATCTGCCTGAAATAGCTCGAAAATTATTACATCGAGCGAAAATATGCTAGAGACAAATAAAAAAGCTACTAAATTGAGAATGACTTCCATTTGTTTCTAGCTTTTGTAGAATTCATGGTTTCATTATGGCACTTACGTCAATATAAAAGAATATTATTAAAACGTCAGAAATGCCAACAACCAAAATGAAAGACTATTAATTAGGCTTTTAAATGGTTTCTTGATTATTTTTGTAGCATAAAAAAACAAAGAAGTTATGACAAAAACAATGGGCTTCTTCACATTTTCTAAATAGAAACGTCGCCATTTTGTTAATGTAAGAAGTCAGTAATTAGAAAAAATATATCACGTACTCTGTTTCTCGTTAACATGTCCTAGATGCTCAAATTTCTTCGTTCGTTACAGCACTTGCTAAAGAAAAACATGCATTTTAAACTATAAAAGAATCTTCGAAAGAACGTAAAATTTTTGTTTACCTTAATATTATTTATTTATCTATAGTTTAGCAAACAAATGGTTGCTATCAAAAATAAAGCTCATAAACTGAGTATGAATCTGTTTTTATTTATATCTGTGTAGGATTAATAGTTTCGAAGATATTTAAGTTTATAGATGGCATCCGTACGTTTATAGGATGAAATATTTAGTTTAAATGCTGAATATTTTAGATACTATGACACTTTCATAAAAAATTCTGAGGAAATAAATTAATAGTAAATTATTCAATGAGCGTGTACGCACCAGAAAATTATGAAAATTTAGGGAGCTACTAATGGCACTGTGGCGAATCCAACTAAAATAATTACAAGCATCTGGCACTTCCGGTTATATCGGAAGCCGATACCAACTTGCTTATAAGTCAAAAACATGTAGAATACCCTATGCCTAAATCCAGACGTTTCAGAGATATTTGACATTTAAAAAGAAATTTGATATGTAATGGTTTACAATAACCTTTATAACTTTCTTCGCGTGAAAAATACTCATTTGCTTTTTGGCATGTAAAAAGAATACAAGGAGAGCTGCACTCTTCAACTGAATTACATTCAATAATAATATACCAAGTGTTCCATTTAAAACTTGTTTAAGTCAAATGGAACACCCTATATTTTTTACATCAAGTTATGTAAAATTAAATTCCTTTTTGCTAATATAAGCATTATGGGGGTTTAAGTTACAAGTTTTTGAAATATTTGCGATTTTCTTAGAAATTCAAGAATTGTTAGTGTTAAAGTTGAATAAGAAATAGGTTTATTAAACAGTCTGTGACAGACAAATTACAAAGTATAAAATTCAGATTGACAGTACAACAATACTATATAATACTAACTTGATTTATTTACAACACTTTCCCTAAATCAAGTTCTATAATTTAAAAAATTGTCAACACTAATCATTCCTAGCAAAGACCTGAGGTAACAAAATTGTCCCTTTAATAACACTTTTATAAACACATCTGCAATTTGCTCCTTGCTAGAAACATGTTTCACATCAAGAACTCCCTCGTGATATTTTTGTTGAATAAATTTGTATCTGACATCTATGTTTAGACCGTTGATGGAGTTCTAGGTTCTTCACCAAACGAATGGCACTTTCATTATCTATTTGTAAAACCGGAACCGACGTCAATTGACATATTTCTTTCAACAGCCTTATAAGCCATATTACTTCCTGTGTAGCCTGATAGGCAGCAACAAACTCAGCCTCAGTGGTTGAAAGTGCAATGCACTTTTGTCGCTTGCTTATCCACGTTATGGCTCCGTTACTATATTTGAATACCATTCCAGAAGTTGAATTTCTAGTTGCAGCATACCCGGCATAATCTGCATCCGTAAAAGCTTCGAGAATACCACGTTACGTTCAGACTGATACAAAATTCCCCAGTTAAGAGTACCCCTTATATATCTCATTATTCTCTTTACCGAGGTCCAGTGTTTCTTTTGAGGTTTATCTAAGAATTGTGGCAAATAATTAACTGCATATGTAATATCAGGCCTTGAGACATTAGATAAGTACAATAAACTCCCAATGGCTTCACGATATGGAACATTACTAATTATATCAATTTCATTTAAATCACCACTGTTGTCTTTCTCCATAGGAGTTGATACAGGATTGCATATATCCATGTTAAATTTTTCCAACACTTTCTTAGCAAAAGCTTCCTGATTAAAAAAAATTGAACCGTCACCACGACGATGAATTTGCATTCCCAAATAACAGTCAGCGGACCTCACTTTCACACTGAAGTTGTCCTGTAAGACTTTCAAGAATTTGTTTAAAACAGTGTCTTCTCTCGAAATTACCAGCCCATCATCGACGTACAGCAGCACAATTAAAGTTTTATTTTTATTTACAAAAAGGCACGGATCTGAGTTACTTTGCTGTAAATGACATTTTTCAAGGAAATTTGAAAACTTCTGGTTCCAGCACCTGGGTGCTTGTTTAAGGCCATAGAGACTTTTCTTTAACTTACAGACACGACCTGTGCCACCATTGAACCCTTCAGGTTGTAATATAAAAAGTTCTTCTTCAAATTCTCCATATAAAAGGCAGTTTTAACGTCAAACTGACTAATTTTCAAGTTTTCATTGGCCGCCATTCTTAGAACAGCTCCAATCGAGTCCCAACGAACAACAGGACTGAAGATATCATTAAAATCAACAAAAGGTTCCTGAAGATAGCCCTTGGCAACCAACCTTGCCTTGTAGCGCTCCATGCTGCCATCCGTTTTTTGTTTGATTTTAAAAACCCAGCGACTCTTCAGACATTTCTTTCCCTGAGGTGGACTCACCAGTTCCCAGACTTCATTTTCTTTCAACGAAGCCATCTCTTCTTCCATGGCTATCTTCCACTGAATAGAATCTTCTGACGACATTGCATCTTTAAACGTAACTGGTTCTCCACTGGAGGCCAACATGACAAAGTCTTGATATCTTGATGGCATCCTGATGTTATCTCTGCTTCGCAAATTTGGAATGTTCAATACTAGTTGTGAATCATTGTTAATGTCAAGTTCATCCATATGATCCTCTTCCTCAACATCATGATGCAACTCTTCTGTATTTGATTCATTTCCAGAATCAACATCAATAGCAGGAAGTTTAATTATTTCTCTGGATGTCTTTTCATTTTTAGAAACACTATCTCGACTCACAAAAACATCATTTTTCTCAGGTACCCAGACTCGATATCCATCTTTGTCACCACAGTAACCCACTAGGTAACCTTTCAGAGCCTTTCTATCGAATTTCTTTCGTTTCTGTTTAGGCACGTGAATAAAACATTCAGTTCCGAAGATTTTCAAATGATTTATACAAGGCTGTTTACCAAACCAAAGTTCATAGTTCATAGACTTTCCCTCAACAGGCGTTGGACCAGTGCGATTAATAACAAAAGTAGCAGTGTTAACTGCTTCCGCCCACAGCTTTTCTGGAAAATCTTTGGCATGCAACATTGTTCTGGCGGACTCCACCAAGGTACGATTATCCCTCTCAGCTGCACCGTTCTGCTCTGGTGTGTAGGGCATGGTCAATCTATGATGCAGTCCAACCTCCTGAGTGATTTTTGTTACCTCTGTGTTTGAGAATTCAGTGCCATTATCCGTCAATAGCTCCTTAACAATATGTCCAACAGTTTTAACTTCTGCCAAAATAATATCTTTGACCTCCAAGAGACGTTTAAGGCGTTGGTCCACATACGTCTGCATTTATCAGATCTCCAGGGCTAGTAGGTCGACCCTTACGGGTGCCAAATTTTAAACGGTGCATTTTTCCATATATACATGCATCACAGAACTTTTCATCAGGTTCAACCTTAATCCCTCTATGTGCCAGGAATTTTTGTACATGACGCATGTTCTGGTGACCGAGTCTTTCGTGCCATACCTGTAGTTCATTTTTATCAGAAGTACTGCTAGCTGCTACAGAGACTTGGTCTGGAACTGTCACTTGCACCATAAGTTCATACAATCCATTTGATTGTCGAAGTCCAACTGCAACAGTCTCTCCATCTTGGCTCTTAAACAAACAACACTTGTTATCCGAATACTGGGAAAGGCCATGATCTAGAGCAGACCCATATGAAAAGAGATTTTGTTGACTATCTGGTACAAATCGAACTTTGTTGAGATATCCAGGTTTCCATACAGAATCAACTAACATTTTCACATGAATAACACCTTCACCATACGCCATCATTGACTGTCCATCACATAGACGGAGACACTTAGGTACAGAATATGAGACATATTCTGAAAACCAATCAGAACGTGATACAACATGATGTGATGCACCTGAGTCAATCAGCCAGCAGTCTTTTTCACCACCATTTACAACATTAATAAAAGCTTGATCCTCGATTTTTTTATTTACATCACTTGTTTTTGCAGACCTGTCAGATTTCAATTTACTGCAATCCTTTCTCAAGTGACCAAGCATCTTACAGTAGAAACATTTAGGTCCTTTTTGAACTTCTCTCCAATTCTGTTTCCTAGGAGTTTCCATTCTCTTTTTATGATTTTCAGCAATTAACGCCACACAATTTTTAGCAACAGATGCACTTGGAACTTTATCAAGCTCCTTTAAACGCTGTTCATGTAACCTAAGACGCTCGGTAAATTTTGCAATTGTTCGGTCACGACTTGGTGTAGATTCCCAAGCATTTTTAAACTCCAAGTATTCACTAGGCAACGTATTTAAAATTCTGTTTAGAAGCATCGACAGTGGCAACTTCACATCTTCTGCTTTTAACTCATTCTGCAGATCATGCCAAATTCTCTGCAGCTTTGCAACATGCACTGCTATATCATCTTGTGAATCCTTTTCATAATTAAATAACTGTGAGTAAAGTAAATCTAACCTGCGCTCATTTTTCTGCTCATACACACTGTGCAAGCGATCCCACATTTCTTTTCCAGTTTTGCTGGTCAAAATATGCTGTTTCACAACTGGCTTTAAACTAGTACCAATAATACACCGCACAATGGCATCTGCTTCCTCAAAAGTTTTCACGTCAAGAACATAGGCTTTCTTCACAGTTTCTACTGCATCATCCGCAACAGGATCCGGCATCTGAAGTTCACCTGTGATAATCTTGCCAGCTTTGTGCATTGTTATGTACAAATTCACATCAAACTTTCAAGAAATCCAATTTGTTTCACCTTCTAGTTTATCAATAACTTGAAATTTGTCCATTTTTGATAGACGTCAAACTCAAATTTCACCTGAAGAAACCAGAAACACACAACTGTTTACTTATTCTTTGCTTCACTGGCAGTAACTAGCGTTAACTGGACCCGTAACCTGTTAAAGTTGAATAAGAAATACGTTTATTAAACAGTCTGTGACAGACAAATTACAAAGTATAAAACTCAGATTGACAGTACAACAATAATACTATATAATACTAACTTGATTTATTTACAACAGTTAGTAAAAATTTTATCAAATTAGCCATGATTAGAAACAATCAGTAATGTCAGTCATTCCCTTATGTCAAAAAATGCCACTGCGTTTAAATTACACTTAGACTTCTTGAATTTGTTCATTATTTATGGAGAATGTGATAAAGTAATATCAAGAACTTGTAGTACATTTGCTATTCGATATCCACAAAAACGGAAACCATCACCAAACACTGTAAAAGGCATACTGGATAATTTTAAAAACTATGGCTCTGTCAAGGCAAGAATTCAAAAGCAGAAGCCTATTGTTGGTGACGAAAACATAGAACTAGCAATTCTGGGATATTTTCAAGCATTTCCAATGATGCCATTAAAACAAGCTGCTCTAGAATCGGGACCATGCAAGGATTCAGTTCACAGAATCTTAATTAAACATAAATTTTACTCGTTTTCGTACCAAAAGGTTCAACGATTAAAAGAAACAGATTTCCTAAGAAGAGAAAATTTCTGTGAATTTATTGTAATATGGTCTGTAGGCGACGATTCTTATTTGGGAAATATTATATGGCCAGATGAAGCTAAAAAATCAAAAACGGACTTTTTAATCGACACAGTTCGCATTACTGGAGTGACTCGAATCCTCATGTCTTCAGGGAACGAAATTTTCAAGAAAGCTGGCAGTTTATGTTTGCTGCGCCATAAGAAACGATAGAGTGGTGGCATTAGAATTTTATCAAGAAAATTTAAACACTAAGTTAAACAGATTTCTTCTTCCCACACAGCACAGAATGGCCACGGGATATCCTAAAATGATCCCGTATATCTGATAAATGGATTGTTCATTTGAGATGTCGATAGGAAGTCCACTGGTTATCCTTTAGTCCTAATAACAGCCAAAACGGGGATATCCATTGAATAACCCTTTAGGGTTATTGATGTCTTATTTAAAACCTATATAGGGATAACCAAAGGTTATCCCTGGAGCCATCCATTGATCAACTTGTTGGGCTAATGTAGGTCCCAAATTCATGATAATTGATAAATTCACCTAAGGTACAAATGATAATTTTTTTTATTTAGTTTATATTTATTATATTTTCATTGTGACGAATGCATTTTATTGACGGAAGGCATTACTTATAAAATATGGTCCTAATAACAGCCAGAATAGGGATATCCATTGGATAACCTATATGACTATCTATAGGATAGCCTTTTTAGAGGATAACCAAAGGCTATCCTCAGGGCCACCCAACAAACACAAAAGATCGGCCCATCAGCGTGCCATCACTGGGCCAGAAATGAAACTTCTGGCCCTGTGATGGCCCAATGGAGGGCCGACCTCTTGTGTTTGTAGGGCATCCATAGGTCAACTTGTTGGGCTAATGTAGGTCCCAAATTCATGATAATTGATAAATTCAGAAATTCAGTAATTTGTTAAATTGTAAATTACAAAATTTCAGTTCATTGTATTTCAGTTAGTAATGAAAATATTTTCATAAACTCCAAAATCTGTTGTATTTTTATGAAAAGTCAAATGCATATGACAAAAAAAAATAAAAATAAACAGGAGCTCCTAGACCCAGGGGAGGCTAACGAATTTTAAAAAATATTTTCGCAAACAGCTTTTTCAAAAATTTTTAGAGGTCTTTAGAGAAGTGCTTCTCTAGATGTTATTTCCCAAATTTCGTATGGGTCCCATGCGCCATAGATGAGAAAAAAAATATTGAAATTTCACCAGCCGCCACTGGACCTTTCCCTTAGCCTTCTCGCTCGCCTCGATTTATCAATTCTAGATTATTTTATTTGGGGAACTATTAAAAATAAAGTTTATGAGAGCCCATTAACAACTATTGAAGATTGTATACATAGAGTAAGAAATGCTTATCACAGGAACTTATCACAGGATTCAATTAGGAGAAGGAAGTTCGAGGGCGGAATTTTTAACAATTATTAATTTAAATTGTTTTTAGTTGATTTTATCTTAGCTATTTTAGTTTATGCAAAGTGTCTTCAATCCAATTAATAGACATGATACAGTGTTTAGTGTTATTTTCCGTTTTTGTGGATATCTATAGTAACAAATGTACTACAAGTTCTTGATATTACTTTATCACATTCTCTATAAATAATAAACAAATTCAAGTCTTCGTGAGTATAATTTAAATATGGTGGCATTTTTTGACATAAGATAATGATGCCATTACTGATTGTTTCTAATCGTGGTTAATTTGAAAAAAAATTTACTAACATTTCTTGAATTTCTAAGAAAATCGCAAATATTTCAAAAAGTTGTAACTTAAACCCCCACTATGCTTACATAAAAAAAAAGGAATTTAATTTTACATAACTTGATGTAAAAAAATATAGGATGTTCAATTTGACCTAAACAAGTTTTCGCGGTTTGAAGTTGTAACGTCAAGAATGGAGCAAATTTTTTTTATAAATGTCAAATATCTCTGAAACGGCTGGGTTTAGGCATAGGATATCCTATATATTTTTAACTCAGAATTTTATGTTCTTTTCGAAAACCCTAAAATATACGGTGCTTCTGGTGTTTCCATACCCGGAAGCACCAGATGCTTGTAATTATTTTAGTTGGATTGGCCACACTGCCATTAGTAACTCCCTAAATTTTCAAAATTTTCTGGTGTGTACTTTTCCATATATCAATTGATGCAGTTCCTGGTGAGACACCCTGTATATATATATTAATAAAATATGTAAACAAAAAAAATTATATTGAATAACATTTCGCAAGGTTTCTATTTAAGTACAAGTGACAGAAATTAAGAAAACATATTTTTTTAAATTTAAATGATTAATAACTTTTCTATTTATTGATTGATTTTTTTCAAAACAATAGGGTTCTTCCTCTAGCTAACTCTGACTTACTTTCCAAGTTTCAATACAATCGGACTTTTCTTTCTTAAGTTATCGTGTTTACAAGAAACGTGACGAACGGACAGACGAGCGGACGGACGAACATTTTGAAAGTTGTGCCGATCAAATGCAATATACTCTTCGTTTTTGCGAAGAGTATAATAAAAAATACAACACAATGATATTACTACAATTAATTTTATCCTTTTAAAAATTTAAATATTCCAGTCACCTACGAAATATGCAGCGTTGCAAATCAATTTCAACAGCAGCAATATTTATACATAACAAATTTTACAAATTTAGGACTTAAAATTGATTAAACTTTTAATAACTTTTGTACTAGACGGACGATTTTTTCCGAGTTTTAACAGAGTAATAAGAAACTACTTAATGTTACGCTAGTTCTTGAAGCATATTTAAAAAAAATTGTGGTATTAAGGGTGAAAATTAACTTAGCGTGCATCTGAGTTCTACTTTGTCAAATTGGCATATTTGTCAAACTTTCTGAATCGATTACGGACGATTTTATTTTTATTGAAAATTAAAGTGTAAAATCATGTTATTTATTAGTATACCAAATTATATTTAAAACTGTAAAAGTTCATTTTAGTATACAAGTACCTAATTTTCTTTATTTTGAAGGTTTACTACATCTTGCGCTAATATAGGACTACAAAGTTTGACGTTGCTGTTTAAAGGCTTAGCTGATATCAAATTATTTGATAAATTCATTTTTTTTCAATTGTTCCAAAAGTAGGTACTTTCGGTACGATTTTTGTACCGAAAGTAGCGTATTCTAGTACTAGCCCCGAAAGTAGCTATTGCGGATACTAGTACTGTAAAGTGACAGATCATCTAAACGTCAATATCAATTTGCAGGTTATATTTTATTATGAATCACATTAATCACATTCGTACTCGACGCTAAACAGTTGTGTTGCTATGGTAACAAAATAATGACGCTTAAAAGTGTCAGATAATAGTTATTACAAAATGGACAGTGATGACAGTGTTTTTGAAAATATACTAATTTCAAATTATATCATTAAAGAGACGATTCAAGAGAAAATATTGTACGTAACACGCCCCGAAAGTGCTTTTACTGGACTCACAAGCTTCCAGGCCTCGTCTACGGCTCGAATTTGCTCACTCGTTCAGTAAAAGACCACTTTCGGAACTTGTTACGTAAATAACTATTTTCTGAAATCGATCAACTATCAGAAAACAGTCCGGGAAAGTGAACTTTCCCGGCCTAGTTTTTATATATAAAAGTTACTTTGGTGGCCTTTCCCGGACTGTTTTTTATATATATTTTATTATGTGTATATTTTTTTATTTTTATATAATTATAATAATATTGATTGCGATTTCAGAAAAAATAGTATGTGTACTTCGTAGTAAAAGCACATTTCCGGACTTCAATGCTTGTTGGCCTCTGCGAATTTACATCGTCGTCCGGGAGTGTATTGTTTTTACTACTAGAAACATAATGTACTATTGTGAGAAATTGATTATACATTCTTTATTTTAGGGATTCCTATGGAAGAAGGATTTTCTGGAGATCTATCAGATCCTAAACAGTTTACAGCTGACCATCCATTCATAATAATTCTTCAAAACGATGAAATAAATGTTTTATTTGAAGGACGCGTTTTCAGACCACAATACTAATTTATTAAAATTATGATACATATGTTTAGATATAATATGTCTAGTCTTAGATACAGTACATTTAGCTGTACGTCCAGGCAGTATGGTTGACTGGAAATTAGACGTATTCCTTTGAAGGGGTTAAAGTAGTAAATCATGTGTTACCCTGTCTGAAAATGAGTAGTTTTTGAGATAATCCGGTATAAATTTTTTTGAAAAAATTTCCGATTTTTAGTCAAAAAATTAAATAAACAATAAACGACTTATTTTTGGGCACTTATTTGAGTGTTTTTTGGTAGGTAACAAATCAGTGGATGATTTAAAAAAAAATCCTCAAAATTACCCTAACATTTGAAATAGCGGGTCTAAATTCATACATGACGATAAAGAAAATTGAAATTTTGGTTTACACGGCAGTATTTTCTCAAAAAAATTGTATGACAGGCACTTATCGTGTAAATTGACTTCCTTGTACCGTTAGCCACCCAACAAAGTACAAAATAAATGTTACCAAAAATCACAAAAAATAAATATTAAAAAAAAATAAAACAATTATTATAACTCTGATTTTAATAATAATTGGAACAAAATAATGCTTGAGTAACGAACATGAACCCCACTGCACTATGTGCAATAAAAAACCATCCCTAACGAGAAGGTTGAAAATCAATAATTACGAAAAACAGTGAATAATATGCATTTGGACTACACTATACTATAATACTTAAAAAAATCGCTGCCCAAGGAATCACTACTTCCACATCCAGATTTTCTATTTAAGTCACTCACAACGAAAAAATGTTGTTTGTGAAAATAATTGTTTATGGAACTTTAATAATATAATATTTGAAATCCTCTACCCCAAAAATCCATAAAACGATACCCCACATCGGTAGTGGGGTGGGGATGGTGATAGGGGGGTGGATGAAGTAAAAAAATATTTTGAGGTTTCCGGTTCTTGTACACACACTAAATCACAATTTTTTTCATCCCCTTTAACACATCAACGGACAATGCGGCATATGCCGCTCCTCATTTACGGACAAGACGGCATATGCCGTCCAAATTTACTTCGCTTACTTAGGGATTCCATATACTTGTGGTTTACTGTCCCAGCAGAAAACATAAAATTTTGTAATATGTCCCTGCATACCTTGAGATGTACGTAACCTCAATAAAAAAAAAATTACGTTCTTTTCTCTGCACCCACTGTTTTTACACCCTAAAAGAATTTCATGAATTTACAGCATGAATAATAGGTAATTTTACCCATCCTGTTAAAGTTTTTTTATTTATTTGATCTGTTCAAGTTTTTAATTTGTTGTTTTAAATTTTTCGTAATCTTATCCCATTTATGTGTTTTATTCAAACTTTTAAATATTAGATGTACATTATATTATTTAAGAGTTTTATAATATCTATTTTATATTTTGCTGATGACGTTTCATATCCTGTAAGGCTTACATGAAATAAAGTTATTATTATTAAATATAAACACTATAAACACTACTGAATTTTATGAATGAAGTCAGTACCCCTGAAGAATCTGAATATTCTGAATCAGAGCCGTTTAGTTCTGATGACGACATCAGGGACCCCACATATACTGATGGAAGTGAGTCTGGCAGTGAGAGCTCACATAATTCCATATCATAGAGTAATAATATAAACGAAACTGCAAATGCCAATGGTGATACTAGTGATGATGAATGGCAAGATGATACAGCGGACATTCCTGATTTTGAGAAGCTCTGGGACAATGAAATAATGGATATGATACTTATATCTATGAATAGATATGCAGCAGGTTTGGCAAATATAGGGCGGCCGCATAGAAAAAATAGTAGATTTTCATCAATCAAGTCAATCACTATGACTGAGTTGAAACAATTTCTAGCATTGTGTATTCTACAGGGTCAATTGAAATTCCCCTCGATTAGGAAAATGTTCACCATGGATCCTCTTTATTATTGTCCTGTATTCCAGTACACTATGTCTGGTAGACGTTTCGAACAATTGCTGAGATGTTTCAGTTGTGTGTATGGTCAACTTGTAGATCCTAGGGATAAACTCCACAAAATTAGCCCTCTGTTGATAGGCTGCTTCTCAATTTCAGAGTTGCCTATTACCCTCCGGAAAATTTATCACTTGATGAATCACATTTGCTTTTCCGTGGCCATTTGAGTTTTAGACAGTAAATAAAGGGTAAACGAGCTAGGTATGGGATAAAATTTTATTGATTATGTACATGGCTATGTTTTGAATGTACAGATTTATTCTGGGAAAAGTGAAGAAGCTGAAGGACTATCTAAGCTCGAAACATTGGTAACTTCTCTAATGCAGCCTTATTTAGATCGTGGGCACCATATCTTTATGGATAATTTTTACAATAGTGTGATCTAAGAAACTTCTTCTTACGCTCAAATAGGAAAAAAATCCAACTGCAGTAGCAGTAACCACATTAAAACTAAAGAAGGGGGAACACAAGTGGAAGAGATGTGGAAACGTGTACGTGTCAAAATGGAAGGACAGACAGAAGTCCTCTGTATCACAACGAAATATCATCCAAAGCTTATTCCCGTAAAAAATCGATTTGGGCAGGAGAAAATAAAACCGGAAGAGATCTCAAAATACAACGAGAGTATGTCAGGACTCGATCGTAATGATCAGATGGTGAGCTACTATTCTTCACCCCGAAAAAGCGTTAACTATTTGGAATTCTTTTTACATAAAGAGAAAATTCGACACTAAACTAACTTTGCTTCAGTTTCGTGAAGAGTTAGCATACCCAGAAACTTGAAAGATGGTAGAAAATTAGTAAAGTCAGGAGCATTACACGGAGGTAAACGATCGAGGACTGAACTAGACGATTCAATTGAAAACAACAGAGAGGGACACGAACATATGCACTTCCCAGATAAGATTCCTAACCCAAAGTTCCCTAACAAAAGCCATCATATGAGATGCAAGCAATGCGCCACCAATGGTAGACGCAAAGAAACCAAATACTTGTGTAAGACATTCCCCAATAAACCGGCACTCTGCATAGAGTCATGTTTTGAAGAATACCACACAAAATAGATTTTAGATTTTGTATGTCAGTGATTGTATTTTTGAGTCCAATAAATAATTTTTGTCCCAAAATTCATTGATTTTCACTTGACGGCATTTCACGTCATTGTCCCACGTTATCATAATATATTCCTATAGGGACATGACGGCAATTACCGCTATATCTTTTTTCTGACAAAAAATACTTACAATTAGATATATGTATCATATCTTGTAAAATACATGCTAAATCTTATGAATTAAAAAAAAAAAAAGTTTGTGTGTTTCTTAAGTCCCCCAGTTTTGGGTACTGTCCGCGCACGTGTTAATAATGGGGTGGGGGTGGTAATGGGGGTGCCTAATGCCAAAAATTTTTTTGAGACCTTAGCTTCCCTTGTATATACTACATACCAATTTTATGGACTCTTACCTGCTTGATTTACCTATTTACCCCAAATTTACCCCAATTTACTCCCCACTCCTTCGACGGAACAAGATGAAAATGTTTCCAGATCTCGTTAAAGTACATATGTGTACCAAATTTCAAGTCAATATCTTAAACGGTTCCAGAGTAAACATGCGCACAAAAAAAAGTTACAGACAGACAGACCGACCGACAAACAGACCGACAGACAGACAGGCCGACAGACAGACAGACCAAAAGATGGAATTTTTTTTTCGTTCAAACTTAAAATCTAGACGTTTCATGACATTCTAAGCCTATTTCAGCAATTAAAATTTTTAAAATTTTTTTTGTCGTTACTATAATTCCACTGGATGTGGAAGTAATTAAACTACTGATATATAAGGGCCATTTGATAGTCCAAATGGTTATTTTTCACTGTTTTTCGTGATTATTGATTTTCAACCTTCTCGTTAGGGATGGTTTTCTATTGCGCATAATGCAGTGGGGGTTCATGTTCGTTACTCAAGAATTATTTTGTTGCAATTATTATTAAAATCAGAGTTATAATAATTGTTTTATACAATCTTTATCCTACAGTAAAGGGAAACCGAGATAAAATGGTATTTGCTGTGATTTAAAGTGGTGACAAATAATATCGCCTAAAAAAATCGCTAATAGCCATGTAATCACAAGTATCTTGGAATATGTCATGAAACTCCTGATAAATATGAAAGTTGTGTTGTAGTTTGTCACGGTTAATAAACGATACGGTTATCTCGATCAGCAGCTTTAGGGCGAGAGAGGCGCGGGGGGGCGGGAAATAGAATGAAAGAGACAGATATATCTGATTTCCGTGCAAAAGACAGAGACAAAGATACCCGTAGGTCTACAGCCTGCATCACCAGTAGACACTACAGGCATCTTTGCCTCTGTCTTTTGCACGGAAATCAGATATGTCTGTCTCTTTCATTCTATTCCCCGCCCCCCGCGTCTCTCTCGTCCTAAAGCTGCTGATCGAGGTAACCGTATCGTTTATTGACCGTGGTAGTTTGTAACGTCAGCAAGCAAGCAACATGACAGCTGAAATAAAATGAACAGCAAATCATACAGACTCTGTTCTTTTTGCAAAAAAAATGTAAAGTATTTGACATATCTAGTTGAAGAATCTGGATTAAATCCTGAGCAAGAAAATCTATTTCAAGAGATTACTAGCATTCTTTGCCTTGTTTTGACCACAAATCTAGCGTCCAAAATAATAAATTGGTGTAGCAGTATTATTTGTATTTTATGAAACACAGACATATAGTGAAAAAAACCCACGGCTCTGTGCTTTATTCGCCACTGTGGAAAGAAGATGTATAAGTGGAGTTTTTAAAGCATTTGGAATTAGTTAATGATGTTGTAAAGAAACTTATTAAGCCAGAATTGTATTAATTTAATTCAAAATAAATATAAAAATATTTTTCATAACATAAACGCTATTGTCTTATCATTGCTGTCAAACCAGAGAAATTTCCACTTATTAATCACATAGGTAGGTGCTATGGGTAAGTAAGATTTCCAAAAAAATTGATGGTTGTCATAGCAACAATGGATAATTACAAATTGTAGGAGAGGATGTAAGAGATAAATTTATCGAATTGGGAATTTAACACTTCCTTCACTATATATTTTTCATTGCCTAATAAATATTTATAAAAATATAAACCAATACAAAAAACCTGAGGATATTCACAAATACAACACGAGAACTCAACATAACTTAGTGATAGATTGTAATAGGCTTAAGTCAAGAGGTTGTGGTTTAATTGTTACGGCCCTAAATTTTTTAATAAAATTCCAAATTGGGTGAAAGCCTTACCAGAGGTGAAATATAAACAGTTAATAAAAAATTTTTTAATAAAAACATGTTTCTATAGTATACATGAATTTTTTAATTTTAATGGTACTGAAACCAAAATAATGGACAACAATTTTATATAAATTTCCAGTATATTATATTGTGTATATTTGCGTGTGTAAAAATTTTGAAATATTTTTAAATTTGTTATGTTATTTTACAATTTATTCATATTACTGTATCCTATATTATATAATTTATAATATGACATCTTATAATATTATAACAATTTCTATATTTGACTTGTAAAACTCTATTATTAAAAGCGCCAATAAATTTGATTTGATTTGATTGATTGATAGGGATGATTTTCGCGTTTTCTCCTTAGAATTTCCTAAAGATTAATTTGAGACGAGATCAATTTTGCATCTTTCCTCCGCACTACGCAGAAAAGGCCAATTTTGCGGTCATTCTTTACAACGCGCTACCTGATCATTTTATCGCAATTTCTTTCCAAATGCATGTGATTTTTGGCAACAATTTTTTTGAGAAAATCACTTCCATTTAAACTTATTCACTGATTTGTTAGCTATCAGAAAATACTCAAATAAGTTCCCAAAAATGAGTAGTTTTTTTATTTATTTAATTTTCGGGAATTTCTTCAAAGAAACTGATACTGGATTATCTCGAAAACTACTCATCTTCGGACAGGATAACACAGGATTAAACTTACTACAAATTAGTTCTACTTTAACCCAGTCAAAGGAATGTCCAATTTCCAATCACCCTGTATATGAAATCACTATGTCACAGTGACAGTCACCCGACGTCAGCAAACTTTTGGAGCTTGGGGGGAGGCGTCGTTGTTGAGTGTATTGATGAATTGTCGGCACGTTGCGCTGCCATCTTGAAAAAATGTTTAAGAACCGTTTTCTCAAATATCTCGGCTTCTGTTGAGGCTATATAAAAAACAAATAGGGCATATTAATGGACGTAAAACTTCCCATGTCTTATGTGCTATATATTTTTTTCGTAGGGTTGATAGCTTTTTCTTTATTGCGAACGAAAGTATGAAATTAAGGCGTTGCTCGAGGTTTTTCACATTTTTCCCCATATGGGCAGTTAAGCAAAGATTACTTCGCTATTTATCAGATTAAACCCTATTTAAATTTGCAAGGCATTTTAAATGTTTACTATGCTTTACCTTATAGCCTTATATCATATAACATTGCCATATGGTGTTCTGCAACGAAAAGTGAAAGGGTTTTTATCGCTCAAAAAAGGGTCTTAGATTAATCTTTAATTTAGACTGGCTATAAACTTGTAAGTATACTTTTAAAAATAATGAAATTTTAACAGTGCCTTTTATTTTAAAATGCATTACTGTCACGAAAAGAAATATTGATACTTTTGTTAAAGTTAATGGACATGAGCATCACACGAGATATGGACACTATCTACAACTGCGTAAGCACAGAACTTTTGCATTTGAGAAATCTCCACATTATAAGTTTGTTACTTCCACATCCAGTGGAAGTATAGTAACGACAAAAAAATATTTTTAATTTTTTATTATTCAAATAGGCTTAGAATGTCGTGATTTTAAGTTTAAACACGAAAAACTTTTTTTGTGTGCACGAATATTCTGGAACCGTTTAAAATATTGACTTGGAAGTTGATACGCGAAATAAGTTGTTGAGACTTTTTAATGTCAACTTTTACACTCCAAATAAAAGACTGGTAAAGTTTACACTAACTTTATTCTTGGTTGGTTCTTAGTTGACAGTGTGGAATACTCTGCCTTATCACAAGCTGAGTTGGCTATTTATACATAATTGCTATCAGCTTGTGGTTATTAATATTTATCATTTCCAAAGTCGAAAAATACTTAACAAATATTATTAAGGGAATTTGATGATTTCTTATCAAAATAAAAATAAACATCCAAAATAGATAATAATATTATTCCTCCCTTCTTAAGAGATTTGTATATCCTAAGAGGGTTACAAATCAAAAAATCATTGCTTGATCTCATTACAATAATAACATTGAGAAATAACATTGATAATCTTGAGAATTCTTTATCCAATGCTTGGTTGCCGTGGTAATCTTCAAGTTGGTTGTCAAGTGGGCCTGGGCCTCCAAAAGGTAGATAATGATGTTGGTAATCCATATTGGTGGATTCAGTTGAGTTGATCCTTTTCGTTAGTTTCCATTATGTAGAAGTGTTACTCAGCAATAGGTAAGGATAGAAGGGAAAAAGGATGTCGAGGGTAGAAATTAATTCGTTAAAACGGAGAATCAGATTTAACACAATCCTTGTTTGATTTTATTTGTACTTGTTCAGTTTTCTTTGCATATCTGACAGTTAATTGAGTTTTTATTATTTTTCGTTTGGTCCAACAGATATAAATGACCAGGATTATTATTACTTCTAGTATTATAAGCCAAAGGTAGTTAAAATGTGAAAAGTCCATATCAAGGTCTTTTATTTTAATGTTTTGTAAGTTATTAATCTGGTGTCTAATTTGGTGGAGATCTTTTAGTGAAACGTCATCAAGAGTTTTTAAAGCTGAGGGAAGTGTTCTTAATTCAATTTCGGGGAAAAGAAAGCTAGCTATTGTGATAAATGGTTCTTCTTATAGATACGTTCTATTTAGCACAGAAAATTCACAATGTTTAGTTAACGTAATCTTTGTTAGATTGGTTATGATTTTATATTGAAATGTCTTGGGGTGACAAGTGTATTCGACTGTACATGATTTGAGAGGAATTAATACATATTCTGTTGGTGATAACTGTTCTACTCGTGATTTTTGATAGGATAAAAGTGAGACACTACATACATCTTTTATATTTCTTCTTCGAAATTTGTGCAACAAAACACTCGGGATCATTATGAAGTTTGTCTTCAATGAAAAATGAATCTTCAATCATTAATGGTAGGTTTTTTAGCCATTGATAATTATCGTTTGAATCAATTGCAATAAAAGGTTCTTTGGGTAATATAGTTAACCCGGCAATTGGTAAAGGAATAATGTGAAGTAAGGATAATTAAGATTTTTCTTCTAAGATCGGAAATTTAAGACTAACATATATTGTACTTGATTCTTGGTGTAGAGTTGGTGTCAGGTACTCATAATATGAATGGGGGTTGGAGAAGTGTGGTAGATTTTGTTTTTTGTAGAGAAATGATAGATTCATTAGTATGCCTTGTAAATCGGAAAGGTTAAGAAGAAGGAAGTTTACCGTTTTTAGTTTTAAGAATGTAAGGGTTTCTCCAATTTGTTGGAAGTAATAAAGGAAGAGCTCGAATTGATTGATTATTATTTGTCTTTGTTGGTTTGTATTAAAGTTTATTTCTAAATATTTAATATTATCTTGTAATTTCTTGTTGTTTTCCTTTATTTCAGTCAAGATTTCTGTAGTATTGTTAGCAAATGTTGAAAATATCGATGTTCGAAGATTTATTTCATTGGCAATATTTTTCTCATTAGTTATTAAGGTATTAAAATTGTTCTTTAATGTTTCAACGTCTTCTTCTGTTGCTGTACCAAACAGGTCTTTATGAATTTTACCTATGAAGTTGAATAATCCTCTTTTGGTTCTTCCCATTGGTTTTAATTTTTGATATTCCTGTCTTGCTAGTAACCTAATGTTTTGTTCTTGACGTAATAATGATAGATCTATTTTATAATTTTTTGGATCAAGTTTCATGTTTTTGTCAGAGATTATGACTAAGTCAAGATAGGCGGAAAAGATTGTGTCTAACTCCAATTTGTAAGTGAATGTATGATAATGACTGATTTTCTTTACCTTTTTTCCTAGGTTAAGAAATACTGTGGGGTGATTGACATTTTCGAATGAGATGTCTGAATATACTAAATTAGATTGTAGAAAAAGAAGAGCTAAGAATTTGATGAAGTGATGCATGATAATCTGTAACAAAAGGATATTTCAGTTATGTCTTGACATCTCATTTATGGGAATGGTGTGATCGTAATCGTCATTGGTGGGAATGTTTGAAGTTTTTTGTCTTTTGTTCAGTAATTTTTGTTTGAGTCGTGATAAAGGTTCATTATCGGAATCTGAATCTGAATCTGATAGTAACTCTTCATTAAGCTCAATTTTCGTATTTCGGATGTGATTTTTAGTGTATTGCCCTTTGTTTGTAATGACTGAGGGTCCATTATCTGATAGAACAGTAGCAGTGAAGAATTTAGGTACTGCTTTAGAACGAGTGGATTTTGGGTCTTTAATGTAAATTGTTTCGTCTTTTCTATAAACGCGCGATTGTTTACGTTTCTTGTTGATATTGTCTATTAGTCTTTCTTTGTCTAAAACTTGATTTATTCTGATTTGTTCATATAGATTTTGAGTTAGATCTTTATGTTCTTGTATATATTCACTTGTGATTATTTCATCTGATATTTCAAACGGTGAGGGTTTGTTTAAATGACCAAACGTTATTTCAAAGGGTGTGTATTTTGTCAGTGAATGTACTGATTCATTATAGCCAATAATCGCGAGCTTTGCAAGGTAATCTAATGGAAAATTTGGTTTTTCTTGTATTAGACAGCGTAAGCTATCGGTTAAAGAGGAATGAAAGCGTTCCACTGGGCTATTAGATGTATGACCATCGATACTGGTAAAATGTAACGATATTTTATGGAGTTCGCAGTAATCTTTTATCATAACGTTATTAAATTCCGTTCCATGGTCGCAGGTAATTTTATAAGGTTTTCCATAATGTTGAATAAAGGTGAGTAATCCTTTCTGAACCTCAATGCCTGTCTTTGCTTTGATGGGATACATTTGTCCAAGTTTTGAGAAGGGATCAAATATTGTGAGGAAAATGTTATTTTGGAAGAAAAATAAGTCTATATGTATCATGTCTAGGGATTTCTGAGGTACAGGTACATGCTGATATTTAATTATCTGAGGGATGCCGATCATATTTACACGTTTTACAAATTTTACAATTTTGTATGTATTCTTCTATTGTTTTTCTAAGATTTGGCCAGTAGTATTTGCGTGTTATTAACTTTTCAATCGTTTTCCATCCACGATGAATTGTCTGACCTTCATGCATGTATTTAATAATTTTTTGTTGTTCACTTTCATTGTTAACATCTTCTAGTATAGTATTAGAGATTATGCATGACAAATGTTTATATGGTCTTAGGTATTTCTGAAAGATTCTGACAATTTTCCTTTCAATAGTTTCGTCGTGAAATTTAAAACAAAGTTGGAATGCTTTGCCTAGTACCAGGAATTGTCTTAGGAAGTTGAAGACTTCTTCGTCTGAGCTTCGAGATTTTAATACAATCAGATGTCTGTTATTTTTAAATGGGTTCTCGAGAATATGTGAGTTTACTACGGCTGTATCACTTTCTTTTATTATGTACTGATGTTTATACATATTTAGACAGGATCTCGTGTAAGGCATGGTAAATGTTGGATTCGAGAGAGAGGTATGGACTGTATTGTTATCATCATTAATTATATTTTCTCCGAATGCATTTTCGTCTATGTCATTTAGTAATTCTCGTGATATATCTGGGTCTGGTTCTGGTAAGGTGTCTAGGATTGACTGTAAGTCTGAGGGGTTTGCTAACATAGAGTCTGTGTCGTTATCTATGGCATTAAATTCTTCTATGGGTGGACGTGAAAGACAATCGGCATTAACGTTGTGTTTGCCTTTTTTATATTTAATTTCATAGTCGTATTTGTCTAGTCTGAGTCTCCATCGTATCAGACGAGAATTGGGATTTTTTAAATTAAATAACCATTGAAGGGGTTGGTGATCTGTCATGATAGTGAAATGATTTCCAAGGAGGTAAGGACGATAAAATTTGCAGCTATCCACGCAGCTAAGTAATTCTTTTTCTATGGTTGAGTAGTTGATTTCTGCGGGGTTTAGAGTCCTTGAATAGTAAGAGATAGGGTGTCCATTTTGAGATAATACCGATCCAATGGCATATTTGCTAGCATCACACTCTAGCACAAAAGGTTGAGAGAAATCAGGGTAAGAAAGAACTGGTTCATTTTGAAGTAATGTTTTACAGGTATGAAAGCAATTTACATAATCAATGGAAAATATGATTTTCTGGTCCTTTTTTAAGCAGGTAGTCATGGGTTTAGTTATTTGTGCAAAATTGTTGATAAATTTTCGATAATATCCTAAAAGACCAAGGAAAGATTTAATTTCTTTTGCTGTTTTAGGGATTGGAAAGTTTGTTATGGCTTCAATCTTTTTTGGATTGGGTTTCACTCCTTCTGGTGTGATTATGTGTCCTAGAAATTCTACTGTTTTGCATAAGAATTCAGATTTATCTAACTGGATTTTTAGGTTAGAGTTTTCGAGTGCTCTGAACATAAGATCTAAGTTTTGGATGTGTTCTTGGAGGGATGTAGAAAAAATAATTATATCGTCCATGTACACTAAACATATTTTGTTCTGAAGTTCTTTAAGCACGTTATCCATTACACGTTGAAAAGTTGAAGGTGCGTTTTTTAAGCCAAAGGGCATTCTTAAATATTCATAATGTCCATTCTCAACATTGAAAGCAGTTTTATGTATAGAATTAGGGTGCATCTCGATCTGATGAAAGCCTGAGGCAAGATCAAGTGTAGAAAAGTAATTGCAACGCGTTAGGAAGGGGGTATCTATCCGTAATGGTTTTTTCATTGATTTTTCTATAATCAACTATATACGCCATTTACGTTGACCACTAGCATCAATCTTTTTGGGTACGACCCATATGGGTGAAGAATAGGAAGAAGTTGAAGGACGAATAATGCCATCGTGTAACATTTTAGTAATTTGCTTTTGTACTTCTTGTTTATGAATAAAAGGATATCTATAAGATTTTGTAAAAATAGGGTCTTCATCACGGGTTTTTATTTCATGTTTTACTTGATTAGAAAAACCAAGTTTATCTTCAGGAAAATATAATACGTTAGAATGTTTTCTCAAAAGTGAAAATAGTAGGGATCGTTCTTCTGAGTTAAGATGGTCGGAACGAATGACCTTAGCTATGTCGGTCTGATTTTTGGATTTATTTAAAGGACGAATATGGGGAGTAAAAGATTCAAAGTCTTCGAATGGTAAAATATTTTTTAGAGGTTCATTAAACTGTACTGTGTGTCATTTGTTCTGATATATTGTGTAATTCGACAGTGGCTAGCCCATTTTTGGCTATTGTAAGAGTTTCAGGAATGTTGACCGTACCATTTGAGAATTGTGGAATTAGAATTTCATCATTTAGTATGTCCACAGGAACTTGTTTTATTAGGATTTCATGTGAATTGATGTCATAGGTTTTTGAAGTTTCGTTAGGTGTTCGCAGGTAATAAGGAATGACTGTAAAATCATTGTATAGAATTTGACTTTGAACATCCAAGTTGAGATTCAATTTTGAAATATCTTCAAATCCGATGAGTCCATCATAAAAGTCATGAAAATCATAGACTAATACGTTTAACATAGTATTTGTATTGAATTCGTTGAACGCTGGTATTTCAGCCTTAAACTGTATATTCGTCTGTCCATGACACGTCTTTATTCTTGTCGTATCAGTATATAAGCAATCTGGGTAAAATGTTTGAATTATAGAAGGACGTATAATGGTCTTTGAACAACTAGTATCTATTAAGAGTCGCATAGGTGGGTATTCGATTTAAATATAAAGTAAACTACAGGGTAATATAACTGAATTAAGTTCTACAATATTTTCCGAGGCTAGTTCTACAATATTTTCCGAGGCTAGTTCTGAAAATTTACAGATTCGAACGTATCTAGTTCTAAGGCTTCATTATATTCTTCATTTATCGCTTGAAATTCAGCTAATTCCTCCGGACTAAATTCAGGATCTGGGGGTGTTGTTTCATCTTCGAAAACTTGAATGTTTGTTGCGGGTAAGTTTCGGGGATTTTCATTTGGATATGGGAATGTAATATAACCATTAGGCGTTGGGTCTAATTCTGAGTAATGTAGTTCTTGGAAACCGTATTTAGGGGTATTGTTTTGTTTAAACCAAGGGAACTCTCGTCGTATTTGACTATTCGATTTAGGTTGAATATTTTGATTAAATTTTTGAGGAGAGGCATTCGGCTGTTGATGTCTTGGTTGTATCGATACACCGGACATAAGCGTCTGCTGTGTATTTTGGAAATAATTTTTGTTCTGGGGAGGTTTAAAAGCGTTTTGCTGTTTTCCAAAGACTTGTTGATTAGTAGGGAATCTTGTGTTGAAATTTGGACGCGGTTGTATGTTAATTGGTTGCGATGGAAATTGAGTTTTATAAAAATTATTAGAGGGTGTAAATGTTTTTTGTGGTACAGGGTTTCTTAAATGTGAATTGGAATTTTTAGAAAATTGCTCTTCACGTGACACAAGGGTTATTGCTTGTTCGAGTTCAGTGAAGGTCGATAATCGAATCATAATTTGTAAATTTTGTGGCAAATTATGTGTATAGGTATCGAGTGCTAATTGTTGATATATCTTTTTGTATGTTCGTTTCTCATTTTCATCGTATTTATCGGATTGACCTAATTTGACTAATAACAAACTTTGCAAATTTTGTATTCTTGTACCTAATTCCAATAATGATTCGTTAGGTTTTCTGATAGTTTGCCTCAAATCATGTTCCAAATTAGTTATCGATCGTGAGTCTGAAAACTGTGAGATCAATAATTTTTTAATGTCAGTCCAAGAATTTAGGTCAAATCGAGAGCCTAAAACCATTAAGGCCTTGCCTTGAAATTTTGACTTAATGTTATCTAGCAAGAATAAATTTAAAGCTATGTTTTCTTGTGAATCTGCTGGTCTAGCATAGTGCCGTTCCAAATTATCACAGGTTGAGATAAAATTATTTAACGCGAAAATATCTCCATCAAATGGTCTGATCGAGTCTATGTACATGCGTAAAAGCTGGTAGTTAATGTTTGGGTGAGCCATTATTTGTTGATTTTGAATTATTTGAATATCAATTTCTTCGTCGGACGAAGTGTCGGGTAAAATGTCGTTACTTAAATCGTAAATTGACATGTATCTAAACTAAGGGTTGAGAATCTGATTCTGCCCTGTAATATAGTTTCAGAATGAACACTATATTCAGTAACTTAATTTCTAGTGTCCTCGATGGACTGATTGAAAAAAAGTATCACAAAAGAACTTCTTTTCAGTGACTTTTAATCAAGAGAGCATCCACACAGGTCAAGAGAAGGTGGGAGAAAGGAAGCTGAGTAACTTACTTGTCTTAGATTCTTTTTGAAGAGTGCTGAATGATAGAGATCAACCTTCTGGCTTGGTACCGCTGTAGTCTTGTTTTTCGTACAGGAACTTCACAGTGGGTACCTCGTTGTACTGGAACCTTGGTAGCCAAAAGGGCACTGTCCTACCGACTGCGCCAAATAAGTTGTTGAGACTTTTTAATGTCAACTTTTACACTCCAAATAAAAGACTGGTGAAGTTTACACTAACTTTATTCTTGGTTGGTTTTTAGTTGACAGTGTGGAATACTCTGCCTTATCACAAGCTGAGTTGGCTATTTATACATAATTGCTATCAGCTTGTGGTTATTAATATTTATCATTTCCAAAGTCGAAAAATACTTAACAAATATTATTAAGGGAATTTGATGATTTCTTATCAAAATAAAAATAAACATCCAAAATAGATAATAATATTATTCGCGTTTGTATTTCTTTATATAATGCTTTACCGCGTGAATATAAAAATATAGAAAATTACAACCACTCCAAAAGAGCATTTAAAACGTTCCTCCTTCAAGGAGCGTACTAACTGTTCTATAAATGAGTTTGTGAACAGGCAGTAAATAACAACAGACTTTATTATTATTACTCTAAGCAAGTCTTTATCCTTTTTTTCTCTCTTATAGTAAATCGTATATATATACACATATAGTTTACTACTAAGGGCCAGTTTTACAATATCGGATTAAACCGCGGAGTGCGGATTAAACTACGGCCTTGAAAAAATGTCTGTTTTAGAATGTCGTTAATTTTGTTTTTATATGTAATATGATGGATATAATCGAAATATTTGAATAGTTATTATTTATTTATTATTATTTACTGTCTAATGACGTCGAAGAAATTATATTAATGTAATAGAAGGTGTTCGAAGTTCTAAGTTTAAACTGCACAGTTTAATCTAACATTATAATACTGGCCCTAAATGTTTTTTATAGCCGAATTTTATTTTTGTAAGTCCTGGTACTCACTTTGTTTATTTATGTAATTAGTAATTTTATTATTAATTTGAAAATCATGTATATTTATAGTATGTTTGTTTATCGTTCTTTCTTTTTATTATTGTACTTTTTTAATCCTACAGAATTATGTTATTATATGTATTAAACTTCTGGTTTTAGAACTAAACTGTACTTGATAAGTTTCTATTAAATAAACTTATTATTTTTAATCTGTGACGTGCCATATGTACTTTGTATTATCTTTGGCCAATAAATCTATTTATCTATTATATTATAAACATATAACGTATAGAAGACAACTAAAAGAACAACATAAATAACTAGGATATACCAATCTCTAATATTCTCCTAAACTAGGTAAGTTATACAGTGGTGGCATGTTAAAATATTGAGTCGATACGTAAGGTAGAAGAGAAAAGAAATGGACAAATAATATGCTAAAAAGAACGAGATTTAACCTACACGGTTGCCACTTTTCTCTCTAGCTACTTTTAGTCGTCAAGATAATCCTTCCTCTTTTACTGAATTTTCTTTGTGATACATTTGCGTCAGCTCATTCTGTTTCTGTTATTTCTTCATAATTTGACAAAGACTATGTTTTGAGGACACGGATGAACTATGGAAAAAAAACCGGCACGCCCATATTTGCCTGCCTGTGTAATTTAGACATCCAAACGGGAGGCGCGCACGTGTAGACTGTGGGAGGAGCTTTTGACCTGTTGCCGGTAAAGCATGCCCAGATTTGACATTGGGGGAGATTGGGGAACGTAAATTATTTTACGCCATGTTAAAATACGCAGCATAAATCTAAATAAATTTAACAAATCATGATGTTTCTATAAACTACTGTTAATTAAATTATTTTAACAAGAAACCAATTGCAAATAAAGCCGTATTAATCAATAATTGGATTTCATCCGATTTCGCATTTTTTTTTACCCCAATTTATCCCATCACTGCAGAGTATTCGCTTCGACATCCCCACCTAAAATGACTGTGATCTGGAAAGGGGAGAAATCAGAAACACAAATACAACTGCTGTTTTCATCATAAACGTCTCAAGCTGTAGGAGGGACAATAAGAGGGGATAGAGGGCGGAACTCTTAACATACACAAGTGTTGGCATCGTTGTAATTATATCGCTCTCTTTCGCGTACATTATTTTGCTCTTTATATTTCACTCTATCTTATTATGGGGATCGACCCAAGAACTTTGGCTGCCACTACTGTATATAGTCTGACAATGCTAATGTGATATAATTATTATAAATTATTTTTATTAAAAAAAAACAAGTTTTTCAAAAATAGAATCAGATAAGATATTCCGTTTAGGTAATAGTAGCAAAAGAGTACAGTCATTCCATTTGAGCTAAAGACGGCAATGGTTGACCAGGAGCCCGCCGACCACTAATTCGCGAAAATATAACAAATAAACTCAATAGGGATTTACCTTCGATACAAAGGAATTCACGTATAAGGAAAAGTTTATATAGTAAAGTAGCAGCGGAAATTTATCATGATATATAAATCGCTGCCACATATTGGTAAATTTGTGTGTATCGAAGGTAAATCCCTATTGGGTTTATTTGTTTTATTTTCGCGAATTGGATGTCATAGGTTTACTCCCAAAATGTGTGAATTGTTGTTAATTTGGGGCAGTAGAGCACAGAAATGACCATGCCAACCCACTTTTTTGGGGGGCAGGCTGCGTACGGCAGGCCACCAAAAGTGTAAGAAATATGACTTGTAAAAGTAAAAAAAAGTCACAAATAAGTCATAGGTTTATGCATGAGGGTTGGAGGAATTTCTTAATTTACCCCCAAAAATCATGAATCCAGAAACTCATTCATTTTGGGGGGTACAAGGAAGCGCTACGCTCGCCCAAATTTGAAAAAACAGTCAGATTAAAAAAATGATAAGTTTATGAATGGCAATCAGGAACCTGGTAAGTATGAACCTCTTGAGTGCAAAAAGACATTCGCCATCTTTGAAAAGTGGTGCGAAGGTCTTACCGTTCACTATAATTGACGGCGTATCGGTTCTTTCTACCGCATGTACTGGTTATCCATGTAATTCATTAAAGCACGTAAATTCTGACATTGAGGTTATGTTATGTTTCGATTTCAGTTCAGTTCAGTTCAATTGGTTCAAATTACGTTTTCATGCTTTTCAGAATATTCTGAGAATATACTAAGAAGTATATACCCAAGTGAATATTATTAGTATATCTATGGAGCACATTGCAGGAATAAACATAAATAATATTCCAGAAATATTCTTAGAATATCTGGTGCTGTCTGGGTTGCTAACTACCAGACTCCAGGTTACAGTGAAATATTTTTATATTATTTCCGTCAGTCCCAAAACCAAAGTGCCTTCATACACTTCTAAGAAGTTGTGTGAATCTTTTATACCAAGTCGATTGTTATTGCACGCTCTCCATTTTATGGTGATCGAGATAAACGTCCTCTAGGGGAGGCGCTCGTCCTTGACCTTTTTGGGGAGGCAAATATTTTTTTTAGATAGACTATTGCTTATACATTTACTGTATTATATTGGATCGAACCAATAAACGATATTATTTAAACTGTTGCATTTCACTGATTGAATGATTAACTTTAAGTCTGTCCTCTCGGGGGCTTTTGTGTTGGATCGGTACTGAATAAACGGGAACCTTATGGACCCGTACGTCTGAAATTCAGAACACCGATCAGATCGCGAAAGCTCGATGGAGGTATTCTATACAAATGATTACGAGATCTCTAAGCAAAGATCCAATAGTGTTAAAAATACAAGCTAAAGTGCATCGAAAGAGAAGCCAGTCTTGAGAGAGAGAGAGAGAGAGCAGTTAGCAATCCACGGTAAGTACAACTTTTACCTTTCTCGTCTATCAAACATCTCATAATGAAACACTCGTACTTGGTTTGAAAAAATTATCTTTATTTATCCCTGGTTTTGGCAATACATACAAATATTTCAACCAAATCACAAATACGGCGGCTAACGACTAGCTGATCTTGTGGGAGCTGGGTTCGTCGATCCAGTTTTTATATGAGTGAGAGAGAACCAATAATTTCACTGGTAATCGCCAGGGCCAGTTTTTATGGGGGTTGCGAAATTGTTGTAATGCCGAATGACTTCTTCTCCTTTGCTCCTTTATTTTCTTTGTATATGATTAGTCGCGTCAAGATAGATAATTTCTAAGAAGTTTATTAATAAACAAACAATTTCAAGCACTTAACAAATTAATCCAATTTGTTAATTTGCTATCTCGGAAACTATTTGAAAAAACCGACTGAAAATGTATACTCGGGGGATATTGAGGTCACTGATTACAATTTTGAAAATTGTAAAATTCAATATGGCTGACAAAAAATCACGGCTATGAAGTATAAAAATGAGATTTTCTGGCTTAAGTTTACATTTTTGAGAAAAATTACAAGAATAAAAAATGGGAAGCGCGTATTCGTTTATAGGATAACGCCATGTAAACTGCGGAGCCATATGCATAATTCACTTGACAAAGTTAGTTATATAATAAAAGTATTATTATTAATAAAGTTAAACAAATCGGCAGCTACTGAAAGCGGCTGGAACCTTCCCACACAGTGGATCCAAATCAGCTGTGTTTGGATATTACATCGGAAATCAGAGCACTGAGCAAACAGATAAATTATACGTGACTTTGGAGCCATTTATTTCATGGACAAATATCGAACGAACTGAAGTGAACTACAAGCAGTGTTAAAACATCAACAATCGTGTTTGTTTATGTTGCATGTTAATCAATTGCCGGATATTATAAAGATATTAACAGATAACGCTTCGAAGATTTTGTAGAACATTGAATAGCGAATAAAAATAATACAGAATTTAGCCCAAATGACACTCTAACCTCAACAAGTCAATAACATTATGGACAGTTCAAGCAGACTACGCATGCGTCAAATTAAAATCTTCCTGCACGATCAAAAAGGTCTGAGCAAGTCGAGCTTCGTCCGAGTCCTTTATTTTGCAATATTCGAACGTTGCAGATTTAGCTCGGTTAGCTCGACTTGCATTAAATGAACGATTGTGCGTCCCATCAATCAGACATAATATCCGAACACGGCTATAAACAATTATTACCTTTAAAAAACCCAACTAAAATAGGTTAGCTTTTACCGTGTATCCGACGCCGTGAATTCTAAATATTTCAATCATATAAATGATCTGTCGAGAAAACGACGTCAAAGATGGATAGCCGCGATTAAAAGTTCTAACACCTTCCATCGTTTTTACATCTCGATTTTCCAATATCAACTTCTTGAAATACTCACTCTGCATAATTAAATAAAGTTTATTACTTGAAAATAATCAAAAACGCCTTGCCACAATCCACAAAGAACACTATATTGTTAAAATTTCAAGATACTCAGCCAGGCTAACGGAAAAACACAAACTGGTTTGACAAACGTTTAACGACTGTCAGCAAATGTTTGACCGCCACGCAAAGTTGAAAGTCACGTGGTTTGGATTAATAAAAATAGACTGCTAATTTCCAACCTACAAAAAGAGTCCTATTTTATTAGGACAATAAACATTACACTGTACTAGATTTTAGTTGAAAGTACGGGAACCAGGCAGAAATTTTAATAATAGCTACGTGATATTCTTACATCTTAAGAAATATATATTTTTCAGGTTAGCTGTAACGTCACGTACAATAACCTATAAATCAACATTCACAAAGTTTACCAACCCAAATATTTTTGGCAGATGGCAAAATACATTTTCCCCTAACAATAATACTAATAATATTTTTTGGATGCTGTCATGTGTGCACGTATAACGAATTCATATTAATTTTTTTAACGGAAACAAAATCGAAAGGGTGCAGATGTGATATATCGTTGAAATCGGAATTTTTACTGCTTTTCAATGGTTCGCTTACAAATTGTAAGTAACAATGAAATAAACAACTTGTTGTGCCAAAACGGCACTAAATGTAATACGATCTCAACCAAAGCCTTTTGAGACCTTCTGGAGCACTAAAGAAACCCTCATGCAAAGTTTCATCCAAATCCGTTTAGCAGTTTCGCCGCTATCGTGTTCACACACACACACACACACACACACACATACATGTCTTCCGTAAGGTGTGAGGACGTGTGCAAAATACTCAGTTGTGGGGACTTGGGAACTACGACCGCTACGTGATTAACCATTTTTTGGTGATCACGGGGCTCTAATCGGTTTACCGATGCACTCGCTCATAATCGAATACACTCCATGCAAACGTTGTGGGGACTGTCCTCATAGTGAACTCAAATATTAAAATGTGTATAAATGACCCCACAGTAAATGTAAAGTAGCTAGTGTGTATGCAATGTCCCCAAACTTAATGAAGCCATTGTAATGTGAAGTAGTTGTTGTGTCTACAACGACCCCACATTTTATTGAATATATAATACGTGTAAACATATTTTTAAAATTCATTTCCTTATGTACTTCTTAATAATAACCGATTACACACTCACAACTGTCATGAGGACTGTCCTTACAATTATTAATCAGATCATAGATAAATAAACCAACAGTTAAAGTAGTTATTGCATAACTCCTAAAAATGTGTGTGTTCTAAATAATGTATTGTCTATAAACATTGTTATGAATGACATTTAGTTGCATTAAAGGTATTTTTGTAGCCCTGAAGAATTAAAACCGATAAACCCAAGAATAAACTAAACACATAAATACAACATAGCGTATTATTATACCACGAGTCCCATACAGAAGTTTTTAACCTTTAAGCCGACGTGGTCCAATTTTTTATTCTACTAGTCGCACACGGTCTACAAGACCGGTTCTATTAAACATTAAACATATTTGTGTTATATTTAATTTTAATAAAAACTGCATCAAAATCGGATCTTTCGTTGAAGAGATATAAAGCCACAGACAGACAGACACACAGACATACAAACATACGAGTCAAACTTATAACATCTCTCTTTTTGGGTCGGGGGTTAAAAATTGAAAATTTTTAAAAACTCCCGATCAATGTATCTAATCGTACCAGTTTCATATGACCGAATCAAAATGAGGCCGAAATCATATTCGACTACCATAATTGTCTGCACGTTTTCAATTTTACTTCAATCGGACAATTTCTAGAGAAGTTCAACATGGCGAATTCAAGATGGCCACCAAACATCAAAATCTAATATGGCCTAAAACCTTCTCGACAAAATACTCTTTCAAATAAAGAAAGTGCATCAAAATTGGACCACCCGTTGAAGAGATATGAAGCCACAGACAGACAAACATACAAACATACGCGTTAAACTTATAACACCCCTCATTTTGGGTCGGGGGTTAAAAATTAACTAACTTCAAACTTTTGGTTATTATTTGGTAGTGCGTTAATTTCTTGGAGAAGTGTATATTCATTGCGTTGTTCCTATCCGATAAAAAACTTATAGTATAAACCGAATCCTTCACCATTTCTTAGAATGCAACGTATGAGCGAATACACTATACGATCAAGTTATGGTGTTAAAACTAAAAAATTTTGTCCGCCATCTTAGGGCGTCCGCCATATTGAATTTAGTGTGACGTCATTTTATTTTCGTGTTCTTCTCAGAAAACCTTTTCATATCATGGGGGTGCATAAAAAATAGCCGATCCGCCATATTGGATTTGGAATAACGTCATTTAGTTAACCATGCATTGTCATCCAAACTAAACGTGTATGCAAAATTTCAGCTCAATCGGTTGTGGATAACTGTTTTAAAATTCAGTTGCATCCGCCATATTAAATTTAGTGTGACGTCATTTTATTTTCAGCAAACCCTTTCATTTGTATCCACATATCATGGGGGTGCATAAAAAATAGCTGGTCTGCCATCTTTGGGAGTCCGCCATCTTTGGGAGTCCGCCATATTGGATTTGGAATGACGTCACTTAGCTAACCATGCATTGTCATCCAAGCTAAACGTGTATGTAAAATTTCAGCTCAATCCGTTTGGGATAACTATTTTAAAATTCAGTTGCAAGATTTGACCCACAAGAACAAGGCAAGTTAAATAAAAGCTTGTAATCAAGATGGCGACCAAACATCAAAATCTAATATGGCAAAAACCTTCTTGACAAAATACTCTTTCAAATAAAAAAAGGGCATCAAAATCGGATCAACCGTTGAAGAGATATGAAGCCACAGACAGACAGACAGACGGACGGGCGGACAGACAGACAGACAAACGTACGCGTCAAACTCTTTTTGGGTCGGGGGTTAAAAAAAAGTATTCTTTTATATGATGGTGTAATCTTCCATCACTAGAATACTTTAATATGTTTTTGAATATATCTTAAATTTAGAGAATATTATTTAGGTATTATGCAAATCACAACTTACACACTTTTTTATTTATTATGAAAATACCTACTTTCTGTATATTGTTGCCCTAATCTGGGCACGCTAATATACTAGTTAGGTAAATACTTTAAAACACTCATTATTGGAGAACCAATCAAAACGACTACTCTTCTAGCTAATACTGACGAAGTATTGAATTACATGATAGGATTCTTAGCATTTTAAAGAAAAAAAATATATTGAAAATATTTCAATCGTTTATTTACATTTAGTCATCACACTTTTTTATTTAATATGAAATTATTTACTTTCTGTATATTGGTACCTTAATCGGGTCACGCTAATATACTACTTAGGAAAACACTTTAAAACACTCATTATTGGAAAACCAATCAAAACAACTACTCTTCTAGCTAATACCGACGAAGTATTGAATTACATGATAGGATTCCTGGCATTTTAAAGAAAAAAAAAAATTTAAACTACTTAAATTATTTATTAAAATTCAGTCATTCAAAACAATTATTGAACCTTACATTCTATAAGTTTTTTCGAACTCGTTAGTTCTCATCAGTAGAGTATAGAAACATTCATTCATTATTCTCTAAACATGATAAAAGCAAATAAATAAAAAATAATTAATTGTAAAAAATAAATCAAGAATAGGCTTGTAAATAATGAATGAGTGTTTCTATACTCTACTGATGAGAACTAACGAGTTCGAAAAAACTTGTACAACTTTTCTAGAGTTGAAATAGAATGTAAGGTTCAATAATTGTTTTGAATGACTGAATTTTAATAAATAATTTAAGTAGTTTAAATATTTTTTTTTCTTTAAAATGCCAGGAATCCTATCATGTAATTCAATACTTCGTCAGTATTAGCTAGAAGAGTAGTTGTTTTGATTGGTTCTCCAATAATGTATTGGAAATTCGTATTTTTACTGATATTTCATACACACATTCATTAAATATATATGTGGCGTACATGATACACAGTAGATTTATGGAATACATTTTACACACGTACATAGCATTAGTGGCAAACGTCGTCAGAAATATATGCACCTTATAACTTCTTAACCACGGAGTGTATCGAAAAATGAGACATATCTACGAAAAGGAGAATTTTTACCTGATCGGCAGGCAACCATATTAGCACATTTGAGGATGGTTTGTCACAAATGTGTGGATGTGTGTGTGTGTGTGTGTGTGTGTGTGTGTGTGTGTGTGTGTGTGTGTGTGTGTGTGTGTGTGTGTGTGTGTGTGTGCTCCGGTGCCGCTATGCTTAAGTGGACATTAGCCAAGCTATAACCCTAATTGTGTGGACTACACGGTTTGAGTGGACATACACACGTCCACAGAACTTTTTTTGCTATATACTCGTATTAGAGCGGACTCCCGACCCCAAAAATTCAATTTTGTAAATACGTTGACCTCAACCTAGCTTTTCGGTTATCTATGCGCATGAATATAATCATGTGACTCCAAGAAAATTACTTTTAAAAATGTCCACACAATTGTAGCAATTGTTTGGTGTGTAAACTTGTATACAATAACTATAATTGTGCGGCTTCAGACAGTGCTGCCCCCACGATACATCGACAGTTTTAAATGTATAATGTAACAATCGTTTCTAAATTATATTTTTATGTTGCACAGTGTGTTAAACGTGTGGACTTTAGGTTCATTATTTTTCAAAACAATTTATTAGAAGAATTGTAGATAGATAAGTAGTTTCTTCACGTTGTTAGATACCATTATTAAAAATGATACATCGAAATAAATATTTTTTTACATTAGAATGTTGAAAACATTCAATTATTTCGAATAGTAATAGGTTTGTTCAGAAAATGTAATTCTATTTCTTCCATAAGTAGAAATATGTCATTTTGCGAAAGTTCAAAAAAGGTGAACCATTCAATTTCATCTTAATAAAAGGCCCAAGTAAATAATTACC